>CM040123.1:36684496-37284496 GCA_022559845.1 Amorphophallus konjac
GTGGGACCCGGTGGCACCGCTGTAGTGGAGACACTTGGGGAAGCGTTCCCTGGACTGGCGGCACGCTGGTTCACCGGCCGGAGGCCAGGCGGCTCCGTTCGGCATCGGTCGGAATGACCGGCCACGGATCTGCCGGTTATGTTTTCTGGCGCGCGCTCCGGCGAGAACGGACGCTGCGATCAGCCCCGACGTCGGAATGCGACGAAACTGGCGCCGTTGGAAAGCTGCTTCGAAGGGCTTCAATGCTCTGTGATTACAGAAAAATAACAAGGCCTGCACTTCCAATTGGCGAATTTTGAAGGTTGCTGTTGTACAGTGGCTTAACTCTCAGATCTGCAGGGCTATCCTCTGAGAACTGTCGTTGACCGTAGGGTACATGTCCGATTAAGCTCTTGAGGTCTTCATCAAAGGTGTAGGAAATTGATCTAGGAAGACGGAAAAACTAATTTGGACAAGTTTGGATGTGGCTACGAATTGATAGGATGTTTTCACTAACAGTGGGTCGGATCTGGAATCTGACTAAAGGCACTGTAGAAGAGATAGAACACGAATATTGAAAAATGGATAGAGGGCAGATCAAAAATCAAAAAAAAATGGTGGATGTAGGGGATGATAAAAAGAATGCCCAGTAAAATGGGGAGGGTTTGCAAAATTTAAGAAGGTGGTCGGAGATGGGAAACTCAGAGCTGTTGTCACTGCAGACAGAGACAAAACAGATCTGGGAATGCAAAATGAACGAAAATGGAAAACTACTAAATGGAGGAGTTTGGACGTGAAAATTTAGGTGGAGGTGGGGATTCAAGGCAAGAACACACCCTCAAAATTTAAAATCCATCGGAGCTCGTGGCTGGCAGAAAGAATTCACGAACTACACCTCTGTCCAGCAGGACAGAAACTTGAAGACGGCTCCGCGGCGGCACGAACGGCGGCGGCGGCGGCACAGATGAAGATCAGAGGTTGAGAGGGGAAGATAGAAGATTGATACACTCTAGAACTGGAGGTTTGAGGAGAGGAAACCAGGGGGAGAGGGCTGGGGCGCAAGAGCCTTCTTGGCATTCAACAAAATTTCTATTTTTTCACTAATTTTCACATGAAAATACAAGCTTATATATGATTCCAACCAAATCCAACCTCAACCCTTGGATCTAGGGGTGGGGATTGAAGGGCTGGGATGAGATGTGAATAACACACAAAAACTAATAAAAAAATCAAGGGGAAGGGGGCGGCCTAATGACCATGTGTAAGGTTGAATGGGGTAGGTGGCCAACCTATTAGAATGTTGACCCCTTTAACCCCATGTGTCCATATGACCAGCCCACCCTTCTAGATGTCCACCTAGGAAGGTTGACCAGGCCCACAAGGTGACATGGACCAATGGGAAAGGGCTGAGGGCCCCCTTGCTGGTCCTACTGCATAATTGCATAAAAACCCACACAATCCATGGGAATGACTCCTTGGCTTATAAAGCCTTACATTTGCGTACATACTTTCCCAAGGTTATAAACACAAACTAAAAGGACATAAATGCAAAAGAAAAAGTACAGGCTCGGTGTCGATTCCCATCAAGACGGCTCGGTGGAAAGGATTCTCCCCCATTAGAAATTTGAGACAGGGGTAGGCCATGACAGTCGAGTCCATCCCGCCTCGTCTGGTGGTTGGCGAGCAATGGGAGACCACTTGTGGCTCCCCTTTCATTATCTGGGTTACATCGGCGGGGGCCATGTCTTGCCCCCAGAGGTTGACTTGTATACTGAGATTTGTATTTTCTCAGGTTTTCCACCTTGTCTAAGTAAAGGAGTGCAATGAACATTTTTCACTCCCTGGCCTATTCCCCTTTGGTCGTGACTGTAGCCGACGATGCTGTGTAAGGGGGTTCGAGACTTCCCTGTCTTGGGAATTGGAGGGCCACCTATCCCTCAGCCCCTGGGATTACTGGCTGGCGACAAGATTGCCGCTCTGACCGGGGCTTTGTGGTGAAGCTTGTGGTCGGTCGTTAGCAGCCTACCACTGCTGTGGTGGTTGATTCTTCTTGTGGGATGTTGGCATGGTCTGTTGACCGCCCATGGGGGTGCATTAGCCAAGCTTGGCATCGATCGTCCTATGGGACGGGCTGGTCACAGCTCTGAAGCATTATAGCTGGAGTTGTGTTGTAGGGCACTCGCAAATCATCAGGTTATGGTGCTGGAGGCCACTTTGTCGTGGCTGCATGTGACTGGGATTATAGCTGGTGGGTCAGGGGTTACAGGGGGA
This sequence comes from Amorphophallus konjac, assembly GCA_022559845.1. NCBI lineage: Eukaryota > Viridiplantae > Streptophyta > Magnoliopsida > Alismatales > Araceae > Amorphophallus > Amorphophallus konjac. The sequence continues at coordinate 36,686,747 of CM040123.1, forward strand.
ACTGGGATCATAATAGGGCTTCAAAGTTGAGAGATTCCAGCTCCTGCCAAGGCCGCCGTTGCACGGCCGAAGTGGTAGGGGCCGGCTGGTTGGCTGGTGGTGTCAGGGAATCAGGAAAGGCCGGAGTAACAGGGGGATGGATGACGTTAACCGAGAAGTGGGCAGCCGTAGAGTAGCCACGGGGACCACACCCAAGAAGTAGGGTTGATGGGAATCGACACCGAGCCTATACCTTTTTTATTACATTTATGTCCTCTTAGTTTGTGTTTATATCCACGGGAAAGTATACGCGCAATTGTACGGCTTTATCGGCCAATGCGTCACCCTCGTAGATTGTGTGGGTTTTTATGCAATTATGCAGTAGGACCAGCAAGGGGGCCCTCAGCCCTTTCCCATTGGTCCATGTCACCTTGTGGGGCTGGTCAACCTTCCTAGGTGGACATCTAGAAGGGTGGACTAGTCATATGGACACATGGGGTTAAAATGGGTCAATATTCCAATGGTTGGCCACCTACCCATTCAACCCTCCATATAGTCAAGGGGGGGGCCCATTCTGCTTGCCTTAGTTTAATATTTTTTGTGTGTGATTCACACTTAATCCCAGCCCTTGATTCCCCTTCCCTAGATCCAAGGGTCCACATTGCATTTGATGTAAACCATATATAAGCTTGTATTTTCATGAGAAATTCAATGAAAAATCAGAAATTTTGTGAAATCCAAGGAGCATATTGCGCCCCCAGCCCCTCTCCCTCTGGTTCCTCTCCTCCAACCTCAAGTTCTAGAGTGATTCTACCTTCTATCATCTCCTCTCAACCTCCGGTGATCGTCTGTGCCGCCGCCGCCGCCGTTCGTGCCGCCATCGAGCCGCCTCTGCAGTTCTATCTTCATCCGACCACAGCAGCTTCCACAAATTGTCTGTCTCAGCCACGAGCTTGGTTTGATCTGAATTTTTTATGGTGTTTTCAGCCCTGGCATCCCAAGATCCACCTAAATTTTCACGTCATAATTCCCTCGTTTAGTATTTTTAAATTTTCATCCAATCTGTTATCCCAGATCTGCCAGGTTTCTTTCTACAGTGACAGAACCTCAGAGTTCTCCCCCTCCGACCATCGTTTTGATTTTTCCAAACCCTCCCAATTTTACTGGGAGTTCTGTCCATCCCCCTCTACCTCCAAAAGTTTCTTAATTTTTTATCAGCCTTCTAACTATTTTTAGAAATTCGTGTTCTTCCTCTGATACAGTGTTTTTAGTCAGATCCCAGATCCGACCACCCTCCACTTCAAAAATCATAACAAATCACCATCTCCTCCAAATCTAAATCCAAAAAATAGTCCTGGTTTCCTTGTTTGATTTCCTACAACCTTACTGAAGAACACATCTTCAAATTCAGACATCTACTTCACGGTCAAAGGCAATCAACATGAAAGTTCTCTGCAGAGCTGAGTCTTCGGTTACTGTACAACAGCAGCATATAAAATTCACCAACATAAATTACAAATCTGGTGAATTTTTCTGAAGGCCACTAGATTGTAGTACTTCAAAGCAGCTTTCCAACGGCTCTGATATCGTCGCATTCCGACACCGGTGCTGATCGCAGCGTCCGTTCTCGCAGGAGCGCGCGCTGAAATACAGAACCGACAGATTTTCGATCGATTTTTCCGACCGGTGCCGAACGGAGCCGCCCGGCCTCCGGCCGACGAACCAGCATGTCGCCAGCCCGGGGAGCGCTTCTTCAAGTGTCTCCACTACAGCGGTACCACCGGGTCCCACACGGCCCCTCCGGACAGCACGTGGGCCCCACGGTCGTGAACACGCGTGTAGCCGAATCAACACCCGACGCTGCCCGTCAACCCGAATTCGGTCCTCCCGGGCCCATTTGTATAGCCCTTTACCTCCCTGCGTGGAGTGGACATGTTCCCATTGCTGTAATTATTGTGTGTTAAGTTTCCCGGGAGTACGAGTTTTCGGCCGGGTCCGTCTTCCCCACGCCAAGCGCGTGGAGGTATCGCATTCGCTCCCTTACTTGGCACTTTGCTTAATTTCATATATGCTTGTTTATGCCACTGCTAGAAAGCATGATAGGGTAATTAGCTCGTTTTCTATTTATATCACCGCTGCTGCGAGAGAGAGCGTTACCGTCCCGTGACCCGATCCGGGCACGAAAGAGAGAGCCGACCACCCTAGCTCTTGTCGGTTTCTCAACCGCGCACGTCCGACGCTTCCCTCGTTAAGGGACGATCGCGAGCTTGTCATGTCCGTGGTCCCGTCCCGCATCAATTTGGTATCAGAGAGAGTTTGAGTCTAGGGTGTTTGCATTCACAAAAAAAGTGGCATTTACGTCTAGTCATTAGTCATTGTCTAAGTTGTGTTTAGGGTCATCATTGTTTCAAAACAAAAAAAGTGTCTTTTTGTATTTACATCCCTTTACTCGGTATATCAAAAGGTGTTATCCGAACGTTAGGATACGCCTATCGGGAAGGCCGCACACTTGCGCGAGTGACCTTCGGGTCAATTATCTCCGCCACGTACCGAGTCTTGGTTTACGTCTAGGGTCCTTAGTGTGCATGCATTCCAACTTTGCATTACTTAGGGTCGTGTCTAGTGTCTTGCCCAAATGGCCTTGCATATCCATTCCTAGGGATCCATTCCCGTATTTTGGCAACTATGGCCAACCCATGTCGACCCGTCCAAGGTGATAGGTCCGTGTCCGAGTACATTCGGGCATATCATAAGTACTGGTTGGAACATGGCTTGGGAGAGGAGAGCAACACGGCCGCATTTCAGTTTCGGAGAGATTTGCGCCTTCACTTCCAATTGGAATGTCTTATCCGCAATGCATTCTCTCTAGCGGAATCCTATTCGGCCGCTCTAGTGGTCGAACCATTTGAGTCACACTTTTCTCGGTATGGTGGCTTTCGACAAGCATCCACCTCCCAGCCGCCTACACCATGGCCTTCACCACTCGAGAGAGTTCCAATGTCATCCATCTCTATTTTCGAATTTGATTCGGAATCCTCTCATTTGGAACCACCAAGGCCCGAGCCACCCGTATTTCTAACGGGTACGCTTTTCATAGCCGAGCCGCTTCTTAGTTGGCTCAAGGATGGCTTGGTCCCACCTCCCTTCCCATCAATGGACCCCACACTACCACTAGTGTCAAGCAACTCATTTCATACCACCTTCCGGTCTCGTCACTATGTGGACACATTGGACGACCTTCTTAAAGGGTTAGACCGGCAGTTGACCTTTACACATTTATTGGCCCGAGGCTTCGACCAACCCGCTAGTCTTAGCTTCACCCATCCGGCCTATGGGTCCATTACCTCCGAGTGCACCGTGGGTTGTGTCACCACGGAGATCCTCTTACTCCTTCCCTTATCGGCTGAGCCCGAATCCATACCCTTTTGTCCGAGGGAGGAATCATACTTCTTGCTTACGGTCCCCGTCCCACCCATCACAATGTAAGAAGGTGACTATCCACACCTTCAAAACTTCTACACGTGGGACCGTGACTTGGGGGAGCCCACCACAAGGGGTCATACCTTCTTCGATCCCTTTGACCCATTCCTTAGTGGACCCCATGACCCACCTTATATAGTTCATTTCTTCAAGGGAGTCCACTATCACACTCCTACCCCACGGGCCGGGTCATTTACACCCACCAAGCCCGTCCACGATACAACAACATTCGGCCCTCCTAGCCTGTTGTGTAGTGGACAGTGGATCTAGAGGGGAGGGGTGAATAGATCAGCCCCACTTTTCGTAATGCGGCCCTCTAAACAGCTAGTTAAAATGAATTGCAGCGGAATAGAAACTAGCTTCAAGAATGCTATGATTCACTTAGCAAGATAAGCAAGATATATAATAATTCGATCCTAAGCATGCATCTAGAACGAATCAATCACACAAGCAAACCACACTAGACAGGATTTTTAAGGTGGTTCGGACTGAATCCTCAGCCCTACGTCCACCCCTCACCAAAACCCGGTGAGGCTTCACTTGTGCAGCACACCAACCCGCAAATCGGAAACCACCGATTGCCTTCCTACTAACCAACGGTAGGGACGTCAACACCGCAGATCGGAAACACCTCCGATTGCCTTCCTACTAACCAACGGTAGGGACGAATCACAACTTCAATGTTTAATCAATATTGAAAGGAAAACAAATGTGAATGAACTAAGACAAGAAATTGAGTTATGAGTAGAAATGAATTGGCCCTTGTATGAAATGTTGATCAGCAACAAGGATCCTCTTGGCTTCAACTCAATCTTCTTGATTCACCCTTGATTGGATGAATGTTCTTCACGGAGTACTGTTCACGTGAACAGTACCTCTTCCTTCAATTCTTCTCTCTTGATCTTCTCTTTGAACTTGAATGAGGTTGAAAGAACTTGAATGGATGAAGATGATCTCCCTTGAGAGTGAGCTTCAATGGATCCCCTTGAGATGATGAAGAGGATGGATGAAGATTTGATGAAGAGCTTCTTCCCGAAGTATCTTGATTTCCTTCTTGAAGTATACTCCTTCTAGCTTTCTTTGATCACCCTTCTTGCCCTTGATTGCTTCTTGCTTTGTAGGAGGTTGCTTGGCTTCAGATCTGAGCTTGAATCACCTTGGATGGATGAAGAACTTCCTCCCGAAACACTGTTCACGGAGGTGCTACAGTAGCTCGAAAATGGGCTCCCTTGAAGGCTTGAAGCATTAGGATTTTCATCCCCTCATGTGTTGGTTTTATAGACCTTGAATGGTCTATAGACAAGCCTCAGACCAGATCCACAATTTGTGGGTGATTAGGTGACATTTGGATTAAAGAAATCAAGATTGAATGGCCCTTTTCGAAGTTGGAAACAAAGTCAAAAATGAAGGCTCGGGGCTGGCGGTCGACCGGAATTCATGGGCCGGTCGACCGGAACCTGCTGCAGCCAGAACGTTTCGGCTCTGGCAAAACCGGTCGACCGGACGCCTGGGGGCGGTTGACCGAAACCTGTAACAATGTCAACATTTCAGTTCTGGGAAAACCGGTCGACCGAAAAAGTAGGGGCGGTCGACCGAAATCTGTAATTCCTGGAGTGTTTCGTTTCTGGAAGAACCGGTCGACCGGAAAGGCAGGGGCGGTCGACCGAAACCTGTAAAACGTGGAATTCTTAGGCTCTGGCAAATCTGGTCGACCGGCCAAGGTGTGTAGGTCGACCGGAAATACCTATACCTGCAAAAATGAAGTGTTAGACCAATGAAACATGTTCATAAGTCAAGATATTCATGTCCTCATCAATTTCATGTATTTTGGGATTGAAATCAACATAGAATATGCTTTGAGCATTTCTAAATTTTGTTCCGGGGGCTCCGCCCCCGGAAACCCCCGCAAGGTCGATCCCCGCGACCTGACCGCGCAGGTCGATCCGCGTGCGAGGGCGCAACATTGAGCTTTCATGTGCATATCTGTCATAAACACAACAGAACATATGTCAGTCATATAAGAGTGAAAAGCAACAATGACGAATAGTGTTTAGCCATTATCAAAACCAAGAATATCACAGAACACATATGACCATAGAATGATGTCGAATGACCCAAGTGACCATGTGAAACTCAAATAACCACAGGGGCACAACATTCTCCTAGCCCTCTCAAGTCCCCCAAATCCAAAGGGCCGTCCATGCATGATTGGGTCATACTTGGATGTTTAGGTGTTCCCCATACCACCCATCTCCGGTTACATAACATGCATGCATGGCACACATTCGGGTGTCCTGGTCCGCCGTCACCTATGTACGGGTCGGACTAACAATAGGTGTGTCTAGAGTCATGTATGAGTCAGTTTCTTATTTGTGTGGTTTGCATATGTGTGTTAGTGCATGGTGAGTCTACATATGTCGTGTGCAAGCTCGTCGATGTCAGTCCCTTATGAGTGTGAAAGCGAGTAGACTCACTCGAGGAGTTTGGGAACGGTTCTACCTCAATACCCGGATCAGTCACCTACAGGGACCCAGTGGTGATTCCTAGTGAGTCTTCGAGCCGCCTCCTCCCCTTTTGAGAGTGCCCCACCCGGAGTGTCCACCTCTAGCCCGTAGCAGCTTGTGCATATCGAGTATATATGGATTGAGCAGGTGACGGTCACTTGGAGTGGAGCATACCCGCGCTACTCGGCACGGTGACGGATCCACCGGAGTACTCGAGCATCCCTACCCCTACTCGACGGGGTCAAGTTCCTCCCACCCGGGGAGAGTTGATGGGAATCGACACCGAGCCTGTACCTTTTTTATTACATTTATGTCCTCTTAGTTTGTGTTTATATCCACGCGAAAGTATACGCGCAATTATACGGCTTTATCAGCCAATGCGTCACTCCCGTAGATTGTGTGGGTTTTTATGCAATTATGCAGTAGGACCAGCAAGGGGCCCTCAGCCCTTTCCCATTGGTCCATGTCACCTTGTGGGGCTGGTCAACCTTCCTAGGTGGACATCTAGAAGGGTGGACTAGTCATATGGACACATGGGGTTAAAATGGGTCAATATTCCAATGGTTGGCCACCTACCCATTCAACCCTCCATATAGTCAAGGGGGCGCCCCATTCCACTTGCCTTAGTTTAATATTTTGTGTGTGTGATGCACACTTAATCCCAGCCCTTGATTCCCCTTCCCTAGATCCAAGGGTCCACATTGCATTTGATGTAAACCATATATAAGCTTGTATTTTCATGAGAAATTCAATGAAAAATCAGAAATTTTGTAAAATCCAAGGAGCATATTGCGCCCCCAGCCCCTCTCCCTCTGGTTCCTCTCCTCCAACCTCAAGTTCTAGAGTGATTCTACCTTCTATCATCTCCTCTCAACCTCCGGTGATCGTCTGTGCCGCCGCCGCCGCCGCCGTTCGTGCCGCCATTGAGCCGCCTCTGCAGTTCTATCTTCATCCGATCACAGCCGCTTCCACGAATTGTCTGTCTCAGCCACGAGCTTCGATTGATCTAAATATTTTATGGTGTTTTCAGCCCTTGAATCCCAAGATCCATATAAATTTTCACGCCATAATTCTCTCGTTTAGTATTTTTACATTTTCATCCAATATGTCATCCCAGATCTGCCAGGTTTCTGTCTACAGTGACAAAACCTCTGAGTTCTCCCCCTCCAACTATCTTTTTGATTTGTCCAAATCCTCCCAATTTTACTGGGAGTTCTGTCCATCACCCTCTATCTCCACGAATTTTCTTAATTTTTTATCAGCCTTCTCGATATTTTTAGAAATTCGTGTTCTTCCTCTGATACAGTGTTTTTAGTCAGATCCCAGATCCGACCACCCTCCACTTAAAAAATCATAAAAAATCACCATCACCTCCAAATCTAAATCCCAAAATAGTCCTGGTTTCCTTGTTTGATTTTCTACAACCTTACTGAAAAAGACATCTTCAAATTCAGACATCTACTTCACGGTCAAAGGCAATCAACAGGAAAGTTCTCTGCAGATCTGAGTCTTCGGTTACTGTACAACAGCAGCATATAAAATTCGCCAGCACAAATTACAAATCTGGTGAATTTTTCTGAAGGCCACTAGATTGTAGTACTTCAAAGCATCTTTCCAACGGCTCTGATCTCGTCGCATTCCGACACTGGTACTGATTGCAGCGTCCATTCTCGCCGGAGCGCGCGCTGAAATACAGAACCGGCAGATTTCTGATCGGTTTTTCCGACCGGTGCCGAACGGAGCCGCCCGGCCTCCGCCCGGCGAACCAGCGTGCCGCCAGCCCGGGGAGCACTTCTCCAAGTGTCTCCACTACAGCGGTACCACCGGGTCCCACACGGCCTCTCCGGACAGCACGTGGGCCCCACGGTCATGAACACGCGTGTAGCCGAATCAACACCCGAAGCTGCCCGTCAACCCGAATTCGGTCCTCCCGGACCCATTTGTATAGCCCTTTACCTCCCTGCGTGGAGTGGGCATGTTCCCATTGCTGTAATTATTGTGTGTTAAGTTTCCCGGGAGTATGAGTTTTCGGCCGGGTCTGTCTTCCCCACGCCGAGCGCGTGGAGGTATCGCATTCGCTCCCTTACTTGGCATTTTGCTTAATTTCATATATGCTTGTTTATGCCACTGCTAGAGAGCATGATAGGGTAATTAGCTCGCTTTCTATTTATATCACCGCTGCTGCGAGAGAGAACGTTACCGTCCCGTGACCCGATCCGGGCACGAAAGAGAGAGCCGACCACCCTAGCTCTTGCCGGTTTCTCAACCGCGCACGTCCGACGCTTCCCTCGTTAAGGGACGATCGCGAGCTTGTCGTGTCCGTGGTCCCGTCCCGCATCAAGGGTGATCCGCCGACTGGGGCGAAGCTGCCGAAGATAATCGGTGTTGTAGGTGTGCTGGTCTGATGCTGTTAGAGGCCAGATTTGGCGAGACATGTTGACCTGGTGTTGCTGAGGCTCGGCCTTGACAAGGGCCATTGACCCGGTGTTGTTCAGGGCGTATCTCAGGGAAGCATGCCGGCCTAGGGTTGCTGTAGACCTGCCTCGGTAAGGCATTTTGGTCTGGAGTTGTTGGAGACCTGCCTCGGCGAGGCATCTTAGTCTGAAGTTGCTGGAGACCTGCCTCGGCAAGGCATCTTGGTCTGAGGTTGCTGGAGACCTACCTCGGTGAGGCGTCTTGGTCTGAGGTTGCTAGAGACCTGCCTCGGTGAGGCGTCTGGGTCTGGGGTCACTGGAGACCTTCCTCGGTGAGGCGACTTGGTCTACGGTTGTTGGAGACATGTCTCGGCAAGGCGTCTTGGTCTGCATTTGTCGGAGACCTGCCTCGGTGAGGTGTCTTGGTCCAAAGTTGTTGGATTTGCCCCCAGAGAGGGGTGTTGGCTTAGAATCGTATTCGGCCGATCCTCACGGGGTGCAGCCAAATGTTGATACAGCCGGCTAGCCGTCAGGGTGAAATAGTTGAAGTCGAGGTCGTCCGACCCTTTAAAAAGTACAATGACCACAAATGATGTTAGACACATAATCATCATAATGTGGTGGATGGTACCAATTAATGTGTTGGTTGACCGCTGTGGTGTATCGACTAGGAAGTCCACTCGGCTGATTGCTGAGGTATATTGGCCGGGAGCCTTGATCGGCTGGTTGTTGAGGTATCTTGACTGGGATCCCCGACCGGCTAGCCACTGGCGTGTCGCTGAAGGGATTGTTGTTGGCCGACCATTGAGGTGTGATGGTTGGAGCGTGGTAGACTGACCCCTGGGGGTATGTTGGTCTGGAGCTACTGTAGACTGGCCTTCAAGGCGTGCTAGTCTATAAGGTGTCTGGATTTGTTCATGTGGTTGTTGTTGTTGATCAGCCTATGAGGTGTAGGGACCTATTGCCAAAGACTAGGAACTGTATACTCGAGGTCTGCCTGAGTAAGGTGTATTGGCCTGTTGTCGGCCGTTAGAAGTTAGAGTCTAAAAACCTAGATACTTAGACTGGAGACCCGCCTGGCTAAGGCTTGCTGGTCTACTGATGGAAACTGGGGGTTAGAGGCTAGAGATTGGAAGGCAAGGATTGGATCCAAGGACTGGAGATTGTGTGTAAAATCCCAGACCTTTCAGATCCTTTTCATGGGTCCCGGATATGGTTTCTTCGAGTGTCTGGTTCTGTTGTGTCTGAAATTTCTTTTCAGACATCTTTCGTGTTCGGATCGGCGCGATCCGGAATTGTTTCGGAGGCCGGGAAGCGTTCCGCGGCATTTCCGCGCGTGTTTTCCGATTACCGGTGTGTGTTTCGATAATTCCTTCGAAACATCGTTGCGGGTGAACCGGGCCGTTCACCTGGGCGATAGTGGTACCGTTGCGATCGGTGCCTTCGAGGATCACGGAAATGTAATTTTCTATTTTTTGGTATTTTCTGGAATTTCTGAATTTTCCTATAAATACCCCCCTTTTTCTCTCTCTCTTCCCCACCCTCTTCTTCTTCTTCTTCTTCCTCCTTTCTCCCCCACCGTGCGACGCCCTCTCTCCCTCTCTTCTTCGTCTGGCGAGACCGCGGAGAGCCCCTCCGGCTGCAGACGGCTGTGGGCGACGGCGTGGTGACGACGGCGACGACGAGCTGATCGTGGAGGCGTACGTGAACCGTGGGAGCTCAAGGAAGAATGAGGGTTTTCGAGCATTCTTCACGATTTGTGGTCGACCCGGCGCGTCTCGGGACGCAATTGAGGTAGGGTGACGTTCCCTAGCCTCTAGCCTTCCTTTCCAGTGATTTGTAGGCCGAGGGGAGGCCGAGAGATGGGATTCCTTACGGGTTTGGGGTTTTCCATGATTTGGGGAGAGCTCGCCCGATCTATGGATTTGATGCATGATTTCACGTTTTGATGGCCTAGAATTACGCTAGGGGTCCCCAGGGGTCTTCCCCTTTGATTTCCCCCTCTCCTGTGGAGGCATGGGGGCGTGGCCAGTTTTTTTGGGCGTTTCCCGCCGTTTCACCCTCGGGCGGGTGTGATGGTCCTTCCAGTGACCGTCACACTTTGTAACGCGCCCAGATGGGTGCATTACAGCCCTGAGTGTAGCCAAGTGGGGTCTGTGGGCTGTGACGGTCCCACGATAGAGTGCCACGGTGCTGTGACGCACCTAGGTTGGACCGTCAGGGGCGTTCGACCGTTGGCTGCTGACCGTTGGTTTTTGACCATTGGGGGTCAAGGCATGTGACGCACCTGGCTTGGCGCGTCACAGCCATGTGACGCCCCTATGTGGGTGCGTTAGAGCAGACGCATTCCCATGTTGTAACGCACCAGGGTTGGTCCGTTACACGCTGTGATGCACCGAGTGGCAGGCGTCACAGCTGTTCTCTGTTGTCTTGTGACGCACCAGGGTAGGCGCGTCACAGACTGTAACGCACCATGGTAGGTGCGTTACGCCCTATTTTGCACTGAGCGTGTGACGCCCCTGCGTTGGGCCGTCAGGTGATTGTGACGGTCCTGCCTAGACTGTCAGAGCCTGTGACGCGTCTAGGGTAGACCGTCTTGCTCTGAGTTTCCCCGGGTGGTTTGCAACCCCGTTTCTGTTCCGACCGTGGTCATCGTGCGACGGTGCTGGTACGCGGGGCGGTCCCCGTACGTCGTCGAATGCGGACGTTGTTTTCCGTTGACTTGAGAGTCTACTCTGTAGTGACCCTCCACTAGTCGTAGCCTACTTACACGTGAGTGGTCCCACCAGGGAGTGGTGGAGAGGCTACCCTTAGAGATGGTTTGGGGACTGATTTCCGTCGTGCCCCGCGTCTACTAGCTAGAGTCCGGCTGAGGGGAAAACTGGTCAGAGGGCCAGACCAGGGACGCACGGTCTGTGTGTGCACACGTGGTTGGGGGCGGTTGGACCCACGCCGATGGACGTGACCCCATCTAGTCACTTGTTTGTAGTTACTTGTACGGCGTCTCAGTTCCCGCTGGGCCGGAGGGAGACACCTGAGACGCGGACTAAGTCATCAGTGCACGCATCCAGTCTTGCTTCTAGTGGGAGGTACTCCTGTCGAGTCGGTAGTGACAGACCGTCGGTCGTTGAGACTTCGACCTTCGGGTTTTATCGTCTTAGCCGTGGTGTTCCGGTCGTTCCTCCGTGGCACGCGTGTTGGTTTTCATCCCGAAAGATCGGAGTTTTGTAGACAGCATGGTTCCCTTTCTGAGGCACTCGCTTACTGCTAGCGTAGCGGTTTCTCCGTTCGCGAGGTAGGGTTCGAGTGATCCCTACTGAGTCTTGTCCCGAGACTCATTCCCTGCTTGTTTTCACCGTGTTTCAGGTGAGTCGCGGCCTCAGGGGAGCGCATCTGAGGCTCAGCGTGGTTCAGGTGCCCAGCGTTAGTGCCAGAGGTCAGAGCCGGGGTATGCCCCGTGTAGCTGTACTTTTCTTTCTTATCTCTATACTAGTTGTGGACTACTGCTGTTGTTATTTTATTGTTATCTTGTGGACCATGTATCATGTAAATGGTTAATTTATTTCCTGATTAATAATATAACTGTTTATTTCTGTAATTATTTGTGATACTTGTGTAGTCTCCACACCATTCCTTTAACCCTTCCGAGTCTTGGGGCTCGCGGGTGGCGGTACGAGTCTGGGGTTATCGGGCCTTCCCGATAACCGGATTCTCGGGTCGTTACAGCTGGTATTAGAGTGGCGGTTGTGGGATTATATGAGAATCATAAGTAATTGCAGTGGTCCACTAGTCCACATCGATGATGTACAGTTGATGTTGGCATCGGGCATCGTGTGTTTTTCTTGACCTTGCTATTTCCATATTTTCTGTCTTTTGCTTCAGGAGCGAGCATGGAGCCGGGGCGGAGCACTCGCTCTCAGCAGGGACAGTTGGCTGGAGGTCAGGAGATCCAGCAGGGGGTTCAGCGAGATCTGGAGGAGCATAGTAGAGCGCCACCGGGGGCCGCCGAGGCAGTGGATATTGCGAGGTTTCTGGGGGCCGAGGATTTCTTCCATGGCATGTACCAGCTTATGTCTCAGCAGTTTGGCGGAGAGGCTCGTGAGGGATCGTCGACCAGGGGTGGGCCAGGCCGAGCAGTGAAGGATTTCATGCAGTTTCGTCCCATTTACTATGGCGGTCAGTCAGACCCTGATTTGGCTCGGAGTTGGCTCGACGAGATGGAGCGGGTGTTCAGTTCCGCGCGGACTACTGCAGAGGACAGGGTCATGTTGGCCTCTAGCTAGTTGCAGGGTACGGCTCGGGAGTGGTGGTCTGCTGAGTGGAAGACGTCTTTGCAGCTTCGTCCACTTGAGAAGATTGCGTGGGGCAACTTTGTTAGTACTTTCGAGCATACCTACTGTCCAGAGTATATCGCTACGCAAAGGATGCGTCAGTTTCTGGAGCTAGTTCAGGGTGACATGTCCGTGTTGCAGTACAGGGCCTGATTTATTGAGCTGGGTCGGTATACACCTCATATCATGGAGGATGAGAGGGTGAAGACCGCACAGTTCGTACAGGGCTTGAGGCAGGAGCTGAGGCACCATTTGATTACGAATGCGGCCACTGATCTGGAGACATCGTCTCATGTTGCGGCTTCTTTGGAGATGGATATGTAGAGGACTCGAGAACCGATTATCTAGGAGCAATCTTTGTCAGGTCGCAGCCAGTAGTTGATTACCCAGCAATAGGGTTCTTTCCAGCATGCGTCGGGCGATTCAGGAGCGCCGGCACCGGCAGCGTCGGCGACAGGATCTGTGTCTTTTGACTCAAAGCTCAAGAAGTTCCTTAAGAAGGGTTTTCGTAAGAAGCACAAGGATCACGGGCAGGCATCATCAGGCAGTGTACAGCAGCCGGTCCCGTTTCAGCATCAGGGATCAGTGGGTGGATCGCGAGGACCGTGTCCACTGTGTAGCGAGTATCACCCAGGCAGGCAGGCAGTGCACGGCGCCGATTGTTTGTTTTCGGTGTGACCATCCAGGGCACATGGCGCGTGACTGTCCTCAGAGGCAGCAGCAGCAGCATGGACAGTATCTGCCACTACCTAGGTCAGCTAGTGTGGGAGGCAGGCAGAGAGATTGAGGCCAGATCATGCACATGACCAGGGCAGAGGCAGTGGCGTCGCAGCTTGTGAAAGGTACCGTTCAGATTTTGGGTTATGCGGCTCGGGTTTTGTTCGATTCTGGCGCGTCTCACTTGTTTGTTTCGAGGATTTCGCGCTGAGTATTGAGGAGCCGGTGACCCAGTTGTCTTGTGATTTGGCAGTAGAGTTACCTTCGGGTGATTTTATGATCACTCTGTATTGCTTTGATGAGGTTCCTATGTGGGTGGAAGGTCTTCGAGTTTGCCGGCTAGGCTCTATGCGTTACCTGTAATGCCCTGGATTTTTCGGATCATTTTAGTGGGTCTCGGAGTGTATTTTGTGCTTTACACGTATTTTTCCCTGATGTGCCTTCGGAACTCTTTGCAGGGCAAACCGTGGCGTTCTCCGACTCCGGGACGTTACCACTGCGTTGCGCTCTTCCCGAGGATCGCGGAGGTAATTTTTCGTAATTTTTTGAATTTCTTGAATTTTCAGGTTTTCTATATATACTAACCCTTTTTCTCTCTCCCCTCTCATTTCTCTCTTCCCTCCCTCTCTCTTCTCTCACGCCCTCTTTCTCCCCTCTCTTCTCCGGCGGCCGACGGAGCGAGGCGGGGACGAGGTGGAGGCGGCGCGGGCAAGGATGCGGGTGAGGACAGGTGAGGATCGAGGCGGAGGAGGCGCGTGGAAGCTCGGTGGCGCGATCGCGAGCCGGCGAGGGTTTCACAACAATTTCTTCATGGATCGGCGTGCACGGTGCGTCGTTTCTTCGGTGGAGGTAGGGAGATGGACCCCCAGCTCGTGCTCTTCTTTTCCCGCGAGTTTTGTAGGCCGTGGTGAGCCGAGCGGGCGTAATCGGGGATTTTTGGGCAAAACCCATGTTTTAGGGCTTGTGGGCCGATCTCTCGTTTTACGGCGTTTTTGGCCGATCCAGGGGTTTAGATGCATGCCTAGGGGCTTGGGGATGGATTCCCCTTTGTTTCCCCATCACCCGGGGGTGATCGGGGTGTGGATCGGTGTTTTGGATGGTTTCCCGCCGTAACGTTCTCGGGAGGGTGTGACGGTCATTCCAGTGACCGTTACATGCGTGTAACGCGCCTGGGCAGGGGTGTTACATTCCCTTGGCTTTTGGCTTTGGTGTTCGTGGGTGTGACGGTCCCACGATAGACCGCCACAGCCGTGTGACGCGCCTGGGTGGGTGCGTCACATCCCCTGTTACCTAGCTGAGGGCTGGGGGTGTAACGGCCCCCGATGGACCGTTACATACGCGTGACGCGCGTGGGGTGGGCCGTCAGGGGTGTTCCAACCGTGGTCATTTGACCGATTGGGTGTCTGTGTGTGTAACGCGCTGGACCAGGCGCGTTACATTCGTGTAACGCGGTGGGGCAGGCGCGTTACATCCCGTTTTCACGCTGGGAGCGTGAGGCGCGCGTGACGCACCAGGGCAGGCACGTTACATTTGTGTAACGCGCTGAGCCAGGCGCGTTACATCCTGCGTTCCTATGGGCCATGTAACGGCCTGCGTTAGGCCGCCAGGTGGATGTGACGGTCCCACCTAGACCGTTACAGCCCCGTGACGGTCTAGGGCTAGACCGTCAGGCGTTGTGTTGCACCGAGGCGAGTTTTTGTGTTCTCCGCCTTGTTCCGCGATGCGTGGGTCCCCGGTCGACCCGCTTGGGACCCAGTGGTCGACTTGCGGTCTCGTGAGTGCCAGACACCCATAGGATTCTGTGTCCGTGTTTTGAGGGTGTCGGGAGGATTATGCTACCTCGTTTAGCGTGCCCGTGGGTTTGAGAGTCCGGGTGACTTCTCACGTGTCGGGCTTTCGTGTTACGTTAGACCGAGTCACCGCGTGTCGGTGGATGTGCGGTAGGGTCTCCCCCGCATGCCGTTAGTTTTCCTGGAAGATGATTCCCGAGTGGACCATGTGGTTGGCCTTGGACTGTGAGTCCAGTTACCGGCGTGGCAGCTTGTGCGTTGCCCTGGGAATCATGCTTCTGTGCTTTCCGCGTGGGCCATGCGTGTGGCCTTGGACTGCGGGTCCAGTTGCACAGCCTAGGGCTGGAGGGTTCCCGCCTTTCCCTGAGAGTGGGATTTGGTGCGGCGGCCTGTGAGCTGCCTTGGGAATCATGTTTCGACGTTTCTACGTGGCCGAGCGTGCGGCCCGTGGACTGTGAGTCCTGTTTCTTCTCTGACTGTGGTCACCGTGCGACGGGGACGGTACATGGGGTGGTCCCCGTACGTCGTCGAATGCGGACGTTGTTTCCCGTTGACTTGAGAGTCTACTCCTTCAGTGACCCTCCACTAGTCGTATCCTACCAGTACGCGGTGTTGGTCGCACCAGGGAGTGTTGTACGGGCTCACCCTTAGAGGCGGTTTGTGGACCGGTTGCCATCGGGCCCCACGTCTTGCAGCCAGAGTCTGACTGAGGGGAAAACCGGTCAGAGGGCCAGACCAGGGACGCGCGGTCTGTGTGTGCACACGTGGTTGGGGGCGATTGGACCCACGTCGACGAGCGTGACCCCAGCTAGTCACTTGTTTGTGGTACTTTTACGGTGTTTGTGCCTTTGGTAGGCGCTACCACGTCAGGCAGTTCACCTGCGGTGCGGTGTAAGACGTCAGGGGACGCTACCGGCTGTGCTTCTAGTGGGAGGTACTCCTGTCGAGTTGGGAGTGACAGACTGTCAGTTTCCGTGACTTCGACCTTCAGGTTTTCGGTCGTGTCGACCATTGTGTTTTCGGTTGTTTCGCCGCGGTGCGTGTGTTGGTTTTCACGCCGTGGGACTAGTGCTGGTGGCTTTACCGAGGTTGCATCTTGTTGTGTGGTACCCGCGATCGGATGGTCGGGGTTGCACCTTGGACAGTGTGTCCAGGTCGGCTGTGTCCGGGGGACAGGCCTCTACGGCGTGGTTGCCGTGGGTTTTTACTTCGGTAAGCGGTGCTAGTGTAGTTTGGTAGCCTCGACCGCGAGGTCGGGGGGTGTTTCTGGTACAGGAGGAGTAGTTATAGTGCCGAGTTTCGACCGGCCACTGGGTTCACTGTTTCTGCTGTTGCGGTTGCTCTTGTAGCCTTCCTTTCCGGTACCGCCGTTGTTTCCGGTTGGGGTTCCGCGGGATCCCTGCTGAGTCTCTGTTTTGGAGACTCATTCCCTACTTTTCAGGTGTGACAGTTCTTCCTCGAGGTTCGAGGGTGCGGAGCGGAGGTTCTCAGTTGCCAGCTTGCCGGGCCGAGTGTTCACTTGGCATGTGGTACGTTTTACTGCTTTACACTGTACTTTCTGTTGGACTGGACTCTATTATAGCTGTAGTTGTTCTTTCTTTCAGCTTGTTGTTGTTGGTGGTCCTGCTTTATTTCCTATTTCTTTGTGCCTCCACACTCCTTTTAGCCCTTCCGAGCCCTCCCGGCTCGTGGGCGGCGGTGCGAGTCTCGGGTTATCGGGCCTTCCCGGTAATCGGATTCTCAGGTCGTTACAGCTGGTATCAGAGCGGTGGTTGTAGGCGTACGTAGGAATTCGAGATAGTGCAGTGATCAGAGTCCATAAGGCCCAGTACAGTCGGCAGCTAGCTTAGGGTTTTGTTTTCGCTTTCCGCCTAGTTTCTCGCTTGAGAGCTTGAGTGCGCTGTGCGGCACTGTGAAGGTGGTTGATGTCCGCAGCTTTCGTGCCAGCATGGGGTCTAAGGATTGAGGTTGAGAGCCTTCTCCCTCATCGGTGGTGGCCCTGGTTGTGCTGCGTTGGGCAGAGGTTACCGGCAGGTGCGTTACTGCGGTGCTGCGTTCGAGGAACTTGCGGCGTGGTCAGGCGGCTGGAGAGGATTTTTCGTGGTTAAGTGGTCGTGAGCGTGCTCTGAGGGAGTTGTTATTGGTGTTTGGCCACTCCAGCGTTGGTTTTATCCAGCCCCTGAGGCGTTGAGGTTGTGGTTTAAGGTGGCAGAGCTGGTGTTCTGATCGAGAAGTGTGCTCGGGTGAGCGGAGGATCTTCTCGGTGAGCTGCTGTTTCATCGAGCCTGATGTTCCTGTCGTGCTCTGTGGCGTCGGAAATGACGTGTCGGTCCCGGTTGTTTTATGGATTTCGAGGCAGGATGGGGCTGTGGTGTCCCAGTAAGTCTTGCTCATGCGCCCTTGTGTGCGAATGGGTTGTGTTCACCCTGGAGTTGGCTTGAGATGTGAAGGTTCCGCGGTGAGTTCCGGGACTCGAGGATGAGCGTTGACGATTGTCGATTATGGCTCGTGTTGCAGCTCTTGGCGTGGCGTGTTGCAGTTCGAGGAATTGCAGCGGTGGTGCATCGAGAGATGCTATGATTATGGTCCGATGTGACACTCGCCGAGTGTGTCGGAGGCGCTGACCTGATGGAAGCGATGGCTTTCCTTGGTGCTAGATGGTGCTGTTTCCAGCATGCGCGAGGTTCGAGGTCAGGTCGAGCGTGGAGTTCTTCCGTTGGTCGGAAGTGCATTTGGTCTCCCCTTTGGTTGGAGAGATTGTGTTGGGCTAAGGTTCATCGTCTTGCATTGGGTGCCCGGATTGGTTGGCCTTGTGTGCCATGAAGTCCGTGCGAGAAGTGCTCCTTGTCTTGGCAAGGTGGTTACCTGTGAGAAGTCGTGCCCATTCCCTTGTCGTGTGAGGGTGCTGGTGTTGTTCCGGAAGGACGAGTGCCGGTTGGGCGGTGTTTGCTTTCTCGACTGTGGGCGCGTGGATCAGAGTGCGCAGCAGAAGCGTGGTGGGCTTGTGACCCATTGGTTCAGGATCGTAGCGTTGGTTGCTACGGGCGGATTTCCTGAGTTTGCATTGAGCATTGGAGGATTGGTTTCTTGGTGTGAAACGTGTTGTTGCCGTGCCGTTGCTCGAGGTATTATGATTCTTGGCACTAGCAGGACGGAGTGTTGGGGGATGTGCTGGCTAGTGTGCTGCATGAGTACCCTGTTCCTGTGTTGGAAGCCATGTCAGGCGTCGGTGTTGGACCTAGATGGGGTTGTTGAGGATGTCGCTTGACGATGGTCGAGGACGTGTTGGTCAGAGTCGGTGGCTTGGTGTCTGACTTGTGTTCCCAGTCATGTCCTCGGTTGAGATCGTGTTTTGAGGAAGTGGTCTCTGGCAGACGATGGGTCCCGGTTGGCGGTTGTGAGTGGCTGGTGAGCCTAACCGTGTGACCGACCACAGCAGCGTCTGTTGGTTCTACGGTCTTGTCGGATGGTGACGGTGAGATGTATAATCGATCGGGGACCCAGAGTGCTTTGGTCGTGGTGTCGGCAACCAGGTCGCCGTGAGTACTGTTCAGGTGGTGTCCCGTGGCTCTGTGGTAAGGGCAGAATCGGGATTGGCAGGTGTCCACTTGGATTGATCGAAGGATTTGATGAGACCAGATGGAGGAGTGACGCCTTTGGGCGGAGGCCTTTTTGTGAGATTGGCGTCAGATTGGTGGTCCTTGACGGGACGTTGGTGTCGCAATGGTTATCCCTGGTCTGGTGACCAGCATGGGATGGTTCCCCTGTAAGTCTGAGTCCAGTGAGGTGATGACTGAAGACGCCAAGATCTCGTCATTGGTTTCATCGTGATCCCCGAGAGGGTCGAGTTGGCGTTCGGATGTGGAGTCCGAGAGGAGTGCAGCTTGAGATGTGGCATCAGTCTGTGTGGGAGTCGACAGATGGCTTGCCAAGGTTTGGAATGTTTCCTTCGGACCCGGTGGAGGACCAGGAAAGAGGGAAGAACCTGAGCGAGCAGTTGGTGATCGTCGACGCGAGGTCTTTTCACGGACAGAAGATGCTAGTTGTCGGGGCTCGAGCGTGGCATGAGCCGTGTGCCAGCGAGACCTTTGGTGGTCGTTTCCATGATGTGCCTTCCCGGACGGGATCTGGACTTTGTCGAAGTTTATCTTCTGACGAGTGTTGGCACAGTGTTATGTCCGGCTTTCGGCTTGCCACGCTTGGAGTGTTTCTTTGTGTTGAGACGATGAGCTGGTTGCGGTCTGTTGAGAGGACTGCTTGAGCTGGTGGAGGCTCTGTTTTGGTTGCTCCCTTGAAGAGGGTGTGCGACCTGTCAGCTGGTTGCGAAGTTGATGTGCGATTTGTCTGCTGAGCATTCGACGGATCAGTAGCTGTTTCTCGTGACGAGGGTTGTGTTTCCTCAGTGAGCGAGATGGTGGCTACGGCGCCATGGTGGATTCTCGCGTTGTCTGAGGTGATGCCGGACTGTGCCCTTTGGTATATGCCTGCTCTGTTGGCCAGTGTGCTCAGCGCAAGGAGCGAGGTGTTGTGTGTGATTGTAAGTCTGGCTGTGTCCCTCAGGATTGGTGTGTTCGTGAGGATCGAGGTTTTATGTGCTGGGGCTCTGACAGCATGTCAGTTGGTTCAGTGTTCTTCCCCTAGGACTTCGTGCTAGGTCCTGAATTTCAAGGATGAAATTCCTTTAAGGGGGGAGGGCTGTAATGCCCTCGATTTTTTGGATCATTTTAGTGGGTCTCGGAGTGTATTTTGTGCTTTACATGTGTTTTTCCCTGATGTGCCTTCGGAACTCTTTACAGGGCAAACCGTGGCGTTCTTCGACTCCGGGACGTTACCACTGCGTTGCGCTCTTCCCGAGGATCGCTGAGGTAATTTTTCGTAATTATTTGAATTTCTTGAATTTTTGGGTTTTTCTATATATACTAACCCTTTTTCTCTCTCCCCTCTCATTTCTCTCTTCCCTCCCTCTCTCTTCTCTCACGCCCTCTTTCTCCCCTCTCTTCTTCGGCGGCCGACGGAGCGAGGCGGGGACGAGGTGGAGGCGTCGCGGGCGAGGACAGGTGAGGATCGAGGCGGAGGAGGCGCGTGGAAGCTCGGTGGCGCGATCGAGAGCCGGCGAGGGTTTCACGACGATTTCTTCATAGATCGGCGTCAACGGTGCGCCGTTTCTTCGGTGGAGGTAGGGAGATGAACCCCCAGCTCGTGCTCTTCTTTTCCCGCGAGTTTTGTAGGCCGTGGTGAGCCGAGCGGGCGTAATCGGGGATTTTTGGGCAAAACCCATGTTTTAGGGCTTGTGGGCCGATCTCTCGTTTTACGGCGTTTTTGTCCGATCCAGGGGTTTAGATGCATGCCTAGGGGCTTGGGGATGGATTCCCCTTTGTTTCCCCATCACCCGGGGGTGATCGGGGCGTGGATCGGTGTTTTGGATGGTTTCCCGCCGTAACGTTCTCGGGAGGGTGTGACGGTCATTCCAGTGACCGTTACATGCGTGTAACGCGCCTGGGCAGGGGCGTTACATTCCCTTGGCTTTTGGCTTTGGTGTTCGTGGGTGTGACGGTCCCACGATAGACCGCCACGGCCGTGTGACGCACCTGGGTGGGTGCGTCACATCCCTGTTACCCAGCTGAGGGCTGGGGGTGTAACGGCCCCCGATGGACCGTTACATACGCGTGACGCGCCTGGGGTGGGCCGTCAGGGGTGTTCCAACTGTGGTCGTTTGACCGATTGGGTGTCTGTGTGTGTAACGCGCTGGACCAGGCGTGTTACATTCGTGTAACGCGCCGGGGCAGGCGCGTTACATCCCGTTTTCATGCTGGGAGCGTGAGGCGCGCGTGACGGACCAGGGCAGGCGCGTTACATCCTGCGTTCCTATGGGCCGTGTAACGGCCT
Source organism: Amorphophallus konjac (assembly GCA_022559845.1). Taxonomy (NCBI): domain Eukaryota; kingdom Viridiplantae; phylum Streptophyta; class Magnoliopsida; order Alismatales; family Araceae; genus Amorphophallus; species Amorphophallus konjac. The sequence continues at coordinate 36,707,848 of CM040123.1, forward strand.
GCGTTAGGCCGCCATGTGGATGTGACGGTCCCACCTAGACCGTTACAGCCCCGTGACGGTCTAGGGCTAGACCGTCAGGCGTTGTGTTGCACCGACGTGAGTTTTTGTGTTCTCCGCCTTATTCCGCAATGCGTGGGTCCCCGGTCGACCCGCTTGGGACCCAGTGGTCGACTTGCGGTCTCGTGAGTGCCAGACACCCATAGGATTCTGTGTCCGTGTTTTGAGGGTGTCGGGAGGATCGTGCTACCTCGTTTAGCGTGCCCGTGGGTTTGAGAGTCCGGGTGACTTCTCACGTTTCGGGCTTTCGTGTTACGTTAGACCGAGTCACCGCGTGTCGGTGGATGTGCGGTAGGGTCTCCCCCGCATGCCGTTAGTTTTCCTGGAAGATGATTCCCGAGTGGGCCATGTGGTTGGCCTTGGACTGTGAGTCCAGTTACCGGCGTGGCAGCTTGTGCGTTGCCCTGGGAATCATGCTTCTGTGCTTTCCGCGTGGGCCATGCGTGTGGCCTTGGACTGGGAGTCCAGTTGCACAGCCTAGGGCTGGAGGGTTCCCGCCTTTCCCTGAGAGTGGGATTTGGTGCGGCGGCCTGTGAGCTGCCTTGGGAATCATGTTTCGACGTTTCTACGTGGCCGAGCGTGCGGCCCGTGGACTGTGAGTCCTGTTTCTTCTCCGACTGTGGTCACCGTGAGACGGGGCCGGTACGTGGGGTGGTCCCCGTACGTTGTCGGATGCGGACGTTGTTTCCCGTTGACTTGAGAGTCTACTCCTTCAGTGACCCTCCACTAGTCGTAGCCTACCAGTACGCGGTGCTGGTTGCACCAGGGAGTGTTGTACGGGCTCACCCTTAGAGGCGGTTTGTGGACCGGTTGCCGTCGGGCCCCACGTCTTGCAGCCAGAGTCCGACTGAGGGGAAAACCGGTCAGAGGGTCAGACCAGGGACGCGCGGTCTGTGTGTGCACACATGGTTGGGGGCGGTTGGACCCACGTCGACGAGCGTGACCCCAGCTAGTCACTTGTTTGTGGTACTTTTACGGTGTTTGTGCCTTTGGTAGGCGCTACCACGTCAGGCAGTTCACCTGCGGTGCGGTGTAAGACGTCAGGGGACGCTACCGGCTGTGCTTCTAGTGGGAGGTACTCCTGTCGAGTTGGGAGTGATAGACTGTCAGTTTCCGTGACTTCGACCTTCGGATTTTCGGTCGTGTCGACCGTTGTGTTTTTGGTTGTTTCGCCACGGTGCGTTTGTTGGTTTTCGTGCCGTGGGACTAGTTCTGGTGGCTTTACCGAGGTTGCATCTTGTTGTGCGGTACCCGCGATCGGATGGTCGGGGTTGCACCTTGGACAGTGTGTCCATGTCGACTGTGTCCGGGGGACAGGCCTCTACGGCGTGGTTGCCGTGGGTTTTTACTTCGGTAAGCGGTGCTAGTGTAGTTTGGTAGCCTCGACTGCGAGGTCGGGGGGTGTTTCTGGTACAGTAGGAGTAGTTGTAGTGCCGGGTTTCGACCGGCCACCGGGTTCACTGTTCCTGCTGTTGCGGTTGCTCTTGTAGCCTTCCTTTCCGGTACCGCCGTTGTTTCCGGTTGGGGTTCCGCGGGATCCCTGCTGAGTCTCTGTTTTGGAGACTCATTCCCTGCTTTTCAGGTGTGGCGGTTCTTCCTCGAGGTTCGAGGGTGCGGAGCGGAGGTTCTCAGTTGCCAGCTTGCCGGGCCGAGTGTTCACTTGGCATGTGGTACATTTTACTGCTTTAGACTGTACTTTCTGTTGGACTAGACTCTGTTGTAGATGTAGTTGTTCTTTCTTTCAGCTTGTTGTTGTTGGTGGTCCTGCTTTATTTCCTATTTCTTTGTGCCTCCACACTCCTTTTAGCCCTTCCGAGCCCTCCCGGCTCGTGGGCGGCGGTGCGAGTCTCGGGTTATCGGGCCTTCCCGGTAATCGGATTCTCGGGTCGTTACATTACCGCTTCAGGACTTTGATGTGATTTTGGGCATGGATTGGCTCGAGGCACATCATGCATTGGTGGATTGCAGCTCGAAGAGGGTTTATTTCCGGCAACTTCACGGACCCACCTTCTATTTCAAAGGTATCAGGTCTTCCTCTTCCCGCTTTCTTATTTCTGCGATTCGAGCTCGTCGGTTACTTGATGCAGGTTGTCAGGGTTTTCTCACCTCGTGGTTGTGACTGACCGGATGGAGCCGGATGTCGAGGACATCCTGGTGGTGTGCGAGTTCCCCAATATTTTTTCGGAGGACTTACGTGGATTGCCTCCCCAGCGGGAGATTGATTTCGTGATCGAGGTTGTGCCTCGTACGAGACCTTTGGCGAAGGCTCCCTACCGTATGGCCCCTGTTGAGTTGAGGGCGCAGTTGCAGGAGCTGCTGGCCAAGGGGTACATTTGTCCTAGTTTTTCCCCTTCGGGTGCGCCCGTGTTGTTTGTGAAGAAGAAGGACGGTAGCTTGCTATTGTGCATTGACTACCGGTAGCTGAATGAGGTGACCATCAAGAACAAGTATCCGCTGCCGCGGATTGATGATTTCTTCGACCAACTTCAGTCTGTGCGAGTGTTCTCACAGATTGATTTGCGGTCCGGTTACTATCAACTGAGGATTCACGAGTCCGACGTTGAGAAGACTGCGTTCAGTACGAGGTACGGGCATTATGAGTTCTTGGTGATGCCGTTCGGGCTCACCAATGCCCCCACAGCCTTCATGGACTTGATGCAGAGGGTGTTTCGTCCGTATTTGGACCAGTTCATGGTCATATTTGTGGACGACATCCTTGTTTATTCGCGGTCTGCCGAGGAGCATGCGTACCATTTGGGTGTGGTGCTGCAGACAATGCGAGATCACCAGTTGTATGCAAAGCTCAGTAAGTGCGAATTCTGGCTTCGTGAGGTGAACTTTTTGGGGCACGTGATTTCTGGTGATGCATTTCCGTGGACCCCGCCAAGGTCGAGGCAGTAATGCAGTGGCTGAGGCCGAGGTCTGTGATAGAGATCCGGAGTTTCTTGGGGCTTACGGGCTATTATCGGTGGTTTATCCAAGATTTTTCTCGCATTGCGGCCCCGATCACTAGACTCACGTGGAAGGATGTGCCTTTCGTCTGGTCTGAGGAGTGTGAGCAGAGTTCAGGGAACTAAAGAGGTTGCTCACCTCAGCTCCGGTGTTGGTTTTACCTTCTGGATCGGGAGGCTTTGTGGTATGTACAGATGCTTCCGGGGTTGGATTGGGTGCTGTGTTGATGTAGCATGGTAGAGTGGTGGCTTATGCCTCTCGACAGCTAAAGCCCCATGAAGAGAACTACCCTACCCATGACCTAGAGTTGGCGGCTATGATCTTCGCACTGAAGATCTGGAGGCATTATCTATACGGTGAGAGGTTCGAGGTGTTCACTGACCATCAGAGTTAGAGGTACGTGTTCTCGCAGAGGGACCTTAACCTCAGGCAGAGGCGATGGATGGAGTTTATGATGGATTATGACTTCACCCTGTCTTATCAGCCGGGTAAAATGAATGTCGTCGCCGATGCTTTGAGTCGGAAGGTCGCGGTCCGTGCCTTGATGTTGTGGAAGTGGAGGCTCTGGGAACAAGTGCCCGAAGTTTCGTTCAGGCTCAGGATTCCCCAGGAGCCAGGGTTGGCAGTGCTTGTGAGTCTGACTGTCACGCCTGCTATCCACCGTTAGGTGACAGAGGCTCAGCATGCGGACCCTGAGTTGTCCCGGGTTTTGGCTTTGGCTGATGTGGAGCCCAGCGAGGACGGAGCCGTGAGATTCCGTGGTAGGCTGTACGTCCCAATTGAGAGGTAGGTTCATCGTGCGATGTTGCCCGAGGTGCATAGAAGTAGGAACACCGTACACCTGGGTGCGACGAAGATGTATCGGAACTTGCGAAGGCAGTTCTGGTGGCCTGGCATGAAGAGAGATGTTGCTGAATTTATGGCCAGGTGCCTGACTTGTCAGTAGGTGAAGGCGGAGCATCAGCGACCGGGAGGTACTCTCCAGCCCTTGGATGTTCCTGCGTCGAAGTGGGACCACATGACCACGGATTTCGTGGTGGGATTGCCGTGGACTCCGAGCGGTCAAGACAGTATTTGGTTGCTGGTGGATAGGCTGACGATGGTGACTCGGTTGTTACCGATCAAAGTCAGCTGGAGCGCATCCAGGTTGGCTCATCTTTATGTGGAGCGGATCATCCTGCTGCATGGGATTCCCATTTCCATCGTGTCAGATCGGGATCAGCGCTTCACTTCTGGATTCTGGGGGAGTTTCCAGCGAGCGCTTGGCACGGATTTGGCTTTTAGCTCGGCGTATCATCCTCAGTCAGATGGTCAGTCAGAGAGGACCATTCAGACTTTGGAGGACATGCTGAGATCCTACTGCCTGGAGTGGCAGGGGAGTTGGATTCACCACCTACCGTTGGTGGAGTTTGCCTATAACAACAGCTATCATTCGAGCATCGATATGACTCCTTATAAGGCTTTGTATGGGCGTCCGTGTCGTACTCCACTTGATTGGTATAAGGTCGGTGAGCGTGTTTTGACGGGGCCGGAGCTGGTGCAGCAGTGTGTGGATGTTGTACACCTGATCCGTCGGAACATGTTGGCGGCCCAGAGTCGGTAGAAGAGCTATGCTGACCGTAGGCGGCAGCCCCTCGAGTTCACCGTGGGCGATCGCGTGTTCTTGAGAGTTTCTCTGATGAAGGGGGTGATGCACTTTGGACGGCGTGGGAAGCTGAATCCCCGCTATATTGGCCCTTTTATGATTATGCAACGCATCGATGAGGTTGCTTATCGGTTGCAGTTACCCCCCGAGTTGGCGTCGGTGCATGACGTGTTCCACGTCTCGATGTTGCGGAGGTATATGCCCGATGACTCTCATGTGCTCGGGGATTTTTTTTGGCCCGAGGTGACTCCAGATCTTTCTCTCCCATAGTTTTTGGTCCGCGTGGAGGATAGGCGAGAGTAGCGCCTGCGGAACAAGGTCATCCCCTTGGTTAAGGTGGTGTGGCAGTGGCACTCTGGGGGTGAGGCTTCTTGGGAGCGTGAGGATGAGATGCATCAGCAGTTCCCTTATCTGTTTGAGTCAGTGTTCCTCTTCTTTCCCCTTGGGTTGTCCCCAATTTCGAGGATGAAATTCCTTAAGGGGGGGGGGCTGTAATATCTCGGACCTTTCGGATCCTTTTCGTGGGTCCTGAATCTGGTTTTTCAGAGTGTCTGGCTCCATTGTGTTCAAAATTTCGTTTCAGACATCTTTTATGTTCGGATCGGCGCGATCCGGAGTTGTTTCGGAGGCCCGAAAGTATTCCGTGGCTTTTCCGCGCGTGTTTTTCGATTACCGGTGTGTGTTTCGATAATTCCTTCGAAACCTCGTTGCGGGTGAACTGGGCCGTTCACTTGGGCGAGAGTGGTACCGTTGCGATCGGTGCGTTCCGAGGATCACGAAAAATGTAATTTTCTATTTTTTTGGTATTTTCTGAAATATCCAGATTTTCCTATAAATACCCCCCTTTCTTTCTCTCTCTTCCCCACCCTCTTCTTCTTCTTCTTCTTCCTCCTTTCTCCCCCACCGTGCGACACCCTCTCTCCCTCTCTTCTTCGTCCGGCGAGATCGCGGCGAGCCCCTCCTGCTGCAGACGGCTGTGGGCGACGGCGTGGTGACGATGGCGACGACGAGGTGATCGTGGAGGTGTACGTGAATCGTGGGAGCTCAAAGAAGAACGAGGGTTTTCGAGCATTCTTCGCGATTCGTGGTCGACCCGGCACGTCTCAGGTCGCAATTGAGATAGGGTGACGTTCCCTAGCCTCTAGCCTTCCTTTCCCGCGATTTGTAGGCCGAGGGGAGGCCGAGAGATGGGATTCCTTGCGAGTTTGGGGTTTTCCATGATTTGGGGAGAGCTCGCCCGATCTATGGATTTGATGCATGATTTCACGTTTTGATGGCCTAGAATCATGCTAGGGGTCCCCAGGGGTCTTCCCCTTTAATTTCCCCCTCTCCGGTGGAGGCATGGGGTCGTGGCCAGTTTTTTTGGGTGTTTCCCGCCGTTTCTCCCTCGGGCGGGTGTGACGGTCCTACCAGTGACCGTCACACTATGTAACGCGCCCAAATGGGTGCGTTACAGCCCTGAGTGCAGCCAAGTGGTGTCTGTGGGCGGTAACGGTCCCACGATAGACCACCACGGTGCTGTGATGCGCCTAGGTTGGACCGTCAGGGGCGTTCGACCGTTGGCTGTCGACCGTTGGTTTTTGACCATTGGGGGTCAAGGCATGTGTCGCACCTGGCTTGGGGCGTCACAGCCATGTGACGCCCCTATGTGGGTGCGTTAGAGCAGACGCATTCTCACGTTGTAACGCACCAGGGTTTGTCCGTTACACGCTGTGACGCACCGAGTGGCACGCGTCACAGTTATTCTCTGTTGTCTTGTGATGCACCAGGGTAGGCGCGTCATAGATTGTAACGCACCATGGTAGGTGCGTTACGCCCTGTTTTGCGCCAAGCGTGTGACACCCTTGTGTTGGGCCGTCAGGTGATTATGACGATCCTGCCTAGACCGTCAGAGCCTGTGACGCGTCTAGGGTAGATTGTCAGGCTCTGGGTTGCCCTGGGTGGTTTGCAACCCCATTTCTGTTCCGACCGTGGTCATCGTGCGACGGTGCTGGTACGAGGGGCGGTCCCCGTACGTCGTCGGATGCGGATGTTATTTTTCGTTGACTTGAGAGTCTACTCCGTAGTGACCCTCCACTAGTCGTAGCCTGCTTACACGCGAGTGGTCCCACCAGGGAGTGGTGGAGAGACTACCCTTAGAGACAGTTTGTTGACCGATTTTTGTTGGGCCCCACGTCTACCAGCCAGAGTCAGGCTGAGGGGAAAACCGGTCAGAGGGCCAGACCAAGGACGCACGGTCTGTGTGTGCACACGTGGTTGGGGGCGGTTGGACCCGCGCCAACGGGAGTGACCCCAGCTAGTCACTTGTTTGTAGTTACTTGTATGGCGTCTCAGTTCCCGCTGGGCCGGAGGGAGACACCTGAGACGCGGACTAAGTCGTCAGTGGACACATCCGGTGTAATGCCCCAGATTTTTCGGATCCTTTTTCGTGGGTCTCGGATCTGATTTCTCGGAGTGTCTGACTCCGTTGTGTCCGAAATTTTGTTTCGGACATCTTTCGTGTTCGGATCGACACGATCTGGAGTCGTTTCGAAGGCCCGGAGGCGTTCCGTGGCTTTTTCCGCGTGTGTTTTCCGATTCCCGGCGTGGGTTTCGACTTTCCCTTCGGAACCTCGTTGTGGGTGAACCGGGCCGTTCTCATGGGCGCGTGTGGTACCGTTGCGATCGGTGCGCTCCGAGTATCGCGAGGGTGTGATTTTCTATTTTTCTAGATTTTTCCAAATTTCTGGATTTTCCTATATATAACTCTTTTCTCTCTCTCCCCTCTCATTTCTCTTTTCTCTCCCTCTCTCTTCTCACGCTCTCTCCTCTCTCCCTCTCTCTCCGGCGGCCGACGGGGCGAAGTACGGGCGAGGTGGGGATGGCGCGGGCGAGGTACGGGCGAGGATGGATAAGGATCGAGGCGGTGAAGGCGCGTGGAAGCTCGGCCGTGAGTTCGTGGAACGGCGAGGCTTCAACGGCGTTTTCTTCGTGGATCGGCGTCCACGGTGCGCGTAATCTTTGGTGGAGGTAGGGTGATGGACCCTCAGCCCGTGTACTTCCTTTCCCGCAAGTTTCGTAGGCCGTGGTGAGCCGAGCGGGCTAAACGGGGCGTTTTGGGGGAAATGTGTGTTTTTGGGGTGTGAGCCGGATCTCCCATTTTATGGTGTTTTTGGGCGATCCAGGGGTTTAGATGCATGCCTAGGGGCTTGGGGAAGGTTTCCCCTTCACCTGGGGGTGAACGGGGCGTGGCATGGCTTTTCCCGCAGCTTCTACCGTTTTCGGGCGCGGACTGAGAACGCGCTATACTCCAGTAGCGCGTTCTTGAAGGTCGCGCTGCCCCGATAGGGCGCGTTCATCGGAGAAGATGAACAGTAAGGCGGTCGGGTCGCGCCTTACGGCCCCAGCGCGTTCTGGTTGTCGCGCTATAGGATCATAGCGTGACCTGGCCTGGTCACGCTATGGTCATGTAGCGCGTTTGTGTTGAACGCGCTAGGCACATATAGCGCGTTCTGGCTGAACACGCTATGCACGTGTAGTGCGTTCTTGGAGGGACCAGCCGGGCTGCCCGGGGCGGGCGGTCTGCCACTGATCGTGCTCCTCGTGGGCCGTGTATGCCTTGGACACCCAGTGGAGTTCCGTGACCATGTTTTGGGATGTTTGGAGGTTCTGTTTACCTCATTTTACGTGCCCGTGCGCTTAAGGGTCCGGGTGACCTTTTAGCGTCCGTTCGCATTGTGTTGGTCTCCGGTCAACCCGGTTGGGACCCAGTGGTCGACCTCCGGCCTTGTGAGTATCCCGGACACCCCATGGGTTCTGTGTCTGTGTTTTTTTGGGGTGTCAGAAGGGACCGTGTTACCTCGATTAGCGTGCCCATAGGTGTGGTGGGTCCGGGTGACCCCACGTGTTCCGGGCTCTTGTGTTACACTTGATCGAGTCACCGTGTGTCGGTGTGTGTGCGGTGGGGTCTCCCCCGCATATCGTGGGTTCCTTTGGAAGGCGATTCCCGTGTGGGCCATGTGTTTGGCCTTGGACTGTGAGCCCAGTTGTCCGGCCTGGGGCTGGTGGTTTCCCGCTTGCTTCAAGATGGGAAATCATCGTGGCGGCTTATGTGCTGCCTTGGGAATCATGCTTCTGTGTTTTCCGTGTGGCCCGTGTGAGTGGGATTTGTCCCTTGCGTTCCCTTCCCAAGGGAATGGTCTTGGCAACTCGTGTGTTGTCTCGATACTCGTGCTACCGTGGTTTTAGACCTAGAGATTGGACTAGATTGACGGCCTTGTGCTGTTGCGTGCAACGGTCTTGACCCCGAGTCTTGTGACTCAAGGACCGTTGGCTGTAGTGTGTCTAGAGGACTGTCCAGAGTCCAGTGGCTTAAGTGCCACTCGAGTTTTCTCGACTCTCGCGCACGGTGCGTGTGTGACCGTGGACTGCGAGTCCTGTTTCTTCTCCGACTGTGGTCGCCGTGCGACGGGGCCGGTACGTGGGGTGGTCCTCGTTCGTTGTCGGGTTCAGACGTTGTTTTCCGTTGAGAGTCTACTCCTTCAGTGACCCTCCACTAGTCGTAGCCTGCTTACACGCGAGTGGTCCCACCTGGGAGTAGGTGGAGAGGCTTACCCTTTGAGACGGTTTGTGGATCGGTTACCGTGGGCCCCTCGTCGGTAGCCAGAGTCCGGCTACGGGGGAAAATCGGTCAGAGGACCAGACCTAGTGACGCAAGGTCTGTGTGTGCACACGTGGTTGGGGGCGGTTGGACCCACGTCGACGGGCGTGACCCCAGCTAGTTACTTGTTTGTGGTTACTTGTACATTGTTCGCACCTCGGGTAGGACCTACCACGTCAGGCGATTCACCTGCGGTGCGGTGTAAGACGTCAGGGGACGCTACCGGCTGTGCTTCTAGTGGGTGGTACTCCTGTCGAGTACGGAGTGACAGACTGTCAGTTTCCGTGACTTTGACCTTCGGGTTTCGGTCGTGTTGACCGTTGAGTTTCGGTTGGTTCACCGTGACGCGTGTGTTGGTTTTCGCGTCATGAGATTTGTGCTAGTGGCTTTACCGAGGTTGGGTCTTGTTGTGCGGTACCCGCGATCGGATGGTCGGGGTTGCACCTTGGACAGCGTGTCCAGGTCGGCTGTGTCCGGGGGACAGGCCTCTACGGCGTGGTTGCCGTGTGTTCTTACTTCGGTAGGTGGTACTAGCGTGGTTCGGTTGCTTCGACTGTGTGATCGAGGTCTGCATTCTGGCAGTAGGAGTAGCTGTAGTGCCGAGTTTTTGACCGGCCACCGGTTTGCTGTTCCTGCTGTAGTTGTAGCTTCCTTTCCGCTACCGCCGTTATTTCCGGTTGGGGTTCCGCGGGATCCCTGCTGAGTCTCTGTTTTGGAGACTCATTCCCTACTTTTCAGGTGTGACGGTTCTTCCTCGCGGTTCGAGAGTGCGGAGCGGAGGTTCTCAGTTGCCAGCTTGCCGGGCCTAGTGTTCACTTGGCATGTGGTACGTTTTACTGCTTTAGACTATACTTTCTGTTGGACTGGACTCTGTTGTAGCTGTAGTTGTTCTTGCTTTCAGCTTGTTGTTGTTGGTAGTCCTTCTTTATTTCCTATTTCTTTGTGCCTCCACACTCCTTTTAGCCCTTCCGAGCCCTCCCGGCTCGTGGGCGACGGTGCGAGTCTCGGGTTATCGGGCCTTCCCGGTAATCGGATTCTCGGGTCTCTACAGCTGGTATTAGAGCAGTGGTTGTGGACGTACATAGGAATTCGAAACATTACAGTGATCAGAGTCCGTAAGGTCCAGTACAGTCGGCAGCTGGCTTAGGATTTCGTGCTTGTTTTCTACCTTGTTTCTCGCTTGAGAGCATGAGTGCGCTGTGCGGCGCTGTGATGGTGGTTGTTGTCCGCGGCTTTCATGCCAGCTTGGGGTCTAAGGATTGAGATTGAGAGCCTTCTCCCTCATCGGTGATGGCCCTGGTTGTGCTGCGTTGGGCAGAGGTTGCTGGCAGGTGTGAGCTCGCGGTGCTGCGTTTGAGGAACCTGCCGCGTGGTCAGGTGGCTGGAGAGGACTGTTCGTGGTTAAGAGGCCGTGAGCGTGCTTCGAGGGAGCTGATGTCGGTTTTGGCCACTCCAGCTTGAGGTTTGTCTAGCTCCTGAGGTGTTCTGATCGAGAAGTGTGCTCGGGTGAGCGGAGGATCTTCTCGGTGAGCTGCTGTTTCGTCGAGCCTGATGTTCTTGTCGCGCTCTGTGGCGTCAGAAATGACGTGTCGGTCCTGATTGTTCTGCTGATTTCGAGGCAGGATTTGGCAGAGATGTCCCGTTAAGTCTTTGCTCCTGCGCTTATGTCAGTGGATGGGTTGTGTCCGCTCTGGAGTTGGCTTGAGATGTGAAGGCTCCGCGGCGAGTTCGGGACTCGAGGATGAGCGTCGGCGGTTGTCGTTGTGGCTCGTGTTACGGCTCTTGGCATGCCGTGTTGTAGTTCGAGGAATTGCAGCGGTGGTGCATCGAGAGATGCGGTGCTTGTGGTCCGACGTGACACTCGTCGAGTGTGTCGGAGGCGCTGACCTGATGGAAGCGATGGTTTTCCTTGGTGTTGTTTCCAGCATGTGCGCGAGGTTCGAGGTCAGGTCGAGCGTGGAGTTCTTCCGTTGGTTGGAAGTGTGCTGGTTTCTCCTTTGGTTGGAGAGATTGCATTCGGCTAAGGATCGTCGTCTTGCATTGTGTGTTCGGATTGGTTGGCCTTGTGTGCCATGAAGTCCGTGCGAGACGTGCTCCTTGTCTTGGCAGGGTGGTTGCCTGTGAGAAGTTGTGCCCATTCCCTTGTTGTGTGAGGGTGTGCTGGTGCTTTTCAGGAAGGACGAGTGCTGGTTGGGCGGTGTTTTGCTTTCCCGGCTGTGCGCGCGGATCTGAGTGCGCAGCGGAAGCTTGGTGGGCTTGTAACCCATTGGTTCAGGATCGTAGCATTGGTTGCTACGGGCGGATTCCTGAGTTTGCGTTGAGCATCGGAGGATTGGTTCCTTGGTGTGAAACGTGTTGTTGCCATGCCATTGCCCGAGAAGTCGTGGTTCTTGGCACTGGCGGGTGGAGTGTTGGAGAAAAGTGCTGGCTAGTGCGCCGCATGAGTACCCTATTCCTGTGTTGGAAGCCGTGTCAGGCGTCGGTGTTGGACCTGGATGAGGTTGTTGAGGATGTCGCCTGATGGAGGTCGAGGACGTGTTGGTCAGAGTCGGTGGCTTGGCGCCCGACTTGTGTTCCCAGTCGTGTCCTCGGATGAGATCATTTTTGGGGAAGTGGTCTCTGGCAGGCTGTGGGTTCCTGTTGGTTCTACGGTCTTGTCGGATTGTGACGGTAAGATGTTAGTTGCTTGGGGACCCGTGAGCTCTGTTCAGGTGGTGTCCCGTGGCTCTGTGGTAAGGGAGGAATCGGGATTGGCAGGTGTCCACTTGGATTGATCGAAGGATTTGATGAGACCAGATGGAAGAGTGACGCCTTAGGGCGGAGGCCTCCTGTGAGGTTGGCGTCGGCTTGGTGGTCCCTGATAGGACATTGGTGTCGCAAGGTTATCCCTGGTTTGGTGACTAGCATGGGGTGGTTCCCTATAAGTCTGAGTCCCGTGAGGTGATGACTGAAGACGCCAGGTTCTATCATTTGGTTTCGTCATGCTCCCCGAGAGGGTCGTGTTGGCGAGCAGTTGGTGACCAGTGGATGGTCTTTTCAGAGACAGAAGATGCTGGTTGTTGGGGTTCGAGCGTGGCGAGAGCCATGTGCCAGCGAGACCTTTGGTGGTTGTTTCTGTGATGTGCCTTTCCGGATGGGATCTGGGCTTTGTCGAAGGTTGTCTTCTGACAAGAGTTGGCACAGTGTTATGTCCGGCTTTCGGCTTGCCATGTGTGGGGTGTTTCTTGGTGTTGAGCCGATGTGCTGGTTGCGGTCTGTTGGGATGACTGCTTGAGCTGGTGGAGGCTCTGTTTTGGTTGCTCCCTTGAGGAGGGTATGCGATCTGTCAGCTGGCTGCGAAGCTGTTGTGCAATTTGTCTGCCAACCATAGGTTGGATTGGTAGCTGTTGCTCGTGTCGAGGGTTGTGATTCCTCGGTGAGTGAGATCGTGGCTGCGGCGCCATGGTGGATTCTCGCGTTGTCTGAGGTGATGCCGGACTGTGTCCTGCGGTATATGCCTGCTCTGTTGGCCTGTGTGCTTGGCGCGAGGAGCGAGGTGTTGCTTGTGATTGTAAGTCTGGCGGTGTCCCTCAGGATCGATTTTTTCATGAGAATCGGGGTTTTCTGTGCTGGGGCTCTGACAGCGTGTCAGTTGGTTCAGCGTTCTTCCCCTGTGACTTTGTGCTAGGTCCTGAATTTCGAGGACGAAATTTCTTTAAGGGGGAGGGCTGTAATGCCCTGAATTTTTCGGATCCTTTTTCGGGGTCCTGGATCTGATTTCTCGGAGTGTCTGACTCCGTTGTGTCTGAAATTTCATTTCGAACATCTTTCGTGTTTGGATCGGCGCGATCCGGAGTCGTTTCGAAGGCCCGGAGGCGTTCCGTGACTTTTTCCGCGTGTGATTTCTGATTCCCGGCGCGGGTTTCGGCTTTCCCTTCGGAACCTCGTTGTGGGTGAACCGGGCCGTTCTCATGGGCGCGTGTGGTACCGTTGCGATCGGTGCGCTCCGAGGATCGCGAGGGTGTGATTTTCTATTTTTCTGGATTTTTTCGAATTTCTGGATTTTCCTATATATAACTCTTTTCTCTCTCTCCCCTCTCATTTCTCTTTTCTCTCCCTCTCTCTTCTCACGCTCTCTCCTCTCTCCCTCTCTCTCCGGCAGCCTACGGGGCGGAGTACGGGCGAGGTGGGGACGGCGCGGGCGAGGTACGGGCGAGGATGGATGAGGATCGAGGCGGTGAAGGCGCGTGGAAGCTCGGCCGTGAGTTCGTGGAACGGCGAGGCTTCAACGGCGTTTTCTTCATGGATCGGCGTCCACGGTGCGCGTAATCTTCGGTGGAGGTAGGGTGATGGACCCTCAGCCCATGTACTTCCTTTCCCACAAGTTTCGTAGGCCGTGGTGAGCCGAGCGGGCTAAACGGGGCGTTTTGGGGAAAATGTGTGTTTTTGGGGTGTGAGCCGGATCTCCCGTTTTATGGTATTTTTGGGCGATCCATGGGTTTAGATGCATGCCTAGGGGCTTGGGGAAGGTTTCCCCTTTTGTTTCCCCTTCACCTGGGGGTGAACGGGGCGTGGCATGGCTTTTCCCGCGGTTTCTACCGTTTCCGGGCGCGGACTGAGAACGCGCTATACTCCAGTAGCGCGTTCTTGAAGGTCGCACTGCCCCGATAGGGCGCGTTCATCAGAGAAGATGAACAGTAAGGCGGTTCGGGTCGCGCCTTACGGCCCCAGCACGTTCTGGTTGTCGCGCTATAGGATCATAGCGCGACCTGGCCTGGTCGCGCTATGGTCATGTAGCGCGTTCGTGTTGAACGCGCTAGGCACGTATAGCGCGTTCTGGCTGAACGCGCTATGCACGTGTAGCGCGTTCTTGGAGGGACCAGCCGGGCTGCCCGGGGCGGGCGATCTGCGGCTGATCGTGCTCCTCGTGGGCCGTGTGTGCCTTGGACACCCAGTGGAAATCCGTGAACGTGTTTTGTGGTGTTTGGAGGTTCCGTTTACCTCATTTTATGTGCCCGAGCGCTTAAGGGTCCGGGTGACCTTTTAGCGTCCGTTCGCATTGTGTTGGTCTCCGGTCGACCCGGTTGGGACCCAGTGGTCGACCTCCGGCCTTGTGAGTATCCCGGACACCCCATGGGTTCTGTGTCTGTATTTTTTTGGGGTGTCAGGAGGGACCGTGTTACCTCGATTAGCGTGCCCATAGGTGTGGTGGGTCCGGGTGACCCCACGTGTTCCGGGCTCCTGTGTTACGCTTGATTGAGTCACCGTGTGTCGGTGTGTGTGCGGTGGGGTCTCCCCCGCATATCGTGGGTTCCTTTGGAAGGTGATTCCCGTGTGGGCCATGTGTTTGGCCTTGGACTGTGAGTCCAGTTGTCCGGCCTGGGGCTGGAGGTTTCCCGCTTGCTTCAAGATGGGAAATCATCGTGGCGGCTTATGTGCTACCTTGGGAATCGTGCTTCTGTGTTTTCCGTGTGGCCCGTGTGAGTGGCCTTTGTCCCTTGCGTTCCCTTCCCAAGGGAATGGTCTTGGCAACTCGTGTGTTGTCTCGGTACTTGTGCTACCGTGGTTTTAGACCTAGAGATTGGACTAGATTGACGGCCTTGTGCTGTTGCGTGCAACGGTCTTGACCCCGAGTCTTGTAACTCAAGGACCGTTGGCTGTAGTGTGTCTAGAGGACTGTCCAGAGTCCAGTGGCTTAAGTGCCACTCGAGTTTTCTCGACTCTCGCGCACGGTGCGTGCGTGACTGTGGACTGCAAGTCCTGTTTCTTCTCCGACTGTGGTCGCCGTGTGACGGGGCCGGTACGTGGGGTGGTCCCCGTACGTTGTCGGATTCGGACGTTGTTTTCCGTTGAGAGTCTACTCCTTCAGTGACCCTCCACTAGTCGTAGCCTGCTTACACGCGAGTGGTCCCACCTGGGAGTAGGTGGAGAGGCTTACCCTTTGAGACGGTTTATGGACCGGTTACCGTAGGCCCCTCGTCGGTAGCCAGAGTCTGGCTACGGGGGAAAACCGGTCAGAGGACCAGACCTAGTGACGCAAGGTCTGTGTGTGCACACGTGGTTGGGGGCGGTTGGACCCACGTCGACGGGCGTGACCCCAGCTAGTTAGTTATTTGTGGTTACTTGTACGGTGTTCGCGCCTCGGGTAGGACCTACCACGTCAGGCGGTTCACTTGCGGTGCGGTGTAAGACGTCAGGGGATGCTACCGGCTGTGCTTCTAGTGGGTGGTACTCCTGTCGAGTACGGAGTGACAGACTGTCAGTTTCCATGACTTTGACCTTCGGGTTTCGGTCGTGTTGACCGTTGAGTTTCGGTTGGTTCGCCGTGACGCGTGTGTTGGTTTTCACGTCATGAGATTAGTGCTAGTGGCTTTACCGAGGTTGGGTCTTGTTGTGCGGTACCCGCGATCGGATGGTCGGGGTTGCACCTTGGACAGCGTGTCCAGG
The DNA here is from genome assembly GCA_022559845.1 of Amorphophallus konjac. Classification (NCBI taxonomy): domain Eukaryota; kingdom Viridiplantae; phylum Streptophyta; class Magnoliopsida; order Alismatales; family Araceae; genus Amorphophallus; species Amorphophallus konjac. The sequence continues at coordinate 36,723,567 of CM040123.1, forward strand.
TCGGCTGTGTCTGGGGGACAGGCCTCTACGGCGTGGTTGCCGTGTGTTCTTACTTCGGTAGGTGGTACTAGCGTGGTTCGGTTGCTTCGACTGTGTGATCGAGGTCTGCATTCTGGCAGTAGGAGTAGCTGTAGTGCCGAGTTTTTGACCGGCCACCGGTTTGCTGTTCCTGCTGTAGTTGTAGCTTCCTTTCTGCTACCGCCGTTGTTTCCGGTTGGGGTTCCGCGGGATCCCTGCTGAGTCTCTGTTTTGGAGACTCATTCCCTACTTTTCAGGTGTGGCGGTTCTTCCTCGCGATTCGAGGGTGCGGAGCGGAGGTTCTCAGTTGCCAGCTTGTCGGGCCGAGTGTTCACTTGGCATGTGGTACGTTTTACTGCTTTAGACTGTACTTTCTGTTGGACTGGACTCTATTGTAGCTGTAGTTGTTCTTGCTTTCAGCTTGTTGTTGTTGGTAGTCCTGCTTTATTTCCTATTTCTTTGTGCCTCCACACTCCTTTTAGCCCTTCCGAGCCCTCCCGGCTCATGGGCGGCGGTGCGAGTCTCGGGTTATCGGGCCTTCCCGATAATCGGATTCTCGGGTCGCTACATCCGGTCTTTCTTCTAGTGGGAGGTACACCTATCAAGTCGGTAGTGACAGACCATCAGTCGTTGAGACTTTGACCTTTGGGTTTTATCATGTTAACCATGGTGTTCCGATCGTTCCTCCATGGCACGCGTGTTGGTTTTCGTGCCGAAAGATCAGAGTTTTGTAGATAGCAGGGTTCCCTCTCCGTGGCACTCGCTTACTACTAACGTAGCAGTTTCTCCGTTCGTGAGGTAGGGTTCGAGTGATCCCTACTGAGTCTTGTCCCGAGACTCATTCCCTGCTTGTTTTCACCGTGTTTCAGATGAGTCGCGGCCTCAGGGGAGCGCGTCTGAGGCTTAGCGTGGTTCAGGTGCCCAACGTTAGTGCCAGAGGTCAGAGCCGGGGTATGCCCCGTGTAGCTGTACTTTTCTTTCTTGTCTGTGTACTAGTTGTGGACAACTGCTGTTGTTATTTTATTGTTATATTGTGGACCATGTATCATGGAAACTGTTAATTTATTTCCTGCTTAATAATATAACTGTTCATTTCTGTTATTATTTGTGATACTTGTTAGTCTCCACACCATTTCTTTAACCCTTCCGAGTCTTCGGGCTCATGGGTGGCGGTATGAGTCTCGGGTTATCGGGCCTTCCTGGTAACCGGATTCTCGGGTCATTACATTGTGACTCAAGTACGGGAGACAAAGTACTGAGGCTGGAAACTAGGAACTGGAGACTAGAAGCTGGGTGTTGGTACTGAAAATCGGGATTTGGAGGCTGGATACTGGGACTGGAGACTGGGTATTGGGATCGAGAGGTGGCAACTGGAGGCTGGGAATTGGATGTTGGGATGGGGGACTGGAGACTGGAACTGGATACTGGAAGCTGGGTATTAGACATTGGATACTGGAAGCCAGGTACTGGAAACTGGGTATTGGAAGCTGGATATCAAAGGCTGGGTGCTGGAGGCCTGCCTGAATGAGGCATGTTGACCGGGATGGCTAGAGACTGGAAGCTGGAGGAGAATCCATAAGGTGGTGTCGACCTAGAGAATTGGAAACTGGAAGCTGGAGGCCGGCTCGCGAGAGTGCATTGGCTTATGTTACTGGCGATTGGAAGCTGGAGGCCGTCCCGTGAGGGTGTATTGGTCTATCTTGCTGGAAATTGGAGGTCAACCCGTAAGGGTGTGTTGACCTACATTACTGGGGGCTGGAAGCTGGAGGCTGACCCGTGAGGGTGCTTCGGCCTATATGGCTGGAGACTGGATGTCAACCCATGAGGGTGTTTTGACCTATATTACTGGGAGTTGGAAGCTGGAGGCTAACCCGCAAGGGTGTGTTGGCCTGTATTACTGGTATTGTTTAGTCTGGGAAGTTGGAGTTAAGGTTGGGGTTGGCTGGCACGCTGCCATGGTAACGAGGCCAGAGACCGAGACTAGAGCTGGAGTTGGCCGGGTGACCGTTGAGGTGTTGTAGCCGGATACTGAGACTGGTGACTGGAACTGGGCGGCTGGTCTGCGAAGGTGTTGTAGCTGGATACTGGGACTGGTGACTGGAACTGGGCGGCTGGCCTACGAAGGCATTGTAGCCGAATACTGGGACTGGTGATTGGAACTGGGCGGCTGGCCTATGAAGGCGTTGTAGCCGGAATGTTGGGACCGAAAACTAGAATTGGAACTGGGAGGCTAGCCTGTAAAGGCGTTGTAGCCGAAACTGGAATTGAAAACTGGGCGGCTGGCCTGTAATGGCTTTGTAGCCGAAACTGGGACTGGAGGCTGGCTGGCTGGCCTGTAAAGGCGTTGTAGCCGAAATGCTGGAACTGAAGACTGGGCGACTGGCCTGCGAAGGCGTTGTAGCCAAAACTGGGACTGGAGGCTGAGCGGCTGGCCTGCGAAGGCGTTGTAGCCGAAATTGGAACTGGAGACTGAGCGGTTGGCCTGCGAAGGCGTTGTAGCCGAAACTGGAACTGGGAGTTGGCGGCTGACTACAGGTGTGTAGTAGCCGAAATACTGGAGCTGGTTGGCTAACCGTGGAGGTGTATAGCCAAATACTGGAGCTGGAATTGGCGATGGCCGACCCTCGGGGGTGTAGTGGCCACCATCGTTGTGGAGTGATGCTGAGGTTGCCGTCGGCGGGGTGTCGCGATTGATGGCTTTCATCAGTGAGGAGTAGAGGGGGAGGGAGTTTTTTTTTTGTTTTCTTTTTACCAGCTCTACCGTCCTTGCGGGTTTTAGCCAGAGCTGCCCCCCTTTTGCTTTTTTCGGTATGCCCTTGCGGGTTTTCATACCGAGGGGTCACCCGATTTTACCTGAGGCGCCCTCGCGGGTTTTCACCTAAGCTGGGTTAATGGCAATTTTTGCCCTCAGTAGTCCTATGGAAGGACTTGACTAAGGCCGCCGGGGTATCTCTATTTTTAACCCCATTTTTTCCCTTTTTTTTGACCTGGGAACCTTTTGGTTAGCGTCCGTAGCGTGCTGCTATCAGGGGATGAGACATGGAGTTTATGTTGTTGATGGCTTGTAGCCGTTGTAGCCATGACTGTGGCTTTGACTGGTGGTTTGGGAACTGGTGAGCCTTAGTGGCGTATTGCTGGAATCATGACTGGGATCTGGGAACTGGTATGCCTTTACGGCGTATTGCTAGAGTTTTGACCGGGTTCATGGTGACTCGACCATGATAGGCTGGTGACTGGAAATTATGGGTTGATGGATTCTCATGATAGATGGATCCAAGGTTGTTGTGATGTTGGGGCCAACCGAGGTGGCGTGTAGGCTGAGGTTTGCTGGAATGAATGACTGGACTAATGCATGAATTGCTGGTGTATATGGGCCGACCGTGGATGTGTGAGGCCAGAGGAAGTGTGAGCCAACTGGGGTGGTGTATGGCTAAATGGGGAGTGTAAGATCAATGAGCTAGAGAGATGTACTAGCAAGGGACTGGTATAGGCCACTAAGGGAGGGGAGTGGCGTAGGTGGTGGGGACACCACCGGGTCCACTACCGGGCCCACTACTCGGAGCCGACGTCGCATCGCCCCGACTGCACCGAGCTTATGGCTCGGAGACTCGCTTGAAGACCCGGCATACTGAGTAGATATACTTGTGTGTATTTATATCTTTGAGTATTGAGTATTTGTACGTGTGTAAAATACATGTTTTACTACATGTATTCACTTTTGTTTATTAGGCAAGGCTGGTCAAAGTTATTTGTATTTTAATTTTGTTAAACCCACAAAGTCATTAGTGGGTTGGTGGGTTTGTCTTGTTAGGCCAGGGTATAAACACAATTGGGAAAGATTGAGGGTCTTGTTGTTATAGCTTTCTTTCCTATATAAGGAGGCTAAGGTGTGTTACGAGATGATATGAATGATATGAAGAAATGAATGAATGCTTAGTGTTAAAGGAGCCTTGCCCCTTTGTTCACCCCTCTCCTTCCCTCTCTTCTCATTTTTGTGAGATCTGAGTGTCGCCCGGTGTGAGACCGTCCGGCGTGAGGCCGAGCTGTGTGAGATAGCAAGTTATCCGTTCCCGTTCTGTTCGTGATATCGGAGTGCCATCAATCCATTCCCACGTCGCCGTTGCGTCAAATTTGGTATCAGAGCCTAACACGGCGCCTCCGACGATCCCGACGTCTCTGACGTCTCTCTCTCTTTCTCTCTCTAGGTTGATAGAGTGAAAAAAAGGAGAAGAATAGCAGAAAAGATATTGGTTGAGAGGAGTTTTGGAAAAAAAAAATATAGAGGAAATTTTTTTTTTAGTTGAGCTCAGTTGATAAAAGTATTGGAGAAAAAAATAATAGAAAAAAAGGATCGGCAGATAAAAAAAACAGAGAAATTTTTTTTATCAACCCCCCTCCCGTTCTCTCTCTCTCGTTCTCTCTCTCCCTTAATCTCTCTCTCCCCCGTTAATCTCTCTTTCTCTCTCCCTTAATCTCTCTCTCTCCCCTATTAATCTCTGTTATCTCTCTCCCTCGTTCTCTCTCTCTCTCGTACTCTCTCTCTCTCTCACTCTCTGTTTCTTTCTCTCCCACGCGCTCTCTCTCTGGATTCAGAAGCAGCCGTCCGAGCCACCGTTTGTCGCCATGGCCGTCCGTCGTGGCCGGCCCCGCCCACGACCGTGTCGCTTTTAGCCACTGCCATCCGCACCCGGGGCCGCTACCACTGTGCCCGTGCGCCCGCGCCATTGCGCCTGCACCAGCGCCTGCGCGCCAGCGCAGGCCCGCCAGCACCGGATCGTCACGCACGCCCCCCCCTCTGCGCGCCTCCGTCTGCGAGCCCCGCGCCACCCGGGCCTTGCTGCGACTGCGCCCGAGCTGCCGCGCCCGCAATGCGCGGCGTCTCCCGCCAGCCCCGCACTCATCGGCCCGAGCACCCATCCGCGAGGGAAACGAGGCTTGGCCGTTTCTACGCTCCAACCTCCGGTCACCCTCACCAAGCCGCCAATGACGCCCCTCAACCACACACCGATATTAGCGGCAGCTGTAGCCACCTCCGATCACTTCGCCACCGCCGATCTCCGTCCGTGTCCACTGCGAACCTCGCCGGCGAACCTTGGCTCCCTCGCTCGCCGCTGCTGCACGTGCCCCTGTCGCCACCTCTCCACCACCCTTCTCTCACCCACCTCTGATAGCCCCGACAGCCCATACAGCCACCGCGCCACAGTCGCCCTCCACCTGCCAGCACGCCTATCTGCAGACGCTGCCCGCCTGGCCAGCTGATCACGCGCCCAGCGTGGATCACATGCCCCATTTGACCGCCTGCCAGCCGCCGCGAAATGCGCAGCAGACAAGTTTGAAAGGAAACAAAGAAAGTGTTGAAAAAAACGTGTGGAAAAAAAAGGAGGTTTGAAAAAAAATATATAAAAGAGTTTGAAAAGTCAAAAAAGGAGGTTTGAAAAGTTTGAAAGTTGAAAAAAAGTGTTAAATATATATATTTATATATATTATTTGATTTAAAAAAGAGAGATTTTTGAAAATAAGTTAAATATATATAATATATATATTTGAGATATATATAACCTTATATATATATATATATATATTATTATATATCTGTTTAACTTATTATTTCTTGTGGCACCCGAGTCCACTATTACGGCTCAGCCCGTGTCTGAGTCACCCGGATACCGACAGAAGATCCGTAGATTACGGAACGTGCATACCCGAGAGTCTCCCTGCGCGGAGAAAATTTTAGATTGATTTGTTCCCCTGCGCGAAAAATTTTAAGTGGTATGTAATAATTAAAACCTCCCTGCGTGGAGTAAATTCATTGTAACCGTGAAGCTTCTTCGACACCATGCGGGCACGCACGTCCCCGCTCGCCTTCGTCTCTGGTCGGAGCTTGACTTCTCAGTCAGCTAGGTACGTGCTCCGAATCACTTGCTTATTTAGTATCCTTATCATTTGCCGCGCGACGAGGTAAGCGAGAGCCCGATCCATGCAGCCAGTCTCCTGAGTGCATCGCTGTGGACGGAAAGCGAGAGATTATATGTACCCATCCTTAGGCCCTAGACTGTCGCATTAGGGTATCCTAATTGTCAGGAGGTAGTTCCACAACTACTTCGCCTACGGGCGAGCAACTCTCCCTGACCGGTCCCTTCAAATTGGCCCTTTGCCAATTAGCCAACAAAATTTGGGTCTATAGCTTGCTAATTATCGGTCCCAGGACTGCATCATTTAGGGCCAAGGTCGTGCATGCCATGTTGGTCTAGGAATTCATCCGGCCTTCTAGAGCGCCCCTCAATGCTACCCATGGATCAAGAGAGCGTGACTGCTATGCTAGTCCAGCTCGAGCACAATCTCGTGGCCCACTTTGAAGAATCCATAGGCCAACTACGGACGGAACTCGATAAGAGGATCCGAGCCTTAGAGGATCGACTGAAGGGAGAGGAAGCAAGAGTGAATGGCCACGGTAATCCCGTAGCCAATCCTAGAGAGGAAAGAGAGCAAGCCTGCCAAAATCAGGCTCCCCAAGGTAGATGTAGACACACTAAAATTGACATCATTTTGAGCATATCTCCTATCGCACTGTGATGCCCCATTTGACCCTCAAATCGACTTATTTGAGTGATTTTCCTCCTTTTTATTGAATATCCAACTTCCCCAAGCTTTCCACATGTTTTTCCATTTTTCTCCAGTTTTTTCTGAGCCATTTCTCCATTTTTTCGGGCCTTAAATCAAATGGGGGAAGGGACCCGGGCGTCATTTAAGTAACGCCCCGTCAGGGGGCGTCATTTCTTTAATTAGCGACAGTCTGTTCGGTCGTCAATTCTTGTTCAATTCCGAACTCCAGAAGCACCCCTTCCTTTCCTCACTTACACTCCTTTTTCACTTGGGAAAGAGTTCCTATGGCTTCCTAATATTGAAAGGACACTTGGAGGAAGGATCCCCCTTTCCATCCTACCAAAACTAAGTTTTCTAATTTTTTATGGAATTAATTCCGAATTTCCCTTCTTTCCTCATTTAACCTCCTTTTCCACTTGGGAAAGGGTTCCTATGACTTTCCAAGGTTGAATGGACACTTGCCTAATGTTTATCTCTTCCAAATTTCAACTAAAACATGTTTTCTTATTTTCTCTTGATTTAATTCCGAATTTCACTTTCTTTCCTCATTTAATCTCTTTTTCCACTTGGGAAAGGGTTCCTATGACTTTCCAAGGTTGAAGGGACACTTGCCTAAGGTTTATCTCTTCCAAATCCAACTAAAACATGTTTTCTTATTTTCTCTTGGATTTAATTCCGAATTTCACTTCCTTTCCTCATTTAATCTCTTTTTTCACTTAGGAAATGGTTCCTATGACTTTCCAAGGTTGAAGGGACACTTGCCTAATGTTTATCTCTTCCAAATTCCAACTAAAACATGTTTTCTTATTTTCTTTTGATTTAATTCCGAATTTCACTTCCTTTCCTCATTTAATCTCTTTTTCCACTTAGGAAAGGGTTCCTATGACTTTCCAAGGTTGAAGGGACACTTGCCTAATGTTTATCTCATTCCAAATCCCACTAAAACATGTTTTCCTAATTTCCCTTGGAATTAATTTCGAATTTCAACCCTATAAATAGGACTCCTCCCTCCCTTGTGTTAAGAGAAAAAAGATCAATTCAAGGGGAGGTGCTGCCGGACCAAAGGCTCAAGGAGGAAGACTCCCATGCACCTAAAAGCTTCATCCATGGAGTTCTTCTTCCTCTATTGAAGATTTGGAGCCTCTACATCCATGGAATTCTACATCCTCTTCTTCCTCTATTGAAGATCTTGAAGCCAATTGGAGAAACCACTAAGCTTTCCCCTCTTATCTTTTATTTTTCTTTAGTTAATTGCATGCATCATTATTCCATCTCTTCCTTTTATTTCTTTTTATCTCCATGTTGAGATCTCCTTAGTGCAACACTTGCACACCTCCCTATTTGCATATCATTCATCATATCTCCCATACCCTTTTGCATAGGGGTTTAAGGGCCAACACCCACAAGGTGTGTTCTTATACATGATTTTCATGTTCATCTTTATAATGAATTTGATGCTACACTCACCTTGGTTCTAATTCCTATTTTTATTGGTTGTTGTCTTTGATCTTTGCAAGGGTAATCAAAAAGGAAGAACTCTCTTCATCGGCCGGCCGATCGGAAGAGAAAGGAAAGCACTCACAATCCCGCGCTTTTAAGGTATTTTTCGCGATCCCTCCCTTTTATTATTTGTTATATCTTTGAGGCCCTCGCGTCTCTGGCGATCACATTCCCCTTAGCATCTTCGCATGCTCCCCTTTTCTCCCTCTTTTCCCATTCTTCTTCTATTCATTCATTTCTTTTTCCTTTTAATTGTTCTAAGTGGATTTCTTAGAATCTACAGTAGAGAACAAGAGGCCCGTGCGCCTCGGGAGAGAGACCACGACGATGAAGATATCATCCTACGGAACGTCAAGATTGATGCTCCAAGTTTTGATGGGTTCCTCAACCCCGATACATACCTTGACTGGGAGACCGAGATGGACCAATATTTTGATTGGCATCGCCGAATGACCCCTGCTAGAAGGGTAAGATTTGTCAAAATGAAACTCCTAGGTCAAGCCAAAACCTACTGGTGTAATGTTGAGGATCTCCTAGCAAGGAGACGAGAGGAGCCTATTAGCATGTGGGAAGAAATGAAGGAGAAATTGAGGGAGAAGTATCTGCCACCTTCCTACCATTAGCATCTTTTAGACCAATGGCAGAAACTCACCCAAGATGGAAAGTCCGTGGACGAGTACATCACCAAATTTGATGACTTCTTCCTTCGGAGTCGAGTCATGGAGGATGCCTCCGTCACCCTCTCTCGGTTTAGGGCTGGCCTACACGAGAGTATCCAGAGGGAATTATTCTTATGGGTGGTTAACACCCTCGAGCACGCCTACCAGGTTGTACGAGATGTTGAGAGGTTTCAAAGGGTGGTCCCACCTCAGGTTCCCACCTACCGCCAACCTGAACCCCGAAACCCCATAGTCCGCTACACTGAGAGAGCTAGCCCCTCCACCTCCTATGTCCCTACTGCTACCCCACTTAGGGCCATTGCCCCCACTGCTCCTTTCGCATGGAACCCCTTACCTGCACCCGTTACTGTGCCTAGGCTGGAGTATACTCCACCAGTTGAGAGGAGAGATGACAAAGGAAAGGGAGTCATCCCTAGCATCTCCCAACCCGCCCCTGTCTCGGGAGTCCGCTGCTTTCGGTGTCATAACGTATGGCATATTGCCTCCAACTGCCCCACCCGAGCCTTAGTCATCACTGACCCCCAGCCTGTGGAGTTTCCACCTCAGGAAGAAGAGCCCCTTGAGAGATATGAGCCTGACCCTGATCTCATTGCCCAGTTTGAGGAATTAGATACGGGGTTTGATAGCACGCATGTCGAGTACGTGCAAGTGGGAAATATTACTGAGAGTTATGACCATGGACGGTTGGGTGTAGTTCGCTGCATCCTCGCACACCCACAGGAGGACGGCTGGCATCGAACCTCCATCTTCCAAACCTACATCATGGTCAAATCTCAACCCTACAAGGTGATATTTGACAACGGGAGCTGTATCAGTGCAGTCTCTTCAGACTTTGTCTCCCGTCTAGGTCTGCCTACCCATCCTCATCCGAGGCCATACAATGTGGCTTGGGTTGACGACACGTCTATCCCAGTCACCACTACATGTGTCATTCCCATCCAATTCCAGTCCTACCAAGGACAAATCCTATGCAATGTAGTACCTATGAAGGTCGGAAGCATCATCCTAGGATGGCCATAAATCTACGATGTAGACCTTACTACATTCGGTCAGTCCAATCAGTGTTCCTTCTCCCACAATGGAAAGAGGATTCAGTTGTGCCCGACACCCCCAAAGGTGGCCACGGGAAAGAGTCCTACCTCTACACCCGCTGCAGCCCCCAAAATTCAGGAGAATTCCCCAACCCCCACCAAAGGGAAGCTTCTCATTCCCTCCTCTCCTACACCTGTCATATCCATCCATAAGGCCCCTAAGGTTGACCATGACCCGATTTGGCACCTTAATTTCATAGGTGTTTGTGAGATAAATAGAGAGGTTACCGAGGGTGCCCCTGTTTAGGCTATTGTCGTCACCATTACCTCTGAGGAGTCGCAGGTCTCCGTCCCACCTGAAGTCCAGGCAATCCTGCAGGACTTCCAAGACATCTTTCCGGAAGACTTGCCTTCAACACTCCCTCCCATACGTGATGTTCAACACGCCATTGATCTTGTCCCTGGGTCCACCCTACCCAACCTTCCCCACTACCGATTAAACCCCAAAGAGCATGCTGAGCTCCAACGAATTGTTGAGGACCTTATTCAAAAGGGCTTCCTCAGGGTGAGCAAGAGCCTATATGCTGTTCGTGCCTTGCTCACACCAAAGAAAGATGGCACCTGGCGGATGGGTGCTGACAGCTGCGCCATCAACAAAATCACTGTCAAGTACAGATTTCCCATTCCCCGTCTTGATGACATACTTGACATGATGAGTGGAGCCACCATCTTTTCTAAGATAGACTTGAAAAGTGGCTACCACCAGGTCCGGATTCGACCAGGGGATGAGTGGAAGACAGCCTTCAAAATAAAAGAAGGTCTGTATGAGTGGCTTGTCATGCCGTTTGGGCTATCCAACGCCCCCAGCAGTTTCATGAGACTTATGACAGAAGCCCTTCGTCCTCTCATTGGTCGCTTTATTGTTGTCTACTTTGACGACATTCTCATCTATAGCCACAACCCTCAGGATCACATCCATCATTTGAGGGAAGTTTGCGAGGCTTTGAGGAGAGAAACTCTGTATGTCAACCTTGTTAAATGTGAATTCATGACAGACCGGGTCACCTTTCTCGGATTTGTGGTTTCAAGTTATGGAGTGTCTGTGGACCAATCTAAGGTCCGAGCCATAGTAGACTGGCCAGAGCCCCAGAATGTCCATGACGTTCAAAGTTTCCATGGGCTAGCCACTTTACACAGATGCTTCATTCAGGGTTTTAGCACCAGTATGGCACCCATTACGGATTGTATCTGTAAGGGGAGTTTTGAGTGGACCAAGGCCGCCTCCCAAGATTTTCGTGCCATAAAGGAGCTCATGACCAAAGCCCCTGTCCTCCGCCTACCAGACTTTTCCAAAGTCTTCGAGATATCCTGTGACGCATCCGACGTAGGGATAGGAGGAGTGCTTAGCCAGGAAAGCCACCCTGTGGCCTATTTTAGTGAGAAGCTTTCTGATGCGAAGCTTCGCTATTCCACCTACGATAAGGAATTCTACGCTGTGGTCCAAGCCCTCAAACATTGGAGACACTATCTCTTACCTCAAGAGTTTATCTTATATTCGGACCACGAGGCTCTGAAATTCCTTAACTCTCAGAAGGGCTTAAACCCTAGGCATGGTCGGTGGGTAGAATTCCTCCAGTCTTTCACATTTGTCCTAAAACATAAGGCTGAAAAGGAAAATAAGGTGGCCGACGCCTTGAGTCGAAGGGTCTCCCTTCTTTCCACTGTTCGGGTAGAGGTCACGGGATTTGACCGCATGATGGAACTCTATGGAGAGTGTCCTGATTTTGGCCCTGCCTACTCTGCTCTGTCCGCTGGACCCTCGACAGCCTTTTCTGACTATCTACTCCATGATGATTTTCTATTTCGAGGGCAGTAACTCTGTGTCCCGAGGACTTCTGTTCGAGACTTCCTGATATGGAAAATGCATGCTGGAGGTCTTGCTGGTCACTTTGGCCGCAACAAGACCATCCATTCTGTGGAGGAACACTTCTACTGGCCTGGCCTGAAGAGAGATGTGGCCAAGATTGTAGCCCAGTGTAGGACATGCACGATGGCCAAACAGGTCAAACAGAACACTGGCCTCTACACCCCTCTCCCCGTTCCTGATCGACCATGGGTTGATGTGAGCATGGATTTTATCCTTGAGTTATCACGCACTGCTCACAAGCATGATTCCATCTTTGTTGTTGTTGATAGGTTCCCTAAGATGGCCCACTTCATTGCATGTTTCAAAATAGCTGATGCATCTAGAGTAGCCCATTTATTCTTTGTTGAAGTCGTGCGTCTGCACGGTCTCCCCCAAACTATCGTGTCTGACCGAGATGTTCGGTTAACTAGCTATTTTTGGAAGACACTTTGGCACCTTGTTCGCACCAAACTGAAATTTTCCACTGCCTATCATCCCCAAACTGATGGGCAAATCGAGGTCGTCAATAGGAGTTTAGGAAATCTATTGAGATGTCTTGTAGAGGAACATTCCGGCACTTGGGATCTTCTTTTGCCCAGAGCCGAATTTGCATACAACAGCTCCATCAATAGGTCCATAGGTATGAGTCCATTTGAGGTCGTGTATGGCTACAAACCTAGGAAACCTGTGGATCTCATTCCCCTTCCCCTCAAGTCTAGAACATCCAAGTCAGCTGAGGAATTTGCACAACATGTCAAAAGTCTGCATGAGTCAATTAGCAAGCAAATAAATCTCAGTAATGAGACTTATAAGAATTTGGCTGATTCGCATAGGCGTCCCCATGAATGCCAAGAAGGTGACATGGTTATGGTACGGGTTCGACCCGAACGACTCCCTTCGGGAGCCCTTAAGAAGTTGCAAGCTCGTAGTGATGGACCATTCCCAATTCTGCGGAAGATTGGCTCCAATGCGTATGTTATGGACTTACCTCACGAATATGGGATTAACTCGACTTTTAATGTGGCAGATCTAGTGGCCTACAAGGAATCAACAGCGATTCCTAGTGACCCTTTCGAGCCTTCTCCTCCCATTGAGAGTGAGCCCACCCCTGTGCGTCCCACAGCCTCGAGAGTTCCGCGCAAGCACATTGAGAGGAACTGGATGAGCAGGTGACCACTACACGGAGCAGGGTGTACCTGCGCTACCTTATCCGCTGGCGGGACCGTCCACCTTCTGATGATTCCTGGATCAGCCGGGAAGATCTCCAGCGCCTCGATCCAGATCTGCTGGAGCTCTACCACAGCAGTGTTCCCCCTTACTCGACGGTGTTGAGTTCCAGCCGCCCCGGGAGGGTTGGTGGGGACACCACCGGGTCCACTACCGGGCCCACTACTTGGAGCTGACGCCGCACCGTCCCGACTGCACCGAGCTTATGGCTCGGAGACTCGCTTGAAGACCCGACATACTGAGTAGATATACTTGTGTGTATTTATATCTTTGAGTATTGAGTATTTGTACGTGTGTAAAATACATGTTTTACTACATGTATTCACTTTTGTTTTATTAGGCAAGGCTGGTCAAAGTTATTTGTATTTTAATTTTGTTAAACCCACAAAGTCATTAGTGGGTTGGTGGGTTTGTCTTGTTAGGCCAGGGTATAAACACAATTGGGAAAGATTGAGGGTCTTGTTGTTATAACTTTCTTTCCTATATAAGGAGGCTAAGGTGTGTTACGAGATGATATGAATGATATGAAGAAATGAATGAATGCTTAGTGTTAAAGGAGCCTTGCCCCTTTGTTCACCCCTCTCCTTCCCTCTCTTCTCATTTTTGTGAGATCTAAGTGTCGCCCGTGTGAGACCGTCCGGCGTGAGGCCGAGCTGTGTGAGATAGCAAGTTGTCCGTTCCCGTTCTGTTCGTGATATCGGAGTGCCGTCGATCCATTCTCACGTCGCCGCCGCGTCAGTGGGGAGCTGGTTTAGGCCGAATGTGATGGTATATGGCCGAGAGGGAGGTGCAGGATTTATAAACTGGAGCAGTGGATTGGTCAGGGCCTGGTACAGGCCAACTGGCCGGCGATATGGTTGCTGGAAGGTGGGTAGCTGGTTGCCCTCTGTTCAGGGAGAAGAGAAATTTTATTTTTGTTCTCTTTACCAGTTCTGCCGCCCTTTCGGGTTTTCGCCAGAGCTGGCCCCCTTTTGCTTTGTCCGATGCGCCCTTGCGGGTTTTCGCATCGAGGGGTCACCCAATTTTACCGGAGGTGCTCTTGCGAGTTTTCACCTCAACCGGGTTACTGGCCTTTTTACCCCCAGCCGCCTCCTTGAGAAAGAGGACGACTGAGTCTGCCGAGGTATCTCTATTTTTAACCCCATTTTTATTGTTATTTTTTTGTTTACCTGAGAGCCTTTTGGCTATTCGGTGACTGGCGCAGGGTGTCCTTAGCTTGCTGCTGTCGAAGGACGCTATTGATGAGATCATTATTATTGATCCTCTGTGTTGATGCTGGGATTGCTTACTGGGGCTTGGCTAATTGCCGAGCAATTTGAAGCTTCATGTAGACCTTCAGGCTGGCTGATCCGCGTAGCTTGCAGCTGGAGCTTGAACGGATCGATTTTGACAATCCAAAGGCTGAGGTTCTGGGTTGTGACGGCGTATAAGCCATGAATTGACGTAGGCCGACCAAAGAGGTGTATTGGCCAAAAGATTGGGGCTTTAACTGACCATGAATGTATATTGGTCAGGAACTGGGTGATACGTAGGTCAACCATTATGGTGTTTTGGCTAGAGATCAGGTGTTAGATTGACTGTGGAGGTGTTTAGTCAAGGGTATGTGTAGGTCGACTATGAAGGAGAATGACCAAAGTGGAGGCTTGACCAGCCATGACGGCATATAGGTCAAGGGGATAGTAGCCAACGGAGATAGCGTGAGACTAGGAGGAACAGGTAGGTCGACCATGATGGTGTATTGACCTGGATGCTGGGTGGTGACCAACCACGATGGTGTATCGGTCAAAGACTGGGAGTAGGTCGACCGGTGTGGCATGATGGCTAGTAGAAGGTATACTGACCCATTATTGTGGTGGATCGGTCAGAGATTTAGGGCGAGGTGGTTGGATGTTCCTAATGAGGAAAAGAGATTTTTCTTTTTCTCTTTACCAGCTCCACCGCCCTTTCGAGTTTTCACCGGAGCTGGCCCCCTTTTGCTTTTTCGGTGCGCCCTTTCGGGTTTTCACACCGAGGGGTTACCCGATTTTACCTGAGGCGCCCTTACGGGTTTTCACCTCAGCTGGGTTTGCGGCCTTTTTACCCCCTTCCACTTCCATCTAGAGGGAGTGGCTGAGTCCGCCAGGGCATCTCTATTTTTAGCCCCCTTTTTTGTTTTTTTTCTATTTTTGATACCTGCGAGCCTTGCGGCTGTCGTCCTTAGCTTGTTGCTGTTGGGGGACGTTGCCCGGGGGTTGCTTCATTGGCGACGTGTTGGTGTTGTAGAAGCGACCGTGGATCGACCCTCAACCGAGTAGCTCGGGACTATAGGGTGGATCCAGAGAATGGCTGGTCTTTGCTGTAGGTGGCTGGGACTTTGACTGAGGTCTGGGAGGCCCGACCTTAATGAACATAATGGCCGAAGCCACGCTTAGACAGGGTGTCTGCCTGGGTGTTGCTACCCCTTGGGACATAATAAATATCGAAGGGATAGACCTCCCACCAGGGTTTGCTGGTAGCCACCGGTGGGGACCCGATGGAGCTTCGCCGACGTCGCCAATTGGCGTTGGCAGGGATTCCACCGAGTCGTTAGCTGACGCATGTGGAGTTTCTTTGGAGCTACTGGGCGGGTGTCGGCGGGATTCACCCTCTTTCACTCTGTTGGCTTTTGAGCTTGGTACCATTCTGGTGAGTGGAGAGACCTCTTGACTCGGGACCTCCGGATGGGTTGGGCCTCTTTTCTAATGACCCATATTCATTCGAGGGAGGACGGGCGCTCCTCGTTGGAGTTGCCCCCATTGTCTGGGCTTGGAAGGCTGGATACTGGACCGGGGTGATTGCCCTCAGTGTGATACTGGTGCATCGGCTTCTCTGAGCCTCACCTAGTCTTCTGGAGGCAGGGGCGGCGGCGGTGGGTCACCCATTTTTGCAGCTGCTAAGGCACCCCTTTTTTGTTTGCAGGGCCGAGGTTGACTCAGCACCAATGTGGTGGACCGAACAAACCCGGTACGGGGTTGTCTGGAGCATGGAATTTCTGGTGAGTGTCGGTGTAGTTGGAACTCGGGAGTGCAGTGCCAGAGCTGGGGCCGACAGAATGGTGACCTGGAACTTGGGGTTCACTTGGTCCATCAGAGTTGTTACAGGAACTCGGGGTTCGTGACCCATGTCGTGAACTGAGGATGTCATAGGGATGGTGACCCAGAGCTTGACGCCCAAACTGGGTGTTGGCGAAGCTAGTGCCCGAGGCTGAAACCCTGTGTTGGGAGTTGATGAAGTTGGGATCCGGGATTGGAAACCCGAACTGAGTGCTTGACGACGCTGGGTTCCAGAACTAGAAGCCCATCTTGACTATTGATGGTGCTGGGACCCAAGACTGGATGTCGGTCTTGGGCGTTATCAAAACTGGAACCCGGGGCTGGAGGCCTGTCTCGGGTGCTGATGGAGCTGGGACCTGGGGCTGAACACCCGTCTTTGGCATTGATGCAACTGGGACCCGGGCTGAACACCCGTCTCAGGTATTGATGGAACTGGATCCCAAGGCAGGCGAACCATCCTGGGTGTTGATGGAGCTGGAACCCGGTGCTGAACGCCCGTCTTGGGTGCTGGTGATGCGGGGATATTGGGACCCAGGGCGGAGCGCCAATCTTGGGTATTGATGTAGCTGGGACCCAGGGCGGCAAGCCCATCTTGGGTGTTGATGTAGTTAGGACCCGGGGCTGGATGCCCGTCTCGGGTATTGATGTATCTGCGACCTGGGGTTGAACGTGTCACGCCCCGAATCGATAGCAGCGGAACGTGTCGTTTGCTCGAAACATGACAGTTAAACAGTCGTGAATAATCAAGAGCAATCGCATAAGTCCAAATAATTTGGAACAATAATAAAAAATTTAGTTCTAATATAAGTTTCTTACAATCTCAATTTAAAAACTTGAAGAAGACTCAACTACATCACAATGAAAGAAAAGAAAATGACGCTCTAACAGACTTAGACAAGATAACTAAATAAGAGACACCATGCTAGACTCAAGAAAGATAAAAGACACGGGTTCACTAGTTTTCAAAGCTTGCTTGCACACTTGTCCCTCCCATGTGAGTCTCGGTTTCGCTAGCCACTTGATTACCTGAAAAATGTTGGAATAAAACCGGGTGAGCGAATGCTCAGTAGGAATTATATCTCAAGAACAAGCAATTGGTTTAAGTAATTACATCTTTCACATGTAAATGCAGTAAGGCTATGCATGTAGAATTAACCGAGCAAGTGAAACAAAACTAGCAAGAATTTGACAATTTCATATAAAAACGTTCAAGCAAGAGATATCCAAGAGAGATTTATTGGCTATTTCACGCAAGTACTTGCCCATTCCGGGCCACGCAAGTCCAGTCACGCAAGTCAAGTCACGCACGCAAGTAATATCAAGTAACATCACGAGAGAGAGAGAGAGAGAGTGTGTGTGTGTGGAATGTCAAAGATCAAACTAGTCATGCACTTCGGTGCAATGCCAGACACCGTGATCAATATAACTCCCATGGGCACAAATACTTTCGGGTGCTCCTCCCAGGACCAGATCGGGCCCTATATGCACAACATTAAAGATAGATCTAGACATCCATGATAGTTCATAGCCAATAAGGAGTTTCAAGAACAAGCTTTAATAGGATGATAAGATAAGATTTTATGGAATTCAAGGACAAGGCCCTTGAGTAAGGACAAACTTGTAATAAAATCAACGTGAAAGCATAGAAACCATGACATGTCAAAAAGCTGGGTGGAATTTACACCTAGATAGGTTGCCATGAATAACTTGAATAGATGACTAACAAGATAGTCACCAATTCAATGGACACGAAGCAAGCTGAAGAATTGCCACCTAACCATAGGATACCCAATTCAATATATCGCCTAGTGGAATGGTCACTCATTCTACCGGCTAAGAGAATTCTCTCATGGGCCAAGAATAGCACCATGAAAGGGTCGGGTTACCACGTTTCTCCAGAGTGACGTGACATTAAAATGGGTACAAGGTGTTTAAGATACAACCAGCTCAGTCGGCCTTGAGGGAATCCAAGGCTACGAGGAGACTTACGGAGGTCCCGATGACTAACTTGCTAGTCCGAAGGAACGGAATGTCCAACGGAGATCTCGTATGTCGCCGAGAGTTGAGGTGTATACGTGAACCACTCATGAAACAGGGACTCCATCTACGGACGTGAGATGAGAGTGCCAGAAGACCCGCGGTATGGGTCAAAATCGGAAGAAAACTGTGAGAACATGAATGTGTTAATTATGGAATTCATGTCCATCCAATTCTATAATTAACTATAATTAAATAAACTTATATTATTTGACGCCCGTGGGTGGCGTCATTTATTAATTAGTGTCCTCTTGGAGGGACGTTAATTTTATGATTTTTAACTTAATTTATTTAACAAGAATTCACATTTATATCTATTTAAATGAATAACTTCAAAAACATATGTTCAAAGACATATTTATTTATATAAAATAATTTAGAAAAATAGAATATATGATAATTAGGAGAAAACTTCAAGGATTCTAAAAATATATTTTTTATAATTTTATGTTGCGTAGATATGAATTTTCAAAGATATAATTACATGCATATATATAATAAACAAATTGACGACTTTGGTGCTTTCGTTGAATGATTTCAACGACACACAATAGGTCGTCATTTAATGAATAGTGTCAACTCTTGCACCCTCTCGTTTCTCGACATAACCATGTTGGAATCGAGCATATGATATACCGAAATGACGGGCTCGAAAAACTCTACCTAACATGATGTTCAAAATAATTTTTCATTGAGAGATGGGGCATCTTGAGATAGGGGACACAAAAAATGGTGTAACCACTATCACTACCTCGGTCACCTCCCCAACAATACACTCATAAATTTTCATAGCCAAAGGACGCTCCGGTGATTAGAAACAAGTCGTCGAAAGAAAAATCTATAACTAACATGCTATAGAATGTGATTATATAATTAATTGAAATAAACATGAAGCTATAGACGGCAACTGTAATGCCCCGGATCCTTGGTAGGTCTTGCTGGATCTTCATTGGATCTTTTGGATTGGTTTCGGTGAGTTTCGGTTCGCTTTGGTGGCTTCCGAGTTGAGTTTTACGAGCCGTGTGTGTTTTTCTCTCGTACTAGCTACGGAACCCTACGGTGAGTTTCCTTGTCAGTTCCTCGACTCGTGAATGCTGCAGCGACGATGTACTCGTCGAGCCGGTCGTTTCGACTATTTTTGCGTATTTTTCGGAGATAGGGCCAGAAATCGGATTTTTTAAAAATTAGGAAAATTCCTAATTTCTTTTCCTTTTTCTTTCCATTTCCTCTCTCCTCCTTCTCATTTCGCCGCCGCCATCTCTCTCTCTCTCGTTTTCTCTCCTCTTGAGCCTCCTTGGCTCCGGCTGCAGATGGAGGGCCTAGGGGCACGTGCTGGGGATGCTGTGGAGCTGACTGGGTGCGCGACGGAGCGAAGATGGAGTGGTTTTGGCGCGATCCCGAACGGTGGATTCAAAGCCGACGTTTAAGCTCGGGACGTGATTTTCGGCGCGGTTTAGTCCCTTCGGGGCACGATTTCTTCGGTGGAGGTAGGGTGATGCCCTCTCCGTTTTCCCTGCCCTTGCACGTCGTTTGGCGCGGAAACGGCCGAGTTTGGGCTTGTTTAGCCTAAACCGTGATTTTTGAGATTTTTAGGGTTCACCGGAAAATGGCAACAATTTGTAGCTCGGTTAGTGTTGAACTGACCGTGGGGATGTTAGGATCCCATCCATGCTAGTTTTGTGTTGATCGGTGGTCATTCGAGGCTGGTAGGAGCCCGGGAACCTCGGTGACTCGTTTTGGGTGGATTCGTTAGAATCGCCCCGATCTAGCGTTTTAATGCTTGCATGTGGGCTTTTTAGCCTTCTAATATAGTTTTTCATCATCGAGGGTTGTTTCCCCTGCGCTTCGGCGTGAATGGGGCGTGGAACGGGCCGTTTTGGCCAACCCTCTATTTTCCCGCCGTGACTGGTGTGGCGGTCGTTCCAGGGACCGTCATAGTCCCTGACAGCCCCACAACCGACCGTCACAGTGTCTGGGCGATTTTTAGTTCTTGGTGGTTTTGAGGGTGTGACGCCCCAGGGGTGGCGCGTCATAGCCGTCTAACACGTCCCGTGAGACGCGTTACGCCTATCTTGTCGTTTAGTGTTTTGGGTTAAGTCGATTCCTCTGACGCGCCTACCCTTGTGCGTCAGGTTCGGGTAACGCGCCTGGTGCAGGCCGTTACATTCTGTTTGATCGATTTTAACCAATTGAGTCGGTCTGCCTAACGGTTGTGCTCTGGTGCGTTAGGCATGTGTAACGCGCCTGCCCCATGCCGTTACACTCTGTTTGTGGGCTGATTTTGGGTGACTGTGCCCGTTGGTTGTAACGGCCTTACCCCCGTGCGTCACAGTGTTGTATCGCGTCCGGTATGGACCATTACGTTCTGTCTGTCTGAGGTTTCAGTCGTGGGTCTGTTAGCCCTGACGCGTCAGCTCCCGTGCGTTAGGTTGGAGTAACGCGCCTGCTGTAACGACCCGAGAATCCGATTACCGGGAAGGCCCGATAACCCGAGACTTGCACCGCCACCCACGAGTCCGAAGACTCGGAAGGGTTAGAAGGATGGTGTGGAAACTACACAAGTATCACAAGTAATTGCAGAAATTAAACAGCTATAATATGAAGCAGGAAATAAATTAGCATTTTACATGGTCCACAATAGAAAATAAATAACAACAACAGTAGTCCACAACTAGTACAGAGACAAGAAAGAAAAGTACAGCTACACGGGGCATACCCCGGCTCTAACCTCTAGCACTACCTCTGGGCACCCGCACCACGCTGCACCCCAGACGCGCCCCCCAGGGGCGGCGCCTCACCTTAAACACGGTGAAAACACGAAGGGAAAGAGTCTCGGAACAAGACTCAGAAGGGATCACCCGAACCCTACCTCATAAAACGGGAAACCACTACGCTAGCGGTAGGAGAGTACCTCGGAAAGGAAAGCCATGTACTCTACTAAACAAAGGTCATACTGCATGCAAACTGGCACACGTGCCACGGTGAGACAACCGAACCTCAACGGTCGACCCGACAAAACCCGAAGGTCAGAAACACACGACTGATGGTCTGTCACTCCGTACTCGACAGGAGTACCTCCCACTAGAAGCACAGCCGGTAGCGTCCCTTGACGACTTACACCGCACCGCAGGTGAACTGCCTGACATGGTAGCGCCTACCCAAGGCACGAACACCGCACAAGTAACCACAAACAAGTGACTAGATGGGGTCACGCCCGTCGACGTGGGTCCAACCGCCCCCAACCACGTGTGCACACACAGACCGCGCGTCCCTGGTCTGGCCCTCTGACCGGTTTTCCCCTCAGCCGGACTCTGGCTGCAAGACGTGGGGCCCAACGGCAACCAGTCCACAAACCGCCTCTAAGGGTAAGCCCGTACACCACTCCCAGGTGCGACCGGTACCGCGTACTGGTAGGCTACGACTAGTGGAGGGTCACTGAAGGAGTAGACTCTCAAGCCAACGGAAAACGTCACAAGGGCCGGTACGCGGAACGCTCCTTATACCAACGCCGTCGCACGGTGACAAAAGCCGACAACGACATCTTCCGGTACACTATGTACGACGAGAGACACGCCGATGCAACCCGTCCCCTTGAACGGTCCACACTGGGCCGCTTAGGGATGTGCGGTCACACAGGGACCGCACAAGGGTTTGAACGGTCAGATCAGGACCGTTCCACCCAGGGTCCAAACGGTAGATGAACGGCCAACACAGGACCGTTCAAACAGATGTGCGGTCAACTCTTGACCGCACGTGGGTGAGGAACGGTCAGCTCCTGGCCGCTCGTCTCCCAACGAAAAAAAGCCTGGACGGTTAGTCCTTAGCCGCACTTGGGGAAGAGCGGCTACGGCTTAGCCGTTCAGGGGTTGTGTGGTCAAGGCCAGACCGCACACCCAACCATAGCACTAGGGGATGTACGGCCAGCACCTGGCCGTACAAAGGGTTATGCGGCCAGCTCCTGGCTGCACATCCCAGTGCACTGCACAACGGTCACAACCAACGGTCAAAAACCCTAGGGTTGGGCGGTCACTGTGGGGCCGCACATTAGGATATGCGGTCCCACGATAGACCGTCCAAGCCCACTGCGCGCCAAGCCCCAGCCAAAGCGCGTCGAGCCGATGAACGGTCCGAACAGGACCGCATAAGGGTTATGCAGTCACTGGTTCGACCGCACATCGCTCACCGGCGTGAAAATGGCGAACCCCGCCGGAATCACCCAATCGGCCTCAAAACAAGCCCCACGGAAGGGGAAATGGCGAGAGAAGAACCCCCAAGCCCCCTAGCATGCTCCTACGCCCTTAAACCGCGAAATCGGGGCTCAAAACGATGGATCAGACGAACTCACCCCGCGGCATGATCAACCCTTCCCGGCTCAAAATAAACCCCTCTCGACCTCGTCTCGAGCCGAAACTCACGGGGAAGGAAGACAAGAGGCTAAGGAACGTCACCCTACCTCCGGTTCACGACGAAACGCTCCGATCCGAGCTCGAAGCCGCGAAGAACGCCGTTAGAATCTCGCCTCCCCACGCTTCCCACGCTCGCCGTATGCCCGCACGATCGCCACTACGTCACCCACGTCCTCGCGCCGTCGCACCGCCGCCGTCTGCAGCCGGAATGGGGGTCGGCACGGTCGAACGGGAGAGAAGGAGAGAGAGAGGCGGCCACTGTCGTGTGAGGGAGAGAGGAAGGAAGAAGAAGAAAAGAATAAAAAGAAAAAAATGGGAATATATAGAAAATCCGATTTTTTTGGAAAAATACCGAAAGATTAAAAAGTACATTTTCGGGATCCTCGGAACGCACCGATCGCAACGGTACCACTCGTGCCTAGGTGAACGGCCCGGTCCACCCGCAACGAGCTTCCGAAGAAAAAGCCGAAACACACACCGGAAATCAGAAAACACACGCGGAAAAGCCGTGGAACGCCTCCGGGCCTCCGAAACAACTCCGGTTCGCGTCGATCCGAATATGAAGAATGACCGAAACGAAATTTCGGACACAACGGAGTCGGACACTCCGAAGATAAGATCCGGGACCCACGAAGAGGGATCCGAAAGGTCCGGGATATTACAGCCCTCCCCCCTTAAGGAATTTCGTCCTCGAAATTAAGAACAACCCAAGGGGAAAGAAGAGGAAGACTCACTCAAACAGGTACGGGAACTGCTGACGCATCTCATCCTCACGTTCCCAAGAAGTCTCACCACCAGAGTGCCGCTGCCACACCACCTTTACCAAGGGGATGACTTTGTTCCGTAGGCGCTGCTCTCGCCTATCCTCCACGCGGATCAGAAACTCTGGGAGAGAGAGATCTGGAGTCACCTCAGGCCAAACAACAATCTCGAGCACATGAGAGTCATCGGACACATATTTCCACAACATCGAGACGTGGAACACGTCATGCACCAAAGCCAACTCAAGGGGTAACTGCAACCGGTAAGCAACCTCACCGATGCGCTCCAAGATCATAAAAGGACCAATGTAGCGGGGACTCAGCTTCCCACGCCGTCCAAAACGCATCACCCCCTTCATCGGAGAAACTCTCAAGAACACACGATCACCCACGGCGAACTCGAGAGGCTGCCTCCTACGGTCAGCATAACTCTTCTGCCGACTCTGGGCCGCCAACATGTTCTGACGAACCATGTGCACCACATCCACACATTGATGCACCAACTCTGGTCCCGTCAAAATACGCTCACCAACCTCAAACCAATCAAGTGGAGTCCGGCAAGGACGCCCATACAGAGCCTCATAGGGAGCCATACCAATGCTCGAATGATAGCTGTTGTTATATGTGAACTCCACCAATGGCAGGTGATGAATCCAACTCCCCTGCCACTCCAGGTAGCAAGATCTTAGCATGCCCTCCAAAGTCTGGATGGTCCTCTCAGACTGACCATCAGACTGAGGATGATACGCCGAGCTAAAAGCCAACTTCGTGCCAAGAGCTCGCTGGAAACTCCTCCAGAATCCAGAAGTGAAGCGCGGATCCCGATCTGACACGATCGAAACGGGAATCCCGTGCAACGGCACGATCCGCTCCACATACAAACGAGCCAACTTGGACACGCTCCAGCTGACTTTGACCGGCAACAACCGAGTCACCTTCGTCAGCCGATCCACCAGCAACCAAATACTGTCCTGCCCACCCGGGGTCCTCGGCAACCCCACCACAAAATCCGTGGTCACGTGGTCCCACTTCCACGCAGGAACATCCAAGGGATGGAGAGTACCTCCTGGTCGCTGATGCTCCGCCTTCACCTGCAGACAGATCAGGCACCAAGCCACAAATTCTGTGACATCTCTCTTCATGCCAGGCCACCAGAACTGCCTCAGCAAGTTCCGATACATCTTCGTCGCACCCGGGTGTACGGTGTACCTGCTCCCATGAGCCTCGCGTAGCACCGCACGACGAATCTGCTCCTCCGCTGGGACGTACAGCCTGCCGTGAAACCTCGCAGCATCGTCCTCGCCGAGTTCCACATCAGCCATCGCCAGAATCCGGGGCAACTCAGGGTCCGCATGCTGAGCCTCTGTCACCTGACGACGGATAGCAGGAGTGACAGTCAGACTCGCAAGCACTGCCAACCCTGACTCCTGGGGAATCTTGAGCCTGAAGGATACTTCGGGCACTTGTTCCCAGAGCCTCCACTTCCTCAGCATCAAGGCACTTACCGTGACCTTCCGACTCAGGGCATCGGCGACGACATTCATCCTGCCCGGTTGATATGATAGGGTGAAGTCATAATCCTTCATAAATTCCATCCAACGCCTTTGCCTGAGGTTCAGGTCCCTCTATGAGAACACGTACCTCAAACTCTGATGGTCAGTAAACACCTCTAACTTCTCACCGTATAGATAATGCCTCCAGACCTTCAGCGCGAAGATCACCGCCGCCAACTCAAGGTCATGGGTAGGGTAGTTCTCCTCGTGGGGCTTTAGCTGCCGAGATGCATAAGCCACCACTCTACCATGCTGCATCAACACAGCTCCCAATCCAACGCCGGAAGCATCTGTACACACCACGAAACCTCCCGATCCAGAAGGCAAAACCAACACCGGAGCCGAGGTGAGCAATTTCTTCAGTTCCCTGAAGCTCTGCTCACACTCCTCAGACCAGACGAAAGGCACATCCTTCCGCATGAGTCTAGTCATCGGGGCCGCAATACGAGAAAAATCTTGGATAAATAAGCGATAATAGCCCGCAAGCCCCAAGAAACTCCGGATCTCCGTCACCGACCTCGGCCTTGGCCACTCCATTACTGCCTCGACCTTGGCGGGGTCCACGGAAATACCATCACCAGAAATCACGTGCCCCAGAAAGTGCACCTCGCCGAGCCAAAACTCGCACTTGCTGAGCTTCACATACAACTGGTGATCTCGCAACGTCTGCAGCACCACACCCAAATGGTACGCGTGCTCCTCGACAGACTGCGAATAAATAAGGATGTCATCCACAAAGATGACCACGAATTGGTCCAAATACGGATGAAACACCCTCTACATCAAGTCCATGAAGGCTGCTGGGGCATTGGTGAGCCCGAACGGCATCACCAAAAACTCATAATGCCCGTACCTCGTACTGAATGCAGTCTTCTCTACATCGGACTCGCGAATTCTCAGCTGGTAGTAACCGGACCGCAAATCAATCCGCGAGAACACTCGCGCAGACTGGAGCTGGTCGAACAAATCATCAATCCGTGGCAACAGATACTTGTTCTTAATGGTCACTTCATTCAGCTGCCGATAGTCAATGCATAGCCACAGACTACCGTCCTTCTTCTTCACAAACAACACGGGCGCACCCCAAGGGGAAAAGCTAGGGCGAACATACCCCTTTGCCAACAGCTCCTGCAACTGCGCCCTCAACTCCCTCAACTCAGCGGGGGCCATACGGTAGGGAACCTTCACCAAAGGTCCCGTACCCGACGTTACCTCAATTACAAAATCGATCTCCCGCTGGGGAGGCAATCCAGGTAACTCCTCGAGAAAAACGTCGGGAAACTCGCACACCACCGGAATGTCCTCGACATTCGGCTCCATCCGGTCAGACACAACCGCGGACGTTAGAAAACCCCGACAACCAGAATCAAGCAAACGACGGGCTAGAATAGCAGAAATGAGGAATCGAGAAGAGGTGGAACGGATACCTTGGAAATAGAAGGTCCGCTTGCTCGGATGCTGGAAGTAGACCCTCTTCATTCCACAATCCACCACCGCTCCATGAGTCTCGAGCCAGTCCATGCCTAGAATCACATCATAATCCCGAAGCTGCAACGCGTACAACCTGCCTGGCATACTCCGCCCATCGATCCAAACCGGAACCTGATCGAAGCAATACGGAGTGATCATGAAATCACCCGAAGGCAACTCCACTGCCAAATCACAGGACAACTGGGTCATGGGCTCCTCGATGCTCAACGCGAAATCCTCCGAAATAAACGAATGAGACGCGCCAGAATCAAACAAAACCCAAGCCGCACAACCTAAAATCTGAACGGTACCTTCCACGAGCTGCAACGCCACTGCCTCTGTCCTGTTCATGTGCGTGATCTGGCCTCGAGCTCTCTGCCTGCCTCCCACACTAGCTGACCTGGGTAGCGACAGATACTGTCCCTGCTGCTGCTGCCTCTGCTGCTGGCGAACCTGCTGCTACGGCGGCCTCTGAGGACAGTCACGCGCCATGTGCCCTGGCTGGTCACATCGAAAACAGATAATCGGCGCCGTGCACTGCCTGCCTGGGTGGAACCCACTACACCGTGGACACGGTCCTCGCGACCCACCCACTGATCCCTGACGCTGCAAGGGGATCGTCTGCTGTACACTGCCCGATGAAGCTTGCCCCTGATCCTTGGACTTCTTCTTGCCGAACCCTTTCTTGAAAAACTTCTTGACCTTCGTGCCAAAGGACGCAGATCCTATCAGTGACGCTGCCTGTGCTGACACTCCTGAACCACTCATCGCATGCTGAAAGGAACCCTGCTGGTGGGTAGCCGACTACTGGCTGCGACCTGACAAAGACTGCCCCTGGCTGATCGGTCCTCGGGTCCTCTGCATATCCATCTCCAAAGAAGCCGCAACACGAGACGCTGTCTCTAGATCAGTGGCCCCGTTCGCAATCAGATGGTGCCTCAGCTCCTGCCTCAAACCCTGAACAGACTGCGCGGCCTTCACCCTCTCATGCTCCATGATGTGAGGTGCATACCGACCCAGCTCGACAAATCGGGACCTGTACTACAACACGGACATGTCGCCCTGCACCAGCTCCAGAAACTCCCGCATCCGCTGCGTAGCAACAAAATCTGGACAGTACATATGCTCGAAAGCACTGACGAAGTCGTCCCACTCGACCTGCTCAAGTGGACGAAGCTGAAAGGACGTCTTCCACTCGGAAGACCACCACTTCCGAGCCGTACCTTGCAACTGGTTATAGGCCAACACCACTCTGTCCTCGACAGCACTCTTCGCAGAACTGAACACCCGCTCCATCTCATCAAGCCAATCACGAGCCGTATCAGGGTCTGCCTGGCCGCTAAAGTAAGGTGGATGGAACTGCAAGAAGTCCCTCACTGCTCGGCCTGGCCCACCCCTAGCTGACGAGCCCTCACCAGCCTCTCCACCGAACTGCTGAGACATAAGCTGGTACATGCCACAGAAGAAATCCTCGGCCCCCGGAACCCTCGCAGTAGCCGCGGCCTCGGTAGCTCCTAGTGGCGCTCTGCTATGCTCCTCCTGGTCCCCCTAGACGCCCTGCTAGATCTCCTGACCTCCAGCCGACTGCCCCTGCTGAGAGCGAGTGCTCCGCCTCGGTGCCATGCTCGCTCCTGAAGCAAAAGACAGAAAACACGAGAACGACAAGGTCAAGAAAAACGCACGATGCCCGATGCCAGTGTCAACTATACATCATTGTTGTAGACTAGTGGACCACTACAATCACCTATGATTCTCGCATAATTCCACAACCGCGCTCTGATACCAGCTGTAACGACCCGAGAATCCGATTACCGGGAAGGCCCGATAACCCGAGACTCGCACCGCCACCCACGAGTCCGAAGACTCGGAAGGGTTAGAAGGATGGTGTGAAAACTACACAAGTATCACAAGTAATTGCAGAAATTAAACAGCTATAATTTGAAGCAGGAAATAAATTAGCATTTTACATGGTCCACAATGGAAAATAAATAACAACAACAGTAGCCCACAACTAGTACAGAGACAAGAAAGAAAAGTACAGCTACGCGGGACATACCCCAGCTCTGACCTCTGTCACTACCTCTGGGCACCCGCACCACGCTGCACCCTAGACGCGCCCCCCAGGGGCGGCGCCTCACCTGAAACACGGTGAAAACAAGCAAGGAATGAGTCTCGGAACAAGACTCAGAAAGGATCACTCGAACCCTACCTCGTAAAATGGGAAACCACTAAGCTAGCGGTAGGAGAGTACCTCAGAAAGGAAAGCCATGTACTCTACTAAACAAAGGTCCTACTGCACGCAAACTGGCACACGTGCCACGGTGAGACAACCGAAGCTCAACGGTCGACCTGACAAAACCCGAAGGTCGGAAACACACGACTGACAGTCTGTCACTCCGTACTCGACAGGAGTACCTCCCACTAGAAGCACAGCCGGTAGCGTCCCCTGACAACTTACACCACACCGCAGGTGAACTGCCTGACGTGGTAGCGCCTACCCAAGGCACGAACACCGCACAAGTAACTAGCTGGGGTCACGCCCGTCGACGTGGGTCCAACCGCCCCCAACCACGTGTGCACACACAGACCGCGCGTCCCTGGTCTGGCCCTCTGACCGATTTTCCCCTCAGCCGGACTCTGGCTACTAGACGTGGGGCCCGACGGCAACCGGTCCATAAACCGCCTCTAAGGGTAAGCCCGTACACCACTCCCACGTGCGGCCGGTACCGCGTACTGGTAGGCTACGACTAGTGGAGGGTCACTGAAGGAGTAGACTCTCAAGCCAACGGAAAACGTCACAAGGGCCGATACGCGGAACGCTCCTTGTACCAACGCCGTCGCACAGTGACAAAAGCCGACAACGACATCTCCCGGTACACTCTGTACGACGAGAGACACGCCGACGCAACCCGTCCCCTTGAACGGTCCACAGTGGGCCGCTCAGGGATGTGCGGACACACAAGGACCGCACAAGGGTTTGAACGGTCAGATCAGGACCGTTCCACCCAGGGTCCAAACGGCAGATGAACGGCCAACACAGGACCGTTCAAATAGATGTGCGGTCAACTCTTGACCGCACGTGGGTGAGGAACGGTCAGCTCCTGGCCGCTCGTCTCCCAACGATAAAAAGCCTGGACGGTTAGTCCTTAGCCGCACTTGGGGAAGAGCGGCTATGGCTTAGCCGTTCAGGGGTTGTGCGATCAAGGCCAGACCGCACACCCAACCATAGCACTAGGGGATGTACGGCCAGCACCTGGCCGTACAAAGGGTTATGCGGCCAGCTCCTGGCCGCACATCCCAGTGCACTGCACAACGGCCTCAAAACAAGCCCCACGGAGGGGGAAATGGCGAGAGAAGAACCCCCAAGCCCCCTAGCATGCTCCTACGCCCTAAAACCGCGAAATCGGGGCTCAAAACGATGGATCAGACGAACTCACCCCACGGCATGATCAACCCTTCCCGGCTCAAAATAAACCCCTCTCGACCTCGTCTCGAGCCGAAACTCACGGGGAAGGAAGACAAGAGGCTAAGGAACGTCACCCTATCTCCGGTTCACGACAAAACGCTCCGATCCAAGCTCGAAGCCGTGAAGAACGCCGTTAGAATCTCGCCTCCCCACGCTTCCCACGCTCGCCGTATGCCCGCACGATCGCCACTACGTCACCCACGTCCTCGCGCCGTCGCACCACCGCCGTCTGCAGCCGGAACGGGGGTTGGCACAGTCGAACGGGAGAGAAGGAGAGAGGGAGGCGGCCACTGTCGCGTGAGGGAGAGAGGAAGGAAGAAGAAGAAAAGAGAAAAGAATAAAAAGAAAAGAAAAAAATGGGAATATTTAGAAAATCCGATTTGTTTGGAAAAATATCGAAAAATTAAAAAGTACATTTTCGGGATCCTCGGAACGCACCGATCGCAACGGTACCACTCGTACCCAGGTGAACGGCCCGGTCCACCCGCAACGAGCTTCCGAAGAAAAAGCCGAAACACACACCGGAAATCGGAAAACACACGCGGAAAAGCCACGGAACGCCTCCGGGCCTCCGAAACAACTCCGGATCGCGTCGATCCGAATACGAAGAATGACCGAAACGAAATTTCGGACACAACGGAGTCGAACACTCCGAAGATAAGATCCGGGACCCATGAAGAGGGATCCGAAAGGTCCGGGATATTACACCTGCCCTGGTGCGTTACGTGGCCTGCGCGTTTGGTTTTGGGTCTGTTGGCCCTGACGCACCTGTCTTGGTGCGTTAGGCCGCTATAACGCGCCTGGTCTAGTACGTTACATGGTTCGAGTGTGGTTTTGTTTTGTGGTCCGTTGGCCCTGACGGCCCGGGTCGGGCGCGTAGAAGCTGTGTAACGCGCCTGGTGTAGGCCATTACGTGCCTTGTGTGTTTTAGGTGTTGTGTAGGGCGGTTGGAGTGTAACGGCCTAGGCTTAGACCGTCACGTTCATGTAACGGTCTAAGGGTGGTGCATTACATGCCTTGTGCTCCGATTTCCGTCGTTTCGGTTTCTGCTTGCCTTGGCTTGTCCTTGTAGCCTGCCCGTCATCCCGTGGATGTCTCTCGACATCCTATGAGGGTTAAGACTACGTTGTAAGGTGGCCAAGAGTCTTCTTGCTTGTGGTAGGATTCTTTATCCTACTTTTGTATGTGTCTTTGGTCGGGTCTCGGTCAACCCGGGGTGACCCAGTGGTTGACGGGCGACCTTGTGTGTCGGTGTCTTGGCAGTTTTGTCCAGTCTGAGACACTAGTTCTGGATGCCTAGAGGTATTGCGTTACCTTGGTTTGCGTATCGAGGAGTGTGCTGAGGGTCTTTGGTGTTCCCTCAGGTCTCCGTGAGTCGTTTCCTGCGGAGTGTCCTTTCCCGTGGCTTAGGATTATAATGATTGGCGGCTTGTTCCGCTTTTTGTGACGATCTTGCCTTTGAGTCATTCGACTCGGGATCGTTACCTGGTAGGTCTAGTTGTCTTGTCCTGAGTCTGTTGGCAGTGGTCGTTCTGCCATTGGTGCCTCGGAGTACGTGTCGTGGGCGTTCTTGTCTTCTTGTACTTCGGCACTTGTGTTTTATAGTCTGTGTGTCTCGTGAGCCTCCATTTGTTGTTACCCTAAGGTCTTTGAGTGCTGACCCGCTAGCGGATAGCGGAGGGGTATTCCCGATATACTGTTTGTAAGCTAGTTTCCGTGGGCTCTTCTGTGGTAGTAGCGTTCGCTACGGGGAGAAAACTAGCTAGAGGCATGGCTTGGGCATAAAGCTTGTGTGTGCACACGTGGTTAGGGGCGGTTGGACTGACGCCGACAGGCGTTGTAACGACCCGAGAATCCGATTACCGGGAAGGCCCGATAACCCGAGACTCGCACCGCCACCCACGAGCCCGAAGACTCGGAAGGGTTAAAAGGATGGTGTGGAAACTACACAAGCATCACAAATAATTGCAGAAATTAAACAGTTATGATATTAAGCAGGAAATGAATTAACATTTTACATGGTCCACAATAAAATAACAACAACAGCAACAGTAGTCCACGACTAGTACAGTGACAAGAAAGAAAAGTACAGCTACACGGGGCATCCCCCGGCTCTGACCTCTGGCACTACCTCTGGGCACCCGCACCACGCTTCCGCTGCGCTCCTGACACGCTCCCCGAAGGTGGCGCCTCACCTGAAACACGGTGAAAACACGCAGGGAATGAGTCTCGGAACAAGACTCAGTAGGGATCACTCGAACCCTACCTCGAAAAACGAGAAACCACTACTCTAGCGGTAGAAAGGTACCTCGGAAAGGAAAGCCCTGTACTCTACAGAACTAGACCCTAACGGCACGCAAACCGACACACGTGCCACGGTACGAGAAGACCGAAACTCAACGGTCGAACCGTCAAAACCCGAAGGTCGGAAACACACGACTGACAGTCTGACACTCCGTACTCAACAGGAGTACCACCCACTAGAAGCACAGCCGGTAGCGTCCCCTGACGTCTTACACCGCACCGCAGGTGAACCGCCTGACATGGTAGGTCCTACCCGAGGCGCAAACACCGTACAAGTAACTACAACAAGTGACTAGCTGGGGTCACGCCCGTCGACGTGGGTCCAACCGCCCCCAACCACGTGTGCACACACAGACCGCGCGTCCCTGGTCTGGCCCTCTGACCGGTTTTCCCCTCAGCCGGACTCTGGCTGCAAGACGTGGGGCCCAACGGTAACCGGTCCACAAACCGTCTCTAAAGGTCAGCCCGTACACCACTCCCTGGTGCGACTAGCACACGCGTACTAGTAGGCTACGACTAGTGGAGGGTCACAGAAGGAGTAGACTCTCAAGTCTCGGAAAACAACGGTGCAACTGCAGGTACGAGGAACGCTCCTTGTACCAACACCGACGCACGGTGACCAGCTGACAACAACATCTCCCGGTACACTCTGTACGACGAGAGACACACCGACGCAACCCGTACCCTTGAACGGTCCACACTGGGCCGCTCAGGGATGTGCGGTCACACAGGGACCGCACAAGGATTAGAACGGTCATATCAGGACCGTTCCACCCAGGGTCCAAACGACGGATAAACGGCCAACACAGGACCGTTCAAACAGATGTGCGGCCAACTCTTGACCGCACGTGGGTGAGGAACGGTCACCTACTGGCCGCTCGTCTCCCAACGGTAAAAAGCCTGGACGGTTAGTCCTTAGCCGCACTTGGGGAAGGGCGGCTACGGCTTAGCCGTTCAGGTGTTGTGCGGTCAGGGCCAGACCGCACATCCAACCATAGCGCTAGGGGATGTACGGCCAGCACCTGGCCGTGCAAGGGGTTATGCGGTCAGCTCCTGGCCGCACATCCCAGAGCACTGCACAACGGTCACAACCAACGGTCAAAACCCTTGGGGTTGGGCGGTAGCTGTGGGGCCGCACATTAGGATATGCGGTCCCACGATAGACCGCCCAAGCCCACTGCGCGCCAAGCCTCACCCAAAGCGCGCCGAGCCGATGAACGGTCCGAACGGAACCGCATAGGGGTTGTGCGGCCACTGGTTCGACCGCACATCGCTCACCGGCGAGAAAATGGCGAACCTCACCGGAATCGCCCAATCGGCCTCAAAACAAACCCCACGGAGGGGGAAATGGCGAGAGAAGAACCCCCAAGCCCCCTAGCATGCTCCTACGCCCTTAAACCGTGAAATCGGGGCTCAAAACGATGGATCGGACGAACTCACCCCGCGGCATGATCGACCCTTCCCGGCTCAAAATAAACCCCTCTCGACCTCGTCTCGAGCTGAAACTCACGGGGAAGGAAGACATGAGGCTAAGGAACGTCACCCTACCTCCGGTCCGCGACGAAACGCTCCGATCCGAGCTCGAAGTCGCGAAGAACGCCGCTAGAATCTCGCCTCTCCACGCCTCCCACGCTCGCCGTATGCCCGCACGATCGCCACCACGTCACCCACGTCCTCGCGCCGTCGCACCGCCGCCGTCTGCAGCCGGAACGGGGGTCGGCACGGTCGAACGGGAGAGAAGGAGGGAGAGAGCCGGCCACGGTCGCGTGAGGGAGAGAGAGGAAGGAAGAAGAAGAAAAGAGAAAAGAAGAAAAAGAAAAGAAAAGAAAATGGGAATATATAGAAAATCCGATTTTTCGGAAAAATACCGAAAATTAGAAAAATACATTTCCGGAATCCTCGGAACGCACCGATCGCAACGGTACCACTCGTGCCTCGGGGAACTGCCCGGTTCGCCCGCAGCGAGCGTCCGAAGAAAAAGCCGAAACACACACCGGAAATCGGAAAACACGCGCGGAAAAAGCCACGGAACGCCTCCGGGCCTCCGAAACGACTCCGGATCGCGCCGATCCGAACACGAAAGATGTCCGAAACGAAATTTCGGACACAACGGAGCCGGACACTCCGAAAACTAGATCCGGGACCCATGAAGAAGGATCCGAAAGGTCCGGGATATTACAGCCCTCCCCCCTTAAGGAATTTCGTCCTCGAAATTGAGAACAACCCAAGGGGAAAGAAGAGGAAGACTCACTCAAACAGATACGGGAACTGCTGACGCATCTCGTCCTCACGTTCCCACGAAGCCTCACCACCAGAGTGTCGTTGCCACACGACCTTGACCAAGGGAATAACCTTGTTCCGCAGGCGCTGCTCTCGCCTATCCTCCACGCGGATCGGAAACTCTGGGAGAGAAAGATCTGGAGTCACCTCAGGCCAAACGGAAAACTCGAGCACATGAGAGTCATCGGGCATATACTTCCGCAACATAGAGACGTGGAACACGTCATGCACCGACGCCAACTCAGAGGGTAACTGCAACCGGTAAGCAACCTCACCGATGCGCTCCACAATCGCGAAAGGACCAATATAGCGGGGACTCAGCTTCCCACGCCGTCCAAAACGCATCACCCCCTTCATCGGAGAAACTCTCAAGAACACATGATCGCCCACGGCGAACTCGAGGGGCTGCCGCCTACGGTCAGCATAGCTCTTCTGCCGACTCTGGGCCGCCAACATGTTCTGACGAACCAGGTGCACAACATCCACACATTGCTGCACCAATTCCGGTCCCGTCAAAACACGCTCACCCACCTCAAACCAATCAAGTGGAGTCCGACAAGGACGCCCATACAATGCCTCATAAGGAGCCATGCCTATGCTCGAATGAAAGCTGTTGTTATAGGCAAACTCCACTAACGGTAGGTGATGAATCCAACTCCCCTGCCACTCCAGGCAGCAGGATCTCAGCATGTCCTCCAAAGTCTGAATGGTCCTCTCAGACTGACCATCTGACTGTGGATGATACGCCGAGCTAAATGCCAACTCCGTGCCAAGAGCTCGCTGGAAACTCCTCCAGAATCCAGAAGTGAAGCGCGGATCCCGATCCGACACGATCGAAATGGGAACCCCATGCAACGGCACGATCCGCTCCACATAAAGACGAGCCAACCTGGACACGCTCCAGCTGACTTTGACCGGTAGCAACCGCGTCACCTTCGTCAGCCGATCCACCAGCAACCAAATACTGTCCTGCCCAGTCGGGGTTCTGGGCAACCCCACCACAAAATCCGTGGTCACATGGTCCCACTTCCAAGCAGGAACATCCAAGGGCTGGAGAGTACCGCCTGGTCGCTGATGCTCCGCCTTCACCTGCTGACAGATCAGGCACCTGGCCACAAATTCGGCAACATCTCTCTTCATGCCAGGCCACCAGAACTGCCTCCGCAAGTTCCGATACATCTTCGTCGCACCCGGGTGCACAGTGTACCTGCTCCCATGAGCCTCGCGTAACACCGCACGACGAACCTGCTCCTCCGCTGGGACGTACAGCCTGCCACGAAACCTCGCAGCACCGTCCTCGCCGAGCTCCACATCAGCCATCGCAAGAATCCGGGGCAACTCAGGGTCCGCATGCTGAGCCTCTGTCACCTGACGACGAATAGCAGGAGTGACAGTCAGACTCGCAAGCACTGCCAACCCTGGCTCCTGGGGAATCTTGAGCCTGAAAGATACTTCGGGCACCTGTTCCCAGAGCCTCCACTTCCTCAGCATCAAGGTACTGATCACGACCTTCCTACTCAAGGCATCGGCGACGACATTCATCCTGCCCGGCTGATAAGACAGGGTGAAGTCATAGTCCTTCATGAACTCCATCCAACGCCTTTGTCTGAGGTTCAGATCTCTCTGCGAGAACACATACCTCAAACTCTGATGGTCAGTGAACACCTCGAACTTCTCACCGTACAGATAATGCCTCCAGATCTTCAGCGCGAAGATCACTGCCGCCAACTCAAGGTCATGGGTAGGGTAGTTCTCCTCATGGGGCTTTAGCTGCCGAGATGCATAAGCCACCACTCTACCATGCTGCATCAGAACAGCACCCAATCCGACGCCGGAAGCATCTGTACACACCACAAAACCTCCCGATCCAGAAGGCAAAACCAACACCGGAGCCGAGGTGAGCAATCTCTTCAGTTCCCTAAAGCTCTGCTCACACTCCTCGGACCAGACGAAAGGCACATCCTTCCGCGTGAGCCTCGTCATCGGGGTCGCAATGCGGGAAAAATCCTGGATAAACCGGCGATAATAACCCGCAAGCCCCAAGAAACTCCGGATCTCCGTCACCGACCTCGGCCTCGGCCATTGCATCACAGCCTCGACCTTGGCGGGATCCACGGAAATACCATCACCAGAAATCACGTGCCCCAGAAAGTGCACCTCGCTGAGCCAAAACTCGCACTTGCTGAGCTTCGCATACAACTGGTGATCTCGCAACGTCTGCAGCACCACACCCAAATGGTACGCATGCTCCTCAGCAGACCGCGAATAAACAAGGATGTCATCCACGAAAATGACCACGAACTGGTCCAAATACGGGTGGAACACCCTCTGCATCAAGTCCATGAAGGCTGCTGGGGCATTGGTGAGCCCAAACGGCATCACCAGAAACTCATAATGCCCGTACCTCGTACTGAACGCAGTCTTCTCCACATCGGACTCGCGAATTCTCAGCTGATAGTAACCGGACCGCAAATCAATCCGCGAGAACACTCGCGCAGACTGAAGCTGGTCGAACAAATCATCAATCCGCGGCAATGGATACTTGTTCTTAATGGTCACGTCATTCAGCTGCCGATAGTCAATGCATAGCCGCAGACTACCGTCCTTCTTCTTCACGAACAACACGGGCGCACCCCAAGGGGAAAAGCTCGGACGAATGTACCCCTTGGCCAACAGTTCCTGCAACTGCGCCCTCAACTCCCTCAACTCAGCGGGGGCCATACGGTAGGGAGCCTTCGCCAAAGGTCCCGTACCAGGTACAACCTCGATCACGAAATCGATCTCCCGCTGGGGAGGTAATCCAGGCAACTCCTCAGGAAAAACATCGGGAAACTCGCACACCACCGCAATGTCCTCGACATTCGGCTCCATCCGGTCAGACACAACCACTGACGCGAGAAAACCCTGGCAACCTGAATCAAGCAATCGACGGGCTCGAATAGCAGAGATAAGAAATCGAGAAGAGGCGGAACGGATACCTTGGAAATAGAAGGTCCTCTTGCTCGGATGTTGGAAGTAGACCCTCTTCATCCCACAATCCACCACCGCTCCATGAGTCTCGAGCCAATCCATGCCTAGAATCACGTCGTAATCCCGAAGCTGCAACGCATACAACCTGCCTGGCATACTCCGCCCATCGATCCACACCGGAACCTGGTCGAAGCAATACGGAGTGACCATAAAGTCACCCGAAGGCAACTCCACAGCCAAATCACAGGACAACTGGGTCACCGGCTCCTCGACGCTCGACGCGAAATCCTCCGAAATAAACGAATGAGACGCGCCAGAATCAAATAAAACCCGAGCCGCACAACCCAAAATCTGAACGGTACCTTCCACGAGCTGCGACGCTACTGCCTCTGCCCTGGTCAAGTGCGTGATCTGGCCACGAGCTCTCTGCCTGCCTCCCACACTAGCTGACCTGGGTAGCGGCGGATACTGTCCCTGCTGCTGCTGCTGCTGGGAAACCTGCTGCTGCGGCGGCCTCTGAGGACAGTCACGCGCCATGTGCCCTGGCTGGTCACACCGAAAACAGATGATCGGCGCCGTGCACTGCCTGCCTGGGTGGGTCCCACTACACCGTGGACAAGGTCCTCGCGATCCACCCACCGATCCCTGTCGCTGCAAAGGAAACGGCTGCTGCACACTGCCCGATGAAGCCTGCCCCTGATCCTTGGACTTCTTCTTGCCGAACCCCTTCTTGAAGAACTTTTTGACCTTCGTGCCAAAGGACGCAGATCCTGTCACCGAAGCTGCCGATGCCGGTACTCCTGAACCACCCGACGCAGACTGAAAGAAACCCTGCTGCTGAGTAGCCGACTGCTGGCTGCGACCTGACACAGACTGCCCCTGGCTGA
Source organism: Amorphophallus konjac (assembly GCA_022559845.1). Taxonomy (NCBI): domain Eukaryota; kingdom Viridiplantae; phylum Streptophyta; class Magnoliopsida; order Alismatales; family Araceae; genus Amorphophallus; species Amorphophallus konjac. The sequence goes on from CM040123.1 coordinate 36,761,737, forward strand.
TCGGTCCTCGAGTCCTCTGCATATCCATCTCCAAGGAAATCGCAACACGAGACGCCGTCTCGAGATCAGTGGCCCCATTCGCGATCAGATGGTGCCTCAGCTCCAGCCTCAAGCCCTGCACAAACTGCGTCGTCCTCACCCTCTCATGCTCCATGATATGAGGTGCGTACCGACCCAGCTCGACAAATCGGGCCCTGTACTGCAACACGGACATGTCACCCTGCACCAGCTCCAGAAACTCCCGCATCCGCTGCGTAGCAACAATATCTGGACAGTACGTACGCTCGAAAGCACTGACAAAGTCATCCCACTCGATCTGCTCAAGCGGACGAAGCTGAAAGGACGTCTTCCACTCGGAAGACCACCACCTCCGAGCCGTACCCTGCAACTGGTTGTAGGCCAACACCACTCTGTCCTCGACAGCACTCTTCGCAGAACTGAACACCCGCTCCATCTCATCAAGCCAATCACGAGCCGCATCAGGGTCTGCCTGGCCGCTAAAGTAAGGTGGATGAAACTGCATGAAATCCCTCACTGCTCGGCCTGGCCCACCCCTGACTGACGAGCCCTCACCGGCCTCTCCGCCGAACTGCTGAGCCATGAGATGGTACATGCCACGGAGAAAACCCTCGGCCCCCGGAGCCCTCGCAGCATCCGCGGCCTCGGTAGCTCCCGGAACTCTGCTATGCTCCTCCTGGTCCCTCTGGACCCCCTGCTGGATCTCCTGGCCTCCAGCCGACTGCCCCTGCTGAGAGCGAGAACTCCTCCTCGGCGCCATCCTCGCTCCTTAAGCACAAGACAGAAAACTCAGAAACGGAAGGTCAGAATAAAACACGCGGTGCCCAATGCCAGCGTCATCTGTACATCATCGTTGTGGACTAGTGGACCAATACAATTACCTATGATTCTCATGTAATTCCACAACCGCGCTCTGATACCAGCTGTAACGACCCGAGAATCCGATTACCGGGAAGGCCCGATAACCCGAGACTCGCACCGCCACCCACGAGCCCGAAGACTCGGAAGGGTTAAAAGGATGGTGTGGAAACTACACAAGCATCACAAATAATTGCAGAAATTAAACAGTTATGATATTAAGCAGGAAATGAATTAACATTTTACATGGTCCACAATAAAATAACAACAACAGCAACAGTAGTCCACGACTAGTACAGTGACAAGAAAGAAAAGTACAGCTACACGGGGCATCCCCCGGCTCTGACCTCTGGCACTACCTCTGGGCACCCGCACCACGCTTCCGCTGCGCTCCTGACACGCTCCCCGAAGGTGGCGCCTCACCTGAAACACGGTGAAAACACGCAGGGAATGAGTCTCGGAACAAGACTCAGTAGGGATCACTCGAACCCTACCTCGAAAAACGAGAAACCACTACTCTAGCGGTAGAAAGGTACCTCGGAAAGGAAAGCCCTGTACTCTACAGAACTAGACCCTAACGGCACGCAAACCGACACACGTGCCACGGTACGAGAAGACCGAAACTCAACGGTCGAACCGTCAAAACCCGAAGGTCGGAAACACACGACTGACAGTCTGACACTCCGTACTCAACAGGAGTACCACCCACTAGAAGCACAGCCGGTAGCGTCCCCTGACGTCTTACACCGCACCGCAGGTGAACCGCCTGACATGGTAGGTCCTACCCGAGGCGCAAACACCGTACAAGTAACTACAACAAGTGACTAGCTGGGGTCACGCCCGTCGACGTGGGTCCAACCGCCCCCAACCACGTGTGCACACACAGACCGCGCGTCCCTGGTCTGGCCCTCTGACCGGTTTTCCCCTCAGCCGGACTCTGGCTGCAAGACGTGGGGCCCAACGGTAACCGGTCCACAAACCGTCTCTAAAGGTCAGCCCGTACACCACTCCCTGGTGCGACTAGCACACGCGTACTAGTAGGCTACGACTAGTGGAGGGTCACAGAAGGAGTAGACTCTCAAGTCTCGGAAAACAACGGTGCAACTGCAGGTACGAGGAACGCTCCTTGTACCAACACCGACGCACGGTGACCAGCTGACAACAACATCTCCCGGTACACTCTGTACGACGAGAGACACACCGACGCAACCCGTACCCTTGAACGGTCCACACTGGGCCGCTCAGGGATGTGCGGTCACACAGGGACCGCACAAGGATTAGAACGGTCATATCAGGACCGTTCCACCCAGGGTCCAAACGACGGATAAACGGCCAACACAGGACCGTTCAAACAGATGTGCGGCCAACTCTTGACCGCACGTGGGTGAGGAACGGTCACCTACTGGCCGCTCGTCTCCCAACGGTAAAAAGCCTGGACGGTTAGTCCTTAGCCGCACTTGGGGAAGGGCGGCTACGGCTTAGCCGTTCAGGTGTTGTGCGGTCAGGGCCAGACCGCACATCCAACCATAGCGCTAGGGGATGTACGGCCAGCACCTGGCCGTGCAAGGGGTTATGCGGTCAGCTCCTGGCCGCACATCCCAGAGCACTGCACAACGGTCACAACCAACGGTCAAAACCCTTGGGGTTGGGCGGTAGCTGTGGGGCCGCACATTAGGATATGCGGTCCCACGATAGACCGCCCAAGCCCACTGCGCGCCAAGCCTCACCCAAAGCGCGCCGAGCCGATGAACGGTCCGAACGGAACCGCATAGGGGTTGTGCGGCCACTGGTTCGACCGCACATCGCTCACCGGCGAGAAAATGGCGAACCTCACCGGAATCGCCCAATCGGCCTCAAAACAAACCCCACGGAGGGGGAAATGGCGAGAGAAGAACCCCCAAGCCCCCTAGCATGCTCCTACGCCCTTAAACCGTGAAATCGGGGCTCAAAACGATGGATCGGACGAACTCACCCCGCGGCATGATCGACCCTTCCCGGCTCAAAATAAACCCCTCTCGACCTCGTCTCGAGCTGAAACTCACGGGGAAGGAAGACATGAGGCTAAGGAACGTCACCCTACCTCCGGTCCGCGACGAAACGCTCCGATCCGAGCTCGAAGTCGCGAAGAACGCCGCTAGAATCTCGCCTCTCCACGCCTCCCACGCTCGCCGTATGCCCGCACGATCGCCACCACGTCACCCACGTCCTCGCGCCGTCGCACCGCCGCCGTCTGCAGCCGGAACGGGGGTCGGCACGGTCGAACGGGAGAGAAGGAGGGAGAGAGCCGGCCACGGTCGCGTGAGGGAGAGAGAGGAAGGAAGAAGAAGAAAAGAGAAAAGAAGAAAAAGAAAAGAAAAGAAAATGGGAATATATAGAAAATCTGATTTTTCGGAAAAATACCGAAAATTAGAAAAATACATTTCCGGAATCCTCGGAACGCACCGATCGCAACGGTACCACTCGTGCCTCGGGGAACTGCCCGGTTCGCCCGCAGCGAGCGTCCGAAGAAAAAGCCGAAACACACACCGGAAATCGGAAAACACGCGCGGAAAAAGCCACGGAACGCCTCCGGGCCTCCGAAACGACTCCGGATCGCGCCGATCCGAACACGAAAGATGTCCGAAACGAAATTTCGGACACAACGGAGCCGGACGCTCCGAAAACTAGATCCGGGACCCATGAAGAAGGATCCGAAAGGTCCGGGATATTACAGGCGTGACCCTGACTAGTTACTCGTCGTGTTGGTACTGCGGTCCCGCTTTGCGTGGGTGCGGTTGTTTCTCCTTGGACTCGGAATGGTGGTTCCTTGGACTTGGTTCTGTGGGTATCTTGTCCCTGTCGGTTCTTTGGGACGACAGTGTTGACTAGGTGCTTGGTGGGCAGCATAAGACGTTTGTGGACGCAACTGGATGTTCCTCTTGTAAGGAGGAGGTGCTTCCGTCACGTGACACGTGACTCTCGGCATTTCTTGCGCGTCGTGACCTTTTTGGGTTGGCCTTTCCGTGACTGTACCCAAGGTTAGTGTTCTGTCACATGCATGATGTTCTGGTCGTGTGTGGGATAGTGTGTACGACGTTCTAGTCGTGTATGTGTGTGACCGAGTCTGTTGGTAGTCCGGGTGGGTCTTTTTCTAGAGCTGTTGTCTGTTCTTGCAGGTCTTCATCTTAGACCTGGTGTTGTGTCGGCAGATCGGTAACTTTTGACTTTGTTAGATCAGAGTCACCCTTCTGTCGCTGCTTGGAGTAGTTTGGGGTGCCGTGGTTAGTTCGGGGGCCGCTTGTCTGGCGTGGGTTCTTCCCCTTCCTTGCTTGTTCCCTACTCCTACTTCCCATCTGTTCACTACTGCTTGTAGCGTAGTTTTACAGCTTTGTAGTGTAGTTTCCTGCTTTACTACACCTGCTGTTTCTGTTGTTGTTGTTCCGTGTTACTGCGTATTTTTCAGTGGGGATCCGCGTGACCCCTACTGAGCCAGTGACACGTGGCTCACCCCTGCTTTCCAGGTGGGGTGGCGTCGTTCGTTCTGCTTCCACGTGGTTCCTGGAGCGCGTGCTCGTAGCGTGCTGTTGCTGCCAGCTGGTACCTACGTCGGGCTTCCCCCGACTTCTTGGTACGTTTTTCCTTTCTGTCAACTGTACTGTGCTAGACTTGTTGTCTTTAGCTTTGGACTTGACTCTGGGATATAATTGTTAACTTGAAACTGTTAATTAAAAAGTAATTTTATTTCTGCTACTTTAGCAAACCGATCTAATGAAATTTAATTGCTTCTATTATATCTCTGTGGCTTCAATGTACTCTACACATGCCTTTTCCCGTCGGAGCTTTCCCGCTCTTGGGAGGCCTCGCGGGTTCCATGTGGTATCACGTGTATTCGGTAGTCCTACCGGGTATACCTAGTATCCGGAATCCGGGTCATTACAGCTTGGTATCAGAGCGGTGTTCTGAGATGTTCGGAGTTCTTTTCTGAGCTATCGGAGCATTGTTGTGTGAAGTACATGGGAATACGAGATATACTGTATCCAGAGTCGTGAAAGTTCAGTACAGTCTTCAGCTGGCTTCGGTTTGTGATTCTTTGTCACTTTGTTTTCTCTGTGTTGTCTTGTGCGTGCTGTTCTAGCACTGTACGAGATGGTCCTGCTCTTGTCAGGATGTGACGAGGTGTTTCTTTTTCGTCATTGTGTTTATTTTGTTCATGTTGTACTTGGCAGTGTTCGCTGGAAGGCTTGAATCTGTGGTACGTTATTCGAGGTTTTTTTCTGTAAGTTGTTTAGGCTGTTGTTGACCTTTAGCCTTGGTCTGATGACCGTACACGTCCTTACATTATCTTGGTCATCCCGGATTGAGTCTGTTCAGCTCCTGGTGTGTTTCGTTTCTGTTGAAGTGCTCGTTTAGATTCCGTGTTTGAGAAGTTGCTCAGGCAAGCTAGGATTTTCCCTTCCTGGTGAGCTTTTGTGGTTGAGCTTCTTGCTTCTCGTCCCTTTTGGTGGAATCTTTTCGAGGTTTGCCTTTGAATTGCTGTCTTAGTGATGCCTTTGTCCTGTATCTGCTTAAGTGTGGACGGCTTTGTTCTGAGCCCGATCTGCTCTCTGCTATACGGTTGCTTGGCTTTGGACTCCATAATGGTGTTAAGAGCTGTTGTGCACCGTATTGTCGTGCCGTGTCCAGTGGCCGATGTATTGTGAAGGCTCATTTATCATTTTCAGGACGTGAAGGTAAGCTGAGATTAATGCTTTTCCTTGTACTTTGTGCTGAAGCTGGTACTCTTCTCTTGTTGCACCTAGGCTCTTTGTGATCGGTTGCTCGCGAGATCGGTACTTGTGGCGTGTTGTTTGCGATCTTCATTGATTGTGATGGCGCTTGGTGTGTGCCGAGATGTGGATACCGAGATGTTTCCTCTTGCCTGTGTGCGTTGTTGAGTGCGCAGCGGAAGCGTATGGGTTGGCTACCCACTGGTCGAGAATTTTGTTCTTTCTCGATGTGACTTCGTCTTGGCTTCTGGTGCCTTGACTTTGTCTGTTGCCGTGCTGTTGCTAGTGTTTGTCTGGCGTTGGCATTGGCATTTGCGAGTGTTGGGGAATTTGTTGGCATTCCTTGCTGATTGAGTACCCTCTACTCTGCATGTGTTCTCTTGGGCGTTGTGCTCTCGAGGCGTGTTCGCCGTCCTTGAGTTGCATTCCCTGAGATTGTCATTTCTCGTTGTCGTGGGTCTTTTCTTGGTGAGCAGTCTGATGCGTGACCTGTCCCTTGTGGTCGTGTGTTCAGCTATTCTTGTGCCATGATGTGACCCAGCTTGCAGTTGTATTCCGTGGTTCTGTGTGCTGTATGGAGTCGGAATCCTGCATGTGTTGTTGTTGTTGTTGTTGTTTTGGCGCTGTTTCTCTATGATTTTGTGTCTCTGTCTTGGACCATTGTCTTGTCGGTTAGCTTTGCTGTACTCTTTTTCCCCGGAGTTAGCTTGCGACTCGATCAGATGTAATATCTGAGTGAGGACTGACTTGTTTGTGCTTGTGGTCGAGTGGTGTTGTCGTTGGCGTCCTGTGTGCCAGGTGTTCCCTGTTGCCTTTGGCACTGGAGCCGATGATGTGGTCGAGCCGTCAACTGAGAGGACTATGTTTCCTCGTGTAAGCTGCCGCTTGCCGTGTTGTCGTTGTGTTTTCTCTATCGGCAATTTGTTGTTGTGGCAGTCGTGTCTCCTGTCCTGTGAGACGTAAGCGACGTTGACTTGTATCGGAGGTGTCGGACTTATGTCCACTTGTGTCGTGCTCGATCCAGAGCATGTGCTCACGATGGTGGTCTGACAGAGTTCCTCTGAGCTGTGTTTTTCGAGATTTGTGTTGTTTTCGTGGTTGTGTTGTTGGGTTGTTCTTCCCTTGCTTCTCCTTGGTCAGTCCATAATTTTGAGGATGAAATTTTTTAAAGGAGGGGAGGATGTAATGCCCCGGATCCTTGGTAGGTCTTGCTGGATCTTCATTGGATCTTTTGGATTGGTTTCGGTGAGTTTCAGTTCGCTTTGGTGGCTTCCAAGTTGAGTTTTACGAGCCGTGTGGGTTTTTCTCTCCTACGAGCTACGGAACCCTACGGTGAGTTTCCTTGTCAGTTCCTCGACTCGTGAATGCTGCAGCGACGATATACTCGTCGAGCCGGTCGTTTCGACTATTTTTACGTATTTTTTGGAGATAGGGCCAGAAATCGGATTTTTCAGAAATTAGGAAAATTCCTAATTTCTTTTCCTTTTTCTTTCCTTTTCCTCTCTTCTCCTTCTCATTTCGCCGCCGCCATCTCTCCCTCCCATTTTCTCTCCTCTCGAGCCTCCTCGGCTCCGACTGCGGACGGAGGGCCTAGGAGCACGTGCTGGGGATGCTGTGGAGCTGACTGGGTGCGCGACGGAGCGAAGATGGAGTGGTTTTGGCGCGATCCCGAACGGTGGATTCAAAGCCGACGTTTGAGCTCGCAGCGTGGTTTTCGACGCGGTTTAGTCCCTTCGGGGCACGGTTTCTTCGGTGGAGGTAGGGTGATGGTTCCTCACTTCTTCCTCTCCGTTTCCCTGCCCTTGCACGTCGTTTGGCGCGGAAACGTCCGAGTTTGGGCTTGTTTAGCCTAAACCGTGATTTTTAAGATTTTTAGGGTTCGTCGAAAAACGGCAACCATTTGTAGCTCGGTTAGTGTTGAACTGACCGTGGGGATGTTAGGACCCCATCCATGCTAGTTTCGTGTTGATCAGTGGTCATTCGAGGCCGGTAGGAGCCCGGGAACCTCGGTGACTCATTTTGGGTGGATTCGTTAGAATCGCCCCGATCTAGCGTTTTAATACTTGCATGTGGGCTTTTTAGCCTTCTAATGAAGTTTTTCATCGTCGAGGGTTGTTTCCCCTGCGCTTCGGCGTGAATGGGGCGTGGAACAGGCCGTTTTGGCCAACCCTCTGTTTTCCCGTCGTGAGTGGTGTGGCGGTCATTCCAGGGACTGTCACAGTCCCTGGCGGCCCCACGACAGACCGTCACAGCGTCTAGGCGATTTTTAGTTCTTGGTGGTTTTGAGGGTGTGACGGCCCAGGGGTGGTGCGTTAGAGCCCTCTGATGCTTCTCGTGAGACGCGTTAAGCCTATCTTGTCGTTTAGTGTTTTGGGTTAAGTCGATTCCTCTAACGCGCCTGCCCCTATGCGTCAGGTTCGGGTAACGCGCCTGGTGTAGGCCGTTACATTCTGTTTGACCGATTTTGACCGATTGAGTCGGTCTGCCTAACGGTTGTGCTCTAGTGCGTTAGGCGTGTGTAACGCGCCTGCCCCAGGCCGTTACACTCTGTTTGTGGGCTGATTTTGGGTTGCTGTGCCCGTTGGTTGTAACGGCCTTACCCCCGTGCTTCATAGTGTTGTAACGCGTTCAGTGTGGACCGTTACATTCTGTCTGTCTGAGGTTTTAGCCGTGGGTCTGTTGGCCCTGACGCGTCATATCCCGTGCTTTAGGTTGGCGTAACGCACCTGCCCTGGTGCGTTACGTGGCCTGCACGTTTGGTTTTGGGTCTGTTGGCCCTGGCGCGCCTGTCTTGGTGCGTTAGGCCGCAGTAACGCGCCTGGTCTAGTGCGTTACGTGGTTCGAGTGTGGTTTTATTTTGTGGTCCGTTGGCCCTGACGGCCCGGGTCGGGCGCATCAGAGCTGTGTAACGCGCCTGGTGTAGGCCGTTACGTGCCTCGTGTGTTTTAGGTGTTGTGTAGGGCGGCTGGAGTGTAATGGCCTAGGTTTAGACCGTCACGTTCATGTAATGGTCTAAGGGTGGTGCGTTACATGCCTTGTGCTCCGATTTCCGTCGTTTCGGTTTCTGCTTGCCTTGGCTTATCCTTGTAGCCTGCCCGTCGTCCTGTGGATGTCTCTCGACATCTTATGAGGCTCAAGACTACGTTGTAAGGTGGCCATGAGTCTTCTTGCTTGTGGTAGGATTCTTTATCCTACTTTTGTATGTGTCTTTGGTCGGGTCTCGGTCAACCCGGGGTAACCCAGTGGTTGACGGGCGACCTTGTGTGTGGGTGTCTTGGCGGTTTTGTCCAGTCTGAGACACTGGTTCTGGATGCCTAGAGGTACTACATTACGTTGGTTTGCGTATCCATGCGTGTGCTGAGGGTCTTCGGTGTTCCCTCAGGTCTCCGTGAGTCGTTTCCTGCGGAGTGTCATTTCCCATGGCTTAGGATTAGACGATTGGCGGCTTGTTCCGCTTTTTGTGATGATCTTGCCTTTGAGTCGGTCGACTCGGGATCGTTACCTGGTAGGTCTAGTTGTCTTGTCCTGAGTCTGTTGGAAGTGGTCGTACTGCCATTGGTGCCTTGGAGTACGTGTCATGGGCGTTCTTGTCTTCTTGTAGTTCGGCACTTGTGTTTTAGAGTCTCTGTGTCTCGTGAGCCTCCATTTGTTGTTACCCTAAGGTCTTTGAGTGCTGACCCGCTAGCGGATAGCGGAGGGGTATTCCCGATATACGGTTTGTAAGCTAGTTTTTGTGGGCTCCTGTGTGGTAGTAGCGTCCGCTACGGGGAGAAAACTAGCTAGAGGCCTAGCTTGGGCATAAAGCTTGTGTGTGCACATGTGGTCAGGGGCGGTTGGACTGACGCCGACAGGCGTGACCCTGACTAGTTACTCGTCGTGTTGGTTCTACGGTCCCGCTTTGCGTGGGTGCGGTTGTTTCTCCTTGGACTCGGAACGGTGGTTCCTTGGACTTGGTTCTGTGGGTATCTTGTCCCTATCGGTTCTTTGGGACGACAGCGTTGACTACGTGCTTGGTGGGAAACATAAGACGTCTGTGGACGCAGCTGGCTGTTCCTCTTGTGAGGAGGAGGTGCTTCCGTCACGTGACACGTGACTCTCGGCGTTTCTTGCGCGTCGTGACCTTTTTGGGTTGGCCTTTCCGTGGCTGTACCCAAGGTCCGTGTTCTGTCACATGCATGATGTTCTGGTCGTGCGTGGGACAGTGTGTAGGATGTTCTAGTCGTGTATGTGTGTGACCGAGTCTGTTGGTAGTCCGGGTGGGTCTTTTTCTAGACCTGCTGTCTGTTCTTGCAGGTCTTCATCTTAGACCTGGTGTTGTGTCAGCAGATCGGTAACTTCTGACTTTGTTAGATCAGAGTCGCCCTTCTGTCGCTGCTTGGAGTAGTTTGGGGTGCCGAGGTTAGTTCGGCCGCCGCTTGTCTGGCGCGGGTTCTTCCCCTTCCTTGCTTGTTCCCTACTCCTACTTCCCGTCTGTTCACTACTACTTGTAGCGTAGTTTTACAGCTTTGTAGTGTAGTTTCTTACTTTACTACACCTGTTGTTTCTGTTGTTGTTGTTCCGTGTTACTGCGTGTTTTTCAGTGGGGATCCGCGTGACCCCTACTGAGCCAGTGATACGTGGCTCACCCCTACTTTCCAGGTGGGGTGGCATCGTTCGTTCTACTTCCGCGTGGTTCCTGGAGCGCGTGCTCGTAGCGTGCTGTTGCTGCCAGCTGGTACCTGCGTCGGGCTTCCCCCGACTTCTTGGTACGTTTTTCCTTTCTGTCGACTGTACTGTACTAGACTTGTTGTCTTTAGCTTTGGACTTGACTCTAGGATATAATTGTTAATTTGAAACTGTTAATTAAAAAATAATTTTATTTCTGCTACTTTAGCAAACCGATCTAATGAAATTTAATTACTTCTGTTATATCTCTGTGGCTTCAATGTACTCTACACATGCCTTTTCCCTTCGGAGCTTTCCCGCTCTTGGGAGGCCTCGCGGGTTCCATGTGGTATCACGTGTATTCGGTAGTCCTACCGAGTATACCTGGTATCTTGAATCCGGGTCGTTACAGCAACCATATAATGCAACTTAATTACTATTATCTTGGGCTTCAATTCTTTGAGAAAACCTACCTGTTAGGTTGATAAACAATGATCTGGGAGCAAAGGTGAGAAGGAAGAGGACAACTTCAACTTCTTTATGCAACAGGTGGAAGCTTGCAGAAGGTAGCAGAGGAGAAGTCCACCCTGTGTGAACTTTCTGCGTGCCGCAGGGGATGCACCGTTCCCTTCGCCGCAGGGAAGAAAAAGGATGCAGAGGGGAGAGATTGTCTTGGCTGTAGGTAACAGAAAGACACGGACGGTAGCAGTAGGAGGGAGATGAACTCCTCAGCAGGGTCTCTCGAATAGTAGCAGGACAAGAGCGTGCAAGCAACGACAGCCTTTGCACGAACTAGGGCGGAGAGTTTTATAGAAGATGGGTGGTTCTGGTGTGTTCGAATGGCCTCGATGGGAAGATTTAATAGCTTTCCTTGCGTTGCCAAATTCCTACTATTTTAACAACCGCTTGCCTAAAAGCCTGTGAGAAACCCTAGCAATCCTTCCCCATGCACGTCGAAGAAGGCCCTTACTAATAGTGGTGAAATCCCTTGGAGAGTGGCTGTCACGTGCATGGCCGTTCTTTGTCTTTATGGGCTTGAGGTTAACATTCAGGTTGGGTTGGGCTACTGCATATGTGGGTTTTCGGATTGGGCTACTGAGTTGCTTTGGTGGATATATATGCTTATAATTACTAAGGGTTAGCTTCCAATTGGGTGAGAGCCCATACGTGAATTAGCCCATGCATATATGTGAATTTTATGACCTTTATACATATATATAGGGGGGTTGGCTGCAAGTGGGGTTTGGGTTTAAAGCTTATATGTATTACACAGATTTATATATATGTGAACATGGGTTAGTTTTAGGTGTATACGGGTGGCATATAATTGTATATGTAAATTTTATGGTTTAAGGCCCATTAATGTACATGTATGGGTTGTACGTGTTGCGTGGGCTTTATATATGGGTGGGTTGTATTGTTTTTGGGCTAGGGCTTTATATATATTTATTTAATTAATAAATGAGTATCTCCATATGTGTGGTTGAAACCCTTGAATATCATGCATTTCATTTTAGACTTACATAAAATGGTATTAATAAAATATACTTTATGTTTTAAGGCCCATTAAGTGTATATTTATGACTTTATTATTTTTATTTGGCCTTCCTATACAAGTATTTAAGAGTTTTATTCGATATTCAAATATCTTGATATATAACTAAACTCATTTGTTATTTATTAAATCTTCTATATGCAGCTTATATCTATTAATAGTTTGCATGTATATATATATATATATATATATACATTTCTCGAAGCCCATTATGTTTTGATACTAACCCATACGTGGGGTCTTAAGGGTCTGCTAGTGTACACAAGTTGGCCTTGAATGCTAAGCCCATTTTCTATGAGGTTATATTAAGCTTATATTGTAGGTGGGTCATGATACATACTGGGGTCTTTATCGATTGAGAGTTTGATTAATGTAGTACATCATATAGAGATTTTATTTCTCATAACTTCCTTCACTTTATTTACCTTCTTAATCATTATCTTGGGTATCAGAGGCAGGTTCGATCCTAGGAAAAATATTTACTCTCTTTCAAAAAGGAAATATTAATTAGCCACTTACTTATTCGAATAACAATATTCTTAAATTCTTATTTATTTAACATTATAAACTTATTTGTAGAAATATGTAATTATCATTATGTATAAGTTTTTTCTTCTTTTCAAAACCTAAATACATTTATTCCTATTTCAAAATTACCGGGCGTTACAAAACGCCCGTCGTGGGTGCTACTGGAGCTGAGACCTAGGGCTAGGCGCCCGTGTTGGGTGTTGCTGGAACTGAGACCCAGGGCTAGACGCCCGTGTTAGGTGTTGCTGGAACTGAGACCCAGGGCTAGACGCCCGTCTTGGGTATTGCTGGAGCTGAGACCCAGGGCTAGACGCTTGTCTTGGGTGTTGAGGTGGCCTTGTCCCGAAGAGGAAACCCTTTGCTAGGAGTTGGCATTGCTGGATCGTAGGGGTAAAGATCCCGCCGTAGAGCTTGGAGGCCAGGGGCCCAATGCAGAGAGTCTGCATCGGGGACCGACCTTGATAAGACCCGGGGTCATCTACCCGACCTAGATGCTGGGGAGCGAACTCGGGGTTGAAAGCCCGTATTGAGTGTCGGCTCATCGGAGACTCGGGTCAGAAGGCCCGTATAGAATACTGAGAGGCCTTGACCCCGGGTTGGGAAACCTGTGCTGGGGGTAGGCTTGGTTGGGACTCGGAGCTGAGAGCCTGAGTGAGGTGCTGAGGAGTCGGAGACCTGTGGCAGAAAGCCCGTGTAGGGTGCTGGCGGAGCTGGGGACCCCAGGGTCAATGACCACATGGGTCTCTATTGCTGGAGGAGCAGAGGGGCCAACTGCCTATATGGGTAGTCGCCGGACTGGGTTGCTTGTCGGCCACGGCAATGGCGCCAGAGGATCAGGGGGAGCCGAAAGTCGAGGCAACGTTGCTGAACACGATTGGCGTTGCCAACCGTAGGTGCCCGGCGCGGATGGCGATGACGATTGGACCGTAGCTCACTATCGCCATCGGGTTGTTGTTGCTGTTGCTGGTGAAGGTTGGTCGCTTGATGATGACCGATCGCATGTTGCATGCTGGACGGGGGGCTTCCTCTTCCTCTCCGATAAGAAAAGGTGAGGGCATTGCGGCGTACACTTGACAAGTGTGACTCTTCTTTGGCAGAAAGAAGAAAGGTAGGAGACGTCCCACCGGGCGTGCCATCCTTTGTTTGCGACCATGGGGAGTCACCTGTCATTTTATCCTCACAGCGGGGGTGTAGACTCACCTTTTACGGAAGGTTGAGATAGGTTGACTGGGCACGCGGGAATTCCGGGGGTATGGAGAAGAAGACAGAGAGAACGATGGGAACGCTTTGGAGGGTATGGCGTATGGTTCATCATTCTGGGAGACTGGGACAGGGATGGCTGGGTGGAATGCGGGCGTGCCAGTCGATTTCTCGACAATCACCTATGGAACCAAGGATTGACCGGGGAAGTGTCGCTAGGATGCGGCACGTGGCTCGAGGGATCGGGTGACATGTGGATAGAAGGGGTTCCACGGGTGCGAGTGCACAGGCGATTATGGGGATTCGTGTACTGGACGTCTTTCCCCACCGGTCGCAAGCAACCGGTGTTTATATTACATCGGATTGAATCCGAATACCTTTATTTCTACTATCGAAGAGAGAGTCAGGGACCCTGGTAGTCGCGACGTCGGGAGGGCTTAGCCCGTGCAACAGCGATAGGGCAACAACAACACAATAGGGATAACTGGGGGAAGAGAGACTAGTTCTGACGAGGAGGGGGATTCGCTCCCTGACTGGATTACATGACTTATATGCCATAAAAGGCATTTATATGGGGGCGTGAGAGCCCGATTACAAGTGCTTGCAAGCCACGGACAAATCCGTCATTTGTGAATGTCCCCGGGTCATTGCGTTATTGTATGGGTAGCTCCGTATCCGTACATAGTGTCCGTCAACGGACCTGTGACTCAGCAGGAGGGCACCCGGGGGGCGTCACAATGTATTCTTGACATGAGAGAGTGTTGAGGTCTGGGCAGTGGGGGTGCCATAGGCACCATTGTGCGGGGGAATTTGAGTGGTCAGGTGCCGCAGGCGCCGATGTGACTAGAGTAGCTGGCAGTCGGGTTCCGGGGGCACCGTTGTGACTGGAGTTATTTGCAGTTGGGTGCTGGGGGCACCATTGTGGCTGAAGTGGCTGGGTAGTCGGGTGCCGGCGGCACCGTTGTGACTGGGGTAGCTGGCAGTCGGGTGCCGGGGGCACCGTTGTGACTGGAGTTGTTGGCAGTCGGGTGTTGGGGGCACCGCTGTGACTGGAGTTGTTGAGTGATCGGGTGCCGGGGGCACCGTTGTGACTGAAGGAGGCGGGCGCCGGGTGACCTCGATGGTCGTGCTCGGGGCCCGATGTGAATGGAGCCGGGTGCCAGAGGCACCGTTGTTGCTGAAGTTGTTGACAGTCGGGTGCCAGGGGCACCGTTGTGACTGAAGGAGGCGGGCGCCAGGAGACCTCGATGGTCGTGCTCGAGGCCCGATGTGACTGGAGTCGGGTGCCAGAGGCACCGTTGTAACTGATGTTGTTGACAGTCGGGTGCCGGGGGCACCGTTATGACTGAAGGAGGCAGGCGCCGGGAGACCTCGATGGTCGTGCTCGGGGCCCGATGTGATTGGTGTCGGGTGCCAGAGGCACCGTTGTGACTGAAGTTGTTGACAGTTGGGTGCCGGGGGCACCGTTGTGACTGAAGGAGGCGGGCACCGGGAGACCTCGATGGTCGTGCTCGGGGCCCGATGTGACTGGAGTCGGGTGCCGAAGGCACCGTTGTGACTGAAGTTGTTAACAGTCGGGTGCCCGGGGCACCGTTGTGACTGAAGGAGGCGGGCGCCGGGAGACCTCGATGGTCCTGCTCGGGGCCCGATGTGACTGGAGTCGGGTGCCGGAGGCACCGTTGTGACTAAAGGAGGCGGGCGCCGTGAAGAGGCTGAGACCCGAGTACATGTGCATGTGTTCAACTGGTTTCCTGCTATATGAGAGCCACATGGGCTTTACAAATGGGCCAAGGAGGCCAAAGTACAACTGGCGCAAGCCACGGGACAATTCTGACACGCAGGTCGGTCCCCGGGTCAATGCGGAAAAAAGCGGATATCTGCGTGTTTTACAGATGCTCCCCGTGAGGATATCGGGACAAGCCCGACTGCCTAGGTGGCCGGGGCGGTCGTGGGCTGGCGCCTGACGGAGGTTGGACGCGGCTCAAGGTTAGCGGTCGGGTCAGGGCTCCGAAAGGTGAATGTCGTCATGCTGGGGAGTCGAGGCCGGCCCCAGGAATATTATTCCCAGGCAAGGGTCCAGATAACTCGAGTCATCAGTCCGAGCGGTCGGCAGCTAGCTCAGAGCCGGCGGTGGGCACATAGTTCCGTGTCAGATGTAGGTGCGGCATCATGGCGTATGCGTAGCCACCGTGGGTTGTCATACGCGGGCGGACCCAGGATACGGGTGTGTTTGACGTTGTCATAACGCCTTATACGCGACGGGCATGGACTTGTGTGCGATGGCTAGACACTGCGTGAGGGGAGTATGTATGACATACCCTCGGCGTGTATAAGCTGATCGACAAGCCAACCATGCGCGCACTTAGTTCCTCGCATCCCCGACCCTTACCAAAGGCCTCGGGAGTCCGAGGGTGCAGCTGTTAGGTCGGAGGATGTTGCATTGCATCCTTCATTTCATTCTATTGCATGTTCGTTGCCCCTTGAGCTCCCTAGGGGGGCTTTTATAGGGGAAGATAAAGGGTCATGGGGGGTTTAGGCGGACCAAGTTGAGGGTCGAACTTGGTCCGGGTAAAACCCCTAAACAGTGACATTTTTATTTTATTTTTGTATTTTGTGTGTGTTTTTTGTGTGTGTAACGGAGTGGAGAGATGGGGTTTAGGCGGACCAGCCCAAGAGGCTGGTCTGGTCCGCCTAAACCCCTCACGGAGGGGTTTTTCTTTTGTTAAAAAACCTTTTTTTTAATTTGGATGGGGTTGGGGTTTACGCGGAGTAAAAACTATTTTTATTATTATTATTTTCTGTGGGGGTTTAGGCGGACCAGCTTTGGGGGTGAGGCTGGTCTAGGTAAACCCCTCCCCATGGGGGGGTTTAGGCGGGCTAGGTTGAGGGCTAAAGCTGGTCCGCGTAAACCCCTCCCCATGGGGGGTTTAGGTGGGCTAGGTTGAGGGTTGAAGTTGATCAGCGTAAACCCCTCCCCATGGGGGGTTTACGCGGGCTAGTTTGAGGGGTGAAGCTGGTCCAGGTAAACCCCTACCCATGGGGTGTTTAGGCGGGCTAGGTTGAGGGTTGAAGCTAGTCTGGGTAAACCCCTCCCCATGGGGGGTTTAGGCGGGCTAGGTTGAGGGTTGAAGCTGGTCCGGGTAAACCCCTCCCCATGGGGGGTTTACGCGGATTTGACTGGGAGGTTTAGCGGGGTTTGACCACGGGTCTGACTTGGGTTTCACTGGGGATTTGACTGAGGGTTGACTAGGGGTTTGACTGAGGGTTAACTGGGATTCTGACTGAGAGTTTGACTGGGGTTTGACTAAGGGTTGACTGGGAGTTTGTTTGGGGGTGGACTGAGGGGTCGACTGGTGGTTTGACTGGAGGTTGACTGGTGGTTTGACTAGGGGTTTGACTGAGAGTTGACTGAGGGTTTGACTGGGGGTTGACTGGTGATTTGACTGGGGTTGACTGGGGGGTTTGATTGAGTTTGATTGGGGTTTGACTGAGAGATTGATTGGGAGTTGACTGAGGGTTGACTAAGGGTTTGATTGAGTGTTTGACTGTGGGGTTTGACTGAGGGTTTGACTAGGGGTTTGACCAGTTATAAATAGGTCGATCCACGTGCGAGGCCGCACGATGGTGGTGCATGAAGTGATGGGTTACTGGGAGTCCTGAGTTAAGCTCCGACTTGCTGTAGAGTGGCTGGAGCATACGCGCCTACCAGGTGCTCGGGAAAATTCCCGATACACGTGGGTGGGCCGTATACGGGTGCTGTGAGATCCTGAAGCTTGCGGTTGGCCCAGATGGGTCTTCCTTTGACTTCAGTGGGCTAGAGGGAGGCGACTCAAGGGTAGACCCCAGCCTCGTTGCTGGGTGCCACATGGCGTGGCTTGTAGTCAGGGCGCCCCCGGGTCGACTCGGGTAGCTGTGTTGAACGCGGGGAAACCCGTAAACTGAGTGATCGGGGATGGGCCCGATCGATTGTTGATGTTGCCACGGGTCACGGCTAGCTGGTTAGGACCCTTGGTTGGGCCTGGTGACTGGGGCGTCGACATGATGATGCCGTTTGTCTGCTGGTCGGGGTGACCCTTGCTCCTTAGCGAAGAGTCGTATGAAGCGACAGGCTGTTCTGAGTCCCGAGTTAACCTGGTTGTTGAAGCGTCGGTGGTGTGATACTATATATAAGATGTTCGAGGGTGATTCTCGAATCTTCACAGAGTGCCGTAAGGTACGGCAGGTTGTCCCGAATCCCGAAACCGACCCGGTTGTCGAGAAACTGCTTGGCATAGTGCCATTTGCTTGGGGCCGATGCCCGGTTGTTATGTTGCGTTGCTTGACCCGATGAAGTGTCTCGATTTCTGAGCTCAAATCGACTGGTAGAGCAACTTTGGCGATGTGCCGTTTTACTCCATTTAGGGAGTATTTCTCTATGCTTAATCCTCGATTAATTCTAGAAAATAAGCCGATGCCAACACCTACCCATTAAGTATGGGGTGATTTGTTGTACTGCCACAAGGTCACTACCATAAGGTTAATGCGATTCTGGTCCCACTAGGATACAACTGGAGTATCCCATCTTTGCACAAGGGGGGTTGTGAAAATTCGTCGAAAATTAATGGGAGTTAGTGAATTAGGATTAAAGATAATATCTTGATTTTAATTAATGAATATATGTAATGTTATCTAACTATCACAAATCTTCTCTTGTAGACTTCAATGGCGAACCACTCATTATGCGACATACTTGAGGTCAATAGGTTTACTGGTCTAAATTATAGTGACTCGCTCAGGAACTTAAGAATTGTTCTCACTGTTGAGAAGATAGCCTATGTTCTTGACCGACCTAGACCTTTCATCTGAGCCAATGAACAAAATGACTTGCTTGCTTTGGCACTAATCCCGTGCCAATGATTAAACCACTTCGGCATCTGACATCTCGTCTAAACTGACGAATATACTGTCATTGGCCTAGACCTTTTGATGCGGGACGGACACGGGGACCGACTCTACGTGGTATGGACCTCGGACTCTAGATGCGGACACGACCAGCAACACATGATAGGAGAGACACTAAGCCCGACACGGAGAGCTCCTATGGGCTATACGTCGCTAACAGAAACGCAAGCTCACTCGTCGTCCCAAGCAAGGGAAACGCGGATCGTGCGCGGTTGAAGAACCGGCAGAGTTCACGGGTAGTCGACTCACTTCCGGACTCGGATCGAGTCACGGGACGGGTCACTCTCACACTCAAAGTGGTGACATGGACACACGGGCTAGTACCTATCGCTCTCGGCAGCGGTAAAAGACCATATACTAGCTAAGCAAATGAACGCCAAGAGGTTCGGACCATTACCTCCACGCACCCGGCGTGGCGAAGACAACCCCGGCCGAATCACGGACTCCCGGTTAACAATTATTACAGCAATACACTAAGTCGACCCACTCCATGCAGGGAGGTAAAAGGTCACATGTGGGGTCCGGGAATCACGCAACTCGGGTTGACGGGCAGCATCTTGATGTCGCCCGGCGATGCCGAACTCCGCGTTTCCGTGCTTTCCGAACGGCGGCTTCTACGGGCCCGTGGGGCCCACGGACGGCACTGTCCTTCGGATCTGCGGGGTGGGACCCACTGTGATGGGGACCCCTGGTGGCGCGCCTCCACGGATGGCGGTCGGCCGGTAACACCGATCGGAGGTCGATCGGCCCCGATTCCCAATTCTTGAACTAACTTCCCACGGATTTTGATTGCTATTTTCTGGCGCGCACTCCGACAAAAATGACCGCTGCGATCAATCCCGACGTCAGATCGGGACGCATGAGCTATTGTTGGAAAGCTCTCTTCAAATGCTTCAGTCTAGACCCAGAGAGATCTACTAGATCTGGTCGGATCAGAACTTTATTGAATTGACAAGTCCCTGTTGTACAGTAACCGAAACCTCAGATCTACAGGTGAGTTATCTGAAGACTGCCTTTGCCCGTGAAGACAATGGCCGATTCAGCTCCTGAGCTCTTCATCAAACTTGTGGGATTTTGAACAAGGAGAACGGGGATATTTTTTGTGGACTGATTGGAGGTGGCTGTGATTTGTTATGATTTGTTTACTAGAGGGTTGTCGGATCTAGGAACAGGTGGACAGCACTGTAGCTATCTATGAGATCGATTTTTTAAAACTATGGGATGGCCTCAAAAAAATTCAAGCAAATTTAGGGACAGTGGGGTTGATGGACAGAACTCCCAGTAAAATTGGGAGCTCTGAAAAAATCAGAAAGGGGTCCGAACATTTGAAACACAGGGCGGGTGGAAATTGAAACAGCAAGCAGACAGATCTGGAAATTAAGGTTGGATGAAAATGAAAAAATATCAAAGGGGATTTTTATGACCAACCAAATTTTTTGGGACGTGCTTGACACCTATGGAACATCCCCTCAAAAGCTCAAGTCGATCTGAGCTCGTGGCTGATGGATGAATTTCGTGGAAGCTGCTATGGTCGGATGAAGGCAGAACTCCGGCGATCTCGGCGGTGATGCGATGGCGGCTCGTGGCGGCGGCGGCAGCGACCGGAATGATAAGGGGAGGAGTCACGCCTCCAGAGGGAAGCCTTCACAGCTTCAAGGGGGAGAGGGAGGAGAGAGGAGGGGGGCGCACCAGGCTGCTCCAAGATATTTTCTTCCAAATGAATGCATTAATTCATCAAAATGGGAAATTACAAGTATTTATGTGTTACATCTCACTTCCATTATCCACCGTTGGATCTAGGGGATGGGAATGGGTGGCCTGGATTGAGTGTGACACACACACACAAAATATAATAAATAAATTAAGGGGGGGCGGCCTATTGACTAGAGTGGCAAGGGGGACATGTTTGGTAGCCACCTTGGACTTTGAAGTCCACTTGTCTCCCATGTGCCTTTTACCATTCAAACTTCTAGATGCCTCCATTTAACATGTTGACTGACCCCACATGGGGCCCATGAGCTGAGGTGGATCAATGGGAGGGGGTCTGTGGGCCCGTGGGACCCAGGGGTCCCATTTTACAAATAAACTCCTCTTACAATCAAAATTACATACCGAATAAAATGAAATAAACACACATCACACAAATAAAGTCTAACTAAATATGATAAATGTCGGGACTCAAGGGGGCGTCTCCAGGCTGTCTCCGAGCCAGATGGATGCTGAGGTGGCTCGCATCGTACTCCGTGTGCGGTACCGGTGGCTCGGCGTATCGCGCCGCTCAACTGCTCGGGTGTCCGCACCACCTTTCATTTAAGTCAATGAACAAAATCTCTTCCTTGCTTTGGCACTGACCCTGTGCCAATGATTAAATCACTTCGGCATCAGACATCTCATCTAAGCTGACAAATATGCTGCCGTTGGCCTAGACCTTTCATCTAAGATAATGAACAAAATGTCTTCCTTGCTTTGGCACTAACCATGTGCCAATGATAAAACCACTTCAGCATCATACATTTCGTCTAAACCGACGAATATACTACCCTTGGCTTAAACCTTTCGTCTAAGCCAATGAACAAAATATCTTCCTTGCTTTAGCACTAATCCCGTGCCAATGATTAACTCACTTTGGCATCAGACATCTCGTCTAAGCCGACGAATATACTGCCCTTGGTCTACACCTTTCGTCTAAACCAATGAACAAAATGTCTTCCTTGCTTTGACACTAACCCCATGCCAATGATTAAACTATTTCGACATCAGACATCTCGTCTAAGCCGACCAGCATACTACCCATGGCCTAGACTTTTCGTCTAAGCCAACGAACAAAATGTCTCCCTTGCTTTGGCACTAACCCCGGCCAATGATTAAACTACTTCGACATCAGACATCTCGTCTAAACTGATGAATATACTGCCCTTCGCCTAGACCTTTCTTCTAAGTCAATGAACAAAATGTCTTCCTTGCTTTGGCACTAACCTTGTGCCAATGATTAAACCACTTCAACATCAGACATCGCGTTTAAGCCGACGAACATACTACCCTTGGCCTAGACCTATCGTCTAAGCCAACGAACAAAATGTCTTCCTTGCTTTGGCACTAACCACATGCCAATGATTAAACCACTTCGGCATCAGACATCTCGTCTAAGTCGACGAATATACTGCCCTTGGCCTAAACCTTCCGTCTAAGCCAATGAACGAAATATCCTTTTACTTTGGCATCAACCCCATGCTAATGATTAAACCACTTCGGCATCAGACATCTCATCTAAGCTGACGAACATACTGCCATTGGCCTAGACCTTACGTCTAAGCCAATGAATAAAATATTTTATTGCTCTGGCATTAACCCAATGCCAACGAACAACTGCTTCAACATTTGACATCTCGTTGTAGACGCACTTTTGGGATCTCTTCTTTCTTTTGTTTGTTTATTCGTTTGGTCATTCATTTATTCGGTTTATTGAGTGCGAGGGCGTGCCAGTCACCTAGGTGACGATTTGTTCGGGCTTCGAGGAAGCCCATGGTGCACTCAATCTGACTAGTCAGATGATTGTGTGTGTCACATCGGGACGAAGAACCTGCCGTACCATAAAGGTTACGACGTTAATTACATCCCCTCGGAGAGGGAAAAACCCTTGATTAGTCGCCAAGAAAAGGGGCCCTACGGCCATGAAATTAACATTAATGAAACGGAGTATTGAAATTCGCGAGTCGCTTGGAAAATGCCCCTCGACGGGGTGGTGTGGACATTGAAAAATTTCACCCCACGCTTACGTACAGGGAAATGAAGAAGAGGAGAAAGCAGAAAAAAAGATGAG
Source organism: Amorphophallus konjac (assembly GCA_022559845.1). Taxonomy (NCBI): domain Eukaryota; kingdom Viridiplantae; phylum Streptophyta; class Magnoliopsida; order Alismatales; family Araceae; genus Amorphophallus; species Amorphophallus konjac. The sequence goes on from CM040123.1 coordinate 36,784,046, forward strand.
AAGAAGAGAAGAAGAAAAGGAAACCATGTTGATGCCTCCAGTGGCACACTTCAAGTGCCCCTCTAGCGGCACGCTTCTGAGCGGCCTTTCAGCGGCACACTTGGGGGGGCCTTTCAGCGGCACGTCCCTGCTAGCCCTCAGCGGGACGCCCCTGCTAGCCCTCAGTAGCATGCCCCTGCTAGTGTTGGGTCCCGTGAGGTGTAAACGGATCTAGAAGGGGGGGTTGAATAGATCCTATCACAAGTTATGGCCTATTTAAAAACTCTTATCTAGCGGAAGCTTAAACCACTCTTATAAAGTGAATGAATCACTTAGTCACAATGCACAACGGAATTAAGTAGAGTGGCTCAAATGGAAAAATTTGAATTACAAGCTATGAAACGTCCACACTTCTTTAAGTGAATTACAAAGCACAACACATAGATGAACATGCAATAGCTTGCAACAACCGTACGTGTGTGTGTATGCTATGTTGATCACTCAAAGTGCATATGTATGTGAGCAAGATAACCAAGTATGGAAGCACACGAACCTGTGAATGGGGTTAGAAGATATAGAGCAATCACACACAATAAACAACCCACAACACAGGGATTTTTAAGGTGGTTCGGTTGCAACCCCGCAACCTACGTCCACCCCTCACCAAAACCCGGTGAGGCTTCCTTGCTGACACACAGCTTGACCCGGGGACACGCCCCAAACCACAGAACAGAGAAACCCCACTTTCTGTCTTCCTACACACAAAGCCGGCAGGGACGGCTACACCGCAAATCGGAGAACTCCCGATTGCCTTCCTACTAACCACCGGTAGGGACGATTCTCAATTCCAAATGTTTGAATGAAATGGAAAATGAACAAATATGAAATCACTCAAACAAGATATAGAATATGCTTAAGAGAAAAGATCTTGTCTGAGGTTTGTTGGAGCTTGAATCTCTTGAGGATTTGATGAAGAACTTCTTCCCGGAGTACTGTTCACAGCTACAGTAACTCGAACTCCTCTTCCTTGAACACACCCTTGCAGCCTCCTTTGATTTCCATTGTTAGCCTTGCTTTCTTCTACTCTTCCTTGGAGGTTGCTGGATTGAGATATGAGCTTGAATCACCTTGAGTTGATGGAGAGATTGTTGGATGTAGCTTTGATCTTCTTTGAATCTCCTTGAGTTGATGAAGAGGTGTATGGATGTAGCTTTGATCACCTTTGCAAGCCTTGAATGCTTCTTGCTTGATTGGAGGTTGCTTGGCTTCAGATCTCACCTTGAATCACCTTGGAAGGATGAAGAACTCCTGCCCGAAACACTATTCACAGAGGTTCTACAGTGCTCTCGAAATGGCCTCCCTTGATTCACTTCATCAATTCCATCAACTAGGGTTTCTAACCCTCTCATGTTGGTTTTATAACCCTTGGAATGGTCCTTGGACACCCTCCAGACCAGATCCACAAATCATGGGAAGTTAGGTAAGATTTGATTAAACAAATCCATGGAAATGGGCTGGCCACGAGGTGGATTTCGAAGTCAAACAAGGCTGCATCGGGGCTGGCGGTCGACCAGAATTCATGGGCCGGTCGACCGGAACCTGCTGCAGCCAGAACTTTTCGGCTCTGGCAAAATCGATCGACCAGAATTCATGGGGCGGTCGACCGGAATGTCACAGACCCCGAACCTTTTGATTCTGGGAAATTCGGTCGACCTAGCTACAGTGCCGCCGGTCGACCTAAAGCTACAGTAAATTCCAGATTAACACAATTCAGCCCCAAATGTCATTGTAACCCTTCCGAACTCTGTGGCATCAAACTCCTTTGATCTTGGGGAATATATATTGAGTGTTTTGGCCTGCAAAATCATATAAAAAAGATTAGAACTTTAGCTCAATAATCCATATAATAAATGTATGAAATACACATATGAAATCTCATGAATTAGTTATATGTGAACACTTTGAATCACAAGTGTTCTGAGCTAAAGATCAAGAAATAAGAGCTCAACCACCCCAAGTAAAATATCCATGAAACACACTCATGGAATTTCAATAACAAGAAGGATAGAAAAGCTCATTCCCAAATTAACCATCCATATCAAAAGAGCAAGTTCATATGACAATGAATTTAAACGAATGGATGATCATCAAGTAACCCAAAGTTTCAAGATTGATGTGAGCATTCAAGAACCACATGTTCCTTGGTATTAATGCAATGTGAGAACATATAATGCAAGTTGTGAATGGGCATCATGAAACCAAATACATGGAGAGTGATAAACAACAATGACTAATAGTGTTAAGCCATTATCAAAACCAAGAATACCACAGAACTCATATGACTATAGAATGATGTCGAATGACCCAAGAGACCACAGAATGACTCAAATGACCTCAGAGACACAACATTCTCCCCCTTTTTGATGATGGCAACTATGAGTCATTCTGAACTATGAGTCATTATAAATTCACAGGGTAACTATGAGTCTGAAGAATAAGAAGAGGAATCTTACCACATTCACCACATGCATTGAGTAATGACTTCACATAATCTTACCTTCTTACCTTACCACATCCTTTGATGAATGACTCACATAATCTTCTCCCCCTTTGACAACATCAAAAGATCCAGAAAAGAGAAAGAAAGACGCACATTAATGACGCACACAAAATGATGTGGAAATACATGCCAATGGATGTACACTTATTAAGATTGACAAAATAACCAAAGAGAACAACCAATTGTGGAAAGCCAGTTATAGGACTGAGACCAAAGAATGATATTGAGGTATCGAACATGGTGGTGTCCCGTGACTTGGCAAAGACAAAGTAAGTGTGAGAGGTGGAGCCACAGCAGCATGATTCAATTCCTCAAATAGGAGATGGATAGAGCAGCCAAGGAGTAAATTTTGATTTCAAATTTTGCAGATTTTTAGTGGTTTTCTAGTTTTCAGATTTTTTGGATTTGCTAAGCAATGCATGGAAATGATAGATGCAAGCTACAATTGTATGAAGTCAATACATGCATGCCACCCTATTGCATGAAAACATGATGCCAATGATGCTAGGACTCATGCCATATGCCAATGAATGAGAAAGCAATGTGATATCATTTGACAGAGGACACCAATGATTTTGGAGACGACTTGAAAGGTGCATCAAGATGATACCACTTGTTGGAATATACCACTTGTGTAGTATGGTGATGTAATCATGGCAGCCTGAATGATTTATATAGATATGGCAGATGAAGGCAAAATATGTATGCATGGAGAAGTAAAGTGTATGAATGCTATGCATAAACCCTCATCATAAATGAAGGTTCTCTCCCCCTTGGATTCTCCCATATCCACAATGCACTCTCCCCGTTTGACAGTGCTCAAAAGCAACATTAGACAACATCTCCCCCTTTCTCCCAAGTCCATAGCAAGGACTCACAACAAGACATTCTCCCCCTTTGCCAATAGCAAAAAGGAGGGATATGGCACAGTGGTTGACAAAGGTCCTAGAGATCAGAGTGGAATGGTAGTGGAAGAGCAAGCCATTATATGAAAATTAGAAACATGCCGGGAGCAATATATATGGTTCAAAGCTAATGAAAACCAAGATCATCAATAGAGTTTAAAAAGCATCGACATCCATGGTTTAATGGAAATGAACCAGAAGCACATATCTTGACAGTGTTTAACCTTTCCTTGTCTTACACATCCATATTCAATAACCACAAAGGGAATAACACAAAAACTAGTATTGAGGCTAAACAAGCATGACTAAAGCATGGAATTTTATGAGTTTAACAAATTTGATTTTCAATATCGTTTGAATTTGAAGGCACATGACTCATATGTTACGAGCAATGAAGTCTAGTACATGCCTCCTAGCCGTAAGAATACACGTTGTTTAGACGCTAGTATCCCTAGGTATTTGGCAAGATTGACTGTTATGCTTCAGAATGAACAGAGATAGCAAAGTCGCGTCATGACATATCCAATCTCATTTCGGTGATGAGAAGATATATTTCTCAGCAATTATGCTAGTGCTCTGCCTAGAGTCCAAAAGTAATTAAGACAGAGATAACAGAGGCACATCATGACATATCGTTCGTCACTTGATTTGATGACGTGATATATTTCTCCGTGCAACACTATCATTGCTCTGCAAATTGATTTTCAAGAACTCCAGCTCATCAAGATATTTAGAAACAATACTAAGCTCTAGAGTATCACCAAGAGTGTCATGAAGTCTGGAATTTCAGATATCAGGATAGTCATTCAAAGCATAATATGCAATCTCTAGTTAAGGGCTATTAAATCCACAGAACATAGATGATTTCAAAAGAAATATCAGAACTTCAAGGAAATCATTAAATCTGAACCATTTTTCCTTGAATGGGCAATCATCAGTTCATATAATAGAAAGCTCTTACACTGTAGTGATGTCTGTCTCTTGAACTTATTATCACACTGGAGACCATTAAGGTTCAGATGCAAAAAGGACGAATGAACCAAGAAGAACAACACGACTCCCCCTAAGAATATGCAATGAATGCATGCAAGGAGTGATGTTTGCAGTCACAAAGAATGACAAATGTCAATGAGAGGTTTTCTTGAACCATGCAGGGGTTGACCTAATCAAACATGAAATGCATGAACCAACATAATGCATGATTTTACACTTATGAAATGCAACATAATGAATATGAACCATATGCACGAATGCCTTAAGAAGACAACTCCCCCTAGCTATATGGCCTATATGCGATAGTGACGCATGGTAGTTGGCGGAGGTGAAACCTCACGCATGTTGAGTGCTTCGAGGCAAGCATAACCTGCCCTTCCATACATCAACATTTGATATACCCTGGCCATGCACGAATGATATGATGTAAAATGATTCAAGCTAGGTTGATGTTGACTCCCCCTGAATACATGCAAGGGTTGGCAATGAACTATGCAACCTAAGATTTATATGAATGCACAATGCAATTAAGATGCTGCAAAATGATTATGCATTCTCATTTGTCTTCTAAACATGATGTGCATTAAGGCATGTGTGATTACAAGATGATGCAAACACAAATCATTCACAATTGATTTTGAACTGAATGCAACATGATGATGTCAATTGCTAGACTCCCCCTTTTGAATAATGCTAACATGAATAACGAGTTGAAAATGCAGCCATGATATGCATCATCAAAACCAAAGTCCAAGAATTTCATGTGGCTGATAGACTTATGCAACTCATCATCACATTAACTTCATCAGCATAACAATTTTTTCATGAGTTAAATAGCTGAAATCAAGCATGGTGTAAACAAGTTATCAAGCTCAAAAGTTCATCTCACACCTTGGGGGTTTTGTATTTCAAAGAGCAGTTCAGTTTGCAGAATCTAATGACATTGGGCAGACGTATGATGCACTATCTACATGTCAAGACTGAACATGCAAGATGACTAAACTTAAGAGGTTTATGTACATACCTGTGCCTTGAGCTTTTATTTACCTTATGATCCTTTGTTCAGCTCCAAGGCATCCTGCACCCAAAATTCTCATTTGGAATTTTTAGGTACCCAAGATTGCTTGGGTCCTTGTGGGTTAACAACATGTTTAGCATCTTGGCACATCTTTTTCAGGGCAATCACATCATCCTCCTTCATTGTGAGGCAATCATATATCTCATGCCCATTTTTCCCACAATGGACACAACACACAAAAGATTGATTTTTCTTTTTATGTTCATGTGCGTGTGCATGTGGATTATGCTTTTGTGGGTGAGCATGGGATTTACCTTTCATGGCATGAAGGTGATGCTTTCCCTTCAAATGCCAGCACTCTTGGATAGTATGGCCAGACTTACCACAATGAGAGCAGCAAAGAGAAGCATTTCTATTAAAGGCTATGGGGAGTGTCGACCTGTCTGGATAGGAATATCGACACTTCTGATTCTCCATGTGGTTCCGTACAGAATTTTGTTGAGCAAGCCCTCTGCCAGTGTTGACCTGTTTCTTTCCTTGCCCTTTCACTTGCTGTCCTGCTCTAAGCTCATCATTTCTCAAGATCAAACAATCATGCATAGTGTGACCATGTTTACCACAATAATAACAATTGACATTCATTTTGTGGAAGGCATGGTATTTGGCATTGGGCATGTTATGGTGCATGTTTGGATGAGCATGCTGAATTTTACTTTTCTTTCGAGCAGTATGCCCCTTTTGGTGACCACAGGAAGTGGTGGCTTCCGGTGATCCATAATCTTGGATTTGGGCAAACATTGACAGGAAATCATTCAAACCTTGAGTTTCATTTTCAAGTGAGAAAATGTGCTGTTTAGATTCAACAAGGCCCTCTTCGCATGCTGCCAATTGCTCATTGAGCATGACATTTACTGCTTTAAGATTTTGATTTTGTTGTTCTAAAGCATGCAAAGTTTCAGAGTGATCATCAATGACAGATTTGTCTTTTTCATGTGCAGCTAGTTTTTCATGCAACTCTTCTTCAGCTTGTTCAAGTTCAATTTTCTTTTCCAACAACTCTCTATTCTCTTCTTTCAGAGAATCAATCAGATTTTGTTGTCATTCAAGATCATCATGAAGACCAACATTTATGTTTCTCAAGAATGAACATTTTTCACAAACAAAATTAGCAGAGCATGAAACAAAATTTTTATTTTCTTCAATCAACCTCTCATCATGGATTAGCCCATCGGCCATAGTTTGATCATTAGAGATTGACTTAGGTTGGTTTTGAAGTTTTATTACAATTTCTTCCAACCTAGTGATTTCATCATGAAGATTTTCATTTTCTTCCCTTAGACATGCAATGCTTTGTTTATGCGTATCTAGATCAACTGAGAGAGTATTGTTAAGCTCTTTAACAATAGAACACTTTTTACAAAACAAGCTTTCATTTTGGTTAATTTTCTTGAGATCCTTTTTCAAATTTTTATTTTCTGATTTGACCTTTTTGTATTGAGTAATCAACTCACCATAGGCTTCCATAAGCTCTTCAAAAGTGAATTCCTCAGAGTCAGAGTTTACCTGTGATGAAGATGCATTGCTAGACTGTTCTATACGGTCGGCCATGAAGCATTCTTATTCTTGTTCCTTCCCTTCATGGATTTTAACCAACTTGTCCAATACTTGCTTGGCTGTGCTGCAAGAGGACAAAAGATGAGTTAGTCTTAGATCAACGGCAGCTGTAATTAAGTTATATGCAAGACGATTATCATTATGTTTGGTCTCATGTTCGGCTAGCCAATCAATTGAATTTGATGACAGCTCATGAGGACTATTGTATATGAGAGTCCACAATTGTGGATCTATGGAGCTAACATAGATGAACATTCTTCCAACCCATGTAGAAAAATTTAAACCATCATAAATGGGTGGAGAAGCCATCGAAGTAAGTGTAGCATGTGAATCCATCTAAATAACAAACACCGGGATCTTTCCCTGCAGATCATTGGATCTGGGAATGACAGAGCCTCGCTCTGATACCACTTGTTGGGTCCCGTGAGGTGTAAACGGATCTAGAAGGGGGGGTTGAATAGATCCTATCACAAGTTATGGCCTATTCAAAAACTCTTATCTAGCGGAAGCTTAAACCACTCTTACAAAGTGAATGAATCACTTAGGCACAATGCACAGGGAAATTAAGTAGAGTGTCTCAAATGGAAAGATTTGAATTACAAGCTATGAAACGTCCACACTTCTTTAAGTGAATTACAAAGCATAACATATAGATGAACATGCAATAGCTTGCAACAACCGTGCGTGTGTGTGTATGCTATGTTGATCACTCAAAGTGCATATGTATGTGAGCAAGATAACCAAGTATGGAAGCACACGAACCTGTGAATGGGGTTAGAAGATATAGAGCAATCACACACAATAAACAACCTACAACACAGGGATTTTTAAGGTGGTTCGGTTGTAACCCCGCAACCTACGTCCACCCCTCACCAAAACCCGGTGAGGCTTCCTTGCTGACACACAGCTTGACCCGGGGACACGCCCCAAACCACAGAACAGAGAAACCCCTCTTTCTGTCTTCCTACACACAAAGCCGGCAGGGACGACTACACCGTAAATCGGAGAACTCCCGATTGCCTTCCTACTAACCACCGGTAGGGACGATTCTCAATTCCAAATGTATGAATGAAATGGAAAACAAACAAATATGAAATCACTCAAACAAGATATAGAATATGCTTAAGAGAAAAGATCTTGTCTGAGGTTTGTTGGAGCTTGAATCTCTTGAGTATTTGATGAAGAACTTCTTCCCGGAGTACTGTTCACAGCTACAGTAACTCGAACTCCTCTTCCTTGAACACACCCTTGCAGCCTCCTTTGATTTTCCTTGTTAGCCTTGCTTTCTTCTACTCTTCCTTGGAGGTTGCTGGATTGAGATATGAGCTTGAATCACCTTGAGTTGATGGAGAGATTGTTGGATGTAGCTTTGATCTTCTTTGAATCTCCTTGAGTTGATGAAGAGGTGTATGGATGTAGCTTTGATCACCTTTGCAAGCCTTGAATGCTTCTTGCTTGATTGGAGGTTGCTTGGCTTCAGATCTCACCTTGAATCACCTTGGAAGGATGAAGAACTCCTGCCCGAAACACTGTTCACGAAGGTGCTACAGTGCTCTCGAAATGGCCTCCCTTGATTCACTTCATCAACTCCATCAACTAGGGTTTCTAACCCTCTCATGTTGGTTTTATAACCCTTGGAATGGTCCTTGGACACCCTCCAGACCAGATCCACAAATCATGGGAAGTTAGGTAAGGTTTGATTAAACAAATCCATGGAAATGGGCTGGCCACAAGGTGGATTTCGAAGTCAAACAAGGCTGCATCGGGGCTGGCGGTCGACCAGAATTCATGGGCCGGTCGACTGGAACCTGCTGCAGCCAGAACTTTTCGGCTCTGGCAAAACCGGTCGACCGGAATTCATGGGGCGGTCGACCGGAATGTCACAGACCCCGAACCTTTTGAGTCTGGGAAATTCGGTCGACCTAGCTACAGTGCCGCCGGTCGACCTAAAGCTACAGTAAATTCCAGATTAACACAATTCAGCCCCAAATGTCATTGTAACCCTTCCGAACTCTGTGGCATCAAACTCCTTTGATCTTGGGGAATATATATTGAGTGTTTTGGCCTGCAAAATCATATAAAAAGGATTAGAACTTTAGCTCAATAATCCATATAATAAATGTATGAAATACACATATGAAATCTCATGAATTAGTTAAATGTGAACACTTTGAATCACAAGTGTTCTGAGCTAAAGATCAAGAAATAAGAGCTCAACCACCCCAAGTAAAATATCCATGAAACACACTCATGGAATTCCAATAACAAGAAGGATAGAAAAGATCATTCCCAAATTAACCATCCATATCAAAAGAGCAAGTTCATATGACAATGAATTTAAACGAATGGATGATCATCAAGTAACCCAAAGTTTCAAGATTGATGTGAGCATTCAAGAACCACATGTTCCTTGGTATTAATGCAATGTGAGAACATATAATGCAAGTTGTGAATGGGCATCATGAAACCAAATACATGGAGAGTGATAAACAACAATGACTAATAGTGTTAAGCCATTATCAAAATCAAGAATACCACAGAACTCATATGACTATAGAATGATGTCGAATGACCCAAGAGACCACAGAATGACTCAAATGACCTCAGAGACACAACATTCTCCCCCTTTTTGATGATGGCAACTATGCGTCATTCTGAACTATGAGTCATTATAAACTCACAGGGTAACTATGAGTCTGAAGAATAAGAAGAGGAATCTTACCACATTCACCACATGCATTGAGTAATGACTTCACATAATCTTACCTTCTTACCTTACCACATCCTTTGATGAATGACTCACATAATCTTCTCCCCCTTTGACAACATCAAAAGATCCAGAAAAGAGAAAGAAAGACGCACATTAATGACGCACACAAAATGATGAGGAAATACATGCCAATGGATGTACACTTATTAAGATTGACAAAATAACCAAAGAGAACAACCAATTGTGGAAAGCCAGTTATAGGACTGAGACCAAAGAATGATATGGAGGTATCGAACATGGTGGTGTCCCGTGACTTGGCAAAGACAAAGTAAGTGTGAGAGGTGGAGCCACAGCAGCATGATTCAATTCCTCAAATAGGAGATGGATAGAGCAGCCAAGGAGTAAATTTTGATTTCAAATTTTACAGATTTTTAGTGATTTTCTAGTTTTCAGATTTTTTGGATTTGCTAAGCAATGCATGGAAATGATAGATGCAAGCTACAATTGTATGAAGTCAATACATGCATGCCACCCTATTGCATGAAAACATGATGCCAATGATGCTAGGACTCATGCCATATGCCAATGAATGAGAAAGTAATGTGATATCATTTGACAGAGGACACCAATGATTTTGGAGACGACTTGAAAGGTGCATCAAGATGATACCACTTGTTGGAATATACCACTTGTGTAGTATGGTGATGTAATCATGGCAGCCTGAATGATTTATATAGATATGGCAGATGAAGGCAAAATATGTATGCATGGAGAAGTAAAGTGTATGAATGCTATGCATAAACCCTCATCATAAATGAAGGTTCTCTCCCCCTTGGATTCTCCCATATCCACAATGCACTCTCCCCCTTTGACAGTGCTCAAAAGCAACATTAGACAACATCTCCCCCTTTCTCCCAAGTCCATAGCAAGGACTCACAACAAGACATTCTCCCCCTTTGCCAATAGCAAAAAGGAGGGATATGGCACAGTGGTTGACAAAGGTCCTAGAGATCAGAGTGGAATGGTAGTGGAAGAGCAAGCCATTATATGGAAATTAGAAACATGCCGGGAGCAATATATATGGTTCAAAGCTAATGAAAACCAAGATCATCAATAGAGTTTAAAAAGCATCGACATCCATGGTTTAATAGAAATGAACCAGAAGCACATATCTTGACAGTGTTTAACCTTCCCTTGTCTTATACATCCATATTCAATAACCACAAAGGGAATAACATAAAAACTAGTATTGAGGCTAAACAAGCATGACTAAAGCATGGAATTTTATGAGTTTAACAAATTTGATTTTCAATATCGTTTGAATTTGAAGGCACATGACTCATATGTTACGAGCAATGAAGTCTAGTACATGCCTCCTAGCCGTAAGAATACACGTTGTTTAGACGCTAGTATCCCTAGGTATTTGGCAAGATTGACTGTTATGCTTCAGAATGAACAGAGATAGCAAAGTCGCGTCATGACATATCCAATCTCATTTCGGTGATGAGAAGATATATTTCTCAGCAATTATGCTAGTGCTCTGCCTAGAGTCCAAAAGTAATTAAGACAGAGATAACAGAGGCACATCATGACATATCGTTCGTCACTTGATTTGATGACGTGATATATTTCTCCGTGCAACACTATCATTGCTCTGCAAATTGATTTTCAAGAACTCCAGCTCATCAAGATATTTAGAAACAATACTAAGCTCTAGAGTATCACCAAGAGTGTCATGAAGTCTGGAATTTCAGATATCAGGATAGTCATTCAAAGCATAATATGCAATCTCTAGTTAAGGGCTATTAAATCCACAGAACATAGATGATTTCAAAAGAAATATCAGAACTTCAAGGAAATCATTAAATCTGAACCATTTTTCCTTGAATGGGCAATCATCAGTTCATATAATAGAAAGCTCTTACACTGTAGTGATGTCTGTCTCTTGAACTTATTATCACACTGGAGACCATTAAGGTTCAGATGCAAAAAGGACGAATGAACCAAGAAGAACAACACGACTCCCCCTAAGAATATGCAATGAATGCATGCAAGGAGTGATGTTTGCAGTCACAAAGAATGACAAATGTCAATGAGAGGTTTTCTTGAACCATGCAGGGGTTGACCTAATCAAACATGAAATGCATGAACCAACATAATGCATGATTTTACACTTATGAAATGCAACATAATGAATATGAACCATATGCACGAATGCCTTAAGAAGACAACTCCCCCTAGCTATATGGCCTATATGCGATAGTGACGCATGGTAGTTGGCGGAGGTGAAACCTCACGCATGTTGAGTGCTTCGAGGCAAGCATAACCTGCCCTTCCATACATCAACATTTGATATACCCTGGCCATGCACGAATGATATGATGTAAAATGATTCAAGCTAGGTTGATGTTGACTCCCCCTGAATACATGCAAGGGTTGGCAATGAACTATGCAGCCTAAGATTTATATGAATGCACAATGCAATTAAGATGCTGCAAAATGATTATGCATTCTCATTTGTCTTCTAAACATGATGTGCATTAAGGCATGTGTGATTACAAGATGATACAAACACAAATCATTCACAATTGATTTTGAACTGAATGCAACATGATGATGTCAATTGCTAGACTCCCCCTTTTGAATAATGCTAACATGAATAACGAGTTGAAAATGCAGCCATGATATGCATCATCAAAACCAAAGTCCAAGAATTTCATGTGGCTGATAGACTTATGCAACTCATCATCACATTAACTTCATCAGCATAACAAATTTTTCATGAGTTAAATAGCTGAAATCAAGCATGGTGTAAACAAGTTATCAAGCTCAAAAGTTCATCTCACACCTTGGGGGTTTTGTATTTCAAAGAGCAGTTCAGTTTGCAGAATCTAATGACATTGGGCAGACGTATGATGCACTATCTACATGTCAAGACTGAACATGCAAGATGACTAAACTTAAGAGGTTAATGTACATACCTGTGCCTTGAGCTTTTATTTACCTTATGATCCTTTGTTCAGCTCCAAGGCATCCTGCACCCAAAATTCTCATTTGGAATTTTTAGGTACCCAAGATTGCTTGGGTCCTTGTGGGTTAACAACATGTTTAGCATCTTGGCACATCTTTTTCAGGGCAATCACATCATCCTCCTTCATTGTGAGGCAATCATATATCTCATGCCCATTTTTCCCACAATGGACACAACACACAAAAGATTGATTTTTCTTTTTATGTTCATGTGCGTGTGCATGTGGATTATGCTTTTGTGGGTGAGCATGGGATTTACCTTTCATGGCATGAAGGTGATGCTTTCCCTTCAAATGCCAGCACTCTTGGATAGTATGGCCAGACTTACCACAATGAGAGCAGCAAAGAGAAGCATTTCTATTAAAGGCTATGGGGAGTGTCGACCTGTCTGGATAGGAATATCGACACTTCTGATTCTCCATGTGGTTCCGTACAAAATTTTGTTGAGCAAGCCCTCTGCCAGTGTTGACCTGTTTCTTTCCTTGCCCTTTCACTTGCTGTCCTGCTCTAAGCTCATCATTTCTCAAGATCAAACAATCATGCATAGTGTGACCATGTTTACCACAATAATAACAATTGACATTCATTTTGTGGAAGGCATGGTATTTGGCATTGGGCATGTTATGGTGCATGTTTGGATGAGCATGCTGAATTTTACTTTTCTTTCGAGCAGTATGCCCCTTTTGGTGACCACAGGAAGTGGTGGCTTCCGTGATCCATAATCTTAGATTTGGGCAAACATTGACAGGAAATCATTCAAACCTTGAGTTTCATTTTCAAGTGAGAAAATGTGCTGTTTAGATTCAACAAGGCCCTCTTCGCATGCTGCCAATTGCTCATTGAGCATGGCATTTACTGCTTTAAGATTTTGATTTTGTTGTTCTAAAGCATGCAAAGTTTCAGAGTGATCATCAATGACAGATTTGTCTTTTTCATGTGCAGCTAGTTTTTCATGCAACTCTTCTTCAGCTTGTTCAAGTTCAATTTTCTTTTCCAACAACTCTCTATTCTCTTCTTTCAGAGAATCAATCAGATTTTGTTGTCATTCAAGATCATCATGAAGACCAACATTTATGTTTCTCAAGAATGAACATTTTTCACAAACAAAATTAGCAGAGCATGAAACAGAATTTTTATTTTCTTCAATCAACCTCTCATCATGGATTAGCCCATCGGCCATAGTTTGATCATTAGAGATTGACTTAGGTTGGTTTTGAAGTTTTATTACAATTTCTTCCAACCTAGTGATTTCATCATGAAGATTTTCATTTTCTTCCCTTAGACATGCAATGCTTTGTTTATGCGTATCTAGATCAACTGAGAGAGTATTGTTAAGCTCTTTAACAATAGAACACTTTTTACAAAACAAGCTTTCATTTTGGTTAATTTTCTTGAGATCCTTTTTCAAATTTTTATTTTCTGATTTGACCTTTTTGTATTGAGTAATCAACTCACCATAGGCTTCCATAAGCTCTTCAAAAGTGAATTCCTCAGAGTCAGAGTTTACCTGTGATGAAGATGCATTGCTAGACTGTTCTATACGGTCGGCCATGAAGCATTCTTATTCTTGTTCCTTCCCTTCATGGATTTTAACCAACTTGTCCAATACTTGCTTGGCTGTGCTGCAAGAGGACAAAAGATGAGTTAGTCTTAGATCAACGGCAGCTGTAATTAAGTTATATGCAAGACGATTATCATTATGTTTGGTCTCATGTTCGGCTAGCCAATCAATTGAATTTGATGACAGCTCATGAGGACTATTGTATATGAGAGTCCACAATTGTGGATCTATGGAGCTAACATAGATGAACATTCTTCCAACCCATGTAGAAAAATTTAAACCATCATAAATGGGTGGAGAAGCCATCGAAGTAAGTGTAGCATGTGAATCCATCTAAATAACAAACACCGGGATCTTTCCCTGCAGATCATTGGATCTGGGAATGACAGAGCCTCGCTCTGATACCACTTGTTGGGTCCCGTGAGGTGTAAACGGATCTAGAAGGGGGGGTTGAATAGATCCTATCACAAGTTATGGCCTATTCAAAAACTCTTATCTAGCGGAAGCTTAAACCACTCTTACAAAGTGAATGAATCACTTAGGCACAATGCACAGCGGAAATTAAGTAGAGTGTCTCAAATGGAAAGATTTGAATTACAAGCTATGAAACGTCCACACTTCTTTAAGTGAATTACAAAGCATAACATATAGATGAACATGCAATAGCTTGCAACAACCGTGCGTGTGTGTGTATGCTATGTTGATCACTCAAAGTGCATATGTATGTGAGCAAGATAACCAAGTATGGAAGCACACGAACATGTGAATGGGGTTAGAAGATATAGAGCAATCACACACAATAAACAACCTACAACACAGGGATTTTTAAGGTGGTTCGGTTGTAACCCCGCAACCTACGTCCACCCCTCACCAAAACCCGGTGAGGCTTCCTTGCTGACACACAGCTTGACCCGGGGACACGCCCCAAACCACAGAACAGAGAAACCCCTCTTTCTGTCTTCCTACACACAAAGCCGGCAGGGACGACTACACCGTAAATCGGAGAACTCCCGATTGCCTTCCTACTAACCACCGGTAGGGACGATTCTCAATTCCAAATGTATGAATGAAATGGAAAACAAACAAATATGAAATCACTCAAACAAGATATAGAATATGCTTAAGAGAAAAGATCTTGTCTGAGGTTTGTTGGAGCTTGAATCTCTTGAGTATTTGATGAAGAACTTCTTCCCGGAGTACTGTTCACAGCTACAGTAACTCGAACTCCTCTTCCTTGAACACACCCTTGCAGCCTCCTTTGATTTTCCTTGTTAGCCTTGCTTTCTTCTACTCTTCCTTGGAGGTTGCTGGATTGAGATATGAGCTTGAATCACCTTGAGTTGATGGAGAGATTGTTGGATGTAGCTTTGATCTTCTTTGAATCTCCTTGAGTTGATGAAGAGGTGTATGGATGTAGCTTTGATCACCTTTGCAAGCCTTGAATGCTTCTTGCTTGATTGGAGGTTGCTTGGCTTCAGATCTCACCTTGAATCACCTTGGAAGGATGAAGAACTCCTGCCCGAAACACTGTTCACGGAGGTGCTACAGTGCTCTCGAAATGGCCTCCCTTGATTCACTTCATCAACTCCATCAACTAGGGTTTCTAACCCTCTCATGTTGGTTTTATAACCCTTGGAATGGTCCTTGGACACCCTCCAGACCAGATCCACAAATCATGGGAAGTTAGGTAAGGTTTGATTAAACAAATCCATGGAAATGGGCTGGCCACAAGGTGGATTTCGAAGTCAAACAAGGCTGCATCGGGGCTGGCGGTCGACCAGAATTCATGGGCCAGTCGACTGGAACCTGCTGCAGCCAGAACTTTTCGGCTCTGGCAAAACCGGTCGACCGGAATTCATGGGGCGGTCGACCGGAATGTCACAGACCCCGAACCTTTTGAGTCTGGGAAATTCGGTCGACCTAGCTACAGTGCCGCCGGTCGACCTAAAGCTACAGTAAATTCCAGATTAACACAATTCAGCCCCAAATGTCATTGTAACCCTTCCGAACTCTGTGGCATCAAACTCCTTTGATCTTGGGGAATATATATTGAGTGTTTTGGCCTGCAAAATCATATAAAAAGGATTAGAACTTTAGCTCAATAATCCATATAATAAATGTATGAAATACACATATGAAATCTCATGAATTAGTTAAATGTGAACACTTTGAATCACAAGTGTTCTGAGCTAAAGATCAAGAAATAAGAGCTCAACCACCCCAAGTAAAATATCCATGAAACACACTCATGGAATTTCAATAACAAGAAGGATAGAAAAGCTCATTCCCAAATTAACCATCCATATCAAAAGAGCAAGTTCATATGACAATGAATTTAAACGAATGGATGATCATCAAGTAACCCAAAGTTTCAAGATTGATGTGAGCATTCAAGAACCACATGTTCCTTGGTATTAATGCAATGTGAGAACATATAATGCAAGTTGTGAATGGGCATCATGAAACCAAATACATGGAGAGTGATAAACAACAATGACTAATAGTGTTAAGCCATTATCAAAATCAAGAATACCACAGAACTCATATGACTATAGAATGATGTCGAATGACCCAAGAGACCACAGAATGACTCAAATGACCTCAGAGACACAACATTCTCCCCCTTTTTGATGATGGCAACTATGCGTCATTCTGAACTATGAGTCATTATAAACTCACAGGGTAACTATGAGTCTGAAGAATAAGAAGAGGAATCTTACCACATTCACCACATGCATTGAGTAATGACTTCACATAATCTTACCTTCTTACCTTACCACATCCTTTGATGAATGACTCACATAATCTTCTCCCCCTTTGACAACATCAAAAGATCCAGAAAAGAGAAAGAAAGACGCACATTAATGACGCACACAAAATGATGAGGAAATACATGCCAATGGATGTACACTTATTAAGATTGACAAAATAACCAAAGAGAACAACCAATTGTGGAAAGCCAGTTATAGGACTGAGACCAAAGAATGATATGGAGGTATCGAACATGGTGGTGTCCCGTGACTTGGCAAAGACAAAGTAAGTGTGAGAGGTGGAGCCACAGCAGCATGATTCAATTCCTCAAATAGGAGATGGATAGAGCAGCCAAGGAGTAAATTTTGATTTCAAATTTTGTAGATTTTTAGTGATTTTCTAGTTTTCAGATTTTTTGGATTTGCTAAGCAATGCATGGAAATGATAGATGCAAGCTACAATTGTATGAAGTCAATACATGCATGCCACCCTATTGCATGAAAACATGATGCCAATGATGCTAGGACTCATGCCATATGCCAATGAATGAGAAAGTAATGTGATATCATTTGACAGAGGACACCAATGATTTTGGATGCGACTAGAAAGGTGCATCAAGATGATACCACTTGTTAGATGATACCACTTGTTTAGTATGATGATGTAATCATGGCAGCCTGAATGATTTATGTAGATATGGCAGATGAAGGTAAACAACAAAGTTTATGTAACATGTGCAGCTCAAGATCCATGATAGTGAAGCATGTGAATGCAGATATGTATGCATGGATATACAAATGCATGGAGAAGAAAAGTGTATGAATGCTATGCATTAACCCTCATGATAAATGAAGGTTCTCACCCCCTTGGATTCTCCCATATCCACAATGCACTCTCCCCCTTTGACAACGCACAAAGGCAACATTAGACAACATCTCCCCCTTTCTCCCAAGTCCACATCAAGGACTCACAACAAGACATACTCCCCCTTTGCCAATAGCAAAAAAGAGGGATACGGCACAGTGGTTGACAAAGGTCCTAGAGATCAGAGTGGAATGGTAGTGGAAGAGCAAGCCATTATATGGAAATTAGAAACATGCCGGGAGCAATATATATATGGTTCAAAGCTAATGAAAACCAAGATCATCAATAGAGTTTAAAAAGCATCGACATCCATGGTTTAATAGAAATGAACCAGAAGCACATATCTTGACAGTGTTTAACCTTCCCTTGTCTTATACATCCATATTCAATAACCACAAAGGGAATAACATAAAAACTAGTATTGAGGCTAAACAAGCATGACTAAAGCATGGAATTTTATGAGTTTAACAAATTTGATTTTCAATATCGTTTGAATTTGAAGGCACATGACTCATATGTTACGAGCAATCAAGTCTAGTACATGCCTCCTAGCCGTAAGAATACACGTTGTTTAGACGCTAGTATCCCTAGGTATTTGGCAAGACTGACTGTTATGCTTCAGAATGAACAGAGATAGCAACAGTCACGTCATGACATATCCAAACTCATTTCGTTGATGAGAAGATATATTTCTCAGCAATTATGCTAGTGCTCTACCTAGAGTCCAAATGAATTAAGACAGAGATAACAGAGGCACATCATGACATATCATTCGTCACTTGATTTGATGACGGGACATATTTCTCCGTGCAACACTATCATTGCTCTGCAAATTGATTTTCAAGAACTCCAGCTCATCAAGATATTTAGAAACAATACTAAGCTCTAGAGTATCACCAAGAGTGTCATGAAGTCTGGAATTTCAGATTTCAGATAGTCATTCAAAGCATAATATGCAATCTCTAGTTAAGGGCTATTAAATCCACAGAACATAGATGATTTCAAAAGAAATATCAGAACTTCAAGGAAATCATTAAATCTGAACCATTTTCATTGAATGGGCAATCATCAGTTCATATAATAGAAAGCTCTTACACTGTAGTGATGTCTGTCTCTTGAACTTATTATCACACTGGAGACCATTAAGGTTCAGATGCAAAAAGGACGAATGAACCAAGAAGAACAACACGACTCCCCCTAAGAATATGCAATGAAAGCATGCAAGGAGTGATGTTTGCAGTCACAAAGAATGACAAATGTCAATGAGAGGTTTTCTTGAACCATGCAGGGGTTGACCTAATCAAACATGAAATGCATGAACCAACATAATGCATGATTTTACACTTATGAAATGCAACATAATGAATATGAACCATATGCACGAATGCCTTAAGAGACAACTCCCCCTAGCTATATGGCCTATATGCGATAGTGACGCATGGTAGTTGGCGGAGGTGAAACCTCACGCATGTTGAGTGCTTCGAGGCAAGCATAACCTGCCCTTCCATACATCAACATTTGATATACCCTGGCCATGCACGAATGATATGATGTAAAATGATTCAAGCTAGGTTGATGTTGACTCCCCCTGAATACATGCAAGGGTTGGCAATGAACTATGCAGCCTAAGATTTATATGAATGCACAATGCAATTAAGATGCTGCAAAATGATTATGCATTCTCATTTGTCTTCTAAACATGATGTGCATTAAGGCATGTGTGATTACAAGATGATGCAAACACAAATCATTCACAATTGATTTTGAACTGAATGCAACATGATGATGTCAATTGCTAGACTCCCCCTTTTGAATAATGCTAACATGAATAACGAGTTGAAAATGCAGCCATGATATGCATCATCAAAACCAAAGTCCAAGAATTTCATGTGGCTGATAGACTTATGCAACTCATCATCACATTAACTTCATCAGCATAACAATTTTTTCATGAGTTAAATAGCTGAAATCAAGCATGGTGTAAACAAGTTATCAAGCTCAAAAGTTCATCTCACACCTTGGGGGTTTTGTATTTCAAAGAGCAGTTCAGTTTGCAGAATCTAATGACATTGGGCAGACGTATGATGCACTATCTACATGTCAAGACTGAACATGCAAGATGACTAAACTTAAGAGGTTTATGTACATACCTGTGCCTTGAGCTTTTATTTACCTTATGATCCTTTGTTCAGCTCCAAGGCATCCTGCACCCAAAATTCTCATTTGGAATTTTTAGGTACCCAAGATTGCTTGGGTCCTTGTGGGTTAGCAACATGTTTAGCATCTTGGCCCACCTTTTTCAGGGCAATCACATCATCCTCCTTCATTGTGAGGCAATCATATATCTCATGCCCATTTTTCCCACAATGGACACAACACACAAAAGATTGATTTTTCTTTTTATGTTCATGTGCGTGTGCATGTGGATTATGCTTTTGTGGGTGAGCATGGGATTTACCTTTCATGGCATGAAGGTGATGCTTTCCCTTCAAATGCCAGCACTCTTGGATAGTATGGCCAGACTTACCACAATGAGAGCAGCAAAGAGAAGCATTTCTATTAAAGGCTATGGGGAGTGTCGACCTGTCTGGATAGGAATATCGACACTTCTGATTCTCCATGTGGTTCCGTACAGAATTTTGTTGAGCAAGCCCTCTGCCAGTGTTGACCTGTTTCTTTCCTTGCCCTTTCACTTGCTGTCCTGCTCTAAGCTCATCATTTCTCAAGATCAAACAATCATGCATAGTGTGACCATGTTTACCACAATAATAACAATTGACATTCATTTTGTGGAAGGCATGGTATTTGGCATTGGGCATGTTATGGTGCATGTTTGGATGAGCATGCTGAATTTTACTTTTCTTTCGAGCAGTATGCCCCTTTTGGTGACCACAGGAAGTGGTGGCTTCCGGTGATCCAGAATCTTGGATTTGGGCAAACATTGACAGGAAATCATTCAAACCTTGAGTTTCATTTTCAAGTGAGGAAATGTGCTGTTTAGATTCAACAAGGCCCTCTTCGCATGCTGCCAATTGCTCATTGAGCATGGCATTTACTGCTTTAAGATTTTGATTTTGTTGTTCTAAAGCATGCAAAGTTTCAGAGTGATCATCAATGACAGATTTGTCTTTTTCATGTGCAGCTAGTTTTTCATGCAACTCTTCTTCAGCTTGTTCAAGTTCAATTTTCTTTTCCAACAACTCTCTATTCTCTTCTTTCAGAGAATCAATCAGATTTTGTTGTCATTCAAGATCATCATGAAGACCAACATTTATGTTTCTCAAGAATGAACATTTTTCACATACAAAATTAGCAGAGCATGAAACAAAATTTTTATTTTCTTCAATCAACCTCTCATCATGGATTAGCCCATCGGCCATAGTTTGATCATTAGAGATTGACTTAGGTTGGTTTTGAAGTTTTATTACAATTTCTTCCAACCTAGTGATTTCATCATGAAGATTTTCATTTTCTTCCCTTAGACATGCAATGCTTTGTTTATGCGTATCTAGATCAACTGAGAGAGTATTGTTAAGCTCTTTAACAATAGAACACTTTTTACAAAACAAGCTTTCATTTTGGTTAATTTTCTTGAGATCCTTTTTCAAATTTTTATTTTCTGATTTGACCTTTTTGTATTGAGTAATCAACTCACCATAGGCTTCCATAAGCTCTTCAAAAGTGAATTCCTCAGAGTCAGAGTTTACCTGTGATGAAGATGCATTGCTAGACTGTTCTATACGGTCGGCCATGAAGCATTCTTATTCTTGTTCCTTCCCTTCATGGATTTTAACCAACTTGTCCAATACTTGCTTGGCTGTGCTGCAAGAGGACAAAAGATGAGTTAGTCTTAGATCAACGGCAGCTGTAATTAAGTTATATGCAAGACGATTATCATTATGTTTGGTCTCATGTTCGGCTAGCCAATCAATTGAATTTGATGACAGCTCATGAGGACTATTGTATATGAGAGTCCACAATTGTGGATCTATGGAGCTAACATAGATGAACATTCTTCCAACCCATGTAGAAAAATTTAAACCATCATAAATGGGTGGAGAAGCCATCGAAGTAAGTGTAGCATGTGAATCCATCTAAATAACAAACACCGGGATCTTTCCCTGCAGATCATTGGATCTGGGAATGACAGAGCCTCTCTCTGATACCACTTGTTGGGTCCCGTGAGGTGTAAACGGATCTAGAAGGGGGGGTTGAATAGATCCTATCACAAGTTATGGCCTATTCAAAAACTCTTATCTAGCGGAAGCTTAAACCACTCTTATAAAGTGAATGAATCACTTAGGCACAATGCACAGCAAAATTAAGTAGAGTGTCTCAAATGGAAAGATTTGAATTACAAGCTATGAAACGTCCACACTTCTTTAAGTGAATTACAAAGCATAACATATAGATGAACATGCAATAGCTTGCAACAACCGTGCGTGTGTGTGTATGCTATGTTGATCACTCAAAGTGCATATGTATGTGAGCAAGATAACCAAGTATGGAAGCACACGAACATGTGAATGGGGTTAGAAGATATAGAGCAATCACACACAATAAACAACCTACAACACAGGGATTTTTAAGGTGGTTCGGTTGTAACCCCGCAACCTACGTCCACCCCTCACCAAAACCCGGTGAGGCTTCCTTGCTGACACACAGCTTGACCCGGGGACACGCCCCAAACCACAGAACAGAGAAACCCCTCTTTCTGTCTTCCTACACACAAAGCCGGCAGGGACGACTACACCGTAAATCGGAGAACTCCCGATTGCCTTCCTACTAACCACCGGTAGGGACGATTCTCAATTCCAAATGTATGAATGAAATGGAAAACAAACAAATATGAAATCACTCAAACAAGATATAGAATATGCTTAAGAGAAAAGATCTTGTCTGAGGTTTGTTGGAGCTTGAATCTCTTGAGTATTTGATGAAGAACTTCTTCCCGGAGTACTGTTCACAGCTACAGTAACTCGAACTCCTCTTCCTTGAACACACCCTTGCAGCCTCCTTTGATTTTCCTTGTTAGCCTTGCTTTCTTCTACTCTTCTTGGAGGTTGCTGGATTGAGATATGAGCTTGAATCACCTTGAGTTGATGGAGAGATTGTTGGATGTAGCTTTGATCTTCTTTGAATCTCCTTGAGTTGATGAAGAGGTGTATGGATGTAGCTTTGATCACCTTTGCAAGCCTTGAATGCTTCTTGCTTGATTGGAGGTTGCTTGGCTTCAGATCTCACCTTGAATCACCTTGGAAGGATGAAGAACTCCTGCCCGAAACACTGTTCACGGAGGTGCTACAGTGCTCTCGAAATGGCCTCCCTTGATTCACTTCATCAACTCCATCAACTAGGGTTTCTAACCCTCTCATGTTGGTTTTATAACCCTTGGAATGGTCCTTGGACACCCTCCAGACCAGATCCACAAATCATGGGAAGTTAGGTAAGGTTTGATTAAACAAATCCATGGAAATGGGCTGGCCACAAGGTGGATTTCGAAGTCAAACAAGGCTGCATCGGGGCTGGCGGTCGACCAGAATTCATGGGCCAGGTCGACTGGAACCTGCTGCAGCCAGAACTTTTCGGCTCTGGCAAAACCGGTCGACCGGAATTCATGGGGCGGTCGACCGGAATGTCACAGACCCCGAACCTTTTGAGTCTGGGAAATTCGGTCGACCTAGCTACAGTGCCGCCGGTCGACCTAAAGCTACAGTAAATTCCAGATTAACACAATTCAGCCCCAAATGTCATTGTAACCCTTCCGAACTCTGTGGCATCAAACTCCTTTGATCTTGGGGAATATATATTGAGTGTTTTGGCCTGCAAAATCATATAAAAAGGATTAGAACTTTAGCTCAATAATCCATATAATAAATGTATGAAATACACATATGAAATCTCATGAATTAGTTAAATGTGAACACTTTGAATCACAAGTGTTCTGAGCTAAAGATCAAGAAATAAGAGCTCAACCACCCCAAGTAAAATATCCATGAAACACACTCATGGAATTTCAATAACAAGAAGGATAGAAAAGCTCATTCCCAAATTAACCATCCATATCAAAAGAGCAAGTTCATATGACAATGAATTTAAACGAATGGATGATCATCAAGTAACCCAAAGTTTCAAGATTGATGTGAGCATTCAAGAACCACATGTTCCTTGGTATTAATGCAATGTGAGAACATATAATGCAAGTTGTGAATGGGCATCATGAAACCAAATACATGGAGAGTGATAAACAACAATGACTAATAGTGTTAAGCCATTATCAAAATCAAGAATACCACAGAACTCATATGACTATAGAATGATGTCGAATGACCCAAGAGACCACAGAATGACTCAAATGACCTCAGAGACACAACAGCTAGCCCTCAGCAGCACACACCTTCATGCCCTCCAGCGGCACGCTCTTAAACCCTCAAAGGCCCTCCCAGCGGCACAACATTTTGCCTTTCCAGCGGCACGCCCTTGCAGTCTTTCAGCGGCACACCCCCTGGGCCTTCCAACGGTGCAGCCTGCTGGCTCCTCAGTAGCATGCCCCGGCAGAGCGAACGTGATGCCCATCCCCTATGATCCATTAGCGCGCAGTGGACTTGCTGAGGTGTCACCCGGTGAGAAGGCACGTAGCCTACCCCTTCTGCCGCCCAGGACAAGGGAGTCAACTCCCATTCAATGCGCGTTGAATCGTTCCCGCCCTCGGACGCCCCTGCCGCTGAAGATATAAAAGCCTCCGCTGCTCCAAAAAAGAAAGAGAGGTAGACGCAACAGAGAGACGGGAAGAGGAGAAGAAAAAGAGAAGAAGGGAAGAAGAGAAGAAGAAGAAGGAGAGGGGAGGCTCCAGCTCCCCCGTTGCTCCGTCCACCGCCCCTGTGCGAAGAGAGAAAAGAAGGGAAGAAGAGAGGAGAGTTTGCCACTCCACCCACCACCACCTGAGCGAAGAGAAGAGAAGAAAGGGAAAGGGGTTACTGCCCCCCTTTTTTTGCTGCTATCCCGTCCACCACCGTCTGTGTTAAGAGAGGAAGAGAAGAAGAGTGAGTGAAGAGGAAGAGAGAGGTCCGGGAGGGGAGGAGTCCATGCTCCGTCCCCCCCTCACTGTATTCTCTTTCTTTCTTCCTTTGTCCTCCTTTTTTTCCCTTTCCATTGGAATGTATTAGCTCCCTTGGGGCACTCTTTTTGTGAGAATAAAAGTAGAAGGCTTGTAAATATTTTTCGACGTCCTTCCGAGGCATTTCTTCCGTGCTTGCACCCCTCGGTGTTTCACACCCCTTTCTTTTTCTTCCTTTCTTTAGGGTCTTCTTTCTCCTGGGTGTTTTGGCCTTAGTTCACCCCCAGCCGTGCCCCAACGACACACCCCAGCTGTGCCCCAGCAGCACACCCCAGCTGTGTCTCCAGTAGCACACACCTGAAGTGCCCCAGCGGCACACCCCAGCCAGCCCTTACCGGCACACCCTTGGCCTGCCTCTACCCGGCACACCTGGCCCTCCCCCTTCCAGTCAGGGTATCCTTAGGCTGCATTAGCCCAATGTTTCCTTTTCGTCGTTCCCTCCGAGTTTTCCGAGGTTTTATTAAGGTGTTGCTGCTCTCAGGCGTCCACCTCCAATTGTCGGGTTCCGCCACTCCATGTGGGCACCTTCCCTGTATCTCCCTTACGCCCCGGGTCAAGGGAAGATGCTGTCGAATTTTTATCAAAAGTAATGCCATGATAAAAGACAAAGGGAAGTAACTAAGGAACGAACAAATAATGATAAGACATCCTAATCAAAACAATGGAACCGTACGAGACTCAGAGGATTGGGCTGCCGAACATGGCCCCGGACTTAACAAACCAATGAAGGATTGAGAACCTGGCTACCCAGAACTCCTCCACCTGAACTTCATATGCCAAAAGGGACCCCTTTTCAGCCCTCTCCACCAACCTCCAGCGGCACACTCCCTTGGCCCTCAGCGGCACACACCCTTGGCCTTCAACGGCGCACTCTCCACCAGCCTCCAGCGGCACACTCCCTTAGCCTCCAACGGCACACTCCCTTGGCCTTCAACGGCACACTGTCCACTAGCCTCCAGCGGCACACTCCCTTGGCCTTCAACGGCACACTCCCTTTGGCCTCCTGCGGCACACTCCCTTGGCCCTCAACGGCACACTCCCTTGGCCTTCAACGGCACACTCTCCACTAGTCTTCAACGACACACTCTCCACCAGCCTCCAACGGTACACTCCCCACCACCCTCTCCACACACGTGCCGAATGCAACATATAATAATAATAATAATAATAATAATAACGGACTCATAATAAAAAGGGGGTGAATAGTAATGATGACGAACTTAATAAATAAAGAAAGAAATAATAATAATAAAGAAATAAGTAACAATAACGATGAGCTTAACAGTAATTATAATAAACCTAAAATATATGTACATATGATGATAATGAATAATAAATGAATAAATAGTAATAATGGAAAAAAATAATAAATACGTAACAATAACAACAAATTCACTCCAAAAAAAATATGTAAAATAACAAATAATAATGATAAACATTCAAATAATAATAAAATGATGAGACCCGCTCCGCAGCCTCGTTCTCCTCGAGACCCGGTATAAAGGGAACATTAATGCCGCCTCCCCAATTCGGGTTCGGACCTTGGGAGCCATTCCAATATGGCCGTAATCTGACATTGCTCTGGGCCGATAGTTTGGCAAACCGGACTCGTTCTCATTAGGATACGTTTCTGCTCTTTCATTGAGATTGTCGTAAACTCGGCATACATTTGTACGGGTTTATTTCCGTTTACGTCGTGCCTTCCATACGGACTTTGGTCCGAACATAAAGTGGTCTATGAATGACCGACAAAAATCGAATGGAACAAGGCAATTCTCGTCATCTCCGAGCCCCACGCATGGGAATAACAATAAGACCTTCGTGGGTCACACTTAGACCACGGGTTCGCCCTAATCATGATCATTGTCTGACCAACATCCTCGGCCAATAGCCAGCTGTCTCTGTACACGTTTTCATTTCAGAATCTAGTCCCGGGACTCTTTCCCGTTGCCCTTCGGCACCGGACATATTAACGATGTCCACGCAAGCCTCGTTTGGACCACGGGAGGCGCCCCCGGAATGGCCCTGGCTCGATCTCGCACCGGGCCAATAAATGCACCGGTTTCCTACTACACTAACTGAGATTTAACCGAATGTTTTCAGTTCTTGGAATAATAAATTTGCCGTACCCCGGGCATACATATGTTCCGGGTCTATCTGCGACGATTACGATATTCTCAAGCCGGACACCCGTCTGAATATTGAACGGTCCCCCAAACGACCGACACGTTCCGAATGTTTGCTTCCCTAGACATAGGGCATTCCAGCTGATTTAAGGCACACTCTCCCGTTGCCCCTTGGCACCGAAAATATTAATGATGCTCATGCAAGTCTTGTTGCGACCGAGGGGGAGGGGGGGCACCGCCGTATGGTCGCAGATTGGTCTGGCACCGGGCCGACAAACTTATCCATTTCCGACCGCTCTAACCAGGATTTAACTGAATGTTTTCCGTTCCTCTGAACAGTAAATTTGCCGTACCCCGGCATACATATGTTCCGGTCTTCCCGTGACGATTGCGCTTTTCTCGAGCCGGACATTCGTCCGGATATTGAATGGTCAGCACATGACCGACATGATCTCGAATGTTTTCTTCTCACCCGCATACGGGGATTTCAATACTTCCTAATAAACCTTTCATGCAATTAATTCTCTGGCCATGAGGCCCTGATTCCTGGCGATTAATCAAGGGTGTTCCCCTCTCCGAGGGGATGTAAATGACGCCATGACCTTTATGGCGCGGCGGGTTTTGGTCTCGACACGAACCACACAATCGTCTAATTAGTCAGATCGCGCGCACCCGTGGCTCTTCGGAGCCCGAACAAATTGTCACTTCGGTGACTGGAATGCCCACGCACTTAATAGACGAATCACTTAAACAAGCGAATTTTAGTGCGTCCACATGTAGAAATGCTTAAATCATGTTGGTCACTTGCCGACCATTTCATATTCGGACGGAAGTCCGTGTTGGAAGTATGACGAAGATGGATACAAAACACGTACAAATGTATGCCAAGTTTATGGCAATTTCAATAAAAGAAAGAAAACGGATCCCAATGGGAACGAGTCCAGTTTGACGGACTATCGGCCCAGAGTAATGTTGGATCACGGCCATATCGAGATGGTTCCCAAGGTCCGAACCCGATTTGGGGGGTGACGTTAATATTCCCTTTACACTAGGTCTCGAGGAGAAACATGGCTGCGAAGTAGGCTTCATCTTCATCATTATTATTTTTTAAAAATATTTTATTTTTTTATTATTTTTATTATTTTTAATTTTTAATTATTTTATTTATTATTTTTGTGTGTTTATTATTGTTATTATTATTTTTATTTCTGTATTATATATATTTTTGCATTTGGAGCGTGTATGAAAGGATGGGCCAAAAGGGCTGAAGGGAGGTCTACGCAGGTTTACCCTAAGGTCGGTGCAGGTTTGGGGCAAGGTCTGTGCAAGTTTTGGCCAAGGTCTGTGCAAGTTTGGGGCAAGGTCTGTGCGGGTTTTGGCCAAGGTCTGTGCACATGGGCATGGTCTGCGCAGGTTTGGGGTAAGGTATGTGTAGGTTTTGTCCAAGGTTTGTGCAAGTTTGGGGCAAGGTCTGTGCGGGTTTTGGCCAAGGTCTGTGCACATGGGTAGGGTCTGTGCAGGTTTGGGGCAAGGTCTGTGCGGGTTTTGGCCAAGGTCTGTGCACATGGGTAGGGTCTGTGCAGGTTTGGGGCAAGGTCTGTGCAGGTTTTGGCCAAGGTCTGTGCACATAGGCAGGGTCTATGCAAGTTTGGGGCAAGGTCTGTGCAGGTTTTGGCCAAGGTCTGTGCACATGGGCAGGGTCTGTGCAGGTTTGAGGCAAGGTCTGTGCAGGCTTTGGCCAAGGTCTGTGCACATGGGCAGGGTCTGTGCAAGTCTAGGGCAAGGTCGGTGCAGGTTTTGGCCAAGGTCTGTGCACATTCGAAGGCTGGGCTTCCAGGGACTGTGCAGGTTTTGGCCAAAGTCTGTGCACATGGGCATGGTCTGTGCAGGTTTGGGGCAAGGTCTGTGCACATGGGCATGGTCTGTGCAAGTCTGGGGCAAGGTTTGTGTAGGTTTTGGCCAAGGTCTATGCAAGTTTTAGCCAAGGTCTGTGCACATTCGAAGGCTGGGCTACCAGGGTCTGTGCAGGTTTTGGCCAAAGTCTGTGCACAAGGGCAGGGTCTGTGCAAGTTTGGGGCAAGGTCTTTGCAGGTTTTGGCCAAGGTCTGTGCAAGTTTTGGCCAAGGTCTGTGCACATTTGAAGGCTGGGCTGCCAGGGTCTGTGCACATTTGAAGTTTGGGCTGCCAAGGTATGTGCACATTCAGAACAAGGTCGGTGCACATGACACAGGGCTGAAGACAAAACTTCCAGCAACACTCCAACTTGAAGATTTATTTATTGCTTTATTGCTTCAATGTTTTATTTTTTATTTTTATTTATTTATGTGTTTATTTATTTATTATTATTATTACTATCTTTTCTTTTATTATTATTATTATTATTATTGTTGTTTGTGAGTTCTTCACATATTGTTTATGCGTTTCTGTTTTATCTCTGTGGACATGCAAAATTGCACGCCCGTACGACCCAACTAGTCCGGCATCAACAACAACTCCAACTAGAGAAACTACGGAGAAGATGGGCCATCCGAACTCTCCAAACAAACGCACATACTGCCGTGAAGCCGTCTCCGGAGTCACGACAGCAAAGAGAGATCTACTACCAGAATACACTCCAACCTGTGGGCCCCAAAGAGAACTAAGTGGACCGTCAATCGGGCTCGAAACGGGCTCAAGTCTATCTCAACGGCACACACCCGTGCCCCATCAACGGCACGCTCAATGTGCCCCTCAGTGGCACGCCCATGTTGCCCCCCAGCGGCACACCCTGCGGACCCTCCAGCGACACACCCCGGGCCTCCCGCTCAGCGGCATGCTCCCGAGCCTGTTCAGCGGCACGCTCCCCTGGCACTCCGCCGGCACACTTGGTGGGGACGCTCCACCGGCACATCCAGTTTGCGTGTCTTTCCCGGCACACGTCGCCAACCCCTTCACCGGCACATGTTGCCAGCCCCTTCAGCGGCACACCCCGTGCCCCGTCAGCGACCCACAGGCGGAGCCTCCTCCGCCGGCACACCCGTCCAGCCCTTCAACGACACACTCAAGATGCCCTTCGGCGGCACACTCCGCAGCCCTCAGCCCCTTGGAGAGAGCCACGCTGCCTATCCCCCTGCCACCCAGGATGAGGGAGTCAAATCCCAATCAATGCCACGGACGTTCCCGCCTTCGCCCGATCTCGCTGCTGCTGGGGTATAAAAACCCCTCCACTCCATGCGAACGAGAGAGGAGAGAACAGAGACGAGCATGCCCAGCCACTGCGTTGCTTCCAGGTGAGAGAGAAGAGAAGAAGAGGAAAATAAGAAGAAGAGGAGGAGAGGCTTTGGCTTCCCCCCAGCTGCTCCGTCCACCATCGTCCGCGCGAAGAGAAAGAGAAGAAGAGGGAGGCCCTCCGGGGACCACTGACGAGTGAGAGAGAGTAAGGGAGAAAGAGAGAAAGAGAGATGTAGCAGGGGGAGTGGGGAAGACCAGGGAGTCGTCGCCCCTGCTCGACCATAACTCCCCATTTCCTCCTCTCCATGCATTTTCTTCTTCTTCATCTTTTCTCCCCCACTGTTGTATCTTCTACCCTGGTGTTTTGATGTATACGTGGCCGGTTACGGCCCTTTCTCTTCATGAATGAAAATTTCTCCCCTTTCTTTGAATTTCTTACTACCGTGTTTGATTCATGCCCGGATGTGTATGTTTGAACTCTTCCTCCTCTTCCTTCTGATGGTTTGGTCCCCAATGTGGGCCTTCTTCCCCCTTTTCATGGACCTCTTCATGGGATCCCTAGCCTTCACCCTCGTCCCTTTGCCTACAGG
This sequence comes from Amorphophallus konjac, assembly GCA_022559845.1. Classification (NCBI taxonomy): domain Eukaryota; kingdom Viridiplantae; phylum Streptophyta; class Magnoliopsida; order Alismatales; family Araceae; genus Amorphophallus; species Amorphophallus konjac. The sequence continues at coordinate 36,815,074 of CM040123.1, forward strand.
GAGAGGTCCTTTTCTTCTTCGAACACCCAACCACAACATCACCATTGGCCTTCCTCCATTCTCCAGCCCCAAATTACCTAGTCAACCCACAGCCTTCACTCCCTCAGACCAGCCCTTCCCATGCACAGCCTCTCTAGCTGGTACACTCTTGGCCTTTTCTTCGACGGCACACCTTGTGCCTCTCCACCGGTATGTCCCCTGGCCGGTGCACCCTTAGCCCCTCGGAGCCTCCCCTGGGCCAACCTCTCACCGGCACACCTCTTGGTGCCAGCCAGCCCCGCACGCTTCCCCCTTTATCTTTCCTGGCCGACACGGCCTCTTGCCCGCCTAGCCCGGCACGGTCTCCTGGCCTGTGCACACCCCCTAGGCCAACCCTTCACCGGCGCAGCCTACCTGGCCGGTGCACCCTCAGCCCTTTAGCGGCACACCCGTGCCCTCTTTGTCCGGCACACCCGTGCTTTCTTTGCCCGGCACATCAGTCCCCAGTCCCTCCTTCTTGCTCGGTGCACCCCCTAGCTAGTCCTAGAATAGTCTTCCACTCACCGTTCCCTTCGAGTTTTCCGAGGCTTTATTAAAGGTATTGCCGCTCTCGGGCGCCCACCTCCCATTGTCGGGTTCTGCCACTCCTTGTGGAAGCGTTCCCTGTATCTCCCTTACGCTCGATCAAGGAGAGATGCTGCCGAATTTTTGTTAGAAACGATAACATGTTAAAAAGATAAAATAAATCAACAAACAAATGGGGCAATAACGAATTAAAAGACAAAAGGAAGCAACAAACAAATGAAAAGAACAACGGTAAAACGCTTTAACCAAGCCAAGGGAATCGCAATCAACTCAAAGAGAACCGAATCGAACGATAATTAAGCAACTTGAACATCCGTCCTCAGGAGAGAAAGAATGAAAGATAATCAAGGGAAAGAAAGAAGAAATTCATGCGAATTGAATAAAATCAAGAGAGAAATAAAAAGAAGAAGATATAAGAATGAAGGAGGGGTGGGCCCTTTCCAAACTCTTCCCCGACACGCCTTCAACCCTTCGTCGGCACGTCTTCCCGGTCTCCCTTGGTCGACACACCCCAGCCTATACTTCCCCGGCACGCCCTCTTGGAGCCTAGGCCGACACGCTCTAGCCCAGACCCTTCGCCGGTATGCCCATCCTTGCTTGGCCTCTTCGCCGGCACGCTCTCCCCATGCTCAACGCCCCCCTTTTAGCCCCTGCCTGCACACCTAGCCGCGCCCTTCACCGGTACACCCTATCCGTGCCTCTGTCGGCACACCCTCCCTTGGCACCCTTCGCCGGCACGCCCATGCGGCCTTCATCGACATCATCTCCAGCCCCCCCCTTTGGCGGCACGCCCGTTCGCCCCCCTTCGCCGGTACGCCCGTTCGCGCCCTTAGCCGGCACGCCCGCTCGCGCCCTTCGCCGGCACGCCCGCTCGCGCCCTTCGCCGGCACACCCAGCTTGGCCGCCCTTCACCGGCACGCCCCTTCAGCCCCCCTTTTGGCCCTCCAGCGGCCCACTCTCTCTCCAGAAATATATATATAATATATAATAATAATAATAATAATAATAATAAATTAATAAAAATTCTGATAAATAAATAAATCTGAATATATATAAGAAATAAACAAAAAAATGTGAAATAGAAATAATAATAATAGTGAAAAGAAAATATAGTAATAATATTAAGCAAAATGGAGAAGCTATTCAGAACAAATGTATAAAGGGGAATAAACATCACAAAAAATCATATGGTTAAAAAGAAATCCCAGATAAAAAAATGGTAAAATCTATATTGCAGCCCCGTCTCTCCCATGACCTGGTGCTGAAGGAACAACAATGCCGCACTTGTAGGCCGGGCCTGAGCCTTGGGAGTCATCCCAATATGGTTATGACCCGACCTCGCCTCGGGCCGACATTCCGTTTAAGCCGGACTCGTTTCTCAGGCCGGATCCCTTCCGAGCCACTACTAAAATTGCCGCGCGTTCGGTAGACATTTGAACGGGTTCACCTCGATTTCTGCCGCGTTTCTATTATGGACCTTTGTCCGAACATAAAATGGTCTATTCATGACCGACAAAATCTGAATAGAACATCCTACGTACGGGAATATCAATATGGTCTTCATGGGTCACGCTTAGACCTCGGGTCCGTCCCGATTATGATCATCATCCGACCCGTATCCTCGGCCTACAGTCTGCTCCCTCTGAATACATATTGACTCTGGGCTCTGAGCCCGGGACACTCCCCCGTTGCCCCTTGGCACCGGAAATATTAATGACGCTCATGCAAGTCTTGTTTCGACCGCGGGGGGCCCACCGCAGTATGGTCGCGGCTTGACCTTGCACCGAGCCGACAAAGTTGTTGGTTTCTGACCGCTTTAACCAGGATTTAACTTAATATTTCTCGTTCCTCTGAACAATAAATTTATTGTACCCCGGCATATATATATTCCGGTTTTCCCCGTGACAATTGCGTTTTTCTCGAGCCGGACATTCATCCGAATATTAAATGGTCAGCACATGACCGACATGATCTCAGACACTTCCTTTACGCCCTCATACGAGGACTTCAGCATTTCTTAATATATTTTTATGCAATTAACTTCCTCGCCATTGTTGACACCCGTTTTTAGCCTGCAAGTTGAGTCATTTCTCTTATTCATCATTTTGATGTCCCGAATTACCCATTATTTTGGAGCCTTCCTTGGATGAATTTCAAGCCCATTTCATTATTCCATTCTATTTGAGCCTTGGAGATCATTATTTCATGGAGCCCTGGAGCTTATCTTATCACCTGTCGGCCTTCCAAGTCAACTCACGGCCCATTTAGGCCGGCTTCCCTCAAGCATTCAGCCCCCTTTCCCTGCGCAGTCTTGAAAACAGTCCTTTTTCACCCACTTTCTTTCCTCCTTTCAAAATGTGTCCTTCACAAAAGTTGTTCATCTTTCAAATCCCCACAATTCCTTCTTCTATGTCATTGGCCAGTTCTGCACCAATTTCGAGTTATTTACACTTTTCCAGCAGACTACATTGTTCACCTATGTCCCGATATTCTCTCTCTATGTTCTAGCCCTATTTTCTCCATCTTATGATCATTTTCTCATATTACTTTCTTCATAAAAGTTGTTCATTTTTAAGTTATCTACAATTTCTTCTTCTACTACTTTTGTTAATTCGGCACCGTTTTCAAGATATGCTTCAATTTCTAAAGTCGCACGAGCCTGGCAGCGAAACGGTCAACAATTGACCGTTCCTTGAGTTGGACGGTTACAAGGTGACCGTCCAACAGTAAAACAGTCAACAGTTGACCGCCCATGAACAGTAACTTTTTTAATTTTTTTAATTTTAATTTTATTTTTATTATTTTTAAAATGTCATAAAACGGTCTTCTTAAGACCGCCTCACTCAAAAAACGGTCCGTGGATGACCGTTTATCTATTTTTTGTGCGAAAAGTCCTCCGGTCACCCCAGGTCTAGGCGGTCGACTTCTAGACCGCCCAATTCAATAAACGGTCTATCGTGTGACCGTTCAACTAATAGAGAGTCCAAAAAGTCCTGAACTCCATCTTCTTCGCCGTCGGATTCTAAGGTCGAAACCTGTGCAACTGGGCCTCCTTATTAGGGCTCTATCTTCTAGAATACTTTACTAAATTGAGCCCCGTTTGTTACTGTACCTTCCCCTTTGTATTATCTTGAATTTGGTAAATGGAGCACGATTTTTAATTGATTATATCTCCTGGAATCTTGGCCGCAATATCAGGTTTTATGCATTTTCGCGTCACACAAACCCTTCCAGATTAAGCTCCGGGGCCACCTTCCATGGACTCTATCTTCCAAATCCTTCCACCAAAAAGAGTCCAATTTGTTCCTAGCTCTTATCCTATCTATTATCTCGAGATTGATCCAGAGATCTCGAGATTTGGTGGACTCTATCTTCTGGAATCGTGGGAGAAAGTTGGGGGTTTCATCACTTTTCAATATAAACCTTCCCAGATTTCCTATGCGATGGGGGCGAGTTTCAAGGCGACGGCGAAGCCATGTCGGATTTTCTACTCAATCCTTCGACCCTAGCCTGAAGAGGGAAGTATTGTCTTTCCATTGATTCATTATTTGATCGATTTCATCATCGTTTGCCCTCCTAACTTCGCCCCTACTTTGGAAAATCATCACAGTTTGCTGTTTTCTGCTATAAAGTTCGCGACGGGGGCCTATTCATCAAGCTGGGGCGGAGTCATGCTTCATCCATTTCGTCCTCCCTCAACTCCATCTTGAAGAGGGTAGTATTAGCTTCATTTTCATTATATGTTTTCCTTATTTCTCCTATCTCTTCCCCCTCTTCCAAGCCCTAACTTTTGAGGTTTCACCGCACTGTTTTGCACTTTGTTGAAACTCAGATTTCTTGTGACGGGGGCATGTTTGCGTCACCGGTGCGAGGCCGTGGGGCACTCTTGATCCATCCTTTAAACTCCATGCTCTATAGGGAAGTATAATCTTTGTGTTACTTGATTTTGGGCTCATTACCTCGTCATCTTCATGCATATTTTTGTCCATTTTTCTCCCATGTTCTGCACCCTTCTATTTTCTTGTGTTTTCCACCCCGTTTTTCACTAGTCTCTTCCCCGTTTTAAACCCTACTTTTTGCCCTAGTTTCACCACAACATTCTCACCTTTCAATAGCATCCACTCTTTCCCTTTTTGGTGTTCTATCTTGTGAAATATTCATCTTTGTTTGAGTCCATTTTGTGCACTGTTCTACATTTTCTGCACAGTCCATATTTTTTCCCAAATCTCCGCCATCATAACATTTTGTCCCGACCTCCTTTTGGAATGATTCTTGTTCCTACGCCTTCACAACACTCAAGTATTCTGTCATCTCAAATTTCTCCCTATTTGGACAACGTTTGTCTCTCTGTTTGCATCAGTCTTTGCACCCACTTTACACTGTTCGCACAGTTTTTCTTGTGACTTGCACTTTTGCACCTTGTTTATCTATGTTAATCATGGCATATTAAATCAATCTCTTCACTCTAATATCATCATAATATACACACCTATTGTTTGCACTCTTCCATAGGGGTTAAAAACCCTCCCCCGGTGAGTTTGCCCTCAATCTTTCATGCTACTTTATACACTTGGGCATATTTCTACACTTAGCATTTTCTAATGGGTTTTGCCTCTTGTCTTGTGTTTGTTTCGCAGGAAAGTATGGAAAGTGAGGCCCTTACCTTCTAGCCGGCTTGAAGGCGAGGAGAGGTAATCCACAAATCCCCGCATCTTGATATTGAGCGTGATCATCCTCTTTTTCCAAGGTACACAACGTGCATAGTATTTCATATCCTTTGGCGTTGTTATTCTTTGGTGGCGATCACGGTATTCTTCTACATCCTTTGTCACCTTTTTATTGATTGTATGATCATGCTACCATGTTTACATAGTCACATGTTCATGATGTTCACTTGATATGCACATTATGTTATCCCTTATGCATATATGCTTGTCTATGTGACTTGGGACACCACGCTCCACATTTTCCACATCATCAGCCATGAGGTCCTGATTCTCGACGATTAATCAAGGGTGTTCCCTCATATGGGGGATGTAAATGACGATGTGACCTCTATGGTGTGGCAGGTTTTGGTCCCGAAACGAAGCACACAATCGTCTGACCGAGTCAGATCGAGTGCACCATGGGATCCTCGGAGCCCGAACAAATTGTCACTTCAGTGACTGGTATGCCCATGCACTTAATAGACGAATCAACCATCAGAACAGATGAAACAAACATTAATGAGTGAACGAAAAGTGTGTCCACAAGTCTGGCATGCCCGGTGGGACCAAAACCACCCTTCATCTCTTCGCCGGGATTCAGGGCCTCATGGCCTCTTAATAAATGATGTTTGCCTGCTTTGATGAATGGCAGGTGCTGTCTTCGCCAGCCCCAGGGGAGAAAAGCCGGACTAGGCGCAATTGCCTTCGTGGCCTCGAGGACGCTGCTCCGAAGCAGATGCAGCTTCCAGGAATCATGGGGGCTGTTATAAAAAAAAGAGAAGAGAAAGAGAAAAGAAGGGAGGGGAAATCAAACCCCCTTTTCTTAAGAAGAAAAAGAAGAAAAGAAGAAAAGTAGGAAATAAGAAAAGAAGGGAAGTAGAAAAGAAAGAAGCAAAAAAGAGAAGATAGAGAAATGACGAGAGATGGTTGTATGGCCTCGTCCGTCGAGACCCGTGCTGAACAAAGATTGCCACTGTGGGAGTGATGCGGTGGAGCGAACCACTCATCCCCTCCCTGAGGGGGTGAGCGCTCTCCTACACACTTACCTTGGTCTATTACATAAAAGAAAGAGAAGAAAAGAAAGGACGAAAAGAAAAGTTGGCAAGCATTGTTGACCAAAAGAACAAGAAGAAACCCGACATCCCGCCCGACTCTAGGAGGGTACAACTCCATGGTGCAACGCCCTAGTCCGTTCCACCTTCCTGCTGCCTCTATCCGGCATAAGACGGCCCCTTGAGTGGCTGTTAAAAGACCCGGCAAGCCACAACTGTAGCTTGATGAATTGCTGCCCGCTGCGGGGAATGCTTTATAGCAATGAGGCCAAGCACAGCCACCACCCTCGAAGAGAGCATGCACATACCCCGCCATGGGGGATAAGAAGAAGAGATATACCCCGCCATGGGGGCATAAGAGACAGAAAAAAAGATATACACCCCATTCCCAAGGGCACATGAAGAGAAATACACCCCCGCCCTGGGGGCATGTGAGAAGAATCTACCCCGATCTGGGGGCATAAGAAGAAACAGAGTTGCACCCCGACTCGGGGGACATGTTAGACAAAGGATACACCCCGGCCTAGGGGTATTTGAAGAAGAAATGTACCCCGCCATGGGGGCATAGAAGCCATGAAGAATACACCCCGGCTTAGGGGCATTTGAAGAGGTTACATCCCACCTCGGAAGCATAAGAAAGAGAGGAATACACCAGGGCTTAGGGGCATTTGAAGAAGAAACATACCCCGCCCGGGGGCATAGAAGCCATGAAGAATACGCCCCAGCTTAGGGGCATTTGAAGAGGTTACATCCCAGCTCGGGAGCATAAGAAAGAGAGGAATACACCCCGGCTTATGGGCATTTGAAGAAGAAACATACCCCACCCGGGGGCATAGAAGCCATAAAGAATACGCTCCGGCTTAGGGGCATTTGAAGAAGCTACATCCCACCTTGGGAGCATAAGAAGAAAAGAGTCCACCCCGACTTAGGGGCATCTGAAGAAGGAGTATACCCTAGGCTCGGAGTCCATGAACCCCCCGGGGGGGCATCTGAAGCAGAACAAACAACATCCCTCGGCTTAGGGGGGGCGTATGAAGAAAGGAATACACCCCTATATGGGGGCACATAAGCAAAGAAGAAGAATTCACCCCGCCTCGGGGGCATAAGAAGCAAGAATTACACCCCGCCTTGGGGGCAGCAATACACTCCACTCTGGGGGCACTAGAAGCAGAATACACCCCGTGCCGGGGGCATGTGAAGAGAAATATACCTCGCTCTGGGGCATCAGAAGCAGCAATACGCCCCACCTTGGGGGCATCAAAAGCAGCAATACACCCCACCTTGGGAGCACAAGAAGCAAACACCCCCCGGTGTGTCTGGGCAGAAGAAGAAGAATTCACCACGGTCTGGGGGCATAGAAGCCATAAAAGATACACCCCGCCATGGGGGCACATAAAGAGAATACACCCCGACCTAGGGGCACACAAACATTCACCCCACCTTGGGGGCGTAAGAGGCAAGAATTACACCCCGCCTTGGGGACATCAGATGTAGCAACACACCCTGCTCCGGGGACATAAAAGCCATAAAGAAATACACCCCGCCCCGGGGCACAGAAGCAAAGAGACATACATCCCGACCTGGGAGCATATGAAGAAAAGTATACTCCGCCCAAGCGGCATTTGAAGAAACAACATACCCGACTTCGGGGGCACAGAAGCCGTAAAGAGACACACCCCCGCCCTGGGGGCATAAGAAGCATAAGAATTCACCCCCGCTCGGGAGGCATCAGAAGCAAAGACGCTACCCCGCCATGGGGACATAGAAGCCATAAAGAGCTCACCCCTCCTGGGGGGCACGACAAGCAACAGAGTTATACCCTGATCTAAGGGCACGTGAAGAAAAGATGCATCCTTCCTTGGGTGCACAAGAGGTGAAACACACCCCTCGTGCGGGGCGCTTGAAGTAAGCTACACCCCGATCCGGGGGCATACGAAGCAGAAAAATCCACCCCGCCCTGGGGGCATAAGAGGCAAAGAATCCACCCCGTGCCGGGAGCATATGAAGAGAAGTTTACCCCGCTATGGGGCATAAGAAGCAGCAGAACCCACCTCCGCCATGGAGGCATAAGGAGCCAAGACTCCACCCTGCCGTGGGGGCGTAAGAGGCAAAGACTCTGCCCGTGCAAATCTGCCCTGCATGGGGTATAAGAAACATAAGACACACCCCACCCGGGGGCACAGAAGCCATCAAGAATACACCCCGGCTTAGGGGGATCTGAAGAAGAAACATACACCCCGCATGGGGGCATTGAAGTTGTAAAGAGTACACCCCAGCCCGGGGGCACATAAGCGAAAAGAATACACCCCGACCCAGGGGGCATACGAAGAAAGCTATACCCCGGGTTAGGGGCATGTGAAGAGAAATATCCCTCGGGCCTGGGGGCACAAGAAGCGTGAAGTTGCACCCTGGTTTAGGGGCACTCGAAGAGAAACATACCCCGCTCTGGGGCATAAGAAACAAGGAATTTACACCCCCTCTAGGGGCATAGAAGCCATGAGAAACACACCCCGCCTGGGGGCACAGAAGAAAAGCTACACCCCAACCTGGGGGCATGTTAAGAGAAAAAAAAACACCCCAGTCCGGGGGCATCAATGAGAAAGGAAGAGCAGAACAAAAAGAATAGTCACAGGGTAGGCGTGGTTTTTGCACCCGCCTCTTCACAATAAAAAAAAGGGAAGAAAAGAAGAAGAAGAAGAGAAGAAGAAAAAGAACAGCTACGAGGCAGACGTGGTCTTTGCACCTGCCTTTCCGCACAAAAGAAGAAGAGAAGAAGAAAAAGAACAGCCACGAGGCGAATGCGGTCTTTGCACCCGTCTCTCCACACAAAAGAAGAAGAGAAGAAGAAAAAGAAGAGTCACGAGACAGACGTGGTCTTTGTACCTGCCTCTCCACACAAAAGAAGAAGAGAAGAAGAAAAAGAAGAGTCACGAGGCGAACATGGTCTTCGCACCTGTCTCCCCACACAAAAGTAGAAGAGAAGAAGAGAAAGAAGAGTTACGAGGCAGACGTGGTCTTTGCACCCGCCTCTTCACAATAAAAAAAAAAGAAAAGAAGAAGAAGAGAAGAATAGAAAAGAAAAAGGATCATGAGACAGATGTGGTCTTTGAACCCACCGCTTCACAAACCCTTCTCCTCAGCTCTTGTATCTTGCTACCCGACGCCCTTCGGCTCAGCCATGTCAGCCAAGGCCCACTATCAGGATTAATCCATTCGTCCCACCACGCTCTCCGATATCTTTTTGGATTTATAGCCTACTACTAACATCTCTCGACTTGTCAGCCTGCTCCCAATATCCCTTGACTTTTTAGCCTACTTTTCAGTATCCTTCGGCTCTTACGGCCCGCTTTCCCAACTCTGGCTCTCGTAGCCTGCTTCCCAGAATTCGGCCTTCACGGCCCGCTTCCCATAATTTTGGCTCTTGTAGCCCGCTTCCCAATACCCTTGGCTTTTGTAGCATGCTTCCCAGAATTTGGCCTTCATGCCCCGCTTCCCAATTTTGGCTCTTGTAGCCTGCTTACCTTTGGCCTTCGTGGCCTACTTCCCAATTCTGGCTCTCGTAGCCTGCTTACCTTTGGCCCTCGTGGCCTGCTTCCCAACTTTGGCTCTTGCAGCCTGCTTCCCTTTGGCTTTTATAGCCTGCTTCCCAACTTTGTCTCTTGCAGCCTGCTTACCTTTGGCCTTCGTGGCCTGCTTCCCAATTCTGGCTCTCGTAGCCAGCTTACCTTTGGCCCTCGTGGCTTGCTTCCCAACTTTCGCTCTTGCAGTCTGCTTCCCTTTGGCTTTTATAGCCTGCTTCCCAACTTTGGCTCTTGTAGCTTGCGTCCCTTTGGCTTTTATAGCATGCTTCCTAACTTTGGCTCTTGTAGCCTGCTTACCTTTGGCCTTCGTGGCCTGCTTCCCAACTTTGGCTCTTGCAGCCTGCTTCCCTTTGGCTTTTATAGCCTGCTTCCCAACTTTGGCTCTTGTAGCCTGCTTACCTTTGGCCTTCATGGCCTGCTTCCCCAGTTTGGCTCCTGCAGCCTACTTCCCTTTGGCTTTTATAGCTTGCTTCCCAACTTTAGCTCTTGCAGCCTGCTTCCCTTTGGCTTTTATAGCCTGCTTCCCAACTTTGGCTCTTGTAGCCTGCTTACCTTTGGCCTTCGTGGCCTGCTTCCCAATTATGGCTCTCGTAGCCTGCTTACCTTTGGCCTTCGTGGCATGCTTCCCAACTTTGGCTCTTGCAGCCTGCTTCCCTTTGGCTTTTATAGCCTGCTTCCCAATTCTGGCTCTCGTAGCCTGCTTACCTTTTGCCCTCGTGGCCTGCTTCCCAACTTTGGCTCTTGCAACCTGCTTCCCTTTGGCTTTTATAGGCCGCTTCCCAATTTTGGCTCTTGCAACCTGCTTCCCTTTGGCTTTTATAGGCCGCTTCCCAATTTTGGCTCTTATAGCCTGCTTCCCTGATTTGGCTTCCGCAGCCTGCTTCCCATAAGTTCGGCTCTTGCAGCCCGCTTCCCAATATCTTTGGCTCTTACAGCCTGCTTCCCAGAATTCGGCCTTCAGGGCCTGCTTCCCAGAATACGGCCTTCACGGCCCGCTTCCCATAACTTCGGCTCCTGCAGCCCACTTCCCAATTTTGGCCCTTGTAGCCTGCTTCCCCGATTTGGTTTCCGTAGCTTGCTTCCCACAATTTCGGCTCTTGCAGCCTGATTCCCAATATCTTTGGCTCTTGCAACCTGCTTCCCAGAATTCAGCCTTTACGGCCTGCTTCCTAGAATTCGGCCTTCACGGCCCGCTTCCCGTAACTTCGACTCCTGCAGCCCGCTTCCCAACTTCGGCTCCTGCAGCCTGCTTCCCATAATTTGGCTCTTGCAGCCCGCTCTCCTCGATTTTTGGCTATTGTGGCCTACTTCCAATATCAACTTCGGCTTTTATAGCCCGCTTCCCCAATGTCCTTTCGGCCCTTCGCGGTCTCCTTCCTCAGCACCTTGGCTGCTGCTTTGATTCTATATGCACATACAAGATACATATACGTAACGACAACATGTTCTTACGCAAAAAAAAAGAAAAAGAAGAAAAAAAGATAAAAAAAATAATAAGAATTGCTTGGCTACCCTGCTTGCATGTTTGCTTAATATAGAATAATACACCTCCTTGGAATTTTCTAGGACCGTGTTTCCTTGTCAAATAATGTCGCCCCGATTCCGGATGCCGGCGCATCACGGCATACACTCGAAGGGAACCCAATTATGGTGGGTGCACATGAAGTCCCGCGATCAATGACACCCAAGAGGGGGGTGAATTGGGTGTTTACCAATTTTAAGGAAAACTTTTAGCTTTTTACAAAATATGTGGTAAACAATAATTAGCAATTGAAAACTAATTAACCAATGCTCTCAAACTCACCGTTCCCACACGACCATACAACGAAAATAAACAAACCACATAAATAACACACAATGCACATTGGTTTTTAAGGTGGTTCGGATCCAACGACGGCAATCCTACGTCCACCCCTCACCAAATCCGGTGAGGCTTCACTCGGGGATAAATCCCCAAACGGAGACGACACTCCAATCACACATGCAGGAAGACGCCTGCCCACACACACACGAGGACGCACCCCAACACACACACACACACACACGGAGACGAGGTCTCCAACACGATCCAACAGCCGGATCAATAAAGCATACACACGCTGCGACAGATGCAGCACTCCACACACTAAAAGGATCGGATCTAAAAAGATCCACACACACACACACACGTAGATCTAAGAAGATCTACACACACACGAATCAAATACGACACAAACTCATACGACCACGGATCCAACAACGATCCACACACACATAAGTTATAGTGGTTTATGATGAAACACAAATATGAAACTTAAAGCACAAGACACCAGAATAAATAGACCACAGTTTATAATGCTCCTGATTTAGGCTCCCCCTGAGTGTATGCTCCGGATGTTCGCGTTGATTCCTTCTTCACCTGAATGGCTTGAGACTCAGCTTGAATGGCCTTGTATTGGATGTAGGTTTCCTTGCACGGAGTACTGTTCACTGCTACAGTACTTCTTCTTCTGTTCACTTAGACAGCCTTCCCTTAAGCTCTTCTTGAGATCCTTGCTTGATTGGAACTCCCTGGCTTTGGAAGATGACTGAATGGCTTCACTTGATGCTTGAATGGCTTCGATCGGATGAAGAACTTGGTGGAAGGAATGTTGTTCACGATCGTTGCAGCAACCTTCCCTTGATAGATACTATCTTGATCTCTCTAGGTTGATTTGTTGTTGCTTCAGTTCATGGGAAGATGATGGCTTCAAAATAGATCTTGGATCTTCAACTATGATGAGGCTTTGATCTTCGAATTACTGTTCACAGCTACAGTGATATTCCTCCTCTTCCTTGAGCCAGCTTGATCCCTCTTGTTCTCTTGGAGCCTCTTAAGGTTCATGACCTCAAAGAGAGGTTTTATAACCCTTGGAAGGTTAGAGACAAGACCCAGACCCAGATCCACAATTTATGGGGTGATTAGGAGCATTGGGATTAAAGAAATGGGGAAGGGAATCACTCCACGGATTGGAAATAAAAAGTCAAAGATGGAGGCTTCGAGGCTGGCGGTCGACCGGAGGTGGGCTGGCGGTCGACCGCTAGGGGCCATCCTGTAGCTGTGTGGCTGCTGGGAAAACCGGTCGACCGCTAGGGTCCTGGCGGTCGACCGCCAGGTTTACAGGTTGCCAATATTCAATTCTGTTATTTCAGGTCGACCGCCAAGGGTCCACAGGTCGACCGCCAATCTCCAAACCTGCAAAAATGAAATGTTAGACCAATGAAACATGTCCAAAAGTCAAGAGCTTCAAGTCCATATCAAATCCATGCATTTTCGGATCAATTTCAACTTAGAATATGCTTTGAGCACTTCTAAATTTTGTTCTGGGGGCTCCGCCCCCGGAATCCCCCGCAAGGGGCACTGCCCCCTTGACCCCCGCGACCTGACCGGGTAGGTCGATCCCTGCGACCTGACCGTGCAGGTCGATCCGCGGGCGAGAGCGCACGATGGCCAGAAGGGTTTCATGTTTAAGGTGCATGAAGGAAGTGTATTAGTGAAACATATATGAAGTATACATGGAGAGATTGATGCTTTAACAAGGTAAGTATCTTACCAATGACTCTTGACAGTAAATGACATATATCACCTGTTTTGGATTGCAGAGGAGAAGGGTGCTTATTCACACGTTTGGTTTACCAGGTGACTACCATGAGTTTGATCCTACATACAAGATAGTCAGGGTGCTTGTTGACATTAAAGAGGTTATGAAACCTCTTGCCTCTTGTAAAACCAGCATATGCAACCAGCATAAACAACAAGATGAATGAACGCAATCATCAAGAACATGTGTAATCAACCATAAGTTTAGTTATCATCACGTGAACACACATTAAGTTTAGTTATCATCAAAATCATAACTTAATAATTACAACAATCATCAAAACCATACCGCAACAACACACGTCAAGGGGAAGAGTCATGGCTGAATTGCTAAGCCCAACTCACAAAATAAACCTGAGGCAACGCTCCCACACTTACCACTTAATGTGTTCAATAGCTTTCAACCATAGGGATTGCCCAACTTCCTTCTTAGCACTTTACGAAGACTTGAATTCATGCACTCGCGTGAAAGGTAATCGTGAGGAAAAAGTTGCCTACCCCACTGTAAAAAAAAACGTGAATCCGAGTAGTCGGGAATCTCCACTGAAACAAATGAGGAGACTCGCGTGAAATGGTGAAGCGAGTTACAATAAGGATGAAGCCTGGTACCCGGGAATCCCCATTGAGACATATGAGGAAACTCGCGTCGAACGGTGAAATCCACTACAAATAATAAACAACAGGGGGCTGTGTGAAGATACCGAAAGTCGAAAGCCTGAAACTCATGTGTTGGCACTAGAGTAATCCTCGAGTGTCGCTAGGAAAACCTGCGTATTCCTATGGTTAGGGCTCTTTGTTCACACATTTGCACCGCCACGCCACAAAGAATTCTCTCGGGTGAAATGTGTAACGACCCGAGAATCCGGTTACCGGGAAGACCCAATAACTCGAGACTCGTACCACCACCCACGAGCCCGAAGACTCGGAAGGGTTAAAGGAATGGTGTGGAGACTACACAAGTATCACAAGTAATTGCAGAAATGAACAGTTATTTTATTAAGCAGGAAATAAATTAACAGTTTACATGATACATGGTCCACGAGATATAAAACTAACAACAGCAGTAGTCCACAATTAGTATAGAGACAAGAAAAAAAAGTACAGCTACACGGGACATACCCCGGCACTAACCTCTGGCACTAACGCTGGGCACCTGAACCACGCTGAGCCTCAGACGCGCTCCCCTGAGGCCGCGACTCCCCTGAAACACGGTGAAAACAAGCAGGGCATGAGTCTCGGAACAAGACTCAGTAGGGATCACTCGAACCCTACCTCGCAAACGGAGAAACCGCTACCCTAGCAGTAAGCGAGTACCGCAGAAAGGGAAGCCCTGCAATCTACAAAACACCGCTCCCACGGCATGAAAACCGACACACGTGCCACGGTGAAACGACCGGAGCACCACGGTCAACACGACAAAACCCGAAGGTCGAAGTCGCAAGGACTGACAGTCTGACACTCCCGACTCGACAGGAGAACCTCCCACTAGAAGCACAGCCTATAGCGTCCCCTGACATCTTACACCGCACCGCAGGTGAACTGCCTAACATGGTAGCTACTACCAAAGGCACAAACAACGAACAAGTAACCACAAACAAGTGACTAGCTGGGGTCACGCCCGTCAGCGTGGGTCCAACTGCCCCCAACCACGTGTGCACACACAGACCGTACGTCCTAGGTCTGGCCTCTAACTAGTTTTCCCCTAGAGCCAGACTCTGGCTACCGACGAGGGGCACGACGGAAACCAGTCTAAAACCATCCTCAGGGTAGCCTCTCCACCACTCCCTGGTGGGACCACACGCATGTAAGCAGGCTACGACTAGTGGAGGGTCACTAAGGAGTAGACTATCAAGGCAACAGAAAACATCGTCCGCATCTGACAACGTACGAGGACCGCCCCACGTACCAGCACCGTCGCACAGTGACCACGGTCGGAACAGAAATAGGGTTGCGAATCACCCGGGGCAACCCAGAGCCTGACGGTCTACCCTAGATGCGTCACAGGCTCTGACGGTCGAGGCAAGACCGTCATAATAACCCGACGGCCCAACGTAGGGGCGTCAAACGCTCGGTGCAAAACAGGGCGTAACGCACCTACCATGGTGCGTTACAGTCTGTGACGCACCACTGTGACGCGCCTACCCTGGTGCGTCACAAGACAACAGAGAACAGCTGTGACGCGTGCCACTCGGTGTGTCACAGCATGTAACGGACCAACCCTGGTGCGTCACAACGTGGGAATGCGTCTGCTCTAACGCACCCACATAGGGGCGTCACCTGGCTGTGACGTGCCAAGCCAGGTGCGTCACATGCCTTGACCCCCAACGGTCAAAACCAACGGTCAGTAGCCAACAGTCGAACGCCCCTGACGGTCCAACCTAGGTACGTCACAGCACCGTGGCGGTCTATCGTGGGACCGTCACAGCCCACAGACCCCGCTTGGATGCACTCAGGGCTGTAACGCACCCATCTGGGCGCGTTACATAGTGTGACGGTCACTGGAAGGACCGTCACACCTTCCCGAGGGCAAAACGGTGGGAAACGCCTAAAAAAACTGGCCACGCCCCCATGCCTCCACCGGAGAGGGGGAAATCAAAGGGGAAGACCCCTGGGGACCCCTAGCATGATTCTAGGCCATCAAAACACGAAATCATGCATCAAATCCATAGATCGGGTGAGCTCTCCCCAAATCATGGAAAACTCCAAACCCGCAAGGAATCCCATCTCTCGGCCTCCCCTCGGCCTACAAATCACGGGAAAGGAAGGCTAGAGGCTAGGGAACATCACCCTACCTCAATTGCGTCCCGAGACGCGCTGGATCAACCACGAATCGCAAAGAATGCTCAAAAACGGTCGTTCTTCCTTGAGCTCCCACGGTTCACGTACGCCTCCACGATCACCTCACCGTCGCCGTCGTCACCACGCCGTCGCCCACAGCCGTCTGTAGCCGGAGGGGCTCACCGCGGTCTCACCGAACGAAGAAGAGAGGGAGAGAGGGCGTCGCACGGTGGGGGAGAAAGGAGGAAGAAGAAGAAGAAGAGGGTGGGGAAGAGAGAGAAAAAATGGGGGTATTTATAGGAAAATCCAAAAATTCCAGAATATACTAAAAAATAGAAAATTACATTTCTGCGATCCTCGGAACGCACCGATCGCAACGGTACCACTCCCACCTAGGTGAACGACCCGGTTCACCTGCAACAAGGTTCCGAAGGAATTACCGAAACACACACCGGTAATCGAAAAACACACGTGGAAAAGTCGCGGAACGCTTCCGAGCCTCCGAAACAACTCTGGATCGCGTCGATCCGAACACGAAAGATGTCCGAAACAAAATTTCAGACACAACGGAGGCGGACACTCCGAGAAACCAGATCCGAGACCCACAAAAAAGGATCTGAAAGGTACGAAATATGACAGCCCTTCCCCCTTAAGGAATTTCATCCTCGAAATTGAGGAAAACTCAAGGGGAAAGAAGAGGAAGACTCACTCAAACATGTAAGGGAACTACTGACGCATGTCATCCTCACGCTCCCAAGAAGCCTCACCACTAGAGTGCCACTGCCACACCGCCTTAACCAAGGGGATGACCTTGTTCCGCAGGCGCTGCTCTCGCCTATCCTCCACGCGAATCGAAAACTCTGGGAGAGAAAGATCTGGAGTCACCTCGGTCCAAACAAAATCCTCGAGCACATGAGAGTCATTGGGCATATACTTTCGCAACATCGAGACGTGAAACACGTCAGGCACCGACGCCAACTCAGGGGGTAACTGCAACTAATAAGCAACCTCACCGATGCGCTCCACAATCATAAAAGGACCAATATAGCGGGGACTCAGCTTCCCACGCCATCCAAAGCTCATCACCCCCTTCATCGGAGAAACTCTCAAGAACACGCGATCTCCCACGGTGAACTCGAGGGGCTGTCGTCTACGGTCAGCATAGCTCTTCTGCCGACTCTGTGCCGCCAACATGTTCCGACGGACCAGGTGCACAACCTCCACACACTGCTGCACCAGCTCTGGTCCCGTCAAAACACGCTCACCAACCTCAAACCGATCAAGTGGAGTATGACACGGACGCCAATACAAAACCTCATAAGGAGCCATGCCGATGCTCGAATGATAGCTGTTGTTATAGGCAAACTCCACCAACGATAGGTGGTGAATCCAACTCCCCTGCCACTCCAGGCAGTAGGATCTCAGCATGTCCTCCAAAGTCTGAATGGTCCTCTCTGACTGACCATCTGACTGAGGATGATACGCCGAGCTAAAAGCCAAATCCGTGCCAAGCGCTCGCTGAAAACTCCCCCAGAATCAAGAAGTGAAGCGTGGATCCTGATCCGACACGATGGAAATGGGAATCCCATGCAACGGGACAATCCGCTCCACATAAAGATGAGCCAACCTGGACACGCTCCAGCTGACTTTGACCGGTAACAATTGAGTCACCTTCGTTAGCCTATCCACTAGCAACCAAATACTATCCTGACCACTCGGAGTCCTCGGCAATCCCACCACGAAATCCGTGGTCACATGGTCCCACTTCCTCGCAGGAACATCTAAGGGCAGGAGAGTACCTCCCGGTCGCTGATGCTCCACCTTCACCTGCTGACAGGTCAGGCACCTGGCCACAAACGCGGCGACATCTCTCTTCATGCCACGCCACCAAAACTGCCTCGCAAGTTCCGATACATCTCTGTCGCACCCGGGTGTATGGTGTACCTGCTCCCACGATCCTCGCTCAACACTGCACCATGAACCCGCTCCTCGGCTGGGACGTACAGCCTACCACGGAACCTCACGACACCGTCCTCGCCAAGCTCCACATCAGCCAAAGCCAATATCTGGGGCAACTCAGGGTCCGCATGCTGAGCCTCTGTCACCTGACGGTGGATAGCAGGCGTGACAGTCAGACTCGCAAGCACTGCCAACCCAGGCTCCTGGGGAATTTTGAGCCTGAATGAAACTTCGGGCACTTGTTCCCAGAGCCTCCACTTCCTCAACATCAAGGCACTGACAGCGACCTTCCGACTCAAAGCATCGGCGACGACATTCATCCTGCCCGACTAATAAGACAGGGTGAAGTCATAATCCTTCATAAACTCCATCCATCGCCTCTGCCTGAGGTTAAGGTCCCTCTGTGTGAACACATACCTCAAACTCTGATGATCAGTGAACACCTCGAACCTCTCGCCGTACAGATAATGCCTCCAGCCCCGCGAAGATCACAGCTGCCAACTCCAGGTCATGGGTAGGGTAGTTCTCCTCGTGGCGCTTCAGCTGCCGAAATGCATAAGCCACCACTCTACCATGCTGCATCAGTACAGCACCCAATCTGACCCCGGAAGCATCTGTACACACCACAAATTCTCCCGATCCAGAAGGTAAAACCAACACCGGAGCCGAGGTGAGCAACCTCTTTAGTTCTCTGAAACTCTGCTCACACTCCTCAGACCATAGGAAAGGCACGTCCTTCCGCATGAGTCTAGTCATCGGGGCCGCAATGCGAGAAAAATCCTAGATAAACTGTCGATAATAGCCCGCAAGCCCCAAGAAACTCCGGATCTCCATCACAGACCTCGGCCTCCGCCACTACATTACTGCCTTGACCTTGGCAGGGTCCACGGAAATGCCATCACCAGAAATCACGTGCCCCAAAAGGTGCACCTCACGAAGCCAGAATTTGTATTTACTGAGCATCGCATACAACTGGTGATCTCGCAACGTCTGTAGCACCACACCCAAATGGTACGCATGCTCCTCGGCAGACCTCGAATAAACAAAGATGTCGTCCACAAATATGACCACAAACTGGTCCAAATACGAATGAAACACCCTCTACATCAAGTCCATGAAGGCTGCGGAGGTATTGGTGAGCCCGAACGGCATCACCAAGAACTCATAATGCCCGTACCTCGTACTGAACGTAATCTTCTCCACGTCAGACTCACGAATCCTCAGCTGATAGTAACCAAACCACAAATCAATCTGCGAGAACACTCGTGCAGACTGAAGTTGGTCGAACAAATCATCAATCCACGGCAACGGATACTTGTTCTTGATGGTCACCTCATTCAGCTGTCGGTAGTCAATGCACAACCGCAAGCTACCGTCCTTCTTCTTCACAAACAACACGGGCGCACCCCAAGGGGAAAAGCTAGGACAAATATACCCCTTGGCCAGCAGCTCCTGCAACTGTGCCCTCAACTCCCTCAACTCAGCGGGGGCCATACGGTAGGGAGCCTTCGCCACAGGTCCCGTACCAAGCACAATCTCGATCACGAAATCAATATCCCGCTGGGGAGGCAATCCAGGTAAGTCCTCCGGAAAAATAACAGGAAACTCGCACACCACCGTAATGTCCTCGACATCCGCCTCCATCCGGTCAGTCACAACTACGGAGGCGAGAAAACCCTGACAACCCGCATCAAGCAACCGACGAGCTCGAATCGCAGAAATAAGACAGCGGGAAGAGGAAGACCTGATACCTTTGAAATAAAAGGTGGGTCCGTGAAATCGCTGGAAATAAACCCTCTTCGAGCCACAATCCACCAATGCATGATGTGCCTGGAGCCCATCCATGCCCAAAATCACATCAAAGTCCTGAAGCCGCAACGCATAGAGCCAAGCGGGCAAACTCTGCCCTTCCACCCACACAGGAACCTCATCGAAGCAATACGGAGTGATCATAAAATCACCCGAAGGCAACTCTACTACCAAATCATAAGACAACTGGGTCACCGGCTCCTCAATACTCAGCGCGAAATCCTCCGAAATAAATGAGTGAGACGCGCCAGAATCGAACAAAACCCGAGCCGCACAACCTAAAATCTGAACGGTACCTTTCACGAGATGCGACACCACTGCCTCTACCCTGGTCATGTGCGTGATCTGGCCTCGAGCTCTCTGCCTGCCTCCCACACTAGCTGACCTGGGTACTGGCGGATACTGTCCCTGCTGTTGCTGTTGCTGCCTCTGAGGACAGTCACACGCCATGTGCCCTGGCTGGTCACATAGAAAATAAACAATCGACGCCGTGCACTGCCTGCCTGGGTGATGCTCGCTACACCGTGGACACGATCCTCACGATCCACCCACTGATCCCTGACGCTGAAACGGGACCGGTTGTTGTACACTGCCCAATGAAGCCTGCCCCTAATCCTCGTGCTTCTTCTTCCAGAAACTCTTCCCGAGGAACTTCTTGACCTTAGAGCCAAAAGACACAGATCTTGTGGCCGAAGCTGCCGGTGCCGGCACTCCTGAACCACCCGACGCATGCTGAAAGGAACCCTGCTACTAGGTAGCCGACTGCTGGCTACGACCCGACAAGGACTGCCCCTGGCTGATCGGTCCTCGAGTCCTCTGCATATCCATCTCCAAATAAGCCGCAACACGAGACGCTGTCTCTAGATCAGTGGCCACATTCGTGATCAAATGGTGCCTTAGCTCCTGCCTCAAGTCCTGTATGAACTGTGCGGTCTTCACCCTCTCATGCTCCATGATATGAGCTGCATACCGACCCAGCTCAACAAATTGGGCCTTGTACTGCAACACGGATATGTCACCCTGAACCAGCTTCAGAAACTGACGCATCTGCTGCGTAGCAATAAAATCTGGACAGTAGGTACGCTCGAAAGCACTGACAAAGTCGCCCCACACAATCTGCTCAAGTGAACGAAGCTGGAAAGACGTCTTCCACTCGGAAGACCACCACTCCCGAGCCATACCCTGCAACTGGTTGGAGGCCAACATCACTCTGTCCTCCGCAGTACTCCGCCCGGAACTGAACACCCGCTCCATCTCGTCGAGCCAACTCCGAGCCAAATTAGGGTATGGCTGACCTGCCGTAGTAAGGTGGATGAAACTGCATGAAATCCTTCACTGCTCGGCCTGGCCCACCCCTGGTCGACGAGCCCTCACCAGCCTCTCCGCCAAACTGCTGAGACATAAGCTGGTACATGCCACGGAAGAAATCCTCGGCCCCCGAAAACCTCACAGTATCCACTGCCTCGGCGGCCCCCGGTGGTGCTCTACTATGCTCCTCCTGATCTCGCTGAACCCCCTGCTGGATCTCCTGACCTCCAGCCGACTGCCCCTGTTGAGAGCGAGTGCTCCGCCTCGGTGCCATGCTCGCTCCTGAAGCAAAAGACGAAAAACACGGAAACAGCAAGGTCAAGAAAAATGCACGATGCCCGATGCCAACGTCAACCGTACATCATCGTTGTGGACTAGTGGACCACTACAATCACTTATAATTCTCGTATAATCTCACAACCGCTGCTCTGATACCAGCTGTAACGACCCGAGAATCCAATTACCGGGAAGGCCCGATAACCCGAGACTCGTACCGCCACCCACGAGCCCGAAGACTCGGAAGGGTTAAAGGAATGGTGTGGAGACTACACAAGTATCACAAGTAATTGCAGAAATGAACAGTTATTTTATTAAGCAGGAAATAAATTAACAGTTTACATGATACATGGTCCACGAGATATAAAAATAACAACAGCAGTAGTCCAAAATTAGTATAGAGACAAGAAAGAAAAGTACAGCTACACGGGACATACCCCGGCACTAACCTCTGGCACTAACGCTGGGCACCTGAACCACGCTGAGCCTCAGACGCGCTCCCCTGAGGCCGCGACTCCCCTGAAACACGGTGAAAACAAGCAGGGCATGAGTCTCGGAACAAGACTCAGTAGGGATCACTCGAACCCTACCTCGCAAACGGAGAAACCGCTACCCTAGCAGTAAGCGAGTACCGCAGAAAGGGAAGCCCTGCAATCTACAAAACACCGCTCCCACGGCATGAAAACCGACACACGTGCCACGTTGAAACGACCGGAGCACCACGGTCAACACGACAAAACCCGAAGGTCGAAGTCGCAAGGACTGACAGTCTGACACTCCCGACTCGACAGGAGAACCTCCCACTAGAAGCACAGCCTATAGCGTCCCCTGACATCTTACACCGCACCGCAGGTGAACTGCCTAACGTGGTAGCTACTACCAAAGGCACGAACAACGAACAAGTAACCACAAACAAGTGACTAGCTGGGGTCACGCCCGTCAGCGTGGGTCCAACTGCCCCCAACCACGTGTGCACACACAGACCGTACGTCCTAGGTCTGGCCTCTAACTAGTTTTCCCCTAGAGCCGGACTCTGGCTACCGACGAGGGGCACGACGGAAACCAGTCTAAAACCATCCTCAGGGTAGCCTCTCCACCACTCCCTGGTGGGACCACACGCATGTAAGCAGGCTACGACTAGTGGAGGGTCACTAAGGAGTAGACTATCAAGGCAACAGAAAACATCGTCCGCATCTGACAACGTACGGGGACCGCCCCACGTACCAGCACCGTCGCACAGTGACCACGGTCGGAACAGAAACAGGGTTGCGAATCACCCGGGGCAACCCAGAGCCTGACGGTCTACCCTAGATGCGTCACAGGCTCTGACGGTCAAGGTAAGACCGTCATAATAACCCGACGACCCAACGTAGGGGCGTCACACGCTCGGTGCAAAACAGGGCGTAACGCACCTACCATGGTGCGTTACAGTCTGTGACGCGCCTACCCTGGTGCGCCACAAGACAACAGAGAACAGCTGTGACGCGTGCCACTTGGTCCGTCACAACGTGGGAATGCGTCTCCTCTAACGCACCCACATAGGGGCCTCACATGGCTGTAACGCGCCAAGCCAGGTGCGTCACATGCCTTGACCCCCAACGGTCAAAAACCAACGGTCGGCAGCCAACGGTCGAACGCCCCTGACGGTCCAACCTAGGTGCGTCATAGCACCGTGGCGGTCTATCGTGGGACCGTCATAGCCCACAGACCCCACTTCGCTGCACTCAGGGCTGTAACGCACCCATCTGGGCGCGTTACATAGTGTGACGGTCATTGGAAGGACCGTCACACCCGCCCGAGGGTGAAACGGCGGGAAACGCCCAAAAAAATTGGCCACATTCCCATGCCTCCACCGGAAAGGGGGAAATCAAAGGGGAAGACCCCTGGGGACCCCTATCATGATTCTAGGCCATCATAACACAAAATCATGCATCAAATCCTTAGATCGGGCGAGCTCTCCCCAAATCATGGAAAACTCCAAACCCGCAAGGAATCTCATCTCTCGGCCTTCCCTCGGCCTACAAATCGTGGGAAAGGAAGGCTAGAGGCTAGAAAATGTCACCCTACCTCAATTGCGTCCGGAGACGCGCCGGATCAACCACGAATCACAAAGAATGCTCGAAAACCCCCGTTCTTCCTTGAGCTCCCACGGTTCACGTACACCTCCATGATCACCTCACCGTCGCCGTCGTCACCACGCCGTCGCCCACAGCCGTCTGCAGCTGGAGGGGCTCACCGCGGTCTCGCCGGACGAAGAAGAGAGGGTGTCGCACAGTGGGGGAGAAAGGAGGAAGAAGAAGAAGAAGAAGAAGAGGGTGGGGAAGAGAGAGAAAAATGGGGGTATTTATAAGAAAATCTGAAAATTCTAAAAAATACAAAAAAAATAGAAAATTACATTTTCACGATCATCGGAACGCACCGATTGCAACGGTACCACTCTCGCCTAGGTGAATGGCCCGGTTCACCCGCAACGAAGTTCCGAAGGAATTACCGAAACACACAGCGGTACTCAGAAAATACACGCGGAAAAGCCGCGGAACACTTCTGGGCCTCCGAAACAACTCCGGATCGCGCTGATCCGAACACGAAAGATGTCCGAAACGAAATTTTGGACACAACGGAGGCAGACACTCCGAGAAACTAGATCCGAGACCCTCGAAAAAAGATCCGAAAGATCCGGGATATTACAAAATGCGTGAATTTAGGCTATGCATGCAAGACGTGCGATATCCTCTTGACGGGTGCACCACCCCTCAATTATGTCTCGTGGCCCGCACCGTGTCTGTGAATTATGGGCGATGTCCCTATCCCATTCCCTATAGAGGCATACATATATTTATGTTATGCCTGCTAATGAATGCCTGCATGCTTGAATAAAAAATAAAAAAAATAAAAAATATGTGTATACAATAAACTCAATTTCGGCTATCGGAGCCTACTTTCCCAGCTCTGGCTCGTAGAGCCCAATCTTGGCCCTCACGACCTACCTC
This sequence comes from Amorphophallus konjac, assembly GCA_022559845.1. Lineage (NCBI taxonomy): Eukaryota > Viridiplantae > Streptophyta > Magnoliopsida > Alismatales > Araceae > Amorphophallus > Amorphophallus konjac. Next base: position 36,839,716 of record CM040123.1, read on the forward strand.
CCGCCCTCACGGCTCGCCAATCTCTTAACTTTGGCTTCTCTAGCCTGCTCTCTCAATTTCGGCTCTTGTAGCCTACTTCCCAATTTTAGCTTTTACAGCCTGCTTCCCTTTGGCCCTCGTGGCCTGCTTCCCAATTTCGGCTCTCGTGGCCTGCTCTCCAATTCGGCCCTCGTAGCCCGCTTCCCATACTTTGGCTTCTCTAGCCTGCTCTCTAAATTTTGGCTCTTGTAGCCTACTTCCCAATTTTGACTTTTACAGCCTGCTTCTCTTTGTAGCCCACTTTTCAGTATACTTTGGCCCCCGTGGCCCACTTTCCCAATTTTAGCTCTAGCAGCCTGCTCCCCAAATTTCGGCTTTTGCAGCACGCTTTCCTGATTTGTGGACACTAAATAAATTCTCACCCCATGTTTACGTGCAGGGGAATATAGAAGAGGAGAAAAGAGAAGAGAAGGTGAAAAGAAGAAAAGAAGAAAAGGAAACACTCTTGAAGTGCTCCAACGGCGTAGTAGCCTGCAAGCCCTCCAGCGGCACACCCTCAGCGGCACACCCATTGTGAAGCCTCCAGCGGCATGCCCTTCTGCCGCTCCAATGACACGCTCCCAGGCGCCCCCCAGCGGCACACCTTCGGAGTGCCGTACGCTGCACACCCTCTTGTGCTCTCTCCCAACGCGCCCTTCAAGTGTCCCGGCAGCACGCTCTAGCCAGCCCTTTAGCGGCACGCCACCCCTGCCCCCCCTTTATACGGCGAGCAAAAAAAAGAGAGGAAAAAAGGGAAAAGAAAAAGAGGAAAGAAAGTAAAAGAGGAAGAGAATAAAAAAAAGAAAACAAAATAAGGAAGAGAAGGGGGGATTTCGACAAAAAGAAAAAAGGAGAGAAAAAAAGAGAGAGAAGAAAATAAAAAAGGAGAAGAAGAGGAAAAGAAAAGAGAGAGAGAAAGAAAGAGAAAGAAGAGAAAATAATAATAATAATGATATATATATATGTATATACATATGTCTCCTGTCCGCACGCCCCTATGTATCGACGGGCATCCGCACGGGCAAAGACGGCTCCACCCCTGCTTTGGCGTTAGTTCCTTGCCAGCAAATAAGTCCTTTTCCGACGCAAGGCTTCGTGCCCTAGCCACTTTCTCTCATGTAAAATCGCCATTGTGGGCGTTACGCCCGAATCGGCAGAATCTCTATCCTTACGCTAGCATTAGTCCCTTGCCAACAAATAAGTCCCTTTCCGATGCAGGGCTTCGTGCCTTAGCCACCCGCTCTCACACAATATTGCCATTACGGACCTTACGTCCGAATCGATAGAAGAAAAAAAACCCCGTTGCGTTGGCATTATCTTCTTGCTAATGAATGAACCTTATCTTTCGACCCAAGGCTTCGTGCCCTAGTCACCTACTCTCATGCAAAATCGCCATTGTGGGCCTTACGCCCGAATCGGCAAAATCTCTATCTTTGTGCTGGCATTAGTCCCTTGCCAACGAATAAGTCCCTTTCAGGTGCAGGGCTTCGTGCCTTAGCCACCCGCTCTCACACAATATTGCCATTACGGACCTTACGTCTGAATCGGAAAAAAAAAACCCCGTTGTGTTGGCATTATCTTCTTGCCAACGAATGAACCTTATCTTTCGGCGCAAGGCTTCGCGCCCTAGCCACCTTCTCTCATGCAAAATCATCATTGTGGGCCTTATGCCTGAATCGATAAAATCTCTATCCTTGTGCTGGCATTAGTCCCTTGCCAACGAATAAGTCCCTTTCCAGTGCAGGGCTTCGTGCCTTAGCCACCCTCTCTCACACAATATTGCTATTACGGACCTTACGTCCGAATCGGTAGGATAAAAAGCCTCGTTGCGCTGGGATTATCTTCTTGCCAACGAATGAACCTTGTCTTTCGGCGCAAGGCTTCGGGCCCTAGCCAACAATTACATATTATCCGCTCGTCAAAAAAAAAAGAGAAAGGGGGTTAAAATAGAGGTGCCCTGTCGGACTTGCCCCTACACGGGGACAAGGGCAAAAATAACAGTAACCCGACTATGGCGAAAACCCGAAAGGGCACTATAGGCAAAATTGGGTACCCCACCACGTGAAAACCCGAGTGGGCGTGTGGGCAAAAGCAAGAGGGGGCAGGTGGCGGCAAAAACCCGAAAGGGCGCTTGCACCAGTAATGTGGTTAAAAAGAAGAAGAAGAAAAGAGAGAGAAGAGAAGAAGAGACAAACAAAGCATGTCAGCTCCCGACACCCCGTCGGCACTGACAAAGAGAAGAAGATACAAACAAAGCACATCAGCTCCCGACACCCCGTCGGCACTGACAAAGAGAAGAAGAGATAAAAAACCACATCAGCTCCCGACACCCTGTCAGCACTGACAAAGAGAAGAAGAGACAAACAATGCACGTCAGCTCCCGACACCCCGTCGGCACTGACAAAGAGAAGAAGAGACAAACAAAGCACGTCAGCTCCCGACACCCCGTCGGCACTGACAAAGAGAAGAAGAGACAAACAAACCACGTCAGCTCCGGACACCCTGTCGGCACTGACAAAGAGGAGAAGAGACAAGCAAACCATGTCAGCTCCAGACACCCCGTCGGCACTGATGAAGAGAAGAAGAGACAAACAAAGTACGTCAGCTCCCGACACCCCGTCGGCACTGACAAAGAGAAGAAGAGACAAACAAACCACGTCAGCTCCCGACACCCCATCGGCATTGACAAAGAGAAGAAGAGACAAACAAACCACGTCAGCTCCCGACACCCTGTCGGCACTGACAAAGAGGAGAAGAGACAAGCAAACCATGTCAGCTCCCGACACCCCGTCGGCACTGATGAAGAGAAGAAGAGACAAGCAAACCATGTCAGCTCCTGACACCCCGTCGGCACTGATGAAGAGAAGAATAGGCAAACATACCGTGTCAGCTCCCGACGCCCTGTCAGCACTGATGAAGAGAAGAAGAGACGATCATACCACGTCAGCTCCCGACACCCCGTTGGCACCGACGAAGAGAAGAAGAGACCAGTACACCCACAGGCACCGCTCGACTCATCCTTCACCTGCGCTACCCGTGGGTGGGGGGCATTTGTGGACGTGCAAAATTACATGCTCGTACGACCCAACTAGTCTGGCATCAACAGCAAACTCCAACTAGAGAAACTACGGAGAAGATGTGCCATCCGGACTCTCCAAACAAATGCACATACTGCCGTGAAGCCGTCTCCGGAGTCACGACAGCGAAGAGAGATCAACTACCATAATACACTCCAACCTGTGGGCCCCAAAGAGAACTAAGTGGACCGTCAATCGGGCTTGAAACGGGCTCAAGTCTATCTCAACGGCACACACCCGTGCCCCTTCAACGGCATGCTCAATGTGCCCCTCAGCGGCACGCCCCTGTTGCCCCCCATCGGCACACCCTGGTGACCCTCCAGCGGCACACCCCGGGCCTCCCGCTCAGCGGTATGCTCCTGCGCCTGTTCAGCGGCACGCTCCCCTGGCGCTCCGTCGGCACACTCGGCCGGGACGCTCCACCGGCACACCCAATTTGGGTGTCTTCCCCGGCACACGTCGCCAGCCCCTTCACCGGCACACGTTCCCAGCCACTTCAGCGGCAAACCCCGTGCCCCGTCAGTGACACACAGGCAGAGCCTCCTCCACCGGCACACCCGTCTAGCCCTTCAACGGCACACTCACCGTGCCCTTCAGCGGCACACTCCGCAGCCCTCAGCGGCGCACATTACGAGTGCCCCGGCGGCACACTCCCCCTGGTGCCCCTACAGCGGCACACTCATCGTGCCCTTCAGCGGCATGCTTGCAAGGCCCTTCAGCGGCATGGGTTTTTAGCCCCTTAACGGCATGCTTGCTAGCCCCTTCAGCGGTACGCTTTTGCAATCTTCCAGCAGCACAGCCGCCTGCCCACTCAGCGGCACACCCTGGTTCTTCGCCCCGTACAATCGGTAGAACAACGTGATGCCCATGCCCTACAGATTATTGGCGCGCAATGGGCTTGCTGAGGTGTCTCCTAGGGAGAGAGCCACGCTGCCTATCCCCCTACCACCCAGGACGAGGGAGTCAAATCCCAATCAATGCCACGGATGTTCCCGCCTTCGCCCGATCTCGCCACTGCTGGGGTATAAAAACCCCTCCTCTCCATGCGAACGAGAGAGGAGAGAACAGAGAGGAGCATGCCCAGCCACTGCGGTGCTTCTAGGTGAGAGAGAAGAGAAGAAGAGGAAAAGAAGGAGAAGAGGAGGGGAGGCTCTGGCTTCCCCCCTGCTGCTCCGTCCACCGTCGTCCGCGCGAAGAGAAAGTGAAGAAGAAGAAGAGAAGAAGAGGGAGGCCCTCCAGCGACCACCGATGAATGAGAGAGAGTAAGGGAGAAAGAGAGAATGAGAGATGTAGCAGGGGGAGTGGGGAAGACCAGGGAGCCGTCGCCCCTGCTCGACCCTAACTCCCCATTTCCTCCTCTCCATGAATTTTCTTCTTCTTCTTCTTTTCTCCCCCACTGTTGTATCTTCTACCTTAGTGTTTTGATGTATACGTGGCCGGTTACGGCCATTTCTCTTCATGAATGACAAATTCCCCCCTTTCTTTGAATTCTTGCTACCGTGTTTGATTCAAGCCCGGATGTGCGTGTTTGAACTCTTCCTCCTCTTCTTTCCGATGGTTTGGTCCCCAGTGTGGGCCTTCTTCCCCCTTTTCATGGACCTCTTCATGGGATCCCTAGCCTTCACCCTCGTCCCTTTGCCTGAAGGGAGAGGTCATTTTCTTCTTCGAACACCCAACCACCAACATCACTATTGGCCTTCCTCCATTCTCCAGCCCCAACTTACCTAGTCAACCCACAGCCTTCACTCCCTCGGACCAACCCTTCCCCTGCACAGCCTCTCTGGCTGGTACACTCTTGGCCTTTTCTTCGGCGGCACACCTTGTGCCTCTCCACCGGTACGTCCCCTGGCCAGTGCACCCGCAGCCCCTCGGAGCCTCCCCTGGGCCAACCTCTCACCGGCACACCTCTTGGTGCCAGCCAGCCCGGCACGCTTCCCCCTTTAGCTTTCCTGGCCGACACGGCCTCTTGCCCGCCTAGCCCGGCACAGTCTCCTGGCCGGTGCACACCCCCCATGCCAACCCTTCACCGGCACAGCCTACCTGGCCGATGCACCCTCAGCCCTTCAGCGGCACACCCGTGCCCTCTTTGTCTGGCACACCCGTGCTTTCTTTGCCCGACACACTCTTGGCTCACCCGCTCACCGGTACAGCCCCTTTGGCCCTTGCCCAGCACACCCTTACTTTCACTGCCCGGCACGACTTGTGCCCCTCAACCCCGCACACTCTGACCTCCCTTAGCTCGGCATACCTCTCCAGCCCATACAGGCTCCCCGGCCGGCACATCAATCCCCAGTCCCTCCTTCTTGCCCAGTGCACCCCCTAGCCAGTCCTAGAATAGTATTCCACTCGCCGTTCGCTTCGAGTTTTCTGAGGCTTTATTAAAGGTGTTGCCGCTCTCGGGTGCCCACCTCCCATTGTTGGGTTCCGCCACTCCTTGTGGGCGTGTTCCCTGTATCTCCCTTACGCTCAGGTCAAGGGGAGATGCTGCCGAATATTTGTTAGAAACGATAACATGTTAAAAAGATAAAATGAAGCAACAAACAAATGGGACAATAATGAATTAAAAGATAAAAGGAAGCAACAAACAAATGAAAAGAATAACGGTAAAATACTTTAACCAAGGCAAGGGAACCGCAATCAACTAAAAGAGAGTCGAATCAAACGATAATTAAGCAACTTGAACATCCGTCCTCAGGAGAGAAAGAATGAAAGATAATCAAGGGAAAGAAAGAAGAAATTCATGCGAATTGAATAAAATCAAGAGAGAAATAAAAAGGAAGAAGATATAAGAATGAAGGAGGGGTGGGCCCTTTCCAAAATCTTCCCCGGCACGCCTTCAACCCTTCACTGGCACGCCTTCCTGGTCTCCCTTGGCCGACACACCCCAGCCTATGCTTCCCCGGCACGCCCTCTTGGAGCCTAGGCCGACACGCTCTAGCCCAGACCCTTCGCCGGTACGCCCATCCTTGTCTGGCCCCTTCGCCGGCACGCTCTCCCCATGCTCAACGCCCCCCTTTTAGCCCCTGCCCGGTACACCTAGCCGCGCCCTTCACCGGTACACCCTATCCGTGCCTCTGCCAGCACACCTTCCCTTGGCGCCCTTCGCCGACACGCCCCTGTGGCCTTCATCGACATGCTCTCTAGCCCCCCCCCCTTTGCCGGCACGCCCATTCGCCCCCCTTTGCCGGTACGCCCGTTCGCGCCCTTAGCCGGCACGCCCGCTCGCACCCTTCGCCGGCACGCCCGCTCGCGCTCTTCGCCGGCACGCCCAGCTTGGCCGCCCTTCACCGGCACGCCCCTTCAGCCCCCCTTTTGGCCCTCCAGCGGCCCACTCTCTCTCCAGAAATATATATATAATATATAATGATAATGATAATAATAATAATAATAAATTAATAAAAATTATGATAAATAAATAAATCTGAATATATATAAGAAATAAACAAAAAATGTGAAATAGTAATAATAATAATAGTGAAAAGAAAATATAGTAATAATAATAAGCAAAATGGAGAAGCTATTCAGAACAAATGTATAAAGGGGAATAAACAGCACAAACATCATATGGTTAAAAAGAAATCCCAGATAAAAAAATGGTAAAATCTATATTACAGCCTCGTCTCTCCCGTGACCTGGTGCTGAAGGAACAACAATGCCGCCTTTGCAGGCCGGGCCTGAGCCTTGAGAGTCATCCCAATATGGTCATGACCCGACCTCGCCTCGGACCGACATTCCGTTTAAGCCGGACTCGTTTCTCAGGCCGGATCCCTTCCGAGCCACTACTAAAATTGCTGCGCGTTCGACAGACATTTGAATGGGTTCACCTCGGTTTCCGTCGCGTTTCTATTACAGACCTTTGTCCGAACATAAAATGGTCTAGTCATGATCGAAAAAATCTGAATAGAACATCCTACGTACGGGAATATCAATATGGTCTTCATGGGTCACGCTTAGACCTCGGGTCCGTCCTGATTATGATCATCGTCCAACCCGTATCCTCGGCCTACAGTCCACTCCCTCTGAATACATATTGGCTCTGGGCTCTGAGCCCGGGACACTCCCCCATTGCCCCTTGGCACCGGAAATATTAATGATGCTCACGCAAGTCTTGTTTCGACCGCGGGGGGCCCATCGCAGTATGGTCGCGGCTTGACCTTGCACCGAGTCGACAAACTTGTTAGTTTCTGACCGCTTTAACCGGGATTTAACTTAATATTTTTCGTTCCTTTGAACAATAAATTTTCTGTACCCCGGCATACATATATTCCGGTTTTCCCCGTGACGATTGCGTTTTTCTCGAGCCGGACATTCATCCGAATATTAAATGGTCAGCACATGACCGACATGATCTCAGACGCTTCCTTTACGCCCTCATACGAGGACTTCAACATTTCTTAATAGATTTTTATGCAATTAACTTCCTGGCCATGAGGCCCTGATTCTCGGTGATTAATCAAGGGTGTTCCCTCGTATGGGGGATGTAAATGACGCTGTGACATCTATGGCGCGGCGGATTTTGGTCCCGACACGAACCACACAATCATCTGACCGAGTCAGATCGAGCGCACCATGGGCTCCTTGGAGCCCGAACAAATTGTCACTTCGGTGACTGGCACGCCCACGCACTTAATAGACGAATAAACCATCAGAACAGACGAAACAAACATTAATGAGCGACCGAAAAGTGCGTCCACAATCCCTCCTTGCAATTTTCAGAGCCGCACTTGACTGTTTACACTTTCTGAATTTCACTTATATAGCAGCTCCAGAGTTTGTTAATGCACACCTCTTGACAAGCGTTGGTTTGGACTGAACTCCGCTTCTTGAATTTAGAGATTGTAATCAACATTGCCATCTCTTTTTTTTTATTTTCAGCAGATTTTTAAGAGGGGCTATCCCTCTCTTCCAGTTCGGCCATGTATATGTAAGACCTGCCATTTTAGATTTTTTTAAACTTATGTGTATTTCATTTATTCCCTTTGTTCTTTCTTTGATTTCCTTTTTTTTTTTGCTTAAGATTCCCTCGCAAAAATTTGGTAGCACCTCCCCTTGACCCGGAGCGTACGGGTGTACAAATGGGGTGCGCCCTATGGAGAGAACTCCGACAGCCCCGAACAAAAGGGATATGCGCGAAGCGACATGATCCCCGAGGTATGCACTAAAGCGACAACACCCTGTCACCCATTGTGGGGGCGGAGATCCCGAGGGCTAGCCTACGAGGGACCCCACCGACCCACGGGCCTCCACGAACTCGTCGCCGAGACGTGGACTTCTTCTCCTTCTTTTATCACCGTATAAGGCTTTGGATATCCACCTTCAAAATGAGGAGTGTTGTGGAACATGCTATGACGAAGCGGAACCCCGGCGGTCCGAAAGTGGTTAATAAACTCGAATGGAACGAAACAAAACGAACATTGGGCTTCCGATGGTTGGCAACCTTGGAAACATATCTATGGATTTAGATAGACCCCGGGCCGGTGGCCATCGTGATGAAAATCGCCGAATGGGTGGCTTAAAGAAATAAAATTGGGGTTTTTCTCATCTTACTGTAATAAGGAGAGAAACACAAAGTCTATGCTTATACTGTAACTGTATACACCCACGGGACAAATAGATAGCAAGCTCATAAGGGGGAAACAGAGAATAGACCCTGAATTTTATTGTTCCTAAAACAAAAGGGAGTTACACATCGAGGGGGTGAGCATCCTACAAGGGGAGATGAGAAATGAGAATGAAGAAGATCAAAGAGTGGAAACCCGCCCTCCTTACAAAGCTTCTCACTATCTTCTTCCTTCCCTGGGCTCCCACCACTCAAGATTGGAGGAGATGAAGAAAAAAAATCGAAGAAAAAATACAAAGGGGGCCTTTTCTTCTTCTTTTTTCTGAGGGGGGGGGGCTGTAATGCCCCCGATTTTTTGGATATTTATCAGATCAGGATCCGTGGGTTTCGGATCGATTTCGGGAGTCCCGGAGCGCGTTTTGTGGTTTACACATATTTTTTTCTGACGGACCTACGAAACGACGTGCAGGGTGAACCGTTGCGTTCTCTGACTCCAAGACGGTACCAGTGCATTATGCGTTTTTCGAGGATTGTGGGGAGTATTTTTCCAAATTTTTGAAATTTTTTAGAATTTCTGAATTTTCCTATATAAACCATCCCACCCCTCTCTCTCCTCTCATTTTTCACTCTCTCCCTCTCTCTCTCTTCTCCCACGCTCCCCTCTCACTCTCTCCTCTCCGGCGGTCGACGGACCGAGGTGAGAGCGAGGCGGGGTGACTCGGGCGAGGAGGACGGCGAGGATGGGTCGAGGATCAAGGGACGGGGACGCGGTGAAGCTGGTTCGCGGGCGTGAGGACCCGGCGGGGTTTCATGGGCGTTTCTTTGTGGATCGGCGTCCACGGCGCGTCGAATCTTCGTTGGAGGTAAGGGGATGGTTGCCTCACTCGTGTAGGTCATTTCCCCGCGTTTTGTAGGCCGAGGCGAGGCCGAGAGTGGGTTTATTTCACGTCGAGGGAAAATTCCACGTTTTGGGAGTGTGGCGGTTTTCGGCCGATTCGAGGCCCGATCGAGGCTTTGATTGTGTTTTTGGGTTGTGGGAAGGCCCGGGGATGATTTCCCCATATTTTCCCCTTCTCCTGGGGGCGAATGGGGCATGGAACCGAACCCACGGCGGGGTTTGGTTTGCCCATGGTGAACGCAGGGGGCGGCCAATGTTGTGGCCGCGTAGCCCTGGTTTTGGCGGCCAAGACCCTGGCCGCCCAGGACCCTAGGCGACCAGAGGTCTGGCCGCCTAGAGGGGAGGGCGACCAGGTAGCTGGCCGCCCTCCTGGGGAGGCTTGGCTTGGGCGGCCATCTCCCTGGCCGCCCAGCCCCTTGGGCAGCCAGGTATGTGGCCGCCCAGCCCAGTTGGCCCCGGGTCATCGTGTTTCGGGTTTCCCTTCGCCTGAGGTGTCCGTGTATGGTACGGATGAGTGGGCAAGGTGTCCGGGTGATTCTCCGTGATTTCGAAAGTGTCGTGTTACCTCGAGTCGTGTGGTCATGTGTTTTGGAGGGTCCGGGTGACCCTGTGTGTGCCTTGGGTTCTGTGAGGTACTCAAGTGAGTCCTCGCGAGCCGGTGTGTGTGCGGAGGGTCCTTCCCGCACGTTGTGAGGTTTTCGGGTTAGTGGCCCATGTGTATGGCCTTGGACTGCGAGTCCAATATCCCAGCCTGGGGATGGAGGTCTCTTAAGTTTCCCTTCTTGAGGGATGGGCCTCGGCAGTCATGAACTTCCTCGTGAGTCATCGTATCGTGATTTTGGACCTAGGGATTAGGCCAGATTCACGGCTTAGTGTTGTCGTGTGTAACGGTGTTGACCCCGAGTCTCGTGACTCAAGGACCGTTGTGATTATTAGGTCTAGTGGACTGTCCAGTGTCTGGTGGTTTTGAGTCACCTGTTACTTCGTGTTACTCGCGACGGGTGCTTGCGTGGTTTTTTGTGTCCACGTTCTGTGAGCCCCCACTAGTCGTAGCCTTCTTACGGCACGCGTGTGCTGACCCACCCGGGAGTGGTGGAGCGGCTGACCCAAGAGAGACGGTTGTTAGGCTGGTTACCGTAGGGCCCCCATGCGCAGTCGTGTCCGGGCTTTGGGGGAAGAACCAGCTAGAGGATAGGTCTAGGGCGTATGGTCTGAGTGTACACACGGGGCTGAGGGCTTCGGGCCTGCGCTGGTAAGCGCGACCTCAGCTAGTCCTTGTTTGTGGTATTGGTTACTTTAGTGTCTCTGTCTCCGCCTGGGGCGTCGTAGCTAGACGCAGGGGTGCGGTGTAAGACGTCAGGGGACGCATCCGGTCTGTTCTTCTGGTGGGCGGTACTCTCGTCACGTGACATGAGTTGTCGTGTCCCAGGTTTCTGTTTCCGTCTGCGAGACGGGACTTCGTGAGTAGTTTCGGAAGCGTTCCCGGAGTCGAGGTCTGGGGTTTCCGGTGAGCGTCACCGAGGGCTTTCCCTAGACGGCATTGAGTTCATGACGGCGAGGTCGTGACCATGTTTCCAGACCGTGTGGTTTTGACTTGGGCCCTTCTGTGAGGGTAGGCCTCCGTGACGTAGGTTCGTCACGGTTTCCAAGTAGCGTGGCTAGGGCGGTTCGTGTTTTGGTCGTCTCCCGACCATGGGATCGGGATGTCGGGTTCGTGGCTTGGTTGTCCCCTGATTGGGATATTGGGTCGTATTTTCTGGTACAGTAGGAGTAGCTGTAGAGCCGATGTAACGACCCGAGATCTGAACACCGGGAAGGCCCGATAACCCGAATTTTGAACCGCCACCCACGAGCCCGAAGATTCGGAAGGGTTGAAAGGATGGTGTGGAGATACACAAGAATCTAAAATAATTACAGAGCTATGCATATTAAATGAATTAAGCATGAAGCAATAAATAACATTAATTAAATTACATGGTCCACAAAAATAACAGTAGTCTACAACTAGTACAGTCCAAAGAAAAAAGTACAACTACGCGGGGCATACCCCGGAACTGGCAACTAACAACTAACCCTGGGCACCTGAACCACATGGAGCCTCTAAAGCGCACCCTAGAAGCCTCGTCTCACCTGAAACACGGTGAAAACACGTAGGGAAGGAGCCTCAAAACACAAGACTCAGTAGGGATCATCTGGTCCCCACCTCGCAAATCGAGAAACTACGTGGAAAGTAACTACAAGCTACTACTACGGCTAGTACCGAACACACGGCACAAAAACTAAGACAACTTGTCACAAGCCAAAGGAAACCAAAGAGTCACAACCAGACAAAGACAGGAGTACCAACCAACTAGAAGCAAGGCCGGATGCGTCTACTGACGACTTAAATCGCGCCTCAGGTGTCCCCCTCGACCCCTGGTGGAACGGGGACACCGTACAAGTAACCACAGAACAAGTGACTAGCTGGGGTCCCGCTCGTCAGCGCGGGTCCAACCACCCCCAACCACGTGTGCACACACAGATTGCGCGTCCCTGGTCTGGCCCTCTGATTGGTTTTCCCCTCAGCCGGACTCTAGCTGCAAGACGTGGGGCCCAATAGAAACCAGTCTAAAAATCATCTCTCGGGATAGCCTCGCCACCACTCCCTGGTGAGATCACTCACGTGTCGGAAGGCTACAACTAGTGGAGGGTCACTGAAGGAGTAGACTCTCTAGCCAACGGAAAATGACGACTAAACCGGACAAAGTACAAGGGCCGCTCCTCGTACCGACACCGACTCACGGTGACACGAGCCGAGAACACCCACTCCCGAGATCCCACGGCACCCTCACGTGTGGCCCCCACATGATGCCCGACATCAATCAGACCATGGGTAAGCACGTGGATCAAGATCCACTCACCCGAGACTCGGATCGACAAAGCATAATTCCGGTCGGACATAGATCTCTGGCGGTCCACCCTTGGGCCGCCACAGAGTCTGGCGGTCCAGAACTGGGCCGCCACAGGGACTGTAGCGGTCCAACAATGGGCCGCCACACCCTGGGTTGCAAAAGAAATGGCGGTCCTACCTTGGTCCGCCAAAAGGATAAGGCAGGCGTACCTTCGGCCGCCACACCCCAAAAACTCCCAACGGTCGAAAACCAACGGTAGGAAACCAACGGTCAACTCACCCTCTAGCGGTCTGACCCTCGGCTGCCACCTCTTCTGGCGATCTATCGTGCAGCTGCCAGAAGACCTGGGGACCTGTCGACAAAACAATGCCCTGTGGCACTCCCACCTTGGGCCGTCACAGGCTCTGGTGCACCTACCCTGGGCCGCCAAATGCTCTGGCAGTCTCTGGAAGGACCGCCAAATCGTCTCGAGAACGGGCCGGCAGGAAACACCCAAAAAACCCGTTTTACACCCCGATCATCCACGGATGATGGGGAAAACAAGGGGGAAGCTCCCCTATAGCCCCTAGCATGCTTCTACGCCCTTAAATCGGTCCGAAACGTGATGAAACGGTAGATCGGCACACAACCCCCAAAACATGGATTTTACCCTACCCGGCTAAAAAATGCTCATTCCTCCTTTTGAATGACCTCTCTGGTCCCATTATACTTGTCTGTTCATTTGTGAAGCTCAATCTCAGCTCAAGAATCTCCTTGAGCGAGATGTCTTTATTAGGCTTGTTTCTTTACTGAAACACCCATTTATCAGTCCGTCGGGCTCCCCTGCAAAACGGGCGTTCTGGAGGGGCATTTGTAGATGCCTAATTTTGGACATCCCGCAGACTCTGGTCTAGCCATCATTGAAGTGATACCATTTCTTGGTTGATTGATTTTTTGAAGGTCTATACACGATTCCATGCATATCTTGCCTAGATCCCTGGGCGGCCAAGGTGCTGGCCGCCCACATCCCTGGGCGACCAGAGACCTGGCCGCCCAGCCCCTTCCAGGGCACCCACAAGGTTGGCCACCCACCTCCCAAGGTGACCACAAGGCTGGCCGCCCTCACCTTCAAGGTGGCCAGAGTCCTGGCCGCCCAGATCCCTCAAGGAGGCCATCGATTTGGCCGCCCAGCCCCTTGGGAGACTAGAGCTTTGGCCGCCTTCTGTCAACCGTCCGTCAACCCCACGATCCGCCCACTCCGGGCACGTTCTCCGGAACTGCTCCCACTCGAGGAGGTTCCAGACTCACGTAGCCTCACACGTACTCTATTTTTGAATATTTTGGAGGGAGATTTCCCCCACATACAAAAGCCGCTCCGAAACCATCTCACGGGGGGGGGGGGGGGGGGGGGTTGGACATTTTTCTCACGAGGTGTTGGACTTTTTGGGAGGAGGAGGAGAGGCTAGTAGTTCTTGGAGCCCATAGAGAGCTGTGAGCACGAGAACGCCTTCCCCGACCTTTCCCCTAGCAGCAGAACACGAAGTTGGAGAGCTCCGCCGTGGACGAGTTCCGGTTGCAGGGGGCGGCCATCGACATGGCCGCCCACCTTCTCTAGGCGACCACAATGCTGGCCGCCCTCTGTTGATGATGGGCAAACCCCGTCATTTCTTCCCTTGTTCCTTATCTTGCTACATTTCTACTTGTTTTACTGCATCCATGCATATTAGCCTTGCCTAGATCCCATCTTTAAAGAGGTTTTCAATCCCAAAATATAGGGAAGGCGGATGGTCGAAAGTCTCGGCCATCCCCCTTCTCGCCCCCCTCCCCGGTACGATCACCACCATTGGTACATTTATTCCTTTGGTTTGAGCATATACTACATAATCATAGTCTAATGGTCTCTTCTATTTGCTGGGTGTTTTGCAGGAACTTCATCATCGACTCGCAGGGATCCTTATTCTTGGCCGGCCGAGAATGAGGACAGAAGAACCCACCATCTCCTGTTCCTAAGGCGTTCATGATCTTCTTGCTCCTGTGAGGCCCAGGTATAGGTCTCTCGCGATCACATTATTGCTTTATTTCTAACCTTTGCACTGTAGGTTTACAGCAGCATAGTTCGGGAGGCCACACGCATTTGCGACACCGTACGCGGATGCACGCCACCTTCTGGCACCTACAATGGGTAGGGTAGTTCTCCTCATGGGACTTTAACTGCCGAGATACATAAGCCACCACTCTACCGTGCTGCACCAGCACAACACCGAACCTAACCCCGGAAGCATCCGTACACACCACAAGACCTCCCGATCAAGAAGGCAACACCAACACTGGTGCCGAGGTGAGCAACCTTCTAAGCTCCATAAAGCTCTGCTCACACTCACCAGTCCAGACAAACGGCACATCCTTTCGGGTAAGCCTAGTCATCGGGGCTGCAACATGAGAAAAATCCTGAATGAATCTCCTGTAATAGCCTGCCAGCCCTAAGAAACTCCGAATCTCCGTCACGGACCTTGACCTCGGCCACTGCATCACTACCTCGACCTTGGCTGGATCCACGGAAATACCATCACCAGAAATCACGTGCCCCAAAAAGTGCATCTCGTGAAGCCAAAACTCACACTTGCTGAGCTTAGCATAAAACTAGTGATCTCGCAAAGTCTGCAACACAACCCTCAAATGATTCGCATGCTCATCTGCAGATCACGAATACACAAGGATGTCGTCCACAAACACGACCATAAATTGATCCAAGTAGGGACTGAACACCCTCTGCATCAAATCCATAAACGTTGCGGGGGCATTGGTGAGCCCAAACGGCATCACCAGAAACTCAGAATGCCCGTATCTCGAGCTAAATGATGTCTTCTCCACGTCGGACTCTCGAATCCATAACTGATAATAACCGGACCGCAAATCAATCCGTGAGAATACTCAAGCAGACTTAAGCTGGTCGAACAAGTCATCAATCCGTGACAACGGATACTTGTTCTTAATGGTCACCTCATTCAACTGTCGGTAGTCAATGCACAACCTCAGACTACTGTCCTTCTTCTTCACAAACAACATTGGCGCACCCCAAGGGGAAAAGCTAGGACGGATATACCCCTTGGCCAGTAACTCCTGCAACTGCGCCCTCAACTCTCTCAACTCAGTGGGAGCCATACGTAAGGAGCCTTCGACAAAGGTCCCGTACCAGGCACAATCTCGATCACAAAGTCAATCTCCCGCTAGGGAGGTAATCCAGGTAGGTCCTCGGGAAAAACATCGGGAAACTTGCACACCATCGGAATGTTCTCCACATCCGGCTCTGACTGGTCCACCATGACCATAGAAGCGAGAAAACCCTGACAACCCGCATCAAGCAAACGACGAGCCCTAATAGCCGAAATAAGAAAACGGGAAGAGGAAGATCTAATACCTTGGAAATAGAAGGTGGGTCCACGAAGCCGCCGGAAATAAACCCTCTTCGAGCCACAATCCACCAACGCATGATGTGCCTCGAGCCAATCCATGCCCAAAATCACATCAAAGTCATGAAGTGACAACGCATAAAGGCTGGCCGGCAAACTCCGCCCTTCAACCCACACAGGAACCTCATCAAAACAATACGGAATGATCATAAAATCACCAGAAGGCAACTCCACTATCAAATCGTAGGACAACTGGGTTACCGGTTCCTCAATACTCAGCGCGAAATCCTCCGAAATAAACGAATGAGATGCGCCAGAATCAAATAAAACTCGAGCCGCACAACCCAAAATCTGAACGGTACCTTCCAAGAGCTGTGACGCCACTGCCTCTGCCTCGGTCATGTGTGTAATCTGGCCTCGGGATCTCTGCTTGCCTCCCACACTCGCTGACTTGGGTAGCGGCGGATACTGCCCCTGCTACTGCTGCTGCTGCTGCCTCTACTGCTGAGGGTACTACTACTGTGGAGGAAACTGCTGCTGCTGCTGCTGCCTCTGCTGCTGAGGGTACTACTGCTGTGGAGGAAACTGTTGCTACTGCTGCGGCCTCTGAGGACAATCACACGCCATATGCCCTGGTTGGTCACACCTGAAACAAATCATCGGCGCCGTGCACTGCCTGCCCGGATGCGACTCGCCACACCGGGGACACGCTCCCCGCGATTCACCCACTGATCCCTGACACTGAAAAGGAATTGGCTGATGTACACTACCCGATGACGCCTGCCTCTGATCCTTACGCTTCTTACCAAAGCCCTTCTTCAGAAACTTCTTGAACTTAGAGCCAAAAGACGCAGATCCTGCCGCTGACACTGCCGGTGTCGATGCTCCCAAACTACCCACAGTATGCTGGAAAGTACTCTACTGCTGGGTAGCCGTGTACTGACTACAGCCTGACTGGGATTGCCCCTGGCCTCCCAATCCTCGGACCTTCTGCATATCTAGCTCCAAAGATGCCCCCACACAAGACGCTGTCTCCAAATCAGTAGCAGCGTTCGCCATCAAGAGGTGCCTCAGCTCCTGCCTCAAACCCTGCATGAACTGCTCGGTCTTCACTCCCCCATGCTCCATGATATGGGGAGCATAACGGCCTAGCTCCATAAACTGAGCCTTGTACTGCAACACTGACATGTCGCCCTGAACCAGCTCCAAAAACTGACGCATCTTCTGCGTACCAACATAGGATGGGCAGAAAGTACGCTCGAAGACCGTAACGAAGTCCTTCCACACGATCTTCTGAAGGGGATGAGACCTAAAGGACGTCTTCTGATAGGACCGGTGCGATGGATACAGAGGGGGGTGAATGCATTTGTAATAGAAGTACTTTGAGGTTGTGATTGAATAAAGGACTGGGTTATCTTTACTTTTGCGCACTCTGTCTTTGTGTTGAATACACTAACGCTCTGATTGACATGATTGATATAAACTTGTCACGTATTCCGGGTTCCTTCCACGCTCGGGGCGTGACAGTTTTTGTGGTATCAGAGCTTAGGATATTCAATTCCTAGGAAACCCAAGTCCAAGGATAGGTTTAAACCTTTAACCGGTGAGATTGGTTAGAACCAAGGGTTAAGTCAACTTAGAATCAAAACCTTTGAACATCATCACATATTAATATAGTTATTGTAATTGTAGGACAATGGCTGCCGAACGTTCCCAGTGGCGCAACATGCAACGCACTCTGCAAGGCATGACCCAGGCACTTCAACAAGTGGAGGGTGTCGAAGGTTTCAGCGAGGTCGGTGAAGTGGTCTTTGGCCTTGGGGGTCTTGACGAGCATGTCGTCAATGTAGGCTTCGACGTTCCGACCTAGCTACTCCTCGAACATGTGATTGACCAGCCTTTGGTATGTAGCTCCAGCGTTCTTCAACCCGAAAGGCATCCGGGTGTAACAGTATACGCCGTAGTCGGTGATGAAGGCGATCTTCTCGACGTCTTCTGGATTCATCCTGATCTGAAATTTAGAGCTTTCTACATCAATGAAAAGCCGACACGATGATGCTTCCAACCATAGATTATTTGTAGGATTTGGCTTGCTATCACCTACCTGAATCGGATGAAGAATGAAGGAGAAAGAAAACCAAAGAAGCCGATACACGCAGCCACTAATCGCTAGAGATCTCCCTCGATCTAACTCCTCTGCAGCCGCCGCTGGTTCTAAATGATTCTAGAGTTAGAGAGCTTCATTTTAATAGGTCACACACCTTTTGGAGGGTTCTATGCACGGAGTATTCTTCCACGCAAGTCGGGTCAATGTGAATGCCGCCGTAAAAGTTGACTCGATCAAAACTCCGCCGAATGCATCTCCTAGGGTTAGGGTTTCGAGAGATTAAGAGAGGGTAAATGATCCTCTCATCTTGGCCTTTCATTTGCCACCAGTTTGGGCTCATTTGATGGAGTATTGGGCTCGAATTTGGTGTTTCAAGGTATGGTTAACTAAGTGTTCAATTTGGGCTCAATCTACTAATTCGGCCTACTTACGGATTTTATTTGGGTTGGCCACAAAAGACAAGTTTGTTAAACGTGTTATCCTCTACAAGAATATAATTTTTCTGGATTTTTACAAAATAGTCAAAATATAACTTATTCTATTTATTAAGGAATTATTCTAATTAATTTCAAATAAATTTCAAGTTTCTAATTAATTTCTCAAAAAATCTGGGTATTACACCCTCCCCCACATAAGGAAGTTGGTCCTCCAAATTCAATGCACTTAATAATAAAAAGAGGGAGTGAGACAGCTCACCTAGAATAAGTCGGGGTACTGTCTCTGCATAGTATCTTCTGACTCCCAAGTAGCTTCTTCAGTTCCACGTCGACTCCATTGCACTTTAACCATCAGTATGGAACGATTCCTGAGTTGCTGTTGCTTCCGATCCAAAATCTTGATCGGTCTTTCTTCATAAGTCAGATCTTCCTTCAATTCGAAGTCCACATGTTGAATAATGTGAGTGAGAGCATACACATATTTCCGTAACATAGACACATGGAAAATATTGTGTACTCCAGATAGCTGAGGTGGTAGTGCCAAACGGTAAGCAGCCTCCCCCACTCTTTCCAGAATCTCGAATGGACCAATGTATCTTGGACTCAGTTTGCCCTGAATACCAAACCTTCGAATTCCCCTCATATGAGAAACCTTTAAAAACACATGCTCACCAACTTGAAATTCCAAAACTCTCCTTCTGATGTCAGCATAACTCTTCTGTCTTGATTGTGCTACTTGCAACTGATCTCTGATAATACGGATGTTCTTGGACGATTCAGAAATGAGATCTGGTCCAAGCCATTGCTTCTCACCTACCTCGTCCCAACATAACGGGGATCGACAGCTTCTACCATACAAAGCTTCAAATGGAGCCATCTGAATGCTGGACTTGTAACTGTTGTTGTAAGCGAATTCAACCAATGCCAAATGATCACTCCAACTACCTCCAAAGTCAATCATGCAGGCTCTAAGCATATCTTCTACTATCTGGTTGGTCTTTTCAGTCTGTCCGATTGTTTCCGATCCTTACGAGCTCTCTCTCTCTTTCCTTTTCTTCTACTGGATCTCTCGATCTCTCTTCTGCTCTCTCTATTCTTCTTCTGCTCAGGCACACTCTTCTTCTTTCTTCTTCTTCTTCTGCTCTCTGCCTCTCTGCTGCTCTCTTCTTCTATCACTCCACACTGGATCGTGCAGGCTTCTTCACTACTTCTCGATCACTCTTCTTCTGAGGAAGAAGCTTCATATTTATAGAGCCTCAGAGATAGGGCATGTGTAGGGCTTGTGCCCTCTTTGTCCAGAGGTAACATCAGATCACGTGCCAGGTGCCAACCTCGGATCACGTGCCACTCATCAGCTTGAATCAACCTGAACGAAGAGAAAAATGGATGCATTGAGTTAGTTCAAGATTTGAACCAAGCATGTATAGACTTAAAGAATGTACAGACTTTATGTGATGCCATCCGAAGCATGTATAGACTTAGAGAATGTACAGACTTTATGTGATGCCATCCGAAGAATGTATAGACTTAGAATGCATGGAAGGGATTGTACAGACTTTGTCTACGTGCATGTTGTGTATGTAAAGATGCTGAACTACAGCATGTATAGACTTGCAACCTAGCACTTAAGAACCAATGCGATGCATGTATAGAGTTGCTTAAACTAAAGCATGGAACAAGTCTGTATAGACTTGCTTAACTGACCCACTGACAACACAGTACATGCATGAACAAGCCACACAAATTGTACAGACTTATGTATGCATGAGACAATGTATAGACTTGTGTTCGTGCAACACAAAGGCTGTACAGACTTCGTGTGTGTGCTACAGGACAATGTATAGACTTGTGTGTGTAGGGCAGACAATGTATAGACTTTGAAAGCTTGAACACGAACAGGCTGCAATGTATAGACTTTGAGTGAGACGCTGAGTGAGACGATGGATGTACAGACTTGCTGTAAGTAATGCATGCGATGTATAGACTTGATAGCATGAGACACTGAGTGAGACTGATCGATGTACAGACTTTGAAAGACGATGCATGCACAAGCCAACGATGTACAGACTTTGCCAATGTACAGACTTGAATGCTCCATGCACAAAGACGCTAAGTGAGACGCTAGAATGTACAGACTTGCTTGTGCAGTGATGTATGGACTTAGTGTGCAATATGCAAACGATGCACAGCCATAGCTCATGAATGTATAGACTTTGCGAGCAAGAGACAAGGCTGACGGATGTATAGACTTGCTAAATGATGCACAGCCATAGCGGCAATGTATAGACTCAGAAGAGATGCACGAGCAGGCGACAATGTATAGACTTTAAGTAATGCATGCAATGGACGTTGTACAGACTTGCCACCAGGAGTTGTATAGACTTGAATGCATGGTGGCGAATGTACAGACTTTGTCTTGAGATGTGTACAGATGCATATGGAAGAAGTATGCAATATGGAAGAAGTATGCAATGTACAGACGATGCTCATGTACCCACTGAAGTGTGTACAGACTTCACCGAAGAATGTTCAGACTTTTGTGTGTGATGAAGAAAAGATGTATAGACTTGGGTGTGTGTGTGCATGCTAGAAGCAATATATAGACTTGCTGGTTTGTAATACAGAATGCACTAGAACAAAGTGTGCACAATGAGAATGAATTCACGAACATGCTATCAACAAGTGTGCAGACTCTGCATGCAGTGCACTGACTGTATGCTCAATGCAATTGTGCTATGGCATGCAGCTACAGTTAATGCACTGAGGACATATGACAGATGAACACTTAAAGCAAATGATGCATAGACCTTAAACCATGACTCATAGTATGTCATTATCAAAACCAGGGTTCCAACATCTTTCACTCTAAAGACCACCAATCTCGAGCCGTACCCTGCAACTGGTTACAAGCCAACATCACCATGTCCTCCACGGCACAGCGCATGGAACTGAACACTCTCTCCATCTCATCAAGCCACCGCCTGGCCACATCGGGATCTGGCTGGCCCTCATAATAGGGTGGGTGAAACTGTAAGAAGTCCCTCATAGCACGACTGGGTCCACCCCGAGCCGACGAACCCTCACCAGCATCACTGCCAAACTGTTGAGCCATGGCCTGAAACATACTCCGAAAGAAATCCTCGGCCCCCGGAACTCTCGCTGCATCCCCTGCCTGGTTGGTGTCTGGTGGCACTCTGCTCTGCTCCTCCTGCTCTCCTACCGACTGTCCCTACTGAGAGCGAGTCCTCCGCCTTGAATCCATACTCGCCTACTACAAACACACAGAAGACATGGAAAACAATGGAATCAATAAAACACACGATGCCCTAAGCCAGTGTCGACTGTACATCACCACTGTGGACTAGTAGACCACTATAACTATTTACGATTCTTATATATATCCACAACCATGCTCTGATACCAGCTGTAACGACCCGAGATCCGAACACCGGGAAGGCCCGATAACCCGAATCTCGAACCGCCACCCACGAGCCAGAAGACTCGGAAGGGTTGAAAGGATGGTGTGGAGATACACAAGAATTTAAAATAATTGCAGAGCTACGCAAATTAAATGAATTAAGCAGGAAGCAATAAATAACATTAATTAAATTACATGGTCCACAAAATAACAGTAGTCTAAAAAGACAGTAGTCCACAACTACTACAGTCTAAAGAGAAAAGTACAACTATGCGGGGCATACCCCGAAACTGGCAATTGGCAACTAACCCTGGGTACCTGAACCACGTGGAGCCTCAGAAGCGCTCCCCGGAAGCCTCGCCTCACCTGAAATACGACGAAAACACGCATGGAATGAGCCTCAGAACACAAGGCTCAGTAGGGATCATCCGGTCCCCACCTCGCAAATCAAAAAACTGCGCAGAAAGTAACTACAAGCTACTACGATGGCTAGTACTGAACACGTGGCACGAAAACCCAGACAACTCGTCAAAATCAAAAGAAAACCCAAGAGTCACAACCAGACAAAGACAGGAGTACCAACCCACTAGAAGCAAGGCTGAATGCGTCCACTAACGACTTAAATTGCACCTCGGGTGTCCCCCTCGACCCCTGGTGGAACGGGGACACCGTACAAGTAACCACAGAACAAGTGACTAGCTAGGGTCGCGCTCGTTAGCGCGGGTCCAACCGCCCCCAACCACGTGTGCACACACAGACCGCGTGTCCCTTGTCTGGCCCTCTGACTGGTTTTTCCCTCAGCCGGACTCTGGCTGCAAGACGTGGGGCCCAACGGAAACCTGTCTAAAAATCATCTCTCGGGGTAGCCTCGCCACCACTCCCTTGTGGGACCACTCGCGTGTCGGAAGGCTACGACTAGTGGAGGGTCACTGAAGGAGTAGACTCTCTAGTCAACGGAAAACGACGTCTAAACCGGACAAAGTACAAGGGCTGCTCCTCGTACCGACACCGACTCACGGTGACACGAGCCGAGAACACCAACTCCCGGGATCCCATGGCTCCCCCACGTGTGGCCCCCACATGATGGCCAGCATCAGTCAGACCACGGGTCAGCACGCGGATCAAGATCCACTAACCCGGGACTCGAATCGACAAAGCGTAACTTCGGTATAACAGAACACGGGCAGCGATCCATCCTGGAGGTTGCCATGTGCGAAAAACCCTCGAATCTGCAAGGGGCCCTAACACGCCATAGGCCAGGAGCACGTTCGTGAACGCGCTCTCCTTGCCTAGCGCGATCAAGAAAGAACGCGCTCGGGGTCCATAGCGCGTTAATCATTAACGCGCTATGAAGCCCTAGCACGATAAACCAAGAACGCGCTGGGGGAACCTAGCGCGTTCCAAAGTCGCGCCTGGTCGGGCAGGCGCGTTCCCTGCTGAAAGGCAGACCCACCCCTGTTCATCTTCCTCGATGAACGCAGTGACATTGGGTAGCGCGATCTCAAGATCGCACCCCTGGACAATAGCGCGACAACGGGCAGAGCCCGGTTCGCGGAACATGCACAGGAAAACCAAAAACCACGCCCATTCACCCCCTGGTGAAGGGAAAATAAAAGGGAAATCATTCCCTTAACTCCCAGCATGCTAGAAACCCCAAAAATCTAGCTAGAAACGCAATAAATCGATGAAATCCGGCTCACCCCTTAAACATGGAGTTTTCCCATCCCGGTATGAAATCACACCCCTCTCAGCTCTCCTCGGCTTAGAAATCACGGAGGACGCAAGGAAAGAAGTAGGGATCCATCACCCTACCTCCAAGAAGCCCAAAAATGCCTAGATCGCCGTCGATCTTCAAAAATCGATCGTTCTTCCTCGAGCTCCCACGAGCCCCGCACGCCGCCGTGATCACCTCGCCATCGCCACCACGCCGTCGCCCACCACCGTCTGCAGCCGGAGGGGCACGCCGCATCGTCGTCGAAAGAGGAGTGAGACGGAGAGGGGGCGCGAGTTCTCCAACGGGAAGAAAGGAAGAGGAAGAAGAAAGAGAAAGGGGAAAAAGAAAAGAAAAGGGTTGGGGATTTATAAAAAATCTAAAAATTCTAGAAAATACCAAAAAATTAAAAATTATATTTCGCGATCCTCGGAACGCACCGATCGCAACGGTACCACCTGTGCCTAGGTGAACAGCCCGGTTCACCCGCTACGAGGTTCCGTAGGTCCTACCGAAACACACGTGAGAATCGGAAAACACGCGGAACAAGTCACGGAACACGTTCCGGGCCTCCGAACCTGATCCGAATCGCACGGATCTGAACACTAAAGATGTCCGAAATATAATTTCGGACACAACGGAGTTAGACTCTCCGAGAAAATAGATCAGGGACCCGAAAAGAGGGATCTGAAGGGTCCGGGATATTACAGCAATACCTGGGACACCTTCTGACGCCTCCTTGGTTTCGTGGTGTTTGCAGGCCTCCACGGGCGCGAGACGACTTCCCCAACAAATAAATAGAGAAGGTGATACGTGACCTAGGAACCATTTTCATGCCGCTACAATTTTAAATGTAAAATCTTATTGTGATCATGGACATGTCTTGATTTTCTATTTAATTAGTCAATAATTTTTTCCTTTTAAACTGTAGCCATCTTCCTATATGAATTGTTTGGATGGAATTACGTTATCAAAGGTCATTACCATCCTCCTAATGAATCAATTTGATTGGCTCTAAACTAGTGTGGTCCACCGAAAAGGAGCAACAATAACTAAACTCTTTTTTTAAGATCTCGTCCCAAGGCTGTCAATGGGCCGGGCTCGGGCCGGGCTTAGGTCAGGCTAGTCCGGGCCCGACTCTTAAAAATTAAAGCCCGAGTCTGGCTCGAGCCTGATCGGGTCTGACACTATTAAAAAATTATATGTCCGACTAAAGTCAGGTTCTGTCCGAAAACTTAAATAAAAAATAATAAATAATAAAAATAATAAATTTAATAATATAAACTTATAATCTCACTAAACTAATTAGAATTTTGATGCTAATTAGTTATGTGGTTGAAAAAGAGAGTTTTTAAATTTTTTTAATTAAGTAAAATAACATAATTTTAAGTAAGTATTTTTTAAAATTTGAAGGAAAAAAAAAAGAGAACGGACCAAGCCGACCCGTGGGCCGAACTTAAAGTCTGAGCCCGACCTGTTGGTCTAGTCCCGCGGGTCAGAAATGACCCGACTAAAGACCCGCGGGTCAGAAATGACCCTACGGCCCGACCCGAAATCGAACTAATCCTGCAGACCTATCGGGCCGGCCTGACCCATTGACAGTCCTACATCGTTCACATGATGCCAATTAAGTTAGAGGTGACTCATCTTTTAGTGACATAATCTCATCCCTCACTTTTTCACATATTTTTTGACATCCTATCTTTTTTGGTTGACACTAAAGGTCCCGTTTGGTTCGAGGATAAAATTGAAGCAGAGTATGTGTAAGTCATTCAGGGTTATTTTATCTCTATTCTTATTCTCGTGGTCGTTTGGTTCGCGAAGAATAAGTATGGTGATATCCCTATTATTCATTTGGTAAAAAGAAAGGATACTAATGGGAATAAGGGTTGGAAAAGGACTAAATTGCCCTTCTTATCCGGGTTAAAGGGCATGATGTTATTTTATGTTTGGTTGAGAATAAGGGATATTTATTTTATGTTTGGTTATTAATAATAATCTAAATTAATACTCCTTAATTAAATATGTATTCAAAATGAGGATTATATATAATGAATGTAATATTTAATACCATTGATTAAAAGATATTTTAACTAATCTCTAATATTATAATATTAGTATATATTTATTTTTATCATCTTTTTATTGAAACATAATTAATATTAAATACATTAATATGTAAAAAATACTATATTATTAATTTATTTATACCTAATTATAATAAGAATATTTATTTAGACTGAATAGTATAATTATTTTCTCTCTTCAACATACTTGAGTTTAACTTTGACAATTATGTTTCGTGTACTATGTTTTCCTCACATTGAACTAGATAATAAATAAAATAAAAACTTAATAACATCAAAATAATTCCTTATAATTTTTTAAAATAATCTTTGAAATTTATATTTTGAAATATTTTGTATGTGAACTTTTTTAAAATTTTTGCTCCTGTCAAGTTAATATATTTGTTTCCTTTTATGAGTGATCTAACCGTTATATTCAACTTTTGTAACACTTTTAGCAATAAGTCAATTTTATCAACGTCAAATATTAAAATACACATCTCCCTTTTAAATTAATACTTTATTCTTGAAACTATATTTTATACATATTAATATGAATTTCTAATTCTTTTTACGCCTTGGCATAATGTTCATATGAAAAAAAATTATCAACATTTAAAACACCCACGCGAATATTAGATCTTCATCTTAGAGAAAAGTTTACAAAATTGTTAGAAATGTTTACAAAGTTGTTAGAAATGAAGCAATAGACGAATAGATGAATGAACACAATGAAATATTATTTATCACACTTAAGAAAAGTTTACAAAGTTGTTAGAAATATTTGGTAAAACATACAAAAAAATTGTCCAATCAATTCTTCTTACATAATTTCAAATCATCAAATTTTGATAATAAAGAGTCACATAGTTTAACAGTCAACTCGACTGTAAATTTCTCTTTCTCGATTGATTGTCTTAAATCTTTCACCAATCCACGTTCTTCAATCTCTCCTCTCGTTGTAGATATGTTAGACATTCATGCTATCTTCTCGTTCGAACTCTTTTCCTGAAAGATGTGTATGATATAAGACGAGTAAATTATAACAATGACTGTAAAGTATAAGAACTTGACAAGAGTAAGGAGATGAGGCTCAGAACATGAGATAATGTAATCACATGGATCATGCTGCTGTTAAGCCATCCAACCCATCATCATTGCCTCAAATATATCTGATCTGACCAACCATAGTTTGACATTGGGAAGGAGTATAATACCAACATTGAACAATGGGAGCAATGAGTAATGGGAAGGAGCAATTTTCTGACAATCTATCTCCCCTACACACACACAATTCTGTCTCCTCTGAACACACACACACACACACACACACACACACACACACACACACACACACACACACACACACACACACACACACACAGTCTGCACACACACAATTCTGTCTCCCCTGAACACACACACACCCTATACCCACTGAACACACACACACACCCACATGAAGACTCCCCTGAACACACACACACGCACACACAGTTTGCACACACACATAATCCTACACACACACACACACACACACACACTATATATATATATATATATATATTGGTCAGCACACATATACCCCCCCTCCCCCCAAATATTTTTTTCCTATCAACACAAGCACAAAATAGTCTACCCTGCATACACACAATCCTCACACACACACACACACAACCTATACCCACTAAACACACACACACACCCACACCCACATGAAGACTCCCCTGAACACACACACACACACACACAGTCTTCACACACGCATAATCCTGCACACATACACACACACTATATATATATTGGTCAGCACACATACACCCCCCTCCCCCCAAAATTTTTTTTCCTGTCAACAGAAGCACAAAAAAGTCTACACACACACACAACCTATACCAACTGAACACACACCCACACCCACATGAAGACTCCCCTGAACACACACACACGCACACACAGTCTGCACACACACATAATCCTACACACATACACACACACACACACTATATATATATATATTGGTCAGCACACATACACCCCCCCTCCCCCCAAAAAAAATTTCCTGTCAACACAAGCACAAAAAGTCTACCCTGCACACACACAATCGTCACACACACACACACACACACACACACACACACACACACACACACACACACACACACACACACACACACACACACAACCTATACCCACTGAACACACACACACACACCCACATGAAGACTCCCCTGAACACACACACACGCACACACAGTCTGCACACACACATAATCCTGCACACATACACACACACTATATATACATTGGTTAGCACACATACACCCCCCTCCCCCCCAAAAAAAATTTCTACACACACACACGCACACACAGTCTGCACACACACATAATCCTGCACACATACACACACACTATATATATATTGGTTAACACACATACACCCCCTCCCCCCCAAAAAAATTTTCTTGTCAGCACAAGCACAAGAAGTCTACCATGCACACACACACACACACACACACACACACACACAACCTATACCCACTGAACACACCCACACACCCACATGAAGACTCCCCTGAACACACACACACGCACACACAGTCTGCACACACACATAATCCTACACACATACACACACACTATATATATATTGGTCAGCACACATACACCCCCCTCCCCCCAAAATTTTTTTTCCTGTCAACACAAGCACAAAATAGTCTACCCTGCACACACACAATCCTCACACACACACACACACACAAAATAGTCTACCCTGCACACACACAATCCTCACACACACACACACACACACACACACACACACACACACACACACACACACACACACACACACAACCTATACCCACTAAACACACGCACACCTGAACACACACACACGCACACACAGTCTGCACACACACATAATCCTGCACACATACACACACACACACTATATATATTGGTAAGCACACATACACCCCCCCTCCCCCCCCAAAATTTTTTTCCTGTCAACACAAGCACAAAATAGTCTACCCTGCGTGCGCACACACACACACACACACACACACACACACACACACACACACACACACACACACACACACACACACACACACACACACACACATGCACACACATAATTCACACACACACACACACACACACACACACACACACACACACACACACACACACACACACATGCACACACATAATTCACACACACACACAAACACACACACACACACAACCTATACCCACTGAACACCCACACCCACATGAAGACTCCCCTGAACACACACACACACGCACACACAGTCTGCACACACACACAATTTTGTCTCCCCTGAACACACACACAACATATACCCACTGAACATATATGCACACACCCACAATTCTATCTCCCCTGAACACACACACCCACAATTCGAATCATGCTGAACATACACAATCCTACACACACACAGAGTATCAATTGGTCAGTTCACATACTCCACCCCACAAAATAAGTGTCATTCACATGAATTATGGATTACGAATAAACTGATCATTTACCATTGACATATCTGTCGCCCACTTAAAGAACCCACAACCTGCTATTCTATCATCGGGCTGTAAAAGATATGAAAAATGTTTAAGTAAGATGTATTTGATAGTGTAACCAAAAGAGAAGAACTTAACAAGGAGTGTGACATGTACCTTTGATTGTGGACATACATAAAATACTTTCCCCTTAGTCTTACTAGTGTTTGAGGTCCGCCTCCTACATGGGCCTTTGCCACAAGGACAAAGTAATAACTCGTCCACCCACATGAAGAGTCCACATGACTTATCATTCCCAAACTGTAAGGAAGTATACAAGAGAATATGACATATAGAGCATTTCAACAAATAACAATTTGTAATTGGGACTAACATACACCAAGTGGGCAGCAATAGTAGGGACGTTGGGGATTCTTGCTACTGTGGGAGATCTTGATAACACATTTCCCTTGACCACATTCGCATTGAAAATAATATTTACCATCGCCCATCATTTTTGAATCCATTTCATCGATACCCTGAAAATGGGAAGATCAGTTATACAGGGAATGTTATATGTGGTGGTCTTAGGCTCAGATAGATCTCATTCATGTCTACAGATTCATTGGAGAACATATATGCACTCACATCCCAAGTCACCTGTAGTAAATCTCACCATTAGTAGGGGTGGCCCTTAGACCGTCCTACCTACTGTAGGTGTGACATACAACCAAGGAAATAAAATGAGATACCCCCACAGTACTCCTCATCATATGAATGGCTCCTTCCCATCATCATAGCCCAATGATCTCATTTCTGGTTTAGTTCACCTTTTTTGCTGCAATAAAGGGGTTAGTTGGAATGGGGTAACGAAAGATATCGGGGTTACAGCCGGGGATATGTCATTCCACCAAAATATCAGCAATATATCACAAATAAAACATAAACAAACAACAAAAATCAAAACACATGTGAATGTGTAGCCGCCAGAAGCCCGAGGCACACTGTAAAAGGCAAGGCTGCTCCAAAAAATTACGTGAGTGGTAGTTGTCAGTATGTCTCAATATGTTATGAAGTTTTCATGCTCATAATCATTCATATGGAGTTTATAGCGAGTGACGATGCCATTCCCCGAAGATATTGTCATATCTAAGAAAATGTTAAGGAATTTATGTTACACAATAGCCAACATGTAATCAAAGCATGAAGAAAATAAATGTTCCATCTCCTCAGTGAGCACACATAACACACACAATCACTGAATTTATGCGTCCATCTCATTGTGCCTGCAATGGACAAACCACATGTCACTTGCTAACACATATCATTTGCATGCAATGAAATCATTACTGTAAAATCAAACATTATTATATTTGGAGAGTACCCTCGGTTACTGTGATAGGTCTAAAGCCAAGTGGCTATACGGTCCCGAAATCTCTCCCCTCTAACAACGTCTCTCCTAGCCACATTATCTTGTTCATCCACCTCGTCATCCTCATGAATATTCATGTCATCTTCTGCTTGTTGGAAAATATGATCAATGCCCTGCTCCTTTCTAATGAAGTTGTGTAGTACACAACATGCCATTGCAATTTTTGCTTGTGTCTTAATTGGATAGTTTCATTGTTTCACTAGAATTGTGAAACGTGACTTGAGCACACCAAAGGCATGCTCTACGCAATTTCGTAGTTGAGCGTGTCTATGGTTGAACAAGTCCTTCTTATCCCGATGAGTAACTCTCATTCTATTGCTCATGTACTCTGATAAATGATATCTTGTCCCACGGTGCGGTGCTAAGAAATGAGGAATGTTTGCATACCCTGCATCAACCAAGAAGTATTTCCCTACGACAAAGAATGCATGGAAGTTTAGGTGATATCCATTTCGCTGGAGTGGTAATAGATTAGTGTTTGAGAATCATTTACCTTCCGGTACATTAAATCCACCTTTCTCAATGGCCCACCTTAACAGTTTCATGTGAAGAGCTGAACCCTCCCAACCCACAACGACATAAGTGAACGTAAGATCAAAATTCACACATCCCATGACATTCTGAGATGTCTCTCCCTTTTGATTTCGATAACACAGTTGGTCATCCAGCGCCACCTTAGCATGAATGTGTGTTCCATAAATTGCACCCAAGGCATTCTAACCACAAAGAAAACTAATGGGTACAAGCACTTTATGAATAATGAAATAGGAGTTTATATTTATGAGTGTGTTTGACACATCACCTTGAAGAAGGGGTAGAATTTGGGGTCATGCCGAATTTTGGGATGCACTTGCTCTTCACCGGTTGGCAGTTTGATGTAGTCATGACGTAATGATAGAACTGCCATGAGAACATTATTAAAGTGTCGGCTAATCGTCTCTCCCGAATGTTGAAACCATTCTCTAAGTAACCTATTCCCTATTCCATGTCCTACCTCAAGAAGAAAAATAGCCAATTGCTCAGTGGCAGACATATTCCTGGTGTCACTGAGCACACCTCTTTCCATCAGTGTATCTCTTAACCTTTTGAATAGGTGGGGGTGAACCCGAAAACTAGAGTATGTCCTGCTAACATGACCATCCAGTATCTGTTTAACCCACGTATGACCTCGACCTACATCTGTGTGCATTGGGATCCTACAAATAGATTTTGTCGGGGACAACATGTGCAACACTACGACATGTTCAACCTCCTCCCAATACTCCTCCTCGTCTATCATAAAGTTGATGAGGGATTGAAATGAACCACCAGATTCAATAGTTCGAAAATTCATTTTGAATGCAATAGCTGAAAATCATATATAATAGGCATGAGAAAATTGAATTGGTGAAAATGAGCATTTCATCAAGCAATCACATTAATAAATGAAGCATTTGCATGTTGACAAGTAATTAACTACATAAAATAAAATCGCACCGGTGAAAAGGATATGGGAAACATTCAGAAATAGCCTAGGTGGCTTAATATCCATCCAGTTTTCAACTCTTGTGACAGGGCCAAGAAGATGGAACGTTCTTCCACAGAGCGGAGAAGGTCAATAGCTCTATATACCTATTGCGTAGGAAGTCCAGACAACTTTATTAACAAATCAATTACCTCATCCATTGGTGGGGTAACTTTTTTTTTGCATTTCAAATATCTCTCTGGACAAGGTCATCCTATCATGACCTAGCGCCACCAACTTGTCTATTGAATCCTCATTGCCCTGTGACACCCTCTTCCTCTTCATCCTGACATTGCTAGATGAGGGCAGGTTGTTACGGGCTAGAGAAACTCCCTCATTCGATTGGTTGTTAGTATTGGGAGTTTCGACTCCCGACTCTTGTTGATTATCAGTTGGTTCAAAATCATTAAAAAGACTGCCTATATTAAATTCAGTGCCCATGCCCGTGCCCCCCTCCACATTCTGCTCCTCATCATCATGCTCACTATGCGTGTCAAGGTATGAGCTACCTTCGTTGCATGCAGCGTTATCACCTCTCGCCATAGAGGTAGAGCAAATGATCTCCATCTCATCCATAAATAAGAAAGGCTTTCCTTGAATTGTTCTATACTCTCTATTGATCTGAAATTTTAAACCATATTCAATTCATCACTAATAAAAAAAATATGAATCAAAAGAACATATATGCAACTTTCGTACCGCTATCGGATCTTCCCAGCTTTCGTCTGTGCCTGGGGTAGCTATTTTTTTATCATCATCCCACCCCCAACCTGATCGACTCTTGACATTCAAAATTAAATAATACCTTTTCTTTAGATTTTTTAACCGATTCTTCAAATTTTCCATTGAGTAACCTAACTTTATCGTGTCATTGAAAACTTTGATTGTTTGTCTCCATGCATCTCTTGTGAAATTTTCATTGACAAAGCCATCATTATTAACACGATGTTCTACTAACAGGTCTACGAAGACTTTGTCAGCATGATTGCTCAAATTTGCCACCCTAGTCTTTTCTTTGGATACACTCATAATTTCTTAATAAATGAACATAATATAACGTTAGTAGGAAAGAGGTTAGAGTAATCCAAATACAACACATGACTGAATAATTTATGATGATGTAAAACATGTTTTTACTTAAAAGCAGTGACCATAATGTGCTCGTCTAAAGAATTTAGATTAACATTAATACAATAAT
Source organism: Amorphophallus konjac (assembly GCA_022559845.1). Lineage (NCBI taxonomy): Eukaryota > Viridiplantae > Streptophyta > Magnoliopsida > Alismatales > Araceae > Amorphophallus > Amorphophallus konjac. Next base: position 36,872,944 of record CM040123.1, read on the forward strand.
CAGGGAAACATATACATAAATTTAAATGAAGCTCGTCTAAAGAATTCAGATTTTATGAATAAGATTGGATCTGCATAATAACCTCAGACAAGACAAAGATGTTAGAGTAATCCAAATACAACACATGACTGAATAAGTTATGATGATATAAAACATGTTTTCTACTAACAAGCAGTGACCGTAAGTTTAATGTGCTCGTCTAAAGAATTCAGATTAACATTACTACAATAATCAGGGAAACATATACATAAGTTTAATGTGCTCGTCAATAACCATTCAATTTTTATGATTATGCCTGGGATCTGCATAATAGCCTATAACAGACAAGAGAAAGAATAGTATGTAAAATCATACAACAAAGAATATACTAAAACCACCATTGAAAAGGCCTATATGTAGGATGTCAAATTTCACATTAAATCAAACAACAAGGAATGTAGTATGACCTACAGAAAAATGACTTATTACCAAATTATGAAGATCGAGCATAAGTTTAATGTAGTATGACCTACAGAAAAGTGACTTAACAAATTAAAAAGAACGAGTATAAGTGAACGAGCATAAGTTTCATGTAGTATGACCTACAGAAAAGGAATGTAGTACGACCTACAGAAAAATGACTTAACAAATTATGAAGATCGAGCATAAGTGTAATGTAGTATGACCTATAGCAAAGGAATATAATATGACCTACAGAAAAGAGGTGTAGTATGACCTACAGAAAAGTAACTTAACAAATGTAGCATGACCTACATAAATCTGACCATTATTATATTCTGGTTAAGCAAAATATGAAGTTCGAGCATCTAATGAGAGGTAGCAGCAGCCATGACTGCTTAAAATATACTTACACGAGGGAAGGAGGAGCTAACACGGTGATGAGGGGAAAGGAGCACCCACTCACTGAAGGGGGAAGGAGTATCACGCGGAGTGACCACACAGAGGTGAAGGGGAAGGAGCACCACACATAGGTGAAGGGAAAGGAGTACCCCACGGAGTGACCCTACATTATAAGTGGAATATATGTCACATAAAACCATCTTATAAAAGGGAAGGAGAAAGACGCGCAGGGCGTCATTGCAGTAGAGTACCACAAGAGACGATCGCGACCACAACAGCAACAGATGGGGAAGGAGAAAGGCGCCCAGACGTCGTTGCCGTAGACCACCACCAGAGACGACAGCGAGGGCGCAGATGGGGAAGGAGAAGGATGCGTCGTTGTCGCAGACGACGACCGGAGGACGATCGAAGCCGAGGAGTACCACCGGTGACGCGCATAGTATCATCGGAGACGATCGCGACCACAACAGCAACAGATGGGGAAGGAGAAAGGCGCCCAGATGTCATTGCCGCCGACCACCACCAGAGACGATAGCGAGGGCGCAGATGGGGAAGGAGAAGGACGCGTCCTTGTCGCAGACCACGACCGGAGGACGATCGAAGCCGCGGAGTACCACCGGTGACGCGCGACCACGAGACGATTGCGACCGAAAGGGCAACAGATGGGGAAGGAGAAAGGCGCACAGACGTCGTTGCCGTAGACAAGCACCAGAGACGACAGCGAGGGCCCAGATGGGGAAGGAGAAGGACGCGTCCTTGTCGCAGACGACGGCCGGCGGGCGATCAAAGCCGCGATGGTGCGATCGGCGAAGCAGGAGGGCAGAAGCGAGGGAGGGCAGGATCGGCCGAAAAGGAGGCGAAAAATGGGGTTACGGGAGCGGGGATATGTCATTCCACCGTTTTCGGTGGAATGACATATCCCCGCTCGTAACCCCGATATATTTCCTAACCCCATTCCAGCTAACCCCCTTATTCCGGCCATCAAAATGCGGACCAAACGTGAAAACAGGGATATCCCGGGCTTAACACCGAACCAAACGAGGCCTAAAAGAGCAAATAATTTTTTTCATACAATAGTATTTGAATTGAATATGCTCAAGGAATTCTCATATTTGAAGATGAGTTTGACTTACTGCATATTGATAGTGGGATATACCTCGCTTGTCCCGAAGATATCCCTTGAATAGCACAAAATGCGCTTTGGCCGGGGGGGGTTAGCTAATTCTGAACAAATGAGAGAGAACCCCCACTTAGCCCCTCCCATTTTAATCCACCTCTCATATTGGAGTAGTATCTCATTTTAACCCATCTCCTACCAAAACCAAATACCTCTCCATCCTTGACAAACTTTCCAACAGGGATAACCCAACTTATCAGTGTCTCTCAACCGAGGAGGTGCTCGGTGTGCATTCTTAATTGGCTTGCACCTCCACTCTCTCACTGGTTCAATTGGAACGATGGGATGGAAAAATGGGGCGAAGTGGGGTGTATAAAAATTATTTTTTATAAATTGATGTTAACCAAGATGAGAATTTTGAACAAAAATAAGATAATTAAAATTATAGACATGGAAAGATAATATATATGAATTTTAGGGTATAAACCTACGTTCTTAAAATTAACTCGTTATTTTTTATGAATATATATGAAGAGAAAGAAATTCCTTAGGTCTATCCGTTATCAAATCGACACACTGTCCAGGAACGATGTCAACCAAGACTCACTCGGGTTTGACCCACCCCATAGGCGTGCACTCCGCATATACGTGGGCTCTACACATCTCGATGCCTTTGATCGGGTGGTTATTATTATCACAATCACGGAGGTTATCCTAACAAATGTCGGATCTCCACCTACGTAGCTGAGACATTTGCCATGACATTATCCTTTTAACTCTAAGAGAACAGATAAGAGACTAACTGATGATCTCATGATCGAGTAGTCCATTACTCCACTAATCGCGACTCCGCTTAATTATGAAACGGATACACTCAAATTAAATCATAAATAAGATCCTGAACATATGACCATGAGTATGCAAACTCGCCTATAATGAATCCCCACATTCCAGAACATTTATTATCTCCCTCGAACATTCCTCTCTCATCGGAGCACTTCCATTCATGATCCCCCCATCTCTTTCTTTCTTACATGAGTATCTTATTGACTTGAGTATAATTGTCCGTTGAAATCTCACCCAGAGTTACTTCTCACGGGTTTGGTCGGTTGCTCCTTGTTTTCTTGGAACTATCGATATATCTCCCATCCAAGAAATAATAGAATTGTGGTACAAAGGTTTAGACATCACAATTAAATATATACAGTATACATATGTGATAATATAAAAATATGTAATCAAATACAATCATTCGTATCCATCCCTAATTTTTAAGCGCCTCAATTTTTCAATTGGGTCTGCCCCCGCTCCAATCCTGACCACTGCCACTTTTCTGTTTTCACAACGTACTCTCCCTGTAGCAACACCAAAAACAAAACAAAACAGAAAAAAAGAACAGAAGTAAAAGGCGCCACCTGCTCGGGAGAAGGAGAGGGCAGCCCCCAGCAGCAGGGAGGAGGGGAGCCGTCGTCCCTTCCCCGTTCCCTGCCGCTCCTCCTCCTAACCAGCCTTGCACCAGTTCCCACCTCCTCCTCCTCTCCTTCATTCCTGCCAGACCCCCTCAGAAGGTAAACCCAGTTCATGTGAGTGATTAGCTTCCACATTTCCCCCCAAATCCTGCAAGCCCTCAGCCCCATTTCCCCCCCTTCTACCGTCAGATGCCATAGAGGCGCCCAATCTGCCCTGCAAGATGCTGCTCCTACCCATCTGCATTCTCTTCGTCTCCCTCTCCCATGGCGCCACCGCGCTTCCGCCTTTGAATTCCACAGACCATCTCCTTCCCTTCCCCACTCCCCACCCAGACCCCGAAGCCGTCGTCCAGCACCTCCAGAGGTAGTCACTCTGCAGAGCGCCCATGGTGATGGGTCACGGCCATTGCTACTGTTTGGAGAACTTTACTAACTGGGTTTCCTGCTTCTCTGTTCCAGGAGGGTGGAGGAGTCGACGCGGGGGGCGCTGCTGGCGGGGAGGACCGCCACCACCGCCGCCGCCTCCTCGCCGTGCCTCACCGGGAACCCCATCGACGACTGCTGGCGGTGCGACCCCAACTGGCAGAGCAACCGGCAGCGCCTGGCAGACTGCGGCATCGGCTTCGGCCGCGACGCCCTCGGCGGCAAGGGCGGCCAGATCTACGTGGTGAACGACTCGTCGGACGACGACCCCGTGAACCCGAAGCCGGGCACCCTCCGGTTCGCCGTCATCCAGGAGGATCCCCTCTGGATCGTCTTCTCCGCGAACGTGATGATCCACCTCAAGGAGGAGCTCATCGTGAACAGCTTCAAGACCATCGACGGGCGGGGGGCCAACGTGCACATCACCGGCGGCTGCATCACCCTGCAGTACGTCTCCAACATCATCATCCACAACCTGCACATCCACGACTGCGTGCCGGCGGGGGAGGCCAACGTCCGGTCGTCGCCAACGCATGTGGGGTGGCGCGGGAAGTCCGACGGCGACGGCATCTCCATCTACGGCTCCCGCAAGATCTGGGTCGACCACTGCTCGCTGTACCACTGTGCGGACGGGCTGGTGGACGCAATCATGGGGTCGACGGGGATTACCGTCTCCAACTGCTACTTCGCGCACCACGACGAGGTGATGCTGCTGGGGCACAGCGACGACTACGCGCCGGACACGGGGATGCAGGTGACCATCGCCTTCAACCGGTTCGGGGAGGCGCTGGTGCAGCGGATGCCCCGGTGCCGGCTGGGATACATCCACATCGTGAACAACGACTTCACGGAGTGGGAGATGTACGCCATCGGCGGCAGCGCCAACCCCACCATCAACAGCCAGGGCAACCGCTACGCCGCCCCCGCCAACCCCAACGCCAAGGAGGTGGGCTTGTTCACACCCATCAGCTCTCCCTTCTCTTTCTTCTCAAAGCCTTGTTCTTTCCCCGTTGTGAACTAATGGGTAGTAATGCCGCTGCTGCTGCGGCCATGGCGGCGGTGGGGGTGTACTAATCTGCAGGTGACGAAGAGGGTGGACGCGGACGAGAAGGATTGGGGAGGGTGGAACTGGAGGACGGAAGGGGACATCATGGTGAACGGGGCGTTCTTCGTGCCGTCGGGGGAGGGGCTGGGGGTGAAGTACGCCAAGGCGGCCAGCGTGGAGCCCAAGTCGGCGGTGATGATCGACCAGCTCACCATGAACGCGGGCGTGCTCGGCGGCCCCAGGTACATACCAACCTCTCCACTGTTCTTTCTAGTGCCCACCACCACCGGCTGCTGCTGGCAGCGCGCTAACAAATGCCTAGGCTCCACCATGGCTATTGCGATATCGATTGGGTGGAATTGGATTAGATGCCCAGAACATCGAGGAACTTGTTGGTTCCTGTTCTATAGAGTGTTCTTCAAAATGTACCCATTCAGCGAGAGTCAATAGTCTTTTCAAACCAAAAAAAAATCACAAACACTCAATTGACTAATAAAGTACTCTCTTTTCACTCTCAGGAATTGTTGGGTTTGATATATAAAACTGTGAAATATCAATAATTGATGAAAGCATAATTCTTGATTTTAAAACCATCAGTCATAAAACCCCCAATTTTGATTTTTTTTGTTAATTTGCTAAAAACTAAAATCTGCTAAGAAGAATGCCACGTGGGTGGGCGCCATCTTAATTTAAAAGTCACCGATCAATGGAACTTAAGAACCACTTCCTTAGAAAGACTTAAGGCACCCCAAGTACAAAGAAGGCACCATGGTATGACATTCTATGATGTTCTACAAATATCTTATGACACATCGAATAATCTCTTAGTGCCTCTTTGATAACCTAACTGTCTGCCCCTTGTCGGGTGGAGGGCGTGGCGGACCCACCCCCCCTCACACACATCCGCTTGTTCGGGTTTGTTCGCCCGCCCCCGGAGGGCGAATAGCCGTGTCCCACCTGGCTATCACACAGGGCCTTAGGGCGAGACAAGGCTATTCGCCCTCTGGAGTCGAACAAGCCCGAACAACCCATCTGTGTGTGAGGGGGGGTGGGCCGCCGCGCCCCAGCCATCCGACAATTCGATTATCAAAGGGCGTCTTAATCAACCCATTAAGAAAGGAGAGCAGATCCCCTCAGTGCGCCTCCTGATCCAACTCAATAAGTGCAGTGAAAGGGTATCCCTCTCCCTTCAACTGCACTTATATCTTTAGGTCAGTAAAAGTGAACTGGGGAGATTTGCTCTCTAAGAAAGTGTCGAATTCATATCAGCTACTGTATCACTTTTTTAAGAACAAAAGTTGATGAACTCATCTGATGACTGAAATGATGGTTTATCTCAACTCTCTTGCTCATCGTCGAACTTATATTAGCTGAAGATTAGTGGGGTTTGGTTGTACTGGCATCACTGATATTTGAGAAGAATAAATTTAATAAACTTATCAAAGGTAATCAATATGGAGATATATCTCAATCAAACTGTTAGAATAATACTGATATATTTTAACACTTATATCTGCGACATATAGCATTCTGTCGTCCCTCACGAAAGTAGGAGACTCTTAAAATGGAATAAATTTAAACAGGGGGTGAAAAACAGAGTAACACACTGGCGGGGGTCAAGTTACTTATCCCGTCATTTAATCAAATCCCATCTCCATCTATTATATCGGCGACGGCGAGGTTTTTTTAGAGATTTGTGTCATCAAATGTAGTGTACTCTGGTCCACTGAACGGTCCACATCAACCCCCGGTTTCTTTCCGCCCAGCTGCTAAACCTCCGGCCCCCACTCACCGCCCTTTTGTGTCGTGCTCCCTTCCGCATTCGGTCCCCACTCGCCACCTCGGTGTTCTCACTATTTGCCCAGCACTTGTCTTCCCCTGCCTAATGAAATAGGATGAGTTATGATCAGTTATTTGTCAGTGGGGTTAGTTATTCAAGTTTAGGAGTCTGAATATATCATTGTAAGAGTCCGAGCCTTAACTTAGGATTAACTCATTTTATTTTTCTCACATGAATATCTTACCTGACTCCGGATAAGATAGATACTAAATTAAAAATATAAAAACCTAAGAATAACTCCCACCCGATTTAACTTATCTTAACTTATTGTTAAAGTGGCCCGAGAGATTAGCAGCTTTACAGGCTTGCAGCAGTAGACAGTTTCGTCTCCTACCTCGTTACCTCCTTGGACATCGGCCATGGGGACTCACAAGGGTTTGACAAGGAGTAAAACTCTTGAATGAAAAACAAAATTAATCCAAAACCCTAAGCTGATCCAGCATCCTCAGAGATAGGATCGTCTCAACTCTCGATGACAATGTTATATTTTTTTGCCGTCTAATTTGACGCCGTGGAAAAACTCATTTTAATTTGATACTTCCAAAATGTGGAACATAAAAGTATCAAACTTGAAGTTTTGAGATTGTCTTTTTTTTCTCAATCATCTTATCATATGATCTCACAGTCGAAAATAGAATGACAAATTCAGTGGTGAAAAGTGTCATTATAGGGCACTGGAACCATTCAACTAATATGTTTCCTGTTCCTAGCTCACTGCTTTCTTCCCTTTCTCCTGATCCACCTCTCCCCTTCCCCCCCACTAAAACAAAAAAAAACCTAGAGCCCGAGGGTGGGTGTTCGTCTCTGTTGTCTGTTCATGTGATTGCGATTGGAGAATCTTCTGTGAGGCCTCGTGGCTGACGACTACCTGATTAGTACCTTTTACCCACCTTGAGACGTAGATGAAGAAAAACAAAGCAAGGGCAGGCGGTGGGAAGGAGAAGAAAAGTGACTTTGGGGTCACATCCTGTACTGTGGAGGGATGGCGGGGGGGGGGGCTAGCGAGGGGGTGCTGGGGGTGCATGCGCCTGTCTCCTCCTCCGGTTTCATCTTAATCGGAGGGCGCACCGGCGACAGAGGTCAAGGGCCCCTGCCAGTTCAATATCCCTGGATATGGGATGGGGACATGAAGTGGGGGTGGAGATTGGGGCGTTCACATCACAAGAATCTGATATATCAAAAAGCTTCCCAGACCCTTCTCATGACATCCTCTAACAACTCCTTTAGCTCCGCTTTGATATGGGATTAAAGATATCCAGATTAAATATAAGTGACTTTACGAGTTCATGGGTTATCACTTTTTACTTTGGTAGGGTATTGGATTAAAGTATCCCACCTGTGGAGGTGGGATAGGATAAGATGACTTAAGTCAATTTAAACCACTTTTAAGCAGATTAACAAAATTTACTCTCGCCAAAGCAAAATGGGATAAGTTACATCTAAAAGTAACTTATTCCTGTGTTAAGCCCCAAACAAAGAGGAGCTTAGTAGTTTAGGATGAATGACCTTGGGGGATGAGAATTTTTTTAAAAAATGTTTTGTGTCATAAAAAAATAGGAAAGTTCATTGGTACCGTACAATGGAAAGGGTGGTTTTGAGTATTCTCACTGGTGTGTATTAAAAATTTATTTTAGTGTCAGGAGAATCTGATGAGCAAAGACACCGCGCGCGTCTCTTCTTCCTCACTCTTCCTCTTTTCTTTTTCTTCTTCGGAGAATCTAATGCCTTAGCTTCTTTGACTTGTTGAACCCAGACAGAGCGTCCTTTCGATACCCATGAACAGAGGCACTCCACATACTATTCCTTGCATCCCCTTGGGTGGTAAATCCTGACAGATTGTCGGCGAAGATATAATTTGTTGTGGATAATCTAATTGGTCAAGTGTTCAAAAAGTCTTATAATGAGACGAGTTTAAATCCAAATAATTATAACAGTTTTTTTTTCTCGAGTAGAAATTAATCTCAAGATCTCCTGTACGGCAGGTGTAGGGGCTCCCTGAAATTCTATTTTAAGTCTATGAACCGAACTTCCAATCAAATTTCAAATTAATAGATATGGAGTGGTCATGAATACTTAACAGGGTTAATTACATGTGCACCCACCCTTCAACTCTCACATATTTAATTATATATTCTTCATATTATAGTTGTATACTCTCATAATAACTATATTTCGTCATATATGTCCCTGTCGATACTTACCCTTTATTTAATTTAATTTTAGGCAGACTAAGATGAGAAAGGACTACTCTATCTTTGTCTAATCTTCTTATATTATTAAAACAATACTATATATACCCGTATAGTTTTTCATATTATCTTGTTTATCTTTTTAAAATCTTATATTTTACATGTTCAACGAGACATTTTCTGTAATTTATTAGTATTTCTTAATCTAGGGTTATTCATAACAATATAAATAATATGAGGGTATTGAGAAAGATATACTTAAGATTTTAGGAATATACACGCGTACTTATCCCTACCCGCATTTTTCACCAATAAAATTGAAACTTTACCGGAACCTCAATGGCCAGCTCGCGAGCACATCCCGCGTGCCATGTGCTGTCCCTGCTTCTCTACCGAACATATTCCTCCGACCTTGTTGTGGTTAAACATTACAAAGGTGTAGCACCACCGGCGAGGGGGCCGGGGGCGGGGGGGGGGGGGGACTACAGCTGCGTCCTTAGTCATCCATATTTTTGTCCTCTCCCTTATCCTGCTTTTTTGCTGATTCAGTCAGATCCATAATGGGTCTTGTCGGTGATGGTGAACAGGGACGACGGTGCGGGCTCGTCTTCGTCGGGCGCCGACGACGGTGGCGGTGGGGGGGCGGGGGGAGCGTACGGTGGATACTTCGGCATGGTCTTCGGCGGCGGGCAGGCGAGGAGTGCCGCACCGCCACCGCCCGCGCTGCTGGTGTCTACCGTCCCCGTCGCTGTTCTCCCAATATTGTACTCGCTTTTGGGTTCATGTCATTGGAATTGTTAGTGTTGGGCAGAGAGTATTTATCGGAAGTCAAAAGCGATTTTTGGTAGTAGAATGTGGAGATGATCTTGGGGAGAGTAGTCTGTGCTTCTGTTCCATTCTTCTTTCTGCTGGAGCATTTTTTTGCGAATGCCCCTTAGATGAAAGGGATCATGAAAATGCCCTTTGTACTGCCGCCTTAAAAATAAAAAGGGACATTGGGCCGTACAAACACGTAGAATGAGAGCGCTTTTGATTATGTTCATGGGGAGGGGGGATTTTTTGTATTCTTGGATTTCGAAGAATTTCAAAGTTTTACTTGTTTCTGTATATCTCCCTCCTCTTTTTACAATATCATTTTTTTTTGAAAATCGGAGATGATATTGACTCATTTGGGAACAATTTCGTGAGAACAGAATCAAACGCACCCTAAGTCCGCCTTGACCTCCAACAAAAAAAATGTTCTTTCTTACTTATTGTGTGCCAGGTAGTGCACCAAATAAGACGGCACTGCACGTACTGTTTTGAATAATCAGTTGTATTATGAGTTCATTCAGATGGTGACTTGTTGCTTGTTATCTCAAGCGATTGTTTGTGCCTCCCCCCAAATGGAAGAATTATATCCTCTAAAATCATCTATTTTAGAGAAAATTACATGTATACTCTCATAAAATTCTAGATTGTCAAATATATCTCTTATTTGGATCTATTATATATCAAGAATACCCTTCAAATTGTTAAAATGTTACGGTTATGTTCTTACCGTAATCCGTAACTCTTGTTAGTTTACCTCAAGTTAAAGAGTGAAATTATTAATCTACCCTTGAGTTCTCTCTCTCTCTCTCTCTCTCTCTCTCTCTCGATGGAGGCCCTCGTCGAAGGGGGAGAGGATAGTTGGGAGATGCCTGGGTGGAGAGTGGTTTGCGGAGGTTGGGGGAGATGAGGTGCTCGCCGAAGGGGTGGGGGGAAAAGTGAGGGGGGTCGTGGGGAGGTGGGATGGGGGTCTCTTGCAACCGGGTGGGGTGGGGCGGAGCAACAGGGGGGTGGGGTCACTAGAGATGGGAGGAGGACCTCCTGCTGAGTGGAGAGTGAGGGGGAGCAAATAGTGGAGTGGGTGTAACACCCCAAAAAATATAAGACTAAATTTTATTAAATATTTGTGAACAAGAAGTCTAAGAATTATTTATTTATTTATTTATTATCTATTTATTCCTATTCATGTGTGTGTTTTCCCTAGCCTAGTAGATGATAGTTAGACGTAGTAGTAATAGATGGAAGAAAAAGATAGATAGACTATGTTTCATCTAAGTGGGACGAGCATTAGATAATGACGTGGAAGGCGTTAGATGATGTTTCATCTAAGGGCAGAGAGATGGGTGATGTTTCATCTAAGTGAGAAGAGCATTACATGATGACATGGAAGATGTTAGGCGATGTTCCGTCTAAAGAAAGAGATATAGACGATATTTTATCGAAAAGAGTGTTAGATGATGACGTGGAAGACGTTAGACAATGTCATAAGGGAAGAGATATAGATGATATTTCGTCTAAGTGGGAAGAGCGTTAAACGATGACGTGAAAAGGAGAGAAATAGACGATGTCACAGTAGATGATGTATCGTCTAAGTTAGGAGTGTTAGATGAAGCGGCTTAATAGATGAATTATTTTGCCATTTTTCAAATAAACGATACAACGAAGGAATATACAATATAACGAGAAAATGATATATTGACGAGATAAATGATATATTGAAAGATTTAAATGAGATATTGATGATATATGGAAAAGTCAAGTGATTTATTTCAGGATTAATAAATATCATTGAGAAAAAATAGATGATTAATTGGGAGATTTGACGATGGTTGACTATCAGAATGAAGTTGGACCACATGGTCGTCACAAATGAAAAATAAGACAAGGCTTAGACAGTGTAGTCGAGGGTCAAACTAGATAGTGAGAGTAACGACGCTGAGGAGACGACGAAAGTCGTAGAACATTGATTGTGATGGGTTTTCCTTAGACTTAAATAATGTTAAAGTCTCACAAAATAAGATTTTCCTTGGATTCTAACACTGACAGGATTTGAACTGGTCGAATTTTTATAGGATTTGGGGTGGTATGACTAGATGAATGGAATAGAATAGAATATAATGTCAGGACATAAAGTTGGTCTGTAGATGAGAGTGGTCTAATAGTCTGATCTCGCATGCAAGGTTATCAGGACAGAGCATAACTCAATGCATCAAGAGTCACTACAAGAAAAAATGCGATTTTGGACGGACAGTTTCTGTCGGACATCCATCTCAAATCAGTTGGAAAAAGTTTTTCTGATGGATTTGAGACAGATTTCAAACATAATATTTCCGTCTGCCTATTTTGGTCAGAAATTTTTGACGGAAAAATTTTCATCTCAAATTCGTCTGAAATTTTTGATGAAAAAATGTTTGTCAGAAATTACGTTGTTATTATTTAAAAAATTATTTTTGATGTATTAATTTTTACCAGAAAACTCGTCAAAATATTTCGATGGAACAAAATATCCGTCAGAAATTGTGTCCCTAATTTCCGACGGATATTTTCTTCTGTCGGAAATACCGTCAAAAATTCTGTCTCTAATTTTCGATGGATTCATTTTTCATCTTAAAATTTGCCTGTAATTATTTTCGACAGAATATTATTTTGTCAAAAATTCTGTCAGATATTTTGTCAAAAAATTAAAAAATTAAAAAATTGTAAAACATATTTAAAATTTAAATTCAACGACACAACACACATCTCAATGACAAATAAAACTAACAATTACATTTTAATATAAATATCAATTTTTTATAATAAAAAAGAACATCAAGAAATGTCCACCGCGTCCTCTATGTCGTCATCCTCCTCGCCTTCGCCGTCTCCTCCAAGGGATGAACATGTTGGAGGATCATATATTACAAAAACATAACATTAGACATGTACGAATAAAAAATATTATTTAAAAATAAATTAAATATTTTTATTTTATAAATTTTAAACAAAATTATATGAACATAAATTCTTTAACTTAATTTGTAAATGAGTGATTTGAGCGTCGAGTCCAAGTAGAGTATCCGTTTTAAATTCCGTCAGCTCTCCTAAGTTACACTCATCACTCAGGTCATGTTGGAACAATTGGCACGGCGATCAAATTGGTATTTCATATTTTGGATCCCCGAAACCCCAGCTCATTAGTTTGTTTTAAACTAAGTTAGTTCGGAAAAGAGTGATTTAAGCGCCGAGCTCAAACTGGATATCCATTTTGGATTTCGTCAGCTCTCCCAAGTCACGCTCGCCACCCAAGTTGTGTTGGAATAATCGTAATCATACCGGTATTTTATATTTTGAACCCCTGAAACCCCAGCTCATTGTTTGTTTTAAATTAAGTTAGTTCAGAAATAGGTGATTTGAGCACCGAGCCCAAACCAGATATCTGTTTTGGATTCCATCAGCTCCTCCAAGTCACGCTCACCACTCAAATCATGTCATGTTGGAACAATCGACACACTGATCAGATTGGTATTCCATATTTTGGACCTCCGATACCCAGCTCATTAGTTTGTTTTAAACTACGTTAGCTTGGAAATGGGTGATTTAAGCGTCGAGTTCAAACCAGATATCCGTTTTAAATTCCATCAGCTCCCCCAAGTCACGCTCACTACTCAGGTCGTGTTGGAACCATCAGCACACCGATTAGACCAGTATTTCATATTTTGCACTTCCACAACCCTAACTCATTGTTTGTTTTAAACTAAGTTAGTTCAGAAATAGATGATTTGAGTGCCGAGCCCAAACCGGGTATCCGTTTTAGATTCCATCAGCTCTCCCAAGTCATGCTCAACACCCATGTCATGTTAGAATAATCGGCATGTCGATTATATTGGTATTCCATATTTTGGACCCCTGAAAGCCCAACTCATTGGTTTGTTTAAACTAAGTTAAGTTAGGAAATTGGTGATTTGAGCGTCGAGCCTAAACTGTATATCCGTTTTGGATTCCGTCAGCTTCGCCAAGTCACGCTCACTACCTAGGTCATGTTGAAATAATCGACATGCTGATCGGATTGGTATTTCATATTTTGCACTCTCAAAACCCCCAACTCATTATTTGTTTTAAACTAAGTTAGTTCGGAAATAGGTGATTTGAGCGCCGAGCCCAAACCGGATATCTGTTTTAGATTTTGTCAACTCTCCCAAGTCACGCTCACCACCTAGGTCGTGTTGGAATAATTGGCACGCTGATCAGACTGGTATTCCATATTTTGGACCTCCGAAACCCTAGCTCATTGGTTTGTTTTAAATTAAATTAGTTCAGAAATGGGTGATTTGAGCGTCGAGCCTAAATCTGATATTTGTTTTGGATTCCGTCAGCTCCCCCAAGTCACGCTCACTACCCAGGTCGTGTTGGAATAATCGGCATATCGATCAGGCTGGTATTTTATATTTTTAACCCTCAAAACCCCATCTCATTGTTTATTTTAAACTAAGTTAGTTTGGAAATGGGTGATTTAAGTATTGAGCCAAAATCGGGTAACCGTTTTAGATTCCGTTAGCTCCTCCAAGTCACGCTCACCACTCAAGTCATGTTGGAACAATCGGCACACCGATCAGACTGGTATTCTATATTTTGGACCCCCGAAACTCAACTCATTGGTTTGTTTTAAACTAAGTTAGTTCTAAAATAGGTGATTTGAGCGTCGAGCCCAAACCAGATATCCGTTTTGGATTCCGTCAGCTCCCCCAAGTCACGCTCACTACCCAGGTCGTGTTGGAACAATCGGCACACCAATCAAATTGGTATTTCATATTTTGCACCCCCGAAACCCTAACTCATTATTTATTTTAAACCAAGTTAGTTCAGAAATGGGTGATTTGAGCGCTGAGCCCAAACCGAGTATCCGTTTTGGATTTCATTAGCTCCCCCAAGTCATGCTCACCACCCAGGTCGTGTTGGACAATCGACATATCAATTAGATTGGTATTCCATACTTTGGACCCCTGAAAGCCAAGCTCATTAGTTTGTTTTAAACTAAGTTAGTTCGAAAATGGGTGATTTGAGCGTCGAGCCCAAACCGAATATCCATTTTAGATTCCGTCAGCTCCCCAAGTCATACTCACCACCTAGATCATGTTGGAACAATCGACATACCGATCAGACTAGTCTTTCATATTTTACACCCTCGAAACCCTAACTCATTGTTTGTTTTAAACTTAGTTCGGAAATAGATGATTTGAGCGCCGAGCCCAAACAGGGTATCTATTTTGGATTCTGTCAGCTCCCCTAAGTCACGCTCACCACCCAGGTCGTGTTGGAACAATTGGCACGCTGATCAGACTGGTATGTCATATTTTGGACACCTGAAATCCCAGTTCATTGGAAGTTAGTTCAGAAATGAGTGATTTGAGCGTTGAGCCTAAACTGAAAATAGACCAAGAAGACCACCCTTTCCAGGTCATTAAACAAGTGTATATCGTGGAAAAGGCAGTAGAGTTTTCATGTTCTTTCTTATACTGTCTGGGCATCAATAAATGTTTGCATGATTGCATTAAATGTATTTGAAATTTGAATTTCGTTGTAATAGTCACCTGATCATTTATGATAGTCGATTAGGAGTGAAATTTCATTTGCATAATCAACTAAGTTATTTTGACATAGTCTTTGTTCTACAACTATCAAAGATATTATGATAATATAGGGGATAGTCTTTTAAGATAGCTAATAGTTCATGTGACTATGTGTAACACCCTCAAATATAGCTAAGTTGTATTCTATATCACCGAGGCGTCTTTTGAAGTATCGACTCAGTTCTTGAAAAAGAACTCCGAAGTTAAGCGTACTTAATGGGGAGTAGTATTGGGATGAGTGATCTCCCGAGAAGTATCCCATTCTGGAGCCGATCACCCTTAGAAAAGGATAAAACTGTGAGGTCGGTAGGCCAAAGCAGACAATATCTCGACGGTATAGAGTACGTGGCATGACAGAATGGTATCAGAGCCATATCCCAGTCGGAAGTGTGGGAACTAAGTGCCATGTAGGGCAAAGTGTTACGCTATAGGAGCCACCTCTTGAACCCGTAGTGGGACAAAGTGCTACATAGTGGGAGTCACCTCTTGAGCATGTAGGGGCCACCTTTAGAGTACTACCCGCCTGGGGGTTTGATTGTGTGCTATATGTGCCCAGCGATGAGGACGTCGCCTATATAAGAGAGGTAGATTGTAACACCCTCAAATATAGGTAAGTTGTACTCTATATCACCGAGGCGCCTTTTGAAGTATCGGCTCAGTTCTTGAAAAAGAACTCCGAAGTTAAGCGTGCTTAATGGGGCGTAGTATTGGGATGGGTGACCTCCCGGGTGATGCGGGATGGACCACAGACTCGACTCCAGTTGGATATGCGATCTTTGGACTCTAAGTAAGCTCGCGATCGCCCCTAACTAGGGAAGCGTACGGACGTGCACGGTTGAGAAATCGGTAGTGAGCTAGGGTGGTCAACTCACAAATTCGTGCCCGGATCGGGTCACGGGACGGTCTCGCTCTCTCTCGCAACAGCAGCGAATAACAATATATCGAGCTAACGGCTATAACACATGCTATCTAGCAGCGGCATAAACAAGTATATACGAATAAAGCAAATGCCGAGTAAGTGAGCGAACACAATACCTCCACGCGCCTGGCGTGGGGAAGACGATCCTGACCGATCTCGTACTCCCGGAATAGTAAGTAATTAAATTACAGCAACGAATATGAATGCCCACTCCACGCAGGGAGGTAAAGGGTGACACAATGGGACCCGGGAGTAGCGGGTTCGGGTTGACGGACAGCTTCTTGCGTAGCTTCGGTTGCACGCGTACGCACGATCGTGGGGACCACGTGCTGGTCAGTGGGGCCTCGTGGGACCGGGGTGGCACCACTGTGGTGGGGACACCCGGAGGGGCGCTCCCTGGGAAGGCGGCGCACTGGTTCGCCGGGCGACTCCGATCTTCACTCGTCGGAGTTACTGCCCACGGATCTGAACTGCTGTTTCAGACCCGCGCGTCCCGACGAAATCCGCTGCTGCGGTCACTCCCGACGTCGGATCGACTCACAAGAGGTACCGATGGAAAGCTAACTCAAAATCCTTCGATCTATGGCTGGAGAAAGAAATTTAAATTTCCTTTTGATGGCCTTTGTCGAATTTTCAAGTTGCTGGTTCACATGATCAGAAAACTCAGGGCAGAAGTGCTTTTTTCTGAGAGTTGGCATTGACCGCGATGTAGACCTTCGATTCAGCTCTTGAGTCCTTCATAAAAGTTGTAGAGGGCGAAAAGAGGAAAATAGGAATATATTTTATGAAAGGTTAGTGAAGATTTGAATGGGGAAAATGATTTTATAGCACCGGGTGGTCGGATCTGGACAGCAGAGATAGAACAGAACTTGGGATCTGAAGTGAATTTTTAAAAAATATGAACGAAATTATAAATTCACAATAAAATTTGTGGATGGTGGGGGTGGTGGACAGAACCTCCAATAAATTTGGGGATTCAAACAAAAATCAAGAAGTGGGTCGAAAGGGAGAAACTCAGAGTGGCTGTAACACTGGACAGACTGCAGGCAGAACTGGTGGATTGGGAAGCACGAAAATGGAAAAATGGAAAATGATGACTGGAATTTTTTTTAATTTTTCTGGGACGTGGTGATGACCTCTAGAACTCACCCTGAAAATCTCCGTCCCAGATGATGTCAGAGTTTGGAGCTAAAATTTAGGGAGTATGCCTCTGTCCAGCAAAATAGAACTTAGACAGCACTTCAGAAGGATGCTCGCGGTGGCTCGTTGGCGGCACGAGCGGCGGGGGCGGCGGCAGAGATAAAAATCAGATGTAGAGGGGCTAAGATAGAAGGGGTCTATACCCTGAAATGCTGAAGGAGGAGGGAGGAACCAGAGGGAGAGAGGAGGGGGCGCACCAAGCTCCAATGCACACAATGCAATATTTTCTTCTCATTAATTCATACAAATGGAAATTACATGCCTTATATAATAAATGGAAAATGACCACTTATGCCCTCAGATCTAGGGTTTGGAAGGGGCACTAAGGGGATAAGAGAAAGTATTTCTCCCATGTGGTCAAAACACATTACCAAATTCTAATCAAACTTCACCTAACTAGCCTAATATGACAAATAAGGGGGCGCCCCCTTCATGGGCCTCCCTTGGGCCAAGCTGGTCCAAGGCCATCCAATCAAGCCCATTAAACCATGCTTAGCCTATGGACTCTCCCACCTAGATGACCCATAAGAGGGAAAAGCCCAATTGAGCCTTATGTGATGTAAAGGTCCATAATGAAGGCCTTAAGTCTAATATGAACTAACCCCCCTTATTGGACCTAACAAATGAAAGTCACTAATGGATTCTACATGGAATGTGGCCCAATGGGTTATTAAAAGTCTTACAAAGGAGCCAAAATGAAACAAATCCAAACAAAACGCACTAATACAAGCCCATACACACTAATACAAGCCAATACACACTAATACAATCCATTAACCTTTGATGCCTCCATCAATTCTCCCCGGGTAAGAGGAACTCGACCCCGTCGAGTAAGGGGTGCTGCTGCTCGAGTAGCTCCGGCGGATCCGTCACCGTACCAAGTAGCGCGGGTACGCTCCACTCCAAGTGATCGTCACCTGCTCATTCCGTATATACTCGATATGCGCATGCTACTACGGGAAGAGGCTAGTGGGGGAACACTCCCGGGTGGGGTCACTCGCAAGGGGAGGAGGCGGCTCGAAGACTCACTACGAATCACCGCTGGGTCCCTATAGGTGACTAGATCCGGGGCATAGATGTGGAACTGGTCCCATACTCCTCGAGCGAGTCCACTCGCCTCTTAAGGGACTGACATCAACGAGCTTGCACAAGACACATGCAGACTCCGACAGACCACAAACCACACAAACAAGTCACACAAAATAAGACACACAAAGAAGAACAAATTGACCCATGCATTACCCAAGACTTAAGGTGGTGACATCGACCCCACTAGGTGGCCATCATTCGAGTGTCGCATCTTGAGCGTCGGTAGGCTCTTCCAGCCTTTCGTACTCATCAGCTAGTTCCGGATCGGCCTCGTAGTTGACAGATACAAGCCCAGAAGGCGAGGCTTCTCCTACCCCTAGGGCTAGAGTGGCACGAGAGGGACATTGGTTGGCGATGTGGCCAAACCCATGACAGTGGAAACACTGTAGCCGTGACCTAATGGTCTCCCCGATAAGAGGGCCCTTACCCTTATCCTCCCGACGGGCAGGGGGTGTAGGCAACAGAGGTGGAGCTGTAGGTGCCGTAGGCAACAAGGGTGGGGGTGCCGGTGCCAGAGAATGGGCAATGGGTGCCGGGGGGCGAGCTACGGGTGCCTGTGGTTGGGGTGGAGGTAGATCCCGTGGCGGGGGAGGACGAGGTCTAGGAGCGTAGTGCTCCTGACGGGCAGGCTCGTGAGGTCGAGTCATGGGACCCCTCGGGTATGGGCCTACGGTGCTACATGACTCGACACTACGGAGAGGAACGGGGCTGTCACGTCCCGAGCGCGGAAGCTTACCCGTGGCGCGACAGTCCTTTATATAGAACCAAAGCGATCTAGCTAATTAGTGGAGATCTTCTTTAGACAATTTAAAGAGTGCGCAAATGACTAAGCAAATTACTAAGCCTAGATTTGAAAATAACATAAATAGTTCGAACTATTGATTATTACAACTAACCAAAATGTCAAATTCATAGAATCAACTACTAGTCCTCACTCCTTTATTAGTTTTGATCAAAGGAAATACAAATGACATAACTGGACAACAACTGACATACGTAGGGATTACAATTTAACACAAAATAGTGGAATTACAATAACACAACATGATAATTGATGACTCCATTCATACACTCATCACTCAGACTCATCTCCTTCCGTGTTTTGGCCGATATCCAAACTACCTGAAAAGGTTAGAAAATAACTAGATGAGCGAATCGCTCAGTAGGAATTACATCTCAAGATTTAACATGCTTTAAGTGAATTACAAGTTCATTTAATGTAGGTAATATATGCATGCAGACAGATAGATATCAAGGAATCGTAAGATCGACAAGAGTAGAAAGTGAGAGCATATAGATTTCGCATTTTCAAGCAGCAGTAGCAAGTGATAGCAAATGATATCAAGCAAGTGATAACTGAGGAGTAATAACTGGAATAACAACATGTCAATCAAGCAATAGTAAGCAAAGTATTTTCAAGCATGTATAACTGGAATTGGCTATTTATCAATTCATTCAAGTAAACACTTTTACCCTTCTGCGGGTCTCAAGTCAATCAATCAAGTAATATCACGAGAATGAGTGGAATACCTTAAGTCTAGCAAGCAAGTACTCCGGTGTAATACCAAACACTGTGGTCAATAAACTCTCATGGGCACAAGTACCTTCGAGTGCTCCTCCCAGGACCAGACCGGGCCCTATATGCACAGTATTGGTCATGTTTGTCGACATCCACTCTCATTTATAGCCAATACGGAATTTCAAGGGTTGACCAGGTAGGATATATATAAGGTGAATTATAGAACAGAATCCAAGGCGTATCGTTATGTAGGGACGAACTAGGAGTAAAAAATCAGCAACGTTTGATACATGGAAGAAAACTAGGTGAGATTGGTGCCTTGTAGGCTACCTGACATGTTCAGGAATGACATCCTCACAATGGGGTGCCCTTCCTGTGAACTATATAGGGTTTAGGAAACCCAGTCAGGGGTTAAATGGCGCCTCTCAGGCTGCCATTTATCGGTGAATGGCGTCCAGAAATCAGGTGCATCATTCGGGGGTTCATGGTCATGGAAAAACAAAACTCGGGGTCTGTTTAATAGGCGCCTAGGTTATTGCCATCTTCTTGAAATTGGCACCCAGGGGGCTGCCATCTTCTTGAAATTGGTGCCATGGGCTGCCACCTTCTGTTAGAAGGCGTCCTAGGGGCTGCCATGATCTTCATTTTTAGTTTTGTAAATAGCTTTGTAATACATTTTTAGTTCTTTTGCTGTTATTAATTTTTGTGAGAGAGTTTGTGGGTTTTTGGTGTTATCAGGAGACCCCCTTCAGGTTTCAATTTCATTCACTGTTACTTTATGTTTTTGAGTATTTTAGTCTTGTTTAGTCATTTACATGCTTATATGATCTTCATTTAAATTTATTATATTTTTCACAGTTATTCATATTTAAGTTCTATACATTTTCTCTTTTTATCATTTCCTCTAATTCCTCTTCGCTTTTAAGTTATTTCACATTTTTCTAAGTTCTATCCTGGCACATTACTATTCATCCGAGTTGATACCTTATTTTGTTCCTCCATTTTGAAGCCCTTCCAATCCTCTTTTCTTTCTGAGTTCTTCATAAAAGTTGTTCCTCTCTTGTAGATCTAAATTTTCTTTCTCTACCACTTCCTCTGATTCTTCACTATTTTTAAGATATTTTTATTTTCCCACGATTCTATCTTTTACTAGTTTTCTGTTCATCCGCGCCGATAGATGTCAGTGTTTCATATTTTTCACCATCTTCCTCTCATTTTCTATCTCTGCACTCTTCATAAAACTTCTTCCTAACTCTCAGATCTTCAACTTTGTCTTCTGTCACTTCTTCTATTTTTTTCTGGTTTTAAAGTTATTTCTCTTCCTAGCCCACCCTATTCTCATTATAATTTTCTATGTGTTCTTCAATCTATTCCACCCGTTCTACACACTAGTGTTGACACTTGCTGGTGTTGACACAAGTGTCGACACAAGTGTCAACACTAGGTGTTGACACAAGTGTTTGTAGGTGTCGACATGGAGGTTTAGCTTGTAGTTAGATTAGGCTAACAGATTATTTGACAGATTAACTAATAGATTAGGTAAAACATGATTACGTTAATCATGTAAACATGTAATTAGATTAGGCTAGCAAATTTATTTAACAGATTAGCACAATATATCGGATGAGGATGAGGTTAATACTACTAATACTTATTTTACCCTAGATTAGCTCTGCTAGATTAGTTGCTGATTACGTTAAAGCTTGAGAATACCTACCAACCCATTTACTTAAACATGGTCTATCTAGAATATTGTGTAATCATTTAGCGTAAAACATGTATGTAACACAAGTAATGTGAAGATTTAGCTCATCATGCGATTAGATTAGGTGATCTAACTTACTAGTTAATATATTCTAACAGATTAGATAACATTTACTTGATCTATGTGAAAGCATGATAGAAATTATTGTAAACACGGTTTATCGTATGGAACATCGCATGGAGATGAGCTAATACTATATTTTTTTCTCTAGATTAGTTATCTTAGACTAGCTAATCTTTGGTTAAAAGCCTGAGAACACCTACCTCTGTGAAGACAACTTGGTACGGGTAAAAGAAAAGGGCAGCTTTCTTCCCTCCTCTGTAACCTCTGTAACTTCAGAGAATGCCCCCCCCCCTCTCTGCAGCAAGCCTTCGGAAGAATGGAGGGAGCCTCAATCTAGAGAATATTATAGTGTTTTGAATAGTCAGGAGGGGAAACAAGATCCTAGATAATCGCGTCACAGTGCGATGCCAGTTCAAACGTGCTGTTCATGTCTGAAAAGGACAGAGGATAATGGGATGCCAACCAAGGTTTGTCAGGAAAAAGTCATAACGTGGAGGGGGTCGTGTAAGCTAAATTATAGGGGTGCACCATCATATGTTAACAATGATTACAATGCTTAGAAATTTTATATCTAATTAACTATGTTAATAAAAATAGTAAATTACATATTTTTATGATCCCTAGATTTTTCTAATATTTATCAAAATTTTATTTTATTAAAATATGCCTGAATAAAATTCAACCCGAAACTCCGTATCTAACTTTAAAGATTTTTATCTTTAAAAATTGATGGAATCAGTTTATGAAATTTCATGGCTAAGATACTTATATTTTTCTCTTATTTTTCGTAAAATTTATTTCTCAAAATTTTCTTTAAATAAAACTGACACTATTCATGTACCTAAGGTTGGTGCAAAACCTGTTCAAGCGTAAGTATAGATCAATATACATCCAGTGCAAACGATCACGATCAAGAGCTTGAACAACACTTCCAGTACAGCTAGTGCTCTTCATGCATATACATAGTCAATGCATTGATTTGTCGTGCACACACACTAAGTCTATACATCTTTCACTTCAAAGTTTGTACATCGCATGCCTGAGCATCCCTCTTCAATGTGCATACTTTCATATATGCATTTGTGCATCATTATAGAAAGTCTGTACATCGCCTTGTAGCATGCACGCATTCAAAGTCTATACACTCCTTGCCATTGCATGCATTCAAAGTCTGTACACTCTTCTCGCAAGTCTGTACATCGTCCTGTTACATGCACACTAAGTCTATACATCCATCAGCTCAAAGTCTGTACATCGTCCTGTCGCATGCACACTAAGTCTATACATCCATCAACTCAAAGTCTATACACTCTCGGACCAAGTCTGTACAGCCCGTGTGCTCCATGCATTCAAAGTCTATACATTCCTATCTTTACCTACGTCCACTGGTTTAGCAAACACACAAGTCTATACATTGGTTGCATAGCTTGCCATGCATAGCCGGTGCATTCCTCATTTGCTACAAACTCAAAGTCTGTACATCGTCTGCTAGCACACACGCAGAGTCTGTACATTGTCCATTTGCTGCAACTCAAAGTCTATACATTGGCTGGTTGCTGCAACACAAAGTCTGTACATTGGCTGGTTGCATGCATACACAAAGTCTGCACATTCTCCGTTGATAAGTCGGTACATCATTACTCAAAGTCTGTACATTATTGTCACAAGCACATTAAGTCCATACATTCGTTCATGGCATGTCTGAGCATCCATTTCCAATGTACATACCTTACTATCTGCATTTGTGCAATCCTTCATTCGTTCATGGCATGTCTGAGCATCCATTTCCAATGTACATACCTTACTATCTGCATTTGTGCAATACTTCAGGCAAAGTCTATACATTGCTTGTTGTTGCATATAGGTTTCTGCCTCGGTGTAAGTTTTGCTAGCCTATAACGTATAATTATTTGGCACAAAAGGTAAATGGTGGATGCTGGGATTTGAACCCTGGTCACATTTGCTGCAACTCAAAGTCTATACATTGGCTGGTTGCTGCAACACAAAGTCTGTACATTGGCTAGTTGCATGCATACACAAAGTCTGCACATTCTCCGTTGATAAGTCGGTACATCATTACTCAAAGTCTGTTCATTGTTGTCACAAGCACATTAAGTCCATACATTCGTTCATGGCATGTCTGAGCATCCATTTCCAATGTACATACCTTACTATCTGTATTTGTACAATCCTTCATTCGTTCATGGCATGTATGAGCATCCATTTCCAATGTACATACCTTACTATCTGCATTTGTGCAATCCTTCAGGCAAAGTCTATACATTGCTTGTTGTTGCATATAGGTTTCTACCTCGGTGCAAGTTTTGCTAGCCTATAACGTATAATTATTTGGCACAAAAGATAAATGGTGGATGTTAGGATTTGAACCCTGGTCACTAGGTTGAAAGGCACATCACTTAACTAACTACACTAGGAAGTCATTTGTTAAGTGAATAATCTTTACATATGATAACTCCGTGTTCCAACTTCTTACTTAAGCTTCCTCTAGAGTTTATCTAATATATTTTTTTTATTTGGGAAATATTATTAATAATTTTTTTATCATTTTTTTTATACGGGGTGCTACACCCTCCCCCACTTAAAAGAATTTGGTCCCCCAAATTCAATTGCATATATGGAGACAAGGAGGGTGAGAATTACTTACGGACTAGAATAATTCTGGAAATCTCCTTCTCATAGACTCCTCGGTTTCCCATGTAGCTTCTTATTCTAAGTATCGATTCCATTGAATTTTAACCATAGGGATCGTCTTGTTCCTTAGAACTCGGATTTCTTGGTCAAGGATCTTTACTGGCCTTTGCTCATAGGTAAGGTCCTTCTGTATCACCAAGTCAGTGTGATCGATGACGTGGAGAGGATCGTGCACATACTTCTTCAGCATAGAAATATGGAATACATTGTGCACTTCCGAGAGTTGAGGAGATAAGGCAATGCGGTAAGCCACCTCGCCCACTCTTTCTAATACTTCAAATGGACCGATAAACCTTGGTGTAAGCTTGCCCTTAACACCGAATCTTCTAATACCTCGGCCGGGAGATACCTTGAGAAATACATGGTCACCCACTTGAAATTCCAAATCTCTCCTTCTGTTATCAGCATAAGATTTTTACCTGCACTGAGCTATCTTGAGTCTCTCTCTGATAAGGTGTATCTTTTCAGCTGAATCTCTAATCATATCTGGGCCTAGAAGTTGTCTTTCACCGACTTCATCCCAGCATATTGGAGATCGACAACTCCTGCCATAAAGTGCCTCGAAAGGTGCCATCTGGATACTGGCTTGATAACTGTTATTGTATGCAAATTCGACTAGGGGTAAGTGGTCATGCCAGCTTCTGCCGAAATCTATAATGCATGCTCTTAACATATCTTCAACAACATGATTTATCCTTTCAGTCTGACCATCTGTCTGGGGATGGAAAGCAGTGCTGAAATTAAGTTTCGTCCCCAGAGAGTGTTGTAGACCCTTCCAAAAATAAGAAGTAAAGCGCGGGTCTCGATCAGATACTATAGACACAGGAATTCCATGCAATCTAGTAACCTCCTTGATATATAGGGTAGCAAGAACATCAATCGACCATCGACTCTTGATAGGCAAGAAATGAGCCGATTTAGTAAGGCGATCGATGATTACCCAAATTCTATCATATCTGCCCCTAGACTTGGGCAAACCCATGATAAAGTCTATACCGATGTCTTCTCATTTCCACTTGGGGGTATCTAGTGGATGCAATCTTCCAGCGGGCTTCTGATGTTCCGCCTTCACCTGTTGGCATGTCAAGCATCTAGACACGAAGTCTGCTATCTCCCTTTTCATGTTGGGCCACCAAAAGGTTCTTTTTATGTCTTGGTACATCTTAGTGGCCCCAGGGTGGATCGTATACCTCGATCAGTGAGCTTCTTCAAGAATCCTCTTCTTCAGCTCAGGACTGTCTGGTACACATGTCCGTTCATGGTATAATAATCTGCCATCGAGTGCCAACTTGAAATCAGATTTCTCGTCCAACTTTTCTTTTATTTCCACTAGGGTAAGATCTTCTTCTTGCAACCTCTTGATTTCAGCTAGCAAATCCGGATGTACACTTATGAGAGATAGAGTAATACACCCGTCATTCTCATCCATGCTTATATTGAGTTCAAAGAATTTTTCCAGCAGCTTCCATTCTTGAACCATACAGTTGGTTACTAGGGCTCTCGGCTTCCGACTAAGGGCATCTGCTACGGAATTACCCTTACCAGGATGATATTGTATAGTGAAGTCAAAATCCTTGAGATACTCGAGCCAACGCCTTTGTCGCATGTTCAGCTCTCTCTGAGAGAATAGATATTTAAGGCTTTTATGATCGGAGTATACGGTGAATTGCTCTCCGTAGAGATAGTGCCTCCAGATCTTTAAAGCTAATACCACTGCGGCTAGTTCCAAATCATGCACAGGGTAATTTTCTTCATGCTTCTTTAATTGCCGGGAAGAGTATGCAATGACTCTTCCATTCTGCATCAATATACATCCGAGGCCGATACCAGATGCATCGGTATATACCTCGTACTTCTCTCCTTCAATTGGTAGAGATAAGACCGGAGCAGTAGTCAAGAGATCCTTCAAAGTTAGGAAACTCTTCTCACAGTCTTCACTCCATTCATAAGGCACTTCCTTGCGAGTCAATCTGGTAAGAGGGACAACAATCTTGGAGAAGTCCTTAATAAAACGCCGGTAGTAGCCAGCTAGACCCAAGAAGCTACGAATCTCCGTTGCATTCGTTGGTCGTCCCCAATTTTGTACAGCTTCGACCTTCGCAGGATCAATAGAAAATCCATTCTTTGATATGACATGGCCTAAGAAGGACACTTCTTCAAGCCAGAATTGGCATTTGCTGAATTTGGCATATAGCTTGTTGTCTCGCAATATCTGTAATGCCTTCTTGAGATGCACTTTATGATCTTCTTCAGTTTTTGAATAGATCAATATATCATCGATAAATACCACAATAAATTGGTCTAAATAAGGCCTGTAGATGTTGTTCATTAACTGCATAAAAGCTGCGGGGGCATTTGTTAGTCCAAAATGCATAGCAGTAAATTCGTAATGCCCATACCTGCTTCGAAATGTAGTTTTGTATATGTCTTCTTCTTTGATCCTCAATTGGTGGTAACCAGACCGAAGATCAATCTTGGAGAAATAGTTAGCTCTAGATAATTGGTCGAACAGCTCGTCAATTCTCGGCAGCGGGTACTTGTTCTTGATTGTAAGATGGTTCATGTAATATCCTGGACCTTTCGGATCCTTCTTCGTGGGTCCCGGATCTGGTTTCTCGGAGCGTCCGACTCCGTTGTGCCTGAAATTTCGTTTCGGGCATCTTTCAAGTTCGGATCGGCGCGATCCGGAGTCGTTTCGGAGGCCCGGAGGCGTTCCGCGGCTTTTCCGCGCGTGTTTTCCGATTTCCGGTGTGTGTTTCGACAATTCCTTCGGAACCTCGCTGCGGGTGAACCGGGCCGTTCACCGGGGCACGAGTGGTACCGTTGCGATCAGTGCGTTCCGAGGATTCCGAAAACGTATTTTTCTATTTTTCGGTATTTTCTGGATTTTCCAGATTTTCTATAAATACCCCCTATTTTCTCTCTCTTCCCCCACCTTCTCTTTCTTCTTCTTCTTCTTCCTCCTTCCTCCCCACCGTGACCACCGCCCTCTCCCCCTCTCTCTCATTCGGACGCGGTGAGCCCTTCTCCGGCTGCAGACGGCGGCAGGGCGACGGCGCGGACGTGTGGGCGGCGGCGAGGCGAGCTCGTGGGCATGCGGCGAGCGTGGGAAGCGTGAGGAGGCGGGGTTTCCAAAGGCGTTCTTCGTGGTTTGTGGGCGATCCGGCGGAGCATTCGCTCCATTGAGGTAGGGTGACGTTCCTTAGCCTCTTGCCGTTCATTTCCGTGGTTTGTAGGCCGCGGGGAGGCCGAGAGGGGCTTGATTGAGCGGGTTTGGGGTTTTCCATGATTTGGGGAGAGTTCGTCCGATCTATGGTTTTAGCCCGCGATTTCACGTCTTGATGGCTTAGATGCATGCTAGGGGTCCCCAAGGGTCTTCCCCTTTGATTTCCCCCTCTCCGGTGGAGGCACGGGGGTGTGGTCGAAGTTTTTGGGCGGTTCTGCCATTTTCGCCGTCGGGTGAGTGTGACGGTCCTTCCAGGGACCGTCACATGTTGTAACGCGCCTGGGAGGGGCCGTTACATGCCCTTTGTTTAGCCCTAGGGGGTCAGGGACAGTGACGGTCCCACAACTGATCGCCGTTTGCATGTGACGCGCCAGGGTTGGGCCGTCAGGGGCTTTCCGACCGTTGGTTTTTGACCGTTGGGGGTCTGCGCGAGTAACGCGCCTTGGCGAGCGCGTTACATCCGTGTAACGCGCTGGGGCGAGCGCGTTACTTCCTGGGTCATACCAGGTGTGAGGGGCGTGTGTAACGCGCCAGGACAGGCACGTTACGTTCGAGTAACGCACTGGGCCAGGCGTGTTACATTCGTGTAACGCGCTGGACCAGGCGCGTTACTCCCCTCGCTCCCCTAGCCGTGTAACGGCCTGTGTTAGACCGCCGGGTGCGTGTGACGGTCTCGCCTAGACCGTTACATCCTTGTGACGGCCCCGGGGTGGACCGTCACATGTCTGGTTGCCCCATGAGGGTGGCAACCCCGTTTTTACTCTGACTGTGGCCACCGTGCGACGGGGCTGGTGCGTGGGGTGGTTCCCGCACGTTGTCGGACACGGACGTTGTTTTCCGTTGACTCGAGAGTCTACTCCTTTAGTGACCCTCCACTAGTCGTAGCCTGCTTACACGCGAGTGGTCCCGCCTGGGAGTAGGTGGAGAGGCTTACCCTGAGGACGGTTTTAGACTGGTTACCGTCGGGCCCCTCGTCAAATCAGAGTCCAGTGCCGGGGGAAAACCAGTCAGAGGGCCAGACCTAGGACGCATGGTCTGTGTGTGCACACGTGGTTGGGGACAGTGGACGCACGTCGACGGGCATGACCCCAGCTAGTCACTTGTTTGTGGTTACTTGTTCGGTGTTCGCGCCTTTGGTAGGAGCTACCACGTCAGGCGGATCACCTGCGGTGCGGTATAAGACGTCAGGGGACGCTACCGGCTGTGCTTCTAGTGGGTGGTACTCCTATCGAGTACGGAGTGTCAGACTGTCAGTCAAGTGTTTCCGACCTTTGAGTTTTGTCGGTTCGACCGTTGAGCTTCGGTCTTCTCTCCGTGGCACGTGTGTCAGTTTGTGCGCCACAGAACCGTGTTTGTAGAGTACAGGGCTTTCCTTTCCGAGGTACTCTCCTACCGCTAGCGTAGTGGTTTCCCGTTTTACGAGGTAGGGTTCGAGTGATCCCTACTGAGTCTTGTTCCGAGACTCATTCCCTGCGTGTTTTCACCGTGTTTCAGGTGAGGCGCCGCCCCGGGGGAGCGCGTCTGGTGTGCAGCGTGGTGTGGGTGCCCAGAGGTAGTGCCAGAGGTCAGAGCCGGGGTATGTCCCGTGTAGCTGTACTTTTCCTTCTTGTCTCTATACTAGTCGTGGACTATTGTTGTTATTTTCTCTTGTGGACCATGTATAATGTAAAATGTTAATTTATTTCCTGCTTCATATTATAACTGTTTAATTTCTGCAATTACTTGTGATACTTGTGTAGTCTCCACACCATCCTTCTAACCCTTCCGAGTCTTCGGACTCGTGGGTGGCGGTGCGAGTCTCGGGTTATCGGGCCTTCCCGGTAATCGGATTCTCGAGTCGTTACAGCTGGTATCAGAGCGCGGTTGTGGAATTATATGAGAATCATAGGTAATTGTAATGGTCCACTAGTCCATAGTGATGATGTACAGGTGACGCTGGCATTGGGCACCGCATGTTTGTTTTGACCTTACCGTTTTCGTGTTTTCTATCTTTTGCTTCAGGAGCGAGCATGGCGTCGAGGAGGAGCTCTTGCTCTCAGCAGGGGCAGTCGGCTGGAGGTCAGGAGATCCAGCAGGGGGTCCAGAGGGACCAGGAGGAGCATAGCAGAGCGCCACCGGGGGCTACCGAGGCCGCTGATACTGCGAGAGTTCCAGGGGCCGAGGATTTCTTCTGTGGCATGTATCAGCTTATGTCTCAGCAGTTCGGTGGAGAGGCTGGTGAGGGCTCGTCAGCTAGGGGTGGGCCAGGCCGAGCAGTGAGGGATTTTCTGCAGTTCCATCTGCCTTACTTCAGCGGCCAGGCAGACCCTGATACGGCTCGTGATTGGCTTGATGAGATGGAGCGGGTATTCAGCTCTGCGAAGAGTGCTGCCGAGGACAGAGTGGTGTTGGCCTACAACCAGTTGCAGGGTACGGCTCGGAAGTGGTGGTCTTCCGAGTGGAAAATGTCTTTTCAGCTTCGTCCACTTGAGCAGGTCGGGTGGGATGACTTCGTCAGTGCTTTCGAGTGTACGTACTGTCCAGATTATGTTGCTACGCAGCGGATGCGGGGGTTTCTGGAGCTGGTGCAGGGCGACATGTCCGTGTTGCAGTACATGGCCCGAATTGTCGAGCTGGGTCGGTATGCACCTCATATCATGGAGCATGAGAGGGTGAAGACCGCGTAGTTTGTTCAGGGTTTGAGGCTAGAGCTGAGGCACCATCTGATCGCGAACGGGGCCACTGATCTTGAGATAGCGTCTCGTATTGCGGCTTCTTTGGAGATGGATATGCAGAGGACTCGAGGACCGATCAGCCAGGGACAGTCCTTGTCAGGTCGCAGCCAGCAGTCGGCTACCCAGCAGCAGGGTTCCTTCCAGCATGCGTCGGGTGGTTCAGGAGTACCGGCATCGGCAGCTTCGGCGACAGGATCTGCGTCTTTCGGTACGAAGGTCAAGAAGTTCTTCTCAAAGAATTTCCGAAATAAGAAGTCCAAGGACCAGGGGCAGGCTTCATCGGGCAGTGTACAGCAGCCGATTCCTTTGCAGCGTCAGGGATCAGTGGGTGGATCGCGAGGACCTTGTCCACGGTGTGGTGGGACCTACCCAGGTAGGCAGTTCACGGCGCCGATCATCTGTTTTCGGTGTGACCATCCAGGGCATATGGCGCGTGACTGTCCTCAGAGGCCACCGCAGCAGCAGGGACAGTATCCGCCGCTACCCAGGTCAGCTAGTGTGGGAGGCAGGCAGAGAGCTCGGGGCCAGATCACACAAATGACCAGGGCAGAGGCAGTGGCGTCGCAGCTCGTGGAAGGTACCGTCCAGATTTTGGGTTGTGCGGCTCGGGTTTTGTTTGATTCTGGCGCGTCTCATTCGTTTATTTCGGAGGATTTCGCGCCGAGCGTCGAGGAGCCGGTGACCCAGTTGTCCTGTGATTTGGCAATGGAGTTGCCTTCAGGTGATTTTATGATCACTCCGTATTGCTTCGATCAGGTTCCGGTTTGGATCGATGGACGGAGTATGCCAGGCAGGCTGTATGCGTTGCAGCTTCGGGATTATGATGTGATTCTAGGCATGGATTGGCTCGAGACTCATGGAGCGGTGGTGGATTGTGGAATGAAGAGGGTCTACTTCCAGTATCCGAGCAAGCGGACCTTCTATTTCCAAGGTATCCGTTCCACCTCTTCTCGATTCCTTATCTCTGCTATTCGAGCCCGTCGATTGCTTGATTCTGGTTGTCTGGGTTTTCTCGCGTCCGTGGTTGTGTCCTATCGGATGGAGCCGAATGTCAAGGACATTCCGGTGGTGAGCGAGTTTCCCGACGTTTTTCCCGAGGAGTTACCTGGATTACCTCCCCAGCGGGAGATCGATTTCGTGATCGAGGTTGTGCCTGGTACGGGACCTTTGGCAAAGGCTCCCTACCGTATGGCCCCCGCTGAGTTGAGAGAGTTGAGGGCGCAGTTGCAGGAGCTGTTGGACAAGGGGTATGTTCGTCCTAGCTTTTCCCCTTGGGGTGCGCCCGTGTTATTTGTGAAGAAGAAGGACGGTAGTCTGCGGCTATGCATTGACTATCGGCAGCTGAATGAAGTGACCATTAAGAACAAGTATCCGTTGCCACAGATCGATGATTTGTTCGACCAGCTTCAGTCTGCGCGAGTGTTCTCGCGGATTGATTTGCGGTCCGGTTACTATCAGCTGAGAATTCGCGAGTCCGATGTGGAGAAGACTGCATTCAGTACGAGGTACGGGCATTATGAGTTTTTGGTGATGCCGTTTGGACTCACCAATGCCCCAGCAGCCTTCATGGACTTGATACAGAGGGTGTTTCATCCGTATTTGGACCAATTCGTGGTCATCTTCATGGATGACATCCTTATTTATTCGCAGTCTGCCGAGGAGCACGAGTACCATTTGGGTGTGGTGCTGCAGACGTTGCGAGATCACCAGTTGTATGCGAAGCTCAGCAAGTGTGAGTTTTGGCTCGGCGAGGTGCACTTTCTAGGGCACGTGATTTCTGGTTATGGCATTTCCGTGGACCCCGCCAAGGTCGAGGCAGTAATGCAGTGGCCGAGGCCGAGGTCGGTGACGGAGATCCGGAGTTTCTTGGGGCTTGCGGGTTATTATCACCGGTTTATCCAGGATTTTTCTCGCATTGCGACCCCGATGACTAGGCTCACGCGGAAGGATGTGCCTTTCGTCTGGTCCGAGGAGTGTGAGCAGAGCTTCAGGGAACTGAAGAGATTGCTCACCTCGGCTCCGGTGTTGGTTTTGCCTTCTGGATCGGGAGGTTTCGTGGTGTGTACAGATGCTTCCGGCGTTGGATTGGGAGCTGTGTTGATGCAGCATGGTAGAGTGGTGGCTTATGCATCTCGGCAGCTAAAGCCCCACGAGGAGAACTACCCTACCCATGACCTTGAGTTGGCGGCGGTGATCTTCGCGCTGAAGATCTGGAGGCATTATCTGTACGGCGAGAAGTTCGAGGTGTTCACTGACCATCAGAGTTTGAGGTATGTGTTCTCGCAGAGAGATCTGAACCTCAGACAAAGGCGTTGGATGGAGTTCATGAAGGATTATGACTTCACCCTGTCTTATCAGCCGGGCAGGATGAATGTCGTTGCTGATGCCTTGAGTCGGAAGGTCACGGTCAGTGCCTTGATGTTGAGGAAGTGGAGGCTCTGGGAACAAGTGCCCGAAGTATCCTTCAGGCTCAAGATTCCCCAGGAGCCAGGGTTGGCAGTGCTTGCGAGTCTGACTGTCACTCCTGCTATCCGTCGTCAGGTGACAGAGGCTCAGCATGCGGACCCTGAGTTGCCCCGGATTCTTGCGATGGCTGATGTGGAACTCCGCGAGGACGGTGCTGCGAGGTTTCGTGACAGGCTGTACGTCCCAGCGGAGGAGCAGATTCGTCGTGCGGTGTTGCGCGAGGCTCATGGGAGCAGGTACACCGTACACCCGGGTACGACAAAGATGTATCGAAACTTGCGGAGGCAGTTCTGGTGGCCTGACATGAAGAGAGATGTCGCAGAATTTGTGGCCAGGCGTCTGATCTGTCAACAGGTGAATGCGGAGCATCAGCGACCAGGAGGTACTCTCCAGCCCTTGGATGTTCCTGCTTGGAAGTGGGACCATGTGACCACGGATTTTGTGGTGGGGTTGTCGAGGACCCCGAGCGGACAGGACAGTATTTGGTTGCTGGTGGATCGGCTGACGAAGGTGACTCGGTTGTTACCGGTCAAAGTCAGCTGGAGCGTGTCCAAGTTGGCTCGTCTGTATGTGGAGCGGATCGTGCCGTTACATGGGATTCCTGTTTCGATCGTGTCAGATCGGGATCCACGCTTCACTTCTGGATTCTGGAGGAGTTTCCAGCGAGCTCTTGGCACGGAGTTGGCATTTAGCTCGGCGTATCATCCTCAATCAGATGGTCAGTCCGAGAGGACCATTCAGACTTTGGAGGACATGCCGAGATCCTGCTGCCTGGAGTGGCAGGGGAGTTAGATTCATCACCTACCATTGGTGGAGTTTGCCTATAACAACAGCTATCATTCGAGCATTGGTATGGCTCCTTATGAGGCTCTGTATGGGCGTCCTTGTCAGACTCCACTTGATTGGTTTGAGGATGGTGAGCGTGTTTTGACGGGACCAGAGTTGGTGCAGCAATGTGTGGATGTTGTGCACCTGGTTCGTCAGAACATGTTGGCGGCCCAGAGTCGGCAGAAGAGCTATGCTGACCGTAGGAGGCAGCCTCTCGAGTTCGCCGTGGGCGATCGTGTGTTCTTGATAGTTTCTCCGATGAAGGGGGTGATGCGTTTTGGACAGCGTGGGAAGCTGAGTCCCCGCTATATTGGTCCTTTTGTGATCTTGGAGCGCATCGGTGAGGTTGCTTACCGGTTGCAGTTACCCCTTGAGTTGGCGTCGGTGCATGACGTGTTCCACGTCTCGATGTTGCGAAAGTGTATACCCGATGACTCTCATGTGCTCGAGTTTTCTGTTTGGCCTGAGGTGACTCCAGATCTTTCTCTCCCAGAGTTTCCGATCCGCGTGGAGGATAGGTGAGAGCAGCGCCTGCGGAACAAGGTCATCCCCTTGGTAAAGGTGGTGTGACAGCGGCACTCGGGTGGTGAGGCTTCTTGGGAACGTGAGGACGAGATGCGTCAGCAGTTCCCTTACCTGTTTGAGTGAGTCTTCCTCTTCTTTCCCCTTGGATTGTTCTCAATTTCGAGGATGAAATTCCTTAAGGGGGGAGGGTTGTAATATCCCGGACCTTTTGGATCCTTCTTTGTGGGTCCCGGATCTGATTTCTCGGAGCGTCCGGCTACGATGTGCCTGAAATTTCATTTCGGGCATCTTTCGAGTTCGGATCGGCGCGATCCGGAGTCGTTTCAGAGGTCCGGAGGCGTTCCGCAGTTTTTCCGCGCGTGTTTTTCGATTTCCGGTGTGTGTTTCGGCAATTCCTTCGGAACCTCGCTGATGGTGAACCAGGCCGTTCACCTGGGCACGAGTGGTACCGTTGTGATCAGTGCGTTCCGAGGATTCCGGAAACATATTTTTCTATTTTTCGATATTTTCCAGATTTTCTATAAATACCCCCCTATTTTCTCTCTCTTCCCCCACCTTCTCTTTCTTCTTCTTCTTCCTCCTCCTTCCTCCCCACCGTGACCACCGCCCTCTCCCCCTCTCTCTCTCATTCGGACGCGGTGAGCCCTTCTCCGGCTGCAGACGGCGGCAGGGCGACGGCGCGGACGCGTGGGCGGCGGCGAGGCGAGCTCGTGGGCGTGCGGCGAGCGTGGGAAGCGTGAGGAGGCGGGGTTTCTAAAGGCGTTCTTCGTGGTTTGTGGGCGATCCGGCGGAGCATTCGCTCCATTGAGGTAGGGTGACGTTCCTTAGCCTCTTGCCGTTCATTTCCGTGGTTTGTAGGCCGCGGGGAGGCCGAGAGGGGCTTGATTGAGTGGGTTTGGGGTTTTCCATGATTTGGGGAGAGTTCGCCCGATCTATGGTTTTAGCCCACGATTTCGCGTTTTGATGGCTTAGATGCATGCTAGGGGTCCCCAAAGGTCTTCCCCTTTGATTTCCCCCTCTCCGGTGGAGGCACGGGGGCGTGGTCGAAGTTTTTGGGCGGTTCTGCCGTTTTCGCCGTCGGGTGAGTGTGACGGTCCTTCCAGGGACCGTCACATGTTGTAACGCGCCTGGGAGGGGCCGTTACATGCCCTTTG
Source organism: Amorphophallus konjac (assembly GCA_022559845.1). NCBI lineage: Eukaryota > Viridiplantae > Streptophyta > Magnoliopsida > Alismatales > Araceae > Amorphophallus > Amorphophallus konjac. The sequence goes on from CM040123.1 coordinate 36,908,466, forward strand.
TTTAGCCCTAGGGGGTCAGGGACAGTGACGGTCCCACGACTGACCGCCGTTTGCATGTGACACGCCAGGGTTGGGCCGTCAGGGGCTTTCCGACCGTTGGTTTTTGACCGTTGGGGGTCTGCGCGAGTAACGCGCCTTGGCGAGCGCGTTACATCCGTGTAACTCGCTGGGGCGAGCGCGTTACTTCCTGGGTCATACCAGGTGTGAGGGGTGTGTGTAACGCGCCAGGACAGCCGCGTTACGTTCGAGTAACGCACTGGGCCAGGCGCGTTACATTCGTGTAACGCGCTGGACCAGGCGCGTTACTCCCCTCGCTCCCCTGGCCGTATAACGGCCTGTGTTAGACCGCCGGGTGCGTGTGACGGTCTCGCCTAGACCGTTACATCCTTGTGACGGCCCCGGGGTGGACCGTCACATGTCTGGTTGCCCCATGAGGGTGGCAACCCCGTTTTTACTCTGACTGTGGCCACCGTGCGACGGGGCTGGTGCGTGGGGTGGTTCCCGCACGTTGTCGGACACGGACGTTGTTTTCCGTTGACTCGAGAGTCTACTCCTTTAGTGACCCTCCACTAGTCGTAGCCTGCTTACACGCGAGTGGTCCCACCTGGGAGTAGGTGGAGAGGCTTACCCTGAGGAGGGTTTTAGACTGGTTACCGTCGGGCCCCTCGTCAAATCAGAGTCCAGTGCCGGGGGAAAACCAGTCAGAGGGCCAGACCTAGGACGCGTGGTCTGTGTGTGCACACGTGATTGGGGACAGTGAACGCACGTCGACGGGCGTGACCCCAGCTAGTCACTTGTTTGTGGTTACTTGTTCGGTGTTCGCGCCTTTGGTAGGAGCTACCACGTCAGGCGGATCACCTGCGGTGCGGTGTAAGACGTCAGGGGACGCTACCGGCTGTGCTTCTAGTGGGTGGTACTCCTGTCGAGTATGGAGTGTCAGACTGTCAGTCAAGTGTTTCCGACCTTCGAGTTTTGTCGGTTCGACCGTTGAGCTTCGGTCTTCTCTCCGTGGCACGTGTGTCGGTTTGCGCGTCACAGAATCGTGTTTGTAGAGTACAGGGCTTTCCTTTCCGAGGTACTCTCCTACCGCTAGCGTAGTGGTTTCCCGTTTTACGAGGTAGGGTTCGAGTGATCCCTACTGAGTCTTGTTCCGAGACTCATTCCCTGCGTGTTTTCACCGTGTTTCAGGTGAGGCGCCGCCCCGGGGGAGGGCGTCTGGTGTGCAGCGTGGTGTGGGTGCCCAGAGGTAGTGCCAGAGGTCAGAGCCGGGGTATGCCCCGTGTAGCTGTACTTTTCGTTCTTGTCTCTGTACTAGTCATGGACTATTGTTGTTGTTATTTTCTCTTGTGGACCATGTATAATGTAAAATGTTAATTTATTTCCTGCTTCATATTATAACTGTTTAATTTCTGCAATTACTTGTGATACTTGTGTAGTCTCCACACCATCCTTCTAACCCTTCCGAGTCTTCGGACTCGTGGGTGGCGGTGCGAGTCTCGGGTTATCGGGCCTTCCCGGTAATCGGATTCTCGGGTCGTTATAGTTCAACTGCCGATAATCAATACATAGCCTCAATGTTCCATCCTTCTTTTTAACAAAGAGCACGGGTGCTCCCCAAGGGGAAGTACTCGACCTAATGAATCTCTTTTTCAGTAAATCAATTAGCTGCTCTTTTAGCTCCTTCAACTCGGCGGGAGACATTCTATAAGGTGCCTTAGACACAGGACCGGCACCAGGAATAATGTCGATAGTGAACGACACTTCCCTCTCTGGGGGTAAACCAGGTAATTCTTCAGGAAAAATATCTGAAAAGTCTCGAATTACACGGATGTCTTCAATTTCAGTCTTCTCGACTTCCATGGCAGTCATGAAAGCTATGAAAGCCACATATCCTTTATTCACAAGTTTGCTAGCTCGAAGAGCTGAGATGAGAGGGAATTTATTCCGAGGGCTAACATAAACTAACTTGGAATAATCCGTAAAAGTTATCTTGCCATGCCGGCAGTCTACCGTTGCTTGGTAGGTGGATAACCAGTCAGCTCCTAATATGACATCATAATGCTCCATATCAAGGCATATCAGGTCGACTGGCAGATTGTTACCTTGGACCATAACCTCACAACTTGGGTAGTGATGCATGACATCAGACTTGTTTCCAAGAGGTGTAGATATTACTAAATCTAACCATTCATGTTCTTTAGAAAACGAGGCAGTAAATCTCTTGGAAACAAATGAATGAGTTGCTCTAGTATCAAATAGAACTTTAGCAGGTTTAGAGCAAACAGTTAATGTACCTTCCACGATTCCTCCTTCCATGGGTTCCGTCCCTTGAAGAGCTTGTAGACGGCCTTGTTTCTTTACCAGACGCTTCTCGTCTTTGTTGGCTTGTTCCTTCATCAAGGGGCAATCGGGGATTCGATGCTCTCGACTCCTACATCGGAGACACGCTCTCAGTTTCCTCCAGCATTCCTCAGTCTTATGGCCAGTCTTGTCACAATACTTGCAGATTTCCTTGGAAGGTGTGACGGCGGAGGAAGGCTTATTGCCGATTGTGGAGAAGGGCTTGTTGCTTTTCTGGAACCTCTTCTCTTTGGAAAATTATCCTCCATTGAAGAATCGCTTCTTGCCAAATGGTGGTTTGAAGTTTCCCGGACTAGGGACGGGTTCCTTCTTGTCCTTGCCTCAAATCCTTTCAGAGAATTCAGTGGCATCTTCCAGCAATTGAGCACGCCGAACCATTTCCGAATAGACTTGGATGTCCATTGGCGCAAGTTGTGTAATATATCGGGGCCGTAGCCTGTTGAGGAATCTCCTTGCTTTCATCTTTTCCATACACACCAAGTGGGGTGCATAACGGGAAAGTCTTAAGAATTGGGCCTCATATTCGGCCACCTTCAGGCTCCATTGCTTTAACGCGGCAAATTCCGTGACCTTCTTCTCTTGAACACGGTCAGAAAAATACTTGCTATTGTAGTGTTCAACAAACTCCGCCCAGGTGACATGGTTGTCGGGCAGTGTTACTTCTACGGATTCCCACCAGTATCGAGCATCCCGTTACAGTTGGAACGTAGCCAATAGAACCTTCTCTGTATCCGTGCATTGCATTACACGGAAGATCCTCTCAATTTCCTTCAGCCAATTCTCAGCATCATCGGGGTCCACCGAACCCGTGAATCTTGGTGGGTTCATGTTACGAAAATCCCGGTGAAGGTCACCAGCTCCACGGTGAGCACCGCCAGCACCGCCTTGCGCCACTTGCTGCAGCGCCTGCGTAAGTCCTTGCACAGTGCGCTGCATCTCGCGCCATTGTGTTCTTTCAGCGGTCATAATCCTACAAAAGAATTAAGGTGTAATAAATATTGCGTTTCGTTATTATGGGGTCAATTGTCATTGTTAAACTTAACCCTTGGCTTTACCCATCTCACCAGGTAAGATCTAAACCTATCCATAGATAATTTTATTAGACATTTCTATCTTTGGACTCGGGTTTTTACCTAGGAAATTGAAATCCTAGGCTCTGATACCACGAAGACTGTCACGCCCCGAGCGCGGAAGATGACCCGGAGGCGTGACACGTCTATATAGATCGTGTCAATCATGTAAATATCAGAGTGCGCAAATAACTAAGATTTAACTCGAAATTAATACAAATAGTACGAGCTGACAATTGTCACAACTAATCAAAGGACATATACATATGTTCCCAGAGTCCAACGACTAGGCTTCAAATCTTAAGCAGTTCTAATCAAGTTGACTAATACAAATGACATAGATGAATTGATACAACTGACATAAGTGAACTAATACAATAACACAAAGAACAATTGATGACTCTATTCATACACTCATCACTCATACTCATCCCCTTCCGTGTTCTGGCCGATATCCAGACTACCTGAAAAGGTTAGAAAATAACTAGATGAGCGAATCGCTAAGTAGGAATTACATCTCAAGATTTAACATGCTTTAAGTGAATTACAAGTTCATTTAATGTAGGTAATCTATGCATGCAGACAGATAGATATCAAGGAATCGTAAGATCGACAAGAGTAGAAAGTGAGAGCATATAGATTTCGCATTTTCAAGCAGCAGTAGTAAGTGATAGCAAATGATATCAAGCAAGTGATAACTGAGGAGTAATAACTGGAATAACAACATGTCAATCAAGCAATAGTAAGCAAAGTATTTTCAAGCATGTATAATTGGAATTGGCTATTTATCAATTCATGCAAGTAAACACTTTTACCCTTCTGCGGGTCTCAAGTCAATCAATCAAGTAATATCACGAGAATGAGTGGAATGCCTTAAGTCTAGCAAGTAATTACTCTGGTGTAATACCAAACACCGTGGTCAATAAACTCCCATGGGCACAAGTACCTTCGGGTGCTCCTCCCAGGACCAGACCGGGCCCTATATGCACAGTATTGGTCATGTTTGTCGACATCCACTCTCATTTATAGCAAATACGGAATTTCAAGGGTTGACCAGGTAGGATATATATAAGGTGGATTATAGAACAGAATCCAATGTGTATCGTTATGTAGGGACGAACTAGGAGTAAAAAACCAGCAACGTTTGATACATGGAAGAAAACTAGGTGAGATTGGTGCCTTGTAGGCTACCTGACATGTTCAGGAATGACATCCTCACAATGGGGTGCCCTTCCTGTGAACTATATAGGGTTTAGGAAACCCAGTCACGGGTTAAATGGCGCCTCTCAGGCTGCCATTTATCGGTGAATGGCGTCCAGAAATCAAGCGCATCATTCGGGGATTCATGGTCTTGGAAAAACAAAACTCGGGGTCCGTTTAATAGGCGCCCAGGTTATTGCCATCTTCTTGAAATTGGCACCCAGGGGGCTGCCATCTTCTTGAAATTGGTGCCATGGGCTGCCACCTTCTGTTAGAAGGCGTCCTAGGGGCTGCCATGATCTTCATTTTTAGTTTTGTAAATAGCTTTGTAATACATTTTTAGTTCTTTTGCTGTTATTAGTTTTTGTGAGAGAGTTTGTGGGTTTTTTGTGTTATCAGGAGACCCCCTTCAGGTTTCAATTTCATTCACTGTTACTTTATATTTTTGAGTATTTTAGTCTTGTTTAGTCATTTACATGCTTATATGATCTTCATTTAAATTTATTGTCTTCTTCAAATCTATTCATATTTAAGTTCTATACATTTTCTCTTTTTATCATTTCCTCTAATTCCTCTTCGCTTTTAAGTTATTGCACGTTTTTCTAAGTTCTATCCTGGCATATTACTATTCATCTGAGTTGATACCTTATTTTGTTCCTCCATTTTGAAGCCCTTCCAATCCTCTTTTCTTTTTGAGTTCTTCATAAAAGTTGTTCCTCTCTTGTAGATCTAAATTTTCTTTCTCTACCACTTCCTCTGATTCTTCATTATTCTTAAGTTATTTTTATTTTCCCACAGTTCTATCTTTTACGAGTTTTCTATTCATCCGCGCCGATAGATGTCAGTGTTTCATATTTTTCACCATCTTCCTCTTATTTCTATCTCTGCACTCTTCATAAAACTTCTTCCTAACTCTCAGATCTTCAACTTTATCTTCTGTCACTTCTTCTACTTTTTTCTGGTTTTAAAGTTATTTCTCTTCCTAACCTACCCTATTCTCATTATAATTTTTCATGTGTTCTTCAATCTATTCCACCCGTTCTACACACTAGGTGTTGACATAAGTGTTTGTAGGTGTCGACATGGAGGTTTAGCTTGTAGTTAGATTAGGCTAACAGATTATTTGACAGATTAACTAATAGATTAGGTAAAACATGATTACGTTAATCATGTAAACATGTAATTAGATTAGGCTAGCAAATTTATTTAATAGATTAGCACAATATATCGGATGGGGATGAGGTTAATACTACTAATACTTATTTTACCCTAGATTAGCTGCTGATTAGGTTAAAGCTTGAGAATACCTACCAAACCATTTACTTAAACATGGTCTATCTAGAATATGGTGTAATCATTTAGCGTAAAACATGTATGTAACACAAGTAATGTGAAGATTTAGCTCATCATGCGATTAGATTAGTTGATCGAACTTACTAGTTAATATATTCTAACAGATTAGCTAACATTTACTTGATCTATGTGAAAGCATGATAGAAATTATTGTAAACACGGTTTATCGTATGGAACATCGCATGGAGATGAGCTAATACTATATTTTTTTTCCCTAGATTAGTTTTCTTAGACTAGCTAATCTTTTGTTAAAAGCATGAGAACACCTACCTCTGTGAAGACAACTAGGTACGGGTAAAAGAAAAGGGCAGCTTTCTTCCCTCCTCTGCAACCTCTGCAACTTCAGAGAATACTCCCCCCTCTCTGCAGCAAGCCTTCGGAATAATGGAGGGAGCCTCAATCTAGGGAATATTATAGTGTTTTGGATAGACAGGAGGGGAAACAAGATCCAAGATAATCGCGTCACAGTGCGATGCCAGCTCAAACGTGCTGTTCATGTCTGAAAAGGATAGAGGATAATGGGATGTCAACCAAGATTTGTCTGGAAAAAGTCACAACGTGGAGGGGGTCGTGTAAGCTAAATTATAGGGGTGCACCATCATATGTTAACAATGATTACAATGCTTAGAAATTTTATATCTAATTAACTATGTTAATAAAAATAGTAAATTACATATTTTTATGATCCCTAGATTTTTTTGATATTTATCAAAATTTTATTTTATTAAAATATGCCAGAATAAAATTCAACCCGAAACTCCGTATCTAACTTTAAAGATTTTTATCTTTAAAATTTGATGGAATCAGTTTATGAAATTTTAGGATAGGATACTTATATTTTTATCTTATTTTTCATAAAATTTATTTCTCAAAATTTTCTTTAAATAAAACTGACACTATTCATGTACCTAAGGTTGGTGTAAAACCTGTTCAAGCGTAGGTTTAGGTCAATATACTTCCAGTGCAAACGATCACGATCAAGAGTTTGAACAACACTTCTAGTACAGCCAGTGCTCTTCATGCATATACATAGTCAATGCATTGATTTGTCGCGCATACACACTAAGTCTATACATCTTTCACTTCAAAGTCTGTACATCGCATGCCTGAGTATCCCTCTTCAATGTGCATACTTTCATATATGCATTTGTGTATCATTATAGAAAGTCTGTACATCGCCTTGTAGCATGCACGCATTCAAAGTCTATACACTCCTTGCCATTGCATGCATTCAAAGTCTGTATACTCTTCTCGCAAGTCTGTACATCGTCCTGTTGCATGCACACTAAGTCTATACATCCATCAGCTCAAAGTCTGTACATCGTCCTATCGCATGCACACTAAGTCTATACATCCATCAGCTCAAAGTCTATACACTCTCGGACCAAGTCTGTACAGCCCGTGTGCTCCATGCATTCAAAGTCTATACATTCCTATCTTTACCTACGTCCACTGGTTTAGCAAACACACAAGTCTATACATTGGTTGCATAGCTTGCCATGCATAGCCGGTGCATTCCTCATTTGCTACAAACTCAAAGTCTGTACATCGTCTGCTAGCACACACGCAGAGTCTGTACATTGTCCATTTGCTGCAACTCAAAGCCTATACATTGGCTGGTTGCTGCAACACAAAGACTTGGGTGGCCCCCCAGCGGCACGCCCCTGTTGGTTTTCAGCGGCACGCCCCTGTTGGCTTTCAGCGGCACGCCCCTTGATGCTTCAGCGGCACACCCTTGAGCGCCTTCAGCGGCACGCCCTTGGGCACCCTCAGCGGCACGCCCCAACGGCCTCCCAGCGTCACGCCCTCAGGCCCTTCGGCGGCACGCCCTTTAGGCACTTTAGCGGCACGCTTGCCGTGTCTTCCAGCGGCACGCCCTTTTGGCCCTCTCAGTGACACGCTTATTTAGCCCGCCAGCGGAACGACGTTCGGGCATTTCGACGGCACGTCCGGCAGACAAGATCTCGTGCCCATGCCCTATAGATCCTTGGCGCACAGTGGGCCGTCCGAGATGTCGGCCGGAGGTTGGGCCACGCAGGCTGTAGCGACCCGAGAATCCGATTACCGGGAAGGCCCGATAACCCGAGACTCGCACCGCCACCCACGAGTCCGAAGACTCGGAAGGGTTAGAAGGATGGTGTGGAGACTACACAAGTATCACAAGTAATTGCAGAAATTAAACAGTTATAGTATTAAGCAGGAAATAAATTAATAGATTACATGGTCCACAATAGGAAATAACAACAACAGTAGTCCACGACTAGTACAGAGACAAGAAAGAAAAGTACAGCTACACGAGGCATTCCCCGGCTCTGACCTCTGGGCACCCACACCATGCTGCACACCAGACGCGCTCCCCCGGGGCGGCGTCTCACCTGTCTCACCTGAAACACGGTGAAAACACGCAGGGAATGAGTCTCGGAACAAGACTCAGTAGGGATCACTCGAACCCTACCTCGTAAAACGGGAAACCACTACGCTAGCGGTAGGAGAGTACCTCGGAAAGGAAAGCCCTATACTCTACAAACACGATTCTGTGGCGCGTAAACCGACACACGGGCCACGGAGAGAAGACCGAAGCTCAACGGTCGAACCGACAAAACCCGAAGGTCGGAAACACTTGACTGACAGTCTGACACTCTGTACTCGACAGGAGTACCACCCACTAAAAGCACAGCCGGTAGCGTCCCCTGACGTCTTACACCGCACCGCAGGTGATCCGCCTGACGTGGTAGCTCCTACCAAAGGCGCGAACACCGAACAAGTAACCACAAACAAGTGACTAGCTGGGGTCACGCCCGTCGACGTGCATCCACTGTCCCCAACCACGTGTGCACACACAGACCACGCATCCTAGGTCTGGCCCTCTGACTGGTTTTCCCCCGGCACTGGACTCTGATTTGACGAGGGGCCCGACGGTAACCAGTCTAAAATCATCCTCAGGGTAAGCCTCTCCACCTACTCCCAGGCGGGACCACTCGCGTGTAAGCAGGCTACGACTAGTGGAGGGTCACTAAAGGAGTAGACTCTCGAGTCAATGAAAAACAACGTCCGTGTCCGACAACGTACGGGAGCCGCGCCCCCGCACCGGTCCCGTCGCACGGTGACCCAGGTCGGACAAGAAAACGTGGTTGCAACCCTCTCGGGTCAACCAAGAATCTGACGGTCCACCCTAGGGCCATCACAAGGCTGTGACGGTCTAGACGAGGCCGTCACACTCAACTGGCGGTCCAACGCAGGCCGTCACACGGCCAGAGGAGCGCGGGGAGTAACGCGCCTGGTCCAGCGCGTTACACAAATGTAACGCGCCTGGCCCAGTGCGTTACACAAATGTAACGTGCCTGGTCTGGCGCGTTACACTCGCCTCACGTTCCCAACGTGGAAGCTGGATGTAACGCGCTTGCCCCAGCGCGTTACTCAAATGTAACGCGCTTGGCCCAGCGCGTTACGCACCCCTCACACCTGGCATAACCCAGGAAGTAACGCGCTCGCCCCAGCGCGTTACACGGATGTAACGCGCTCGCCAAGGCGCGTTACTCGCGTAGACCCCCAACGGTCAAGAACCAACGGTCGGAAAGCCCCTGACGGCCCAACCCTGGCGCGTCACATGCAAACGACGGTCAGTCGTGGGACCGTCACTGTCCCTGACCCCCTAGGGCTAAACAAAGGGCATGTAACGGCCCCTCCCAGGCGCGTTACAACATGTGACGGTCCCTGGAAGGACCGTCACACTCACCCGATGGCGAAAACGGCAGAACCGCTCAAAAACTTTGACCACGCCCCCGTGCCTCCACCGGAGAGGGGCAATTCAAAGGGGAAGGCCCCTGGGAACCCCTAGCATGATTCTAGGCCATCAAAATGCGAATTCATGCATCAAATCTATAGATCGGGCGGCTCTCCCCAAATCATGGAAAAACCCCAAACATGCTCAATCAAGCCCCTCTCGGCCTCCCCTCGGCCTATAAACCACGGAAATGAACGGCAAGAGGCTAAGGAACGTCACCCTACCTCAATGGAGAGAATGCTCCGCCGGATCGCCCATAAACCACGAAGAACGCCTTTGGAAACCCCGCCTCCTCACGCTTCCCACGCTCGCCGCACGCCCACGAGCTCGCCTCGCCGCCGCCCACGCGTCCGCGCCGTCGCCCTGCCGCCGTCTGTAGCCGGAGAAGGGCTCACCGCGTCCGAATGAGAGAGAGAGGGGGAGAGGGCGGTGGTCACGGTGGGGAGGAAGGAGGAAGAAGAAGAAGAAGAAAGAGAAGGTGGGGGAAGAGAGAGAAAATAGGGGGGTATTTATAGAAAATCTGGAAAATTCAGAAAATATCAAAAAATAGAAAAATACGTTTCCGAAATCCTCGGAACGCACTGATCGCAACGGTACCACTCGTGCCCAGGTGAACGGCCCGGTTCACCCGCAGCGAGGTTCTGAAAGAATTGCCGAAACACACACCGGAAATCGGAAAACACGCGCGGAAAAGCCGCGGAACACCTCCGGGCCTTCGAAACGACTCTGAATCGCGCCGATTCGAACACGAAAGATGCCCGAAATGAAATTTCAGGCACAACGGAGCCGAACGCTCTGAGAAACAAGATCCGAGACCCACGAAGAAGGATCCGAAAGGTCCGGGATATTACACAGGCTACTCCTCTACCACCAAGGACGGAGAAGGTCAAACTCCATCATGGCCAGTCACTTCCCACCTCCAGCTACCGTGTTCGAAGGCTTCCGCCACAGGGAGTATAAAAAGCCTCATCTGCCGGCAAACAAAAGAGGGCAGAAGGGAGAAGAGACGACTACGCAGACGCACACACGCTGCTGGAGAGAGCCACCGCCTCCGGAGGAAGAAGAAAGAGAAGAAGAAGAAGGGAGCTCCGCCGTGGGGTTCCCCTCCGACGACCACCCAGAAGAGAGAGTAAGGGAGAGAGAGAGAGAGAGAGGGCGTGTGATGTATCAGGGGGAAAGGGGGAGGGCAGCGAGCCGTCGCCCCTGCTCGCCCCCAGTTCCTCCCTTTTCTTTCTCCCTTTGCTTTTCTTTCTTTCCCCTCCGTTGTGCCTCTGGTTCCAACGTTCTGAGGTGTATGTGGCCGGCTGCGGCCTTTGTCGTCCATGAATAAAATTTCTCTTTTGAGTTCTTTCTTTTTACTGTCTCCGTTGGTTTGAATCCGTGCGCGTGCTTGAACGCTTCTCCCTCCGCCTCCCGATCGTTTGATCCTTAGCGTGGGCCTTCGTCCCCCTCGTCATTGTTCTTTTCTTCTTCTTCGCATACCCAAGCCCAATATCTGCATTGGCCTTCCTCCCTTCCTCAGAACAATCTCCTCGTTACTAACCAACGCCCCTATTTGGATGAGCCAACGCAAGATCCCCTGTCTTTCCCCTTAGCTTATATTCCATTCAGTTGGCTTTCATTCAGCCCAACCCCCTTAGTCTTCAGGCGACACACCCCGTCTAGCCCTCCAGCGGTACGCCCCCTTGGTGCCTTCCTCGGTACGCATCCTTTGAAACCTTCACCGGCACAGCTAATCAACCCTTCTCCGGCACACCCACATTGGGCCTTCAGCGGCACACCCGGCAACTCTTCGCCGGCACGGCCCTGGCTGCCCTCCCCCGGCACGCCTGTGATGGTCTTCACCGGTACGCCCCTTCGGCCCTTCCCCGGCATGCCCTGGCCAAGCCCTTTGCTGGCACACTCCCTGCGGGTCTTCCCCGGCACGCCCAGGCCACTCTTCGCCGACACACCCCCAGCCTTCCTAGTCCGATACACTTCCCAGCCGCCCCTAGAGGGGTCCCTTGTCTATCGTCGCTTTTGGGTTTTCCGAGGTTTTATTAAAGGTGTTGCCGCTCTCGGGCACCCACCTCCAATTGTCGGGTTCCGCCACTCCATGTGGGCGCGTTCCCTATATCTCCCTTACGCTCGGGTCAAGGGGAGATGCTGCCGAATTTTTGTTAGAAATAATAACACGTTGAAAGGGCAAAAGGAAGCAACAAACAAATGGGGCAATAACGAATTAAAAGGCAAAAGGAAGCAACAAACGCATGGAACGATCGGCGATATGACACTCCAACCGAAATAAGGCGTTGCGGGCAACATGAGAAGAACTGGACCCAATGACGACCTGGCGACTTAAACGCTCAATCTGCAAAGAAAAGGCTGTGGGAAGAGGGAGGAAAGATTTGTATAAAACTACATAAAAATCAAAGGAAAGAAGAAAAGAAAAGCCTTAAAAGAGGTAAAGGAGGAGTGGGCCTTCACCGGTACACCCATTCCAGCCTTCGCCGGTACACCCTACCAACCTCCCACGGCACACTCCCCTACTTCCTTGAACCTCTCCGGTGCACTCACAGCTGCCTTCCCCGGTACACCTTCTACCTTCCTTGGCCGGCACACCTCCCACCACCTTCCTTCAGCGGCACGCCACCCTTCTTCCTTCGCCGGTACACTGCCCGTGGCCTTCCCCGGCACACTCTACACCGCCTTCGCCGGCACACCTTCCACCTCCCTTCACCGGTACGCTCCTTCAGTCCATTTTTGGCCCTTCAGCGGTCCACTCTCTCCCCAGAAGTATGCGTGTAATATATAATAATAATAATAGTAACGAATCAATAAAAATTACGATGACTGAATAAATTTTGATATATATATGAAATAAACAAAAATGGCAAAATAATAATAACAGTGGTGAGAGAAATTTCTAACAACAATAATAATAAACAACATGGATAAATCATTCAGGATGAATACATAAAAGGGGAATAAGTAATAAAAAAAGAAACATATATATAATTAGAAGCCTAGATAAAAGAAACGATAAAATCTACATTGCAGCCCCGTCTCTCCTGTGACATGGTGCTGAAGGGAATAACAATGCTGCCCCTGCAGGTCGGGCCTGAGTCACGGGGACTGCCTCAATACGGCCACGACCCGACCTCGCTCCGGGCCGACATTCTGATTAGACTGGACCCGTTTCTCAAGACCGGACCCTTTTTGAGCCATTATTAAAATTGCCGCGCGCTCGGCGGACATTTGAACGGATTCGTCGCGGCTTCCACCGTGTTTCTATCACGGACCTTCGTTCGAACATGAAAGGGGTCTACGAGTGACCAATATAGCCTGTGGCCCGTATCCTGATGCGGATCTCAATGTGATTTGTTCCTGCTTCTTTCTCGTGCAGTTAGTATCAGTCCTTTCGGTCGCAGGGCCCCTAATTTTGACAATTAATCAAGGGTGTTCCCTCGTATGGGGGATGTAAATGACGTCGTGACCTTTATGGCACGACGGGATCTGGTCCCGTCACGAACCACACAATCGTCTGACGAAGTTAGGTCGAGCGCACTATGGGCTCTTCGGAGCCCGAATAAATTGTCACTCCGGTGACTGGCACGCCCACGCACTCAACATAACCAAATAAACGATCGACGATCGCCAACCGATCGAAAAGTGCGTCCACAGAGGGTCGGCATGAACGGTCCTGAGGGCCCGCTCATCCTCATCACGATTCCATCGTTGAACACGACGGTCACGTCCATATCCCCTATTTTCATCCTCGGACTCATAGTCTAGCACCTCGGGGAATTTACGCCTCCTAACATCTACCCCTTGAACCCGCGGAGCAGCAGGTTGCTGAACCGGGTCCTGTTGACCATGTGTAGGCGGGGGGGGGGGGGGGGGGGGGGTGCCTCAACTAGGGCTCTCGGGGGTGCCTCGGCTGGGGCTCTCTCTAATGTGGCAACTCTCCCTACTAGGCCCTGAACGGACTGATCCGACTCGACGGCCTTATCCTCTAAGACCTTCATCCTTTCTTCCAGATGGGTGCCTAGGCCATCCATCCACGTACTCAACCCATCCATTCTATCCATTCGAGTACTTAACCCGTCCATACGTGTATTCAACCCTCGCATTTCCCCCATAAGGGCTTGGAACATTTCGGCCACCGACGACGCATCGAGACTAGGGGCTCGGGGATCCGCCATAGGTGGTGGTGGTGGTGAGTATGGGGTGCATCGACGGGTGGGCATGCAACTGACACACGGACTAGGAGACACCGACTAATGCAAGCACGGACTAAAGAAAAGATGATGCACCTAGATTTAACCAAGACTCGGTACGTGGTGGAGTTAATCGATCTGAAGATCACTCGCACAAGTGTGCGGACTTCCCGATAGGCGTAGCCTAACATTCGGACAACACCTTTTGATATACCGATTAACGGGATGCAAGTGCAACCTAGACCGACTTAGACAATGACTAGACGTAAATGACACTTTTTTTTAATTTTAGACACCCTAGACTCAACTGGCGCTCTGATACCAAACTGATGCGAGACGGACCACGGACTCGACTCCAATTGGATATGCGATCCTTGGACTCTAAGCAAGCTCGCGATCGCCCCTAACGAGGGAAGCGTACGGACGTGCACAGTTGAGAAACCGGTAGTGAGCTAGGGTGGTCAACTCACAAATTCGTGCTCGGATCGAGTCACGGGACGGTCTCGCTCTCTCTCGCAGCAGTGGTGAATAACAATATATTGAGCTAACGGCCCTAACACATGCTCTCTAGCAGCGGCATAAACAAGTATACACGAATAAAGCAAATGCCGAGTAAGTGAGCGAACACGATTCCTCCACGCGCCTGGCGTGGGGAAGACGATCCCGGCCGATCTCGTACTCCCGGAACAGTAAGTAATTAAATTACAGCAATGAATATGAATGTCCACTCCACGCAGGGAGGTAAAGGGCGACACAATGGGACCCGGGAGTAGCGGGTTCGGGTTGACGGACAGCTTCTTGCGTAGCTTCGGCTGCACGCGTACGCACGATCGTGGGGCCCACGTGCTGGTTAGTGGGGCCGCGTGGGATCGGGGTGGCACCACTGTGGTGGGGATGCCCGGAGGGGCGCTCCCTTGGAAGGCGGCGTGCTGGTTCGCCGGTCGGAGATCGGGCGGCTCCGATCTTCACTCGTCGGAGTTGCTGCCCACGGATCTGAACTGCTGTTTCAGACCCGCGCGTCCCGACGAAATCCGCTGCTGCGGTCACTCCCGACGTCGGATCGACGCACAAGAGATACCTATAGAAAGCTAACTCAAAATCCTTCGATCTATGGCTGGAGAAAGAAATTTGAATTTCCCGTTAATGGACTTTGTCGAATTTTCAATTTGCTGGTTCACAGGATCAGAAAACTCAGGGCAGAAGTGTTTTTTCTTGAGAGTTGGCGTTGACCGTGATGTAGACCTTCGATTCAGTTCTTGAGCCCTTCATGAAAGTTGTAGAGGGCGAAGAGAGAAAAATGGGGATATATTTTATGAAAGGTTTGGTGGATATTTAACTGTAGAAAATGATTTTATAGCACCGGGTGGTCAGATCTGGATAGTAGAGACAGAACAGAACTTGGGATCTGAAGTGAATTTTTAGAAAATATGAACGAAATTCTAAATTCACAAGAAAATTTTTGGATGGTGGGGGTGGTGGATAGAACCTCCAATATATTTTGGGATTCAAACAAAAATCAAGAAGTGGGTCGAAAGGGGGAAGCTCAGAGTGGGTGTAACACTGGACAGACTACATGCAGAACTGGTGGATTGGGAAGCACGAAAATGGAAAACGATGACTGAAATTTTTTTTAATTTTTCTGGGACGTGGTGATGACCTCTAGAACTCACTCTGAAAATCTCAGCCCCAGATGATGTCGGAGTTTGGAGCTAAAATTCTCGGAGTAAGTCTCTGTCCAGCAAAATAGAACTTGAACATCACTTCAGAAGGATGCTCGCGGTGGCTCGTTGGCAGCACGAACGGCGACGGCGGCGGCAGGGATAGAAATCAGAGGTAGAGGGGGTAAGATAAAAGGGGTCTATACCCTGAAATGCTGAAGGAGGCGGGAGGAACCAGAGGAAGAGAGGAGGGGGCGCACCAAGCTCCAATGCACACAATGCAATATTTTCTTCTCATTAATTCATACAAATGGAAATTACATGCCTTATATAATAAATGGAAAATGACCACTTATGCCCTCAGATCTAGGGTTTGGAAGGGGCACTAAGGGGATAGGAGAAAGTATTTCTCCCATGTGGTCAAAACACATTACCAAATTCTAATCAAACTTCACCTAACTAGCCTAATAGGACAAATAAGGGGGCGCCCCCTTCATGGGCCTCCCTTGGGCCAAGCTGGTCCAAGGCCATCCAATCAAGCCCATTAAACCATGCTTAGCCTATGGACTCTCCCACCTAGATGACCCATAAGAGGGAAAAGCCCAATTGAGCCTTATGTGATGTAAATGTCCATAATGAAGGCCTTAAGTCTAATATGAACTAACCCCCCTTATTGGACCTAACAAATGAAAGCCACTAATGGATTCTACATGGAATGTGGCCCAATGGCTTATTAAAAGCCTTACAATGGAGCCCAAATGAAAAAAACCCAAACAAAACACACTAATACAAGCCCATAGACACTAATACAAGCCAATACACACTAATACAATCCATTAACCTTTGATGCCCCCATCACCGAGAAGTCCCCCATTCTAGAGCCGATCACTGTTGGAAAGGGACAAAATCATGAGGTCGGTAGACCAAAGCGGACAATACCTCGACGATATAAAGTACGGGATGTGACACTATGTGGCAGTTATATGCAAATAGTCGATGGCATAGTTGGATAACTATTACTATAATTCGGGTATATGATGAACTTCATATAGATAGGCAATCTTTAGATAGTCGAAGAAAGATAGGCGATATTTGTGATAGTCGAAGGATTCTAGTGCCTATGTGAAGATAGCTTCATAAGATAGGCGATGGTACTGTGATTATGGCTGCGCCTAAGTGACATTTAGTCTACCTATGTTAAGTGCTTCAGACAGATAGGCGATGTTCTAATAGGCGATGAAGGTGCACCTATGTGACTTTTAGCTGTGCCTAAGTCTGCGACCATGTCATCTTTTAGTATGCCTATTTTTGCGCCTATGTGAACTTTTAGTATGCCTATGTTTGCCCCTATGTGAAGATAGGCGGCTAAATTTAGCGACTATGTAATCTTTAGTTCCGGTGACTAAATTATCATAGCTTTGAGATAGCTGCAATATCAGGATTATGTAAACTTGCGTCTAAGTGAACTTAGCTGACTTCCATGCGCCCATGTGAAGATAGGTGGCTAAGTTTAGTGACTATGTGATCTTTAGTTCTGGTGACTAAGTTATCATAGCTTTGAGATAACCGCAATATTAGGGACTATGTAAACTTGCGCCTAAGTGAACTTAGCTGACTTTCATGCACCTATGTGAGACTTAGCTTCTAATTACAGCACCTATGTGAATAGTCTTGCGACTATATTACACTTAGAAATATTCCAAACATTCTTTCCCTTGTTTCATTATTTCATGATTTTGATGACATTAAAATTAATCTTTAGGTTTCGTTATCATCAAAATTCTCCCAAAGGGTTTGTTATCACCAAAATATAATTAAGTAAATAATAAGATTTCGGTCCAACACTCAATGATTTATCTTGAATATGAGGTGTCAGCCCAATAGACTGAACCTCATAGACATTGCCCGTGCTGTCCACTACGGCCAGCAACAACAACGAGCCGTCGGAGCCCGCCGTCACAATGACCTTGCCGCCACTGGCCACCCCTGCTCGCTCTCGTGGCCACCCCTGACCATTGTGCTGGTCTCAACCCTGCCTGCTCCGGCCGACCTCTACAACTATATGTGACCCTAAAGCCATCCGCCGTGGACCCTGGGACCCCCCAGGCCCTCCACCACCTGTAGTAGCATCCCCGGTTGCTGCTTCCCAACTTTTCTCTCCTTTCTCTCAGTTCTCTCTCTCTCTCCCTCTCTCCCTCTCTCTTTCTCTATGTGTCTATGTCTGTGTGTGTTCTGTCTCTCTCTTTCTCTCTGATCCGTCACTCTCACTCGTGCTTCCTCTTTCTCTCTAGTTCTCATCCTCTGACCAAGTAAAAAAAATGTGTTCTTAAAAAAGGAGAGCAAAAAAATATTTGTTGAAAAAAAGAGAGAGAACAAAGAATAGAAAATGAAGAAAAGAGAAAGAAGTAAATCAACTACTCATTTTGTTTCTCTCCATGTTCGATGATTGTGATTATTGTGTTTATCCAAAAAATCTGTAAGCCTTGACACACATTTAATATATGTTGATTTTCATGTGTTTCTGACAGCAGGAGGGGGAGGATTATGCCATGCAAGGGACTAAGTTGGCTTGTAACCTCGATAACATGTGAGATTTTATTTCCTACTTGTAGTGTCATCATGGTCCTTGGATAGATGGCGGTTGAAAATTGGGGGGTATTAGCACATGATAATGTGAGCTTGACTCCTCCTACGTCACCCCTGTAATTATGATTCCCATTACTAGACATGAATTTTGTGGTAGAGATATGTTGCATTGTTAGTGGATAAGTTCAGCTGATTAGGTCAAAGGTCAAAACTCTATCGGGCAACAACCCTCCATGGGTTTAGGCATCGAGCTAAGGTCGACGCATCTGTGGTAAGACTCTTCGTTGAGATAAGGCTCGATGTATGGGAAATCAGGCTAAAGCATGTAACAAACTAAGACTCGATACACTTGCCATTTGGGTAAAACCCTTTTATGGTTCGATGTTGGGGATATAGCCCCAATGCTATTGAACTAAAGCTCCATGTTATATTGATCGGGTTAAGGTCTTCGTTTGGGGTTCGAGCTAATGCTCTTTCTTGGAGATTGGTTTGGGAACGAGTGAATACTCATGACCTATGGTGGCGGCCCGCATTGAGTTAATACTCAACTTTATTTAAGGGTTTAAGGCTGAATTAGTACTTGATTCATGGTTAACATAGTTAATACTCTTGGGAGTTAATATACCTCCCTGACATTAATTCTGAGCTAACCATACATCGGGGCATTATCCTGTTATCCAATGCACTTTCCTCGCGGCCTAAGACCTGGCGGAGGGGCACTTTGCCACGTGGAGCGTGCCGTGATTTGACAACTCAACTTGGTACCCGTTTGTGCTCTTAAATGAGCTGGGCTGACTTAGTGGACCGGCCTTAGACTTTAATGGGCTGAGCTTATGGGGGTGTATTAGGGTAGGAGGGAAATTCCCCTCTACAAGCAGCATATATAGGAGATATGCACCATATATTTGTCCCATGTCGAAGAAAGGCATTGTGTCGATCGAACACGTTAACTTGTCCAAGAGAGACGAGAGAGGTAACGAGAAGGAAATTGAGAAGGGCTTGAATGTATATATGACTGTTCATAACCAGTTAGAAGCTACTTCCAACCACCATCTTTCATTTTCGAGGTGAAGGTTTAGAGTAGTTTGGCCTTCTTTACAAGGTAAACATCTCTCCAATCCACTCATCTTCTGTTAATAACCTTGAATTGGTTTCATTCAGAAATGCTCATCTTATAGATCCACATGATTTTATATAATAAGCCGTAGCAATAACAGAATATTTGGTTGATAAGATTACATTAGGTGACAGAAAGAGTATTATATATGTTAATTAATCACTCATATGGAAGTGATGTGGTTAAAACATTATCTTCCTTACTTAAATCTAATAGGAGCTTTTCATAATTAAGACAGTGATCACTCAGCGGCTGGACGGGTCTTGGCAGAGACCCCGTCCAAGCACAGGAAAACGCCATGCAAAGATGAGTATTAGGAGGTGACGGTGGATGCAAATTAAGATGACTCCACCCGGGATAACGCCGGTCTAGTAACGTGTCTCGTCTTGGCATTCTTCTTCCAAGGGAACAAGAATTTGATAGAACCAGACGAATGAAGGTCTTGCGTATCTTCCTGTTGAAAAGACGCCGACCGTCATAGCTTAATGTAGTACTAAACAAAGGTGCATTGAAGGGAAAGTTTGCAAATGGTCCGACCCAAGAGGAGTCGAATGATTCAAGCAAGCAGATCTTTTATAACGTATTACGAAGTCAGGCCCATAGTGCCAGTCGTCTCATGTCATAGATAATATTTTAGTATACTATTTACAAACAAACAGATAGAATAGCTTGCAAATGATTCAAGTGGATCTTTTATAACGAATTAATAAGTTTGGGTCATACTGTCAGTTGTCTCATGTCATAAACAATATTTTATTATACTATTTTTTTTATTTTAAGTCAAACAAGCAGGTAGAATAGCCCCCCCCCCCCCCCCCCCCCATGATGGATCCACTTCCATTCCTCGAGCCATCCTATCATGCCATCACATATTTCTTGTTCTTCTCCTTTCATTTTTTTCAATCGGGAAGATTAGTGAGAATTAGGAACGGATGCGACGTGCGGAGAGGGCGAAAGGAAGAGAACTGGACATGCATAGAAGAAATAGATTGAAAATTGGAATCAAAATTGTTTTAAAAGTTTTGGTAGGCCGGGTTGGGCCAAGGTCAGATCTTAAAATTTAACATAATAGTGGGGGTTTTAGACCCGACAAATTATCGATTAAGTTTGAGTCAGACTTAGAAAATAATTACTCAAATGAATGCGCTACGTGCGTGAGCTTACTTTTGAGATTTTTTTTTTCTATTGTCCCATGAACAATATACCTGCATAAATGATATGAACCTTCCAATCACAATAGGGTAACCTGTGAATATTGCGCCAAGGCCAGCTTCTCCTCCACCATTACGAAAATATGCATCGAGATATGCTGTAATTACCATCCAAGCATGTGCAGGGTTCAACAAAACACTTCCACGTCAAACGCTTTAATATAAGATCAAGGTCCCTATCACCATCATAAACAAATTTGTGCTTAATCCTTATTTGAATGAAAATGAAATGAACAAATGCAACATCAACTGGGATCATTACAGGAGCAAGGAGGAATGAAAAAAAAAAGAAGAAAATTAAAGTACATATATGAAGGATATTAGCGAGGAGCACGGTAAAGAACCAGGTCATGCTCTATCAGAGTTAGCATCTTACTTAGAAAAGAATGTGCAAAAAGATCATACTAATTATTACATACCAAAGAGGGAAATGAATGAAACCCTTTATCATCACATAAGAAACCAATGACTTCTGTTTGATTAAGGGAGTAAAACTTAAACTACTACAAACTCATAAAATAGATATATAAAGATCCCTATTCAATATCTGAATCTTTACTTTCCAAAACATTTTTTCCTTTTTTTTCTTTAACAATCTTTTGTCTGCATCTATTTTTGTTTCATTGAAATCATCATCTAAGTCATTCTCTATTATGGATTTTGTTTCTCAATCTCCAATGCACGTATAATTCACTCCAAAAGTGTTTCCAGCTCTTTTAGTAATTTTTATCGTCAATTTGAGTTTATTTGTTAAGCACTCGTCAATAATTCTTTCAAATTTTACAATTTCAATTTTTAAAAATTAAAATTAAAAAAGATATTAGAATTACACGTGAAAAAATTAATTTAATGTTTAAGACATACCTTTGGTTTATGTAATTCGTCACCTAGGATGCCTATAATATTTTCTGTTTCTTCGTTGAAAAGTGTAGTCCGGATACTTATTGTGTCATCAGCGAATTTCAATCTCAAGTATATTTATATAATGAAGTTAATATTTTAACATTATTTTTTGAATCTAAGATAAATAAAATAGATCCTTTTTATTTGATTATCTCTTAATAACATCAATACGGTGAGATGCGGACAAAAGAATTTACCACCGTTCTGTGTGATTATGTTGTTGCAAATACTATAAACTGTATATTAAGGATCTTTATTTCTATTCACATCTGCATGTTATTTTCGTCTGCAGTACAAATTCTCCCTCCATCCTGCTCCCATGGCCATTCTACACTCTTTATAAGTCTGGTATCAGAAGCTCAGTTTGCCTGCACCTCAATCTTTGTTCCAGGCTTCTCAACTCTGTTCCATTTCTGATCTCCCACATGGTGCAGTTCAAGGGCACCTTTAGGTTCACATCAAGGCCACCTTGGCCACTTCAGGTGACCATCCTTCTCTTCTCTTGTTGCTGCATCATGCACTGTTCCTCTCGGGCACCCACAGCTCCTGCCGTTGCAAACTCCACCGATCACCTTGCTCTCCTCTCCTTCAAGTCCCTCGTGAAACAAGACCCATCGCAGGCCTTGGCCTCCTGGAATGAAACAGTTCCCTTCTGTCAGTGGCATGGTGTCACGTGCGGTGGACGCCGCCACCCTCAACGGGTCACTGTGTTGGAGCTGGGGGCTCTAAAATTGAGTGGTTCCATCTCACCTTCCTTGGCCAACCTCACCTTCCTCCGCCGGCTCAACCTCTCCAACAACGCATTCCAAGGCCACATCCCCCAAGAGCTTGGCCGGCTATTCCGCTTGCAACATCTCATCCTGGGTCATAACTTTCTCGGAGAAGCTGTGCCGGAAACCCTGGGAAGCTGTTCCAAGCTCCAAATCATCGACCTATCCTACAACGTCCTCCGAGGTGGCTTCCCTGGCAATCTTACCAGCTGCCAAGATCTCCAAATAATCTATTTCAAGAGCAACATGCTAGAGGGAGCAATTCCTGCCGAGCTGGGCTCCCTCCCGAAGCTATATTTTCTTGATCTCAGCAGCAACAATCTCACGGGAGGCATCCCACCCTCGTTGGGCAATCTCTCCTCTCTGACAAATCTCGACTTCTCGCAGAACAACCTGGTGGGAAGCATCCCTGTTGAGCTGGGCAGGCTGCGAATCTTGGGATTCTTGAACGTAGGATTTAACAAACTTGCAGGTGAGGTTCCCTCAGCCATCTATAACCTCTCCTCCATCTACAGTTTGGTGGTAGCAGGTAACCAGCTCACTGGAACCCTTCCCCCCAATATTGGTGATGCTCTTCCCGGCCTGAGATATCTTCTGGTGTATGGCAATCAGATCCATGGACCCATTCCACCATCAATATCAAATGCCTCTGGACTTGTCAAAATTGAACTCAATGATAACGACTTCAGAGGAGTGCTGCCTTCAGGCTTGGGGAATTTACAATCTCTCTCATGGCTTCAGCTTGGTGATAACCGGCTAGAAACCCATGGAGCTAATGATTGGACCCTGCTCATCTCATTGACCAATTGTAGCCAGTTACAGGTTTTGGATCTTCGAGCCTGTGGGCTTAGTGGGGTCTTGCCCAACTCCATAGGGAACCTCTCAACCCGGCTCTATTGGTTGTCCCTGGGAAGAAATGAAATATCTGGGAACATCCCTTCAGAGACAGGGAATCTTGTTAACCTAACTATACTTTATTTGCATCAAAATTTACTCACAGGCACTATTCCAGACAGTATTGGAAAACTTTGGAGGTTGCATACATTGCTTCTGGCTATGAACAAGCTTTCTGGAGAAATTCCATCTTCTATTGGCAACCTCACACAGCTAAATAGGCTCCATTTGGACATGAATGGCCTAGAAGGAAACATACCAACAACACTAGGAAGTTGTCAACACCTGGAATTGCTAGATTTATCTTATAATAATCTTACAGGAACCATACCTCAGGGGGTGTTGAGCATTTCTTCCATGTCAAGCTTGCTTAACCTGTCACATAATTCATTGTCTGGTTCGCTTCCACAAGAAGTTGGCAACCTGATAAATTTAGTAGTGCTCGATATCGCTGAGAACAAGTTGTCCAATGTGATCCCAAGCTCTCTTGGTGATTGCCAACTTCTAGAATTCCTTTATATGGAAGGCAACTTGTTTGAAGGGTCAATACCTGCAACTGTGGGCAGTTTAAAGGGAATCCAGGAGTTGGATCTTTCACGCAACAGCTTCTCTGGTTCCATTCCAAAGTTTCTTGAGAACTTCCAAGTTTTGAAATATATAAACCTCTCCTTCAACAATTTTGAGGGTGAAGTACCAACTGAAGCGATTTTTGGAAATGTGAGTTCATTCTCTATACTTGGAAACAGAAAGTTGTGTGGAGGTGATCCCAGGTTAAATTTGCCAATATGCCCCATTCGAGGATCAAGAAGAAGCCACAGCTCTCTAGCACCAAAAATAACCATACCTGTTGTCATTGTAGGTGCTTGTTTAGATTTAGCTCTACTGTTTTGTATGATATGCCATCACTTAGGGATGCGGAAACCAGCAAAAGGAACTCATCCCACCATTTCCTCGGAGGATCAATTCAATCAACTTACTAAGGTCACGTACCCTGAGTTGCATAGAGCAACAAACGGGTTTGCCACAGCTAATCTAATTGGTGTTGGAAGTTTTGGATCTGTCTACAAAGGAGTTTTAGACAGTGATGGAAAGATTATTGCTGTGAAGGTGTTCAATCTCCAACATCAGGGAGCTTCAAAAACTTTCAATGCTGAATGTAAAGCACTGAGGAACATCCGGCATCACAATCTAGTAAAGGTTTTAACATCTTGCTGCAGTATTGATTTCAGAGGGAATAACTTCAAAGCCCTGGTATTTGAGTATATGACTAATGGGAACTTGGACATGTGGTTGCATCCAGAGCTGTACAGCAACGGCCAACCGAGATGTTTAAACTTCACCCAACGACTGAACATAGCCATTGATGTAGCTTCAGCATTGGATTATCTTCATCACCATGGGGAAACACCGATTGTTCATTGTGATCTTAAACCAAGCAATATTCTCCTGGATAATGATATGAGTGCCCATGTTGGTGACTTTGGACTAGCAAGGTTTCTTTCAAGAAAAGGCTCCAACAATTCTAACAACCCAAGAAGCTCAGTTGGATTAAAAGGTTCTATTGGATACATCGCTCCAGGTGAGGACCCCAAGATATGTGTAACATCTAAAACCCTTTCTAATGCTCTGGTTCTTGAGGAATCATTGAATTTGTGCACTGCGTTCATAGTTTTGAATCGCTTCCACATACCTTTTCATTCTTCATGCGTAGATTCCATCTACTCTTATTTGTTGTAGCCACAAGACTGTTACATGCTTTGTCAGTTTCTCTTACCACTATTTTATCAGAAAATCATCTCATACTTCCTAACTCAGTTGCTTTCGCTGGTCTATTTACTTTTATGAGCATACCTTATCTAGTTTTTACTCTTATAGCCGGAAAAATTAGCATAAGCTTCCTCTTATCACCATTTCCTCAGAGTATATTGTGTCGAACATCAGAACTCCTTTAAGGGATCATGACTGTCATTGGTGCATCTGTATAGACTTGCATTGCAGGAAAGTTGGGCATGCACTTGTTTATGTTCATTTAGTATGTCATTGCTTTCAAAACAGAGTATGGCGTCGGCAGCCGAGTCTCCACTCTGGGAGACATATACAGTTATGGGATACTACTGCTAGAGATGTTCACCGGAAAAAGACCTGTTGACGACATTTTCAAGAAGGGTTTTAATCTCCATGCACACGTTGAAATAGCATTTCCTGAACAAATCATGAGCATCATTGATCCACGGCTGTTATTAGAGGATGAATGTGAAGAGGCCAGTGATGGAACTATTGGTACTGGAAGAACAAGAATGGCAGATTGCCTAGTTTCAGTAACCGGAGTTGGTCTTCTGTGTTCGAAAGAATCACCACGAGAGCGAATGGAGATGAAAGATGTCACCAAAGCCATGCATGAAATCAAAAATACCTTTCTTGGTGTTGGCATTTAAAAGCCGATAAGAAAGATGGAGTAAAGCTTGAATGCAAGTTGACCCTTGTAAGTTCCTGTGTGTATCATGTATGCATGAGTATAATGTATGTGTATTCACATGTATGCATATAAAAGGATAGATAGGTATACATCAAAGGAGGGAGAGAGAGAGAGAGATTCTGCATAGAAAACTAGAGTGACTCTGTGTTTCATGCTGCAGTAACCAGTTCATCATGAAGAATAATCTCATGTAAAAGGGTGGCTAGCATTTCTTTGTTCATGCCGGCCGGGAATGGCAGAAAGCCAGTTCCGAATGTTAGTTTTGATGGTTCATTTCTTGGCTATAATGTTGATGCTTCAACAATGTTAAATTTTATTGAAGTGGACCATCCAACCGTTTCCAATATGGGACTATTGTCTAACAAACAAAAATCTCTGCCCTTAAAAGCTTGAAAAGATTTAATATAATGGAAAATTTATTGTAAGTGCATATGTTCTCTGGACTCTCTGATCCATGATCAGACCTTCCACAAGGTGGCAGCAGGAAGTTGGTAAAGGTAACCTGGGTTAGAATGGGTCATCAAAAGTTCCCCCGAGGATAGGTAGCAAGTAAAATTTATCATTTTGACTCTGCAATTTAAGCTTCACCAATCACTACTATGTAGCAAAACTCAAGATTTCACACTGTTGAAATTTGGGCATAGTCTTGGGCAAGTAGTCTCGTATATTGGTTAAATGAGTTGTGGTTCATGTGTTTATGACCTTGGGTCTGTGTATCTAACACTGCGATTTTGTGGATTCAACATAGTATCAGAACATGGTCTTGGGCCCAACTCTATATATTTTTTATCTTTGTCACCTCCACCCAATTAATGTCATGGCCCATCTTGGCCGTGAGAGAGAGTGTTGGAATTTGGGCATAGTCTTTGGGCAAATAGTCCCGTATATTAGTTAAATGAGTTGTGATTCATATGTTTATGACCCTAGACCTGTGCGATTTTGTGGATTCAACACACACCATTGCCATCATCATAGATTCATAATGGAGCCACGTAGACTCAATGAAAGATCCAAGGATTTGGCAAAGTATTTTAACCGTCCATCTTGCATGACATCAACCCTCTGCAGGGTGGTGCCAGGAAGCATTTCAAGTGTTCATGCAGTGGTTAAAGCTAAAATTTGTAAACTAGACATCACGGATAAATCAGGCTGTAAAATAGCCTGCATCATGACAGCTGAAGAGTTTAAAGGCTAGTATATATTCGTATCCACTGGAGGAGCTAAAAGGGACCATCTTTGGCTTGTTGTCGCCTCACGGCAATTCAACAGTAAGCGATCAAGTGCTTGGGGAACTTCAGGAGGGATCGAATCCACCTCATGGTTTGCCGACTCGATTTGACTCGGGTCGACTCGGACATGATGTACCGTATCTGAAAAAATTCGATACGGTGCAGATCATCCCGAGTCAAGCCGAGTCACAGTGAGAGAGAGAGAGAGAGAGAGAGAGAGAGAGGAGATGATACACACTGAGTCAGATCGAGTCGGTTGTGACTCGGGTGTACCGTATCGGATCACGGAGGATCCGATCCGATACAAATCACCGAGTCGGCGAACTCTGATCCACCCTGCCCAAAAGTGGAGAGGACACCTTAAAGCTTCCTCTGTCACGTATGATGATATGGGGCTGAGTAGTGAGAGATTGCAACAGACTCAAAGAGTCATTTAATCTATTGAAATTGAAGTCATGTAATAGTCTCAGGCTGTGTTAGAAATGATGTTGGAGAGGGATTTTGGTGATTATTATCGTTGGAATCCTCACCCTCTCACGATCCCTTTACAAGTTGCCTATGTCCCATCATTTTTTGCGCGGAGAGATTTTGGGGGTTAGAGAGAGAAATAAAGAAAATGAGGCACTTTCAAAATCATCAAAAGTTGCCCAAGAGATGCTTCCTATCTCTTCAGATTTTGAAAAAAATCTCCTTCCCTCCGGTTATTTCCAAAGGTAACTACGTTTGAGAATTGTATTTGCTTCGGCTTGTTGGCTTCAAAAGAGTCACCTCCGAAAAGCCAAACAAATGCATCAAGTTACATCAAATTTTTTAAAAGTTAACTTTTAATTTTTAGGTTATGTTTGGAAACAGCCGTGGCTTCTGCTGTTTAACTAAAATCTATCCGCCGTACTTTAATACCCAGTATGTGTTGATTTATAATCATGTAAAATCTTAAGAATCCAATATGAGAGTGCTTCGGGAGATTAGAGTACTTGACATCTTTTGTGTCTAGTTCTCTTTCTTCTGTAAAATCCTTTCTTCACGCAAGTCAAGAATGACTTTGGTCATTTGAAAAAAATTAAAACACGTTAGATGTTTTTATCTTGAAAGCCATTCCCAAAGCCTTGCCAAACTGAGGCTTAGAGCATAGTTTACCAAACCGAGACGGGACGGGTCGAATCGCCCGTCTCGTCCCGTCTCAGTCACAGACCGGGACGACCGGTCTGTGGGATGCAACCAGGACATTATATATATATTTTTAATTTTTTTATAGTAAATCAAATTTGTAAGTCGATTGATTAAGACTCTCACGGTTGACCATGAGGTCATGGGTTTGAAACTATCTTTTGAAGCTTTTTTGGTTCGATTTTTTTGAAAAGTTTAAAAAAAAATCATTGCTGATGCTGAGATTTGAACCCAGAGACATCCACTTTCATCACGTAACAACTAACCAATTAAATTGAGATTTCATTTGAATTATATTATTCCGTTATATATATATATATATATTATAGTTTACTGTCTCGGTATGCAATGATACAAACTTGTACTGTCTCAAGCCGTGATCTGGACGACCGAGACAATAAACCCTGGCTTAGAGAGAGATAAGAAGAAAATCCTTCACTTTTCAAAAACTCCAAAAGATCCTCTAAAGAGACCTTTTCTCTCTCTTATTATTTTTGAAAAACACTCAAAGAACAATGCACTTTCTAAATGCACCCTTAGTTGAAGTACAATTTTTCGTGTTTTTAATCAGTTACAAGTGTTACAGACTGACATTCTGATTATCTAATCTAATCTCACAAAAATAGTGAACAAAATAAATATATATATATATATATATATATATATATATTTGTTCTAAGGTTTTTACATGTATCTCTCTATAATTTTCATTTTATACAAATATATCCCTATTTTATATGAATCGTCAAAAATACCTCTTAATGCATCCAATTAGTTGTATTCAAACACTTCTAGTTCTCGTGCCATTAACTATTGAAGGAATATTTTCATATAAATACTACAAAAATTGTTAATAGATATGAAAATCTAAAAATATCCTCGAGATCATATAATCCCATCAAATCTTTATAGGACTTAATTGAAAGGTAGATTCATCATTTCATCATTTAAATTGCACTCAGTGTTACTTATGGCAACGGTATAACTCAACTATAACTACGAGTATCTGGATTATTCAAGAGTAATTTTCACAATTCATATAAAGCAAACAAAAATCGAAGGTTTCAAGGGTACATATGTAAATAAAGCCCTTGTTCTTTTGTTTTTAATGGAACCTGGGCCTCAAAGAAGCATGTCATTACTAAGTGGATACAACATATACTATGATAAAAAACGACTTTAACGGATTTTGAGACGAACTATCGTTCAGTCTCAAACTGTATTAATAACATTTATTTTTAAAAAATATTAAAATATTTGTGATGGATTATACTTTTGTCTCGGATCCATCCAAAATTTTTAACGGATTTGAGATGGAATATAATTCCATCACATATTCAAATTTATTTATATTTATAATTTAAAATAGTTTAGAATTTATGATGAAATTATATTTTATCCCAAAATCTATCAAAAATTGTGACGGATTTTGGGACGAAGTACTATTTCTTCACAAACTTCATTAATGATATTTATTTTTAAAAAAATTAAAACATCTGTGATGAATTTTGGGATGAAAAATAATTATATCTCAAATTTTATTAATGATATTTATTTTAAAAAGACTAAAAAATAATTATGACGGAATAAAATAGAATGTGTTAGGTCGATGAACGGGCCGAACTCAAAACTCGAGTCGAACCTGTGAGCCTGGTCAGGTGACCTTTTATGCCCTACTAAGGGTCTGTATGTTGAAAAAGGCCTTGCAGCCCAACCTAAAATCGGGCCAAGATCCCGGGCCTGTCGGGCCAGCCCACCCCATTGACAACTCTAATTATACTAGTCATAAATCCATCGTAAATCTTTTTTTAGTATTTAGTATAAAGCTGATTTTGCCAGCGTTAACAAACGATACCTAACTTAGTGTTACGAATATCCAACCGTTCGATTTGCTTCCAAGTAACATCTGACTGTACATTTTAATTTTAATCAAGATATGTCCGTTGGATTAACTTTCGATAGAAAAAGTGATCATTAGATTTAAGTTTAATGAAGTTGTGAATGTTGAATTTGCTCTCGATCTAAATCTCACCGTTGGATTTAAGTCATTTGATGAAGATCTAATTGTTAGATTTGCTCCCGATCTAAATCAATATAGTCCTGATCGAAATCTGATCAAGATCTAACAAGTAGATTTACTCATGATTTACATCTGACCGTTAGATTTAAGTTTTGATAAAATTTTGATTGTTAAATTTACTCCCGATCTAGGCCAATGGGACTTTTGAGTCGAATCCATCGCAAATCAATTGTAAATCTATCTCTCTTTTGAGACGGAAAGGATTTTCGTCACAAATGCATCCCAACTTACCGACAGTTATTTTTTTCATCACAAATCTATCTCAAATTAATGATGGATTTACGATGGAATCAGCCTACTCCTATGCTCTTGACAACTTTAATAGATGAACTTTCATCAAAACTTAAATCTAACGGTCAAATTTAGATCAAGAGTAAATCTAAATGTCAGATCTTGATTAGATTTTAGTCGAGACGAGATTGATTTACATCGAGAGCAAATCTAACTATTGGATCTTCATCAAATGGCTTAAATCCAATGGTCAGATCAATCGGGAATAATTTCAACAGTTACATATTTATCAAACTTAAATCCAACAGTCATATTTTCGTTTGAGAGTTAATCCAACAGTCAAATCTTGATCAAAGTTAAACTGTACGGTCAGATGTTACTCGAGAGTAAATCCGACGGTTGGATTATCATAATGCTGAGTTGGGTATCGTTTACCAACCATGGCAAATTCAAGTTTGTACTATTTAAAAGTATACATGCAAAATATTGGAAAAAAGAGTTTACGACAGATTTATGACTAGTACAAATTAGGGATGTCAATGGGGTGGGCCGACCTGACATGCCAACGATCCTGTCCCAATTTTGGGCTGAGCTGCAAGGCCCTTTTAGGCCCACGGACCTTTGGTCGAGTCTAAAAGTCTGGCCCGATTAGGCCCATGGGTCGGACTTGGACTTTGAGTTCGGCCCGCTCATCGGCCCGACTCGTTCTATTTTATTTCTCTCCCTTTAAATTTTATAAATTACTTAGTTATTATTTTACTTAATTAAAAAATTATTTAGGGACATATTAAAGATAGAACAAAGACGGAATGAAATTTGGTTTGGCGCCAAAAGGCACAGTGACGGAATTAGGGACGAAATTTATGACAGATGGAAATTTCGCATGGCGAGAAAAGGGATACAAAAATAAAATTTTCGATTGATTTCCAACATAAAAATCCATCTCTAACACCCGATAACCCTCTCCCCAAACCCCCCTCCTTCCCCCCTCCTTTTACTCACAGTCATCTCCACCTCTCTCTCTCTCTCTCTCGTCGTGAGCACCGACCACTACCCACTACCTTCGTCATAGCTGCTCCCCCCACTGCTGTCGAAGTCGTTAGCGCTGCCTTCCCCCACCGCCGACGGAACTGCCTCGCCCCACTATCGTCAGAGCTGCCTGCCCTCACCACCGTCCACCGCTTTCACCAGTCGTAGCCGTTGCCGCCCACCTTCCCCCACCATCGTCAACCACTCGCCGTCACCGTCGTCGTCCACTCCTCACTATCAATAAGTTCTTTCACCTCTCTCTTATTTTTTTCTCATTGTCGTCGGTAGGGGGAGGGAAGAGAGCATCTGGTGGGAGGAGGGAGGGGTGGGGAGGGGGGGCCTATCGATATCAAGTGGGGGGAGAAGGTGGGTCGGTAGGCTATGGGAGAGGAGGGGAAGGGGGGCCAGCAGGGGTGGTTGTGTAACACCCCGATTTTAGAAAATTCATTAAGGTATTTGGTTAGTTATATTAAGAGCCCATTAGGGAGGCCCGTTTAGTGAACTTGAGTCCATTTAAGAGAAATTCGTAGTTTCATAATAGTAGTATGTTATTTTAAGTATAACTTTATGTAGGAATGTCCAAATGAGATGAGATTGGACTTATTGGAAAGATAGCGTGATTGTCTACAACTTTTATGTTAAGTATATTTTGAGATTCGACCATTTAATAAGCCAAACTGTCAAATAACGAGATATAATATTAGAAGATGAGTTAGATTGTGAGATAGCTAATATTTTGAAGATAGGCAAAGTTGATATAGCTGAAGATAAGATAGGCAAAGTTGAGAAAAGATAGGTAAAGTTGAGATAACCTAAGTTGAGATAGTTTAAGTTAAGATAGCTGAAGATAAGATAGATAGGTGATGCCGCTAGCCGCGCAGGTGCCCGGTCTCCAGCGGTATCCACGTTGTCCTCAGATTGAGGGATCGTCCTCGTCTCGTCTCTCACCGACTGATCTCTCGCTCGACTCCTCGTCACGGGCACTCGGGGCGGCATGCGACCTTGTGCTCCTATGGGAGAGAGAAGGGGCGACCAGAGAGAAGAGATTGAGGAGGGGCGGCTACCACAATGTGGGAAAACCCTAGAGCTTGGCCCAGGGTTTCCCTTTGGCATGTATTTATATTAATCCATTCCACTTTTCATAAAAGTCCCCGAATTAATATAAACACCCACTTAATATCCCTTAACCAAAGAACCTATATGCGTGTGACCCTCTAGGCCCAAGTGCCAGTCCAGTTTCCAGCCCAATAGCCCAATAACCCCTTATTGGTAAAATTAGTTTATTTATTATCTCATATTAAATAAACACTTCATCTAATTATCATCCCATGATAATTGATTGGGCTTCTGATCAAGTTGGGTGCCAAGCAACACCGCATGACTCTAGAAGGCATTGGGGATCAGCAACCCGCTGAAAGAACCCTTCCGTCGACAGTTATCACGTGACTATAGTCCTTCACTCGTACAATGCTCTCGAGTATGCTTGAGGGTATGGTTAACTGTCAAACCCAATAACACACACTCACTTGGATTAGATGCCATAAAAGTATTACTAGAAAACTCCTTTTCTGATATGTTGTCTTGCCCTGGCCAGGGACTCCTAGGCATCATTCCCTAGAGCATTCTCTCTCAATTACCGAGAGCGAATGATCCCGTATTGATCACACAATCACCTTCGAAGGTATTCCACTGGATTCGATCACATAACTGATTAAGACCTCATGACTAGAGATCTATAAGCTAAGGTCAAAACCCAGAAGTCCACTGACAAGATGTCCTTGGTGTCTCAGGTCAAAGGACCAATCACGCCACTATGACGATGAATCTAACTGGTTGACAGTCAGGTAATATTACCATCCAGTGATTCATGTTGGATCAGTTCAATGAACTCATTCATCAATGAGCACCTACAAGTTCACCTTAGTGTCTCCACACAAGTATCTATGAGACCATCCTCCCTCATCATATGAGCAGGTGCAACATGTACTAGTATCACTGGATATCTGATGTCCTTCTTAGATATCCCCGACTAGGAACAATTAAGAATATGCATTTAAAAGATACTAATCTCATTATTATTATCTCATCATAATTAATATCTATTGCGCATATTTATGGACTTCATTATGAAATGATAAACGAATCACACATAATGAATATTAAAAGCCTTTGTGGTGGGGACACCGGGCCCACTACCGGACGTCGCACCCTCGCACCGAGCTTGTGACTCGGAGATTCGGCTGCCTGAAGACTCGATGTCACGTATTTATGTATTGCGTGTGTATTTTGTATTAGTACATGTATTTTTATTTTCATCTTATTAGGCTAGTCATAGTCAATAAACATGTGTGTTTTGTGTATTTTATTTTCTTAAAACTCAAGAGTCAAAAGTTAGGTAGGTAAGCTTGTTTTATTAGGCTAAGGACATATGTGCTATTTGTAAAAGATTGTGGGTGTGGTTGCTATAGCCTCCTCCTATATAAAGGGGGGCTCATGTATTGTTTCCATATGATGAAATTGATTGAAAGAGTGTCTTACGTGAGAGCCATTCTCACTTGTTCCTTCCCTTCTCTCTTTTCTCTTTTGTGAGGATTGAGCGTCACCCGGTGTGAGACCGTCCGGCGTGAGGCCGAGCTGCGTGAGGTAGCAAGTTATCCGTCCTATTCGCGTCCCGGAGTTACCGTCGATTCATTTCCATGTCGCCGCCGCGTCAGATTTGGTATCAGAGCCCAACACGGCGCCTCCGACGAGCCCGGCGTCTCTCTATTTCTCTCTCGGATGTTAGAAGTGAAAAAAAAGAAAAAGAAAAGAGTAGTTGAGTTTTAGCTGTTGAGTGAGAGGAAGGAAAAAAAAGAGAGAAAGAAAAAAAATTTAAAAAAATGAGAGAAGCATAAAGATCTCGGTTGAAGAAATTGAAAAAAAAGGAGGAAAAAATTTTTTTAGCAAAGAAACGCTGTGTTTCTCTCCCTCTCTCTCTCTGTTACACACTTTCTCTCCCTCCCGTAAATCTCTCTCTCTCTCCTAATCTCTCTCTCCCTCTTTCTCTCTCTCTACTCTCTCTCTCTGTGTGTTACACACTTTCTCTCCCTCCCGTAAATCTCTCTCTCTCTATCTCCTAATCTCTCTCTCTCTCTCTCTGACTCTCGCGACCACCGCGCCCCTGCGCCCGGCACCGTGCCAGCCCACTCGCGTGCCCCCTTCCCCCCGCGTGGCTGGCCTCCGTTCGCAGGCCGACCGCGCTCTGCAGGCGCCCCCCCGCCCGACCCTACGCACGCCAGGCGCCGGCCGACCGCCTGTGAGCTCCGCAGCGGACGCCCCGCGCGCCCACGCTGCCTGCCAGCCCATGCCCGCGGTGCCCCGCCTGCGCACCCACTGTCGCACCCTCCGCGAGCCCCCACTCCGGCCGCTGACCGCCCTCCGTCACCACCTCGTGCTCCCACCTGCACCTCCCGTCGTCCCTCTGCCTGCAGGCCCCTGCGTGCACCGCTCCCCCCCCCGCGCCCCTGCTGCTGTCCGCCAGCGCCGGTCCATCCCTGTGGCGCCTTCGCCAGCCGCGCACGCGCCCCCACCGCGCCTGCCAGCCGGACGCCCTCCATCTCCCTCTCCTCGTCCGTTCCGCACGTCCACCGGGTCAGTCAGCCGCCTCTCCTCGCCGACCCACCTCCCCACTTTCCGTCGCCGCTCATCAACCTACACGTGGATCACCCTCTCTGCAACCACCGACGTCCCCCACCTCTGGCCATCGTGACCACGCAACAACGCCCCAGGCCTCCACCTCCGCAAGCCACGGCCGCCTTGACTTCCCACCTGGTGTGAAGCCCGCTCGGCCGCCAGCTTGCTTTCCTCATGTGAAGGCCGCAGCCAAGTTACCAAACCTTTGCGAGCCCACTACGTCGGCCATGTGAGAAGCCAGCCACAGGCCGACCTCTCTTCTTCTGCCGCGTGCAGAGCACCAGCGTGGAAAAGCACCCGCCATCTCCTGCTAGCTGGCGTGAAGCCGGTCCGCGCGTGAAGAGCCCGACATCCCCCACATTGAAGACTTCGGCCGCCTGCGTGTTGCTGCCGCTTACATGGCCCACCTTGAAGCCCTGCCACCTACCGCGTGGTCGCCCGCTCCAGGGGAGTTGACCACCGTCTCCCGTGCATGATTTGAGCAGAAGGAAGCCTCCCGTGCGTAAGTTGCGCGGCTGCAAAGTTTGAACAAGGAGTTTGACAAAAGGGATTTAAGAAAAAGGGGGGGTTTGAAAGTTTCTCTCCCGTGGGTTGGAAAGTCTGCAGGTTTGAAAAAAAAAAGGAGTACGTGAAGCGTTGAAAAAAAAAGGAGATTTGAAAAGTCACAAAGAGAGAGTTGAAAAAAAAAGGAGGTTAAGAGTTGAAAAAAAAGTTAAATATATATATATATATATTATATAATATATATATTTAAGGTATATATAATCTTATATATATCTATATCTATATATTTATATATATCTATATATATATATTCTTGGATTAATTTATTGATCGTGACACCCAAGTCCGCAAAGAAGGCTCGCATAACGCCCGAGTCACTTGGACGTCGACAGACGGCCCCTGACTTACGGATTGTAATTGACCGTGAGTCTCCCTGCGCGGAGAAATCTTGGATTGATTTATTCCCCTGCGCGGAAAAGTTTTAAGTTAAGTGAGTTTGTAATAAATTAAATCCTCCCTGTGCGGAGTGAATTCATTATAACCACGAAGCTTCGTCGACGCCGTGCGGACACGCACGTCCCCGCTCGCCTTCGTCTTCGGTCGGAGCTTGACTTCTCAGTCAGCTAGGTACGTGCTCCAAATCACTTACTTATTTAGTATCCTTATCATTTTTCGCGCGACAAAGTGAGCGAGAGCCCGATCCATAAAGTCAGTCTCCTGAGTGCATCATTGTGGACGGAAAAAAAGAGCTTGCTTGCGCCCGTCCTTAGGCCCAAGACTGCCGCATTAGGGCTCCTAATTATCAGAAAGTAGTTCCACAACTACTTCGCCTATGGACGAGCAACTTTCCCTGACCGAGCCCTTCAAATTGACCCTTTGCATATCAGCTGGGTCCACACCTTGCTAATTATCGGTCCTACGATTGCATCATCTAAGTCCGAGGTAGTGCATGCCACGTCGGTGTAGGAATTCATCAGGCCGTCTAGAGCACATTTCAACTCTACAAACACCCATGGATCAGGAGAGATATATGGCCGATCCTGGCCTCATCGCCCAGTTTGAGGAAATGGATGTAATATTTGATGGCACGCATGCCGAGTACATGCAGGTAGGAGACATTGCCGAGAGTTCTAGCCAGTAAAGATTGGGTGTAGTTCGTTGTATCTCAACACTCCAGGAGGACGATTGGTGTCGAACCTCCATCTTCCAAACCTACATCATGGTGAACTCTCATCCCTGCAAGGTAATCCTTGACAACGGGAGCTGTATCAATGCAGTCTCGTCAGACTTTGTCTCCCGTTTAGGTCTACCTACGCACCCTCATCCAAGGCCATACAACATGGCTTGGGTCGATGACACTTCTATCCTAGTCACCACCACATGTGTCATTCTCATCCAATTCCAGTCCTACCAAGGACAAATCTTATGTGACGTAATGCCTATGAAGGCCGGGAGCGTCATCTTAGGACGACCATGGATCTATGATGTAGACCTCGCTACATTTGGTTGATCCCATCAATGTTCCTTCTCCCACAATGGGAGGACGATTCAGTTATACCCGACACCCCCAAAGGTTACCTCGGGTAAGAGTTCCTCCTCCACCCCCACTGGAACTCCCAAAATTCAAGAGAATCCCTAAACTCCCACTGAAGGGAAACCTCCCCTTCCCTCTTCTCCTGCATCTATCACACTCGTTTCTGAGGCCCCTAAGGTTCATCATAACCTAGTTAGGCGCCTTGACTCCATAAATATCGGTGAGCTAAATAGAGAGGTTGTTGAGGGTGCCCCTGTTTTGGCTGTTGACGCCATCATCACACCCAAGGAGTCCCAAGTCTCAGTCACAACTGAAGTCCCGGTAATACTGTAGGACTCCCAAGGCATCGTCCCCGCGGACTTGCCTTCTCGACTCCCTCCCATGCGTGATGAACAACACGCTATTGAGCTTGCCCCTGGGTCCACCCTACCCAACCTTCCCCTCGAGTCTACAATGTCCAAGTCAGCCGAAGAGTCTGCACAGCATGTTAAGAGTCTGCATGAGTCAGTTGATTTGCATAGGCGTCACCATGAATTTCAAGAAGGTGACTTGGTTATGATGCAGGTCCGGCCCGAACGACTCCCCTCCAGAGCCGTTAAACAGTTACAAACCCATAACGTTGGTCCCTTCCCGATCCTGCGGAAGATTGGCTCCAACGCTTATGTTGTGGACTTACCTCCCGAATATGGGATTAGCTCTACGTTTAATGTGGCAGACCTAGTGGCCTACAAGGAACCCACAGCGATTCCTAGTGATCATTTCGAGCCTTCTTGACGCGGCGGCGACGTGGAAATGGATCGACGGCAACTCCGGGACACGAACGGGACTGGGAACGGATAGGTTGCTACCTCGCGCAGCTCGGCCTCACGCCGGACGGTCTCACACCGGGCAACACACTCAAACTCACAAGTGAGAAAGATGGAAGGGAAACAAGAGGAGTGGAAACTCTCTCACGTAGGAAGCAAACTTCAATAGCATTCATCATATCAAAAATATACACCCTTAGCCTTCCTTATATAGGAGGAGGCTATAACACTTACACCTTTTAAACTTTCCTAATTGCACATATGTCCTAGCCTAATAAAATAAAGCCCACCAATCTACTATTGACTTTGCGGGTTTAATAAAATTAAAATACAATCACTTTTGACCAACCTTGCCTAATAAAATAAAAAAGAAATAATACATGTAGTAAATACATGTATTTTACACGCGTACATACTCAATACATAAATATGTGACACCGAGTCTTAAGGCAGCCGAATCTCCGAGCCACAAGCTCGGTGCGGGGGTGTGACGTCTGGTAGTGGGCTCGGTGTCCCCACCAACCCTCCCTGGGCGGCTGGAACTCGACTCCGTCGAGTAAGGGGGGACACTACTGTGGTAGTGCTCCAGCAGATCTGGAGCGAGGCGCTGGAGATCTTCCCGGTTGATCCAGGAATCATTAGAAGGTGGACGGTCCCGCCAG
Organism: Amorphophallus konjac; assembly: GCA_022559845.1. Classification (NCBI taxonomy): domain Eukaryota; kingdom Viridiplantae; phylum Streptophyta; class Magnoliopsida; order Alismatales; family Araceae; genus Amorphophallus; species Amorphophallus konjac. Next base: position 36,946,962 of record CM040123.1, read on the forward strand.
CGGACAAAGTGGCGCTGGTACACCCTGCTCCGTGTAGTGGTCACCTGCTCATCCAATATCCTCTCAATTTACTCGCGCGGTGCTCTTGAGGCTGTAGGACGCACAGGGGTGGGCTCACTCTCAATGGGAGGAGAAGGCTCGAAAGGATCACTAGGAATCGCTGTGGGCTCCTTGTAGGCCACTAGGTCTGCCACATTAAAGGTCGAGCTAATCCCCTCTTCGGGAGGTAAGTCCACAACATAGGCATTAACGCTAATCTTCCGCAGGATTGAGAAGGGACCATCACTACAGGCTTGTAACTTTTTAACGGCTCCCGAGGGGAGTCGTTCGGGTCGGACTCGTAGCATAACCAAGTCACCTTCTTAAAATTTATGGTGACGCCTATGCGAATCAGCTGACTCATGCAGACTAATGATGTAATATCTCGGACCTTTCGGATCCTTCTTCGTGGGTCCTGTATCTGGTTTCAAGGAGCGTCTGGCTCCGTTGTGTTCGAAATTTCGTTTCGGACATCTTTCGTGTTCGGGTCGGCACGATTCGGAGTCGTTTCGGAGGCCCGGAGGCGTTCCGCGGCTTTTCCGCGCGTGTTTTCTGATTTCCGGTGTGTGTTTCGGCAATTCCTTCGGAACCTCGCTGCGGGTGAACCGGACCGTTCACCTGGGCATGAGTGGTACCGTTGCGATCGGTGCGTCCCGAGGATTCCAGAAATGTAATTATCTATTTTTTGATATTTTTCAGAATTTTCAGATTTTCCTATAAATATCCCCCTATTTTCTCTCTCTCCCCCACCTACTCTTTCTTCTTCTTCTTCCTCCTTCCTTCCCCAAACCGTGGCCGCCCTCTCCCTCTCCCTCTCCCTCTCCCTCTCTCCCGTTCGAGCATGGCGACCACCATTTTGGCTGCAGACGGCGGCGGTGCGACGTGGCAAGGACGTGGGTGACGTCGAGAAGATCGTGCGGGCGTGCGGCAAGCGTGGGAAGCGTGGGAAGGCGGGGTTCTAAAAGCGTTCTTCGCGATTCACGGACGATCAGGCGGAGCATTCCCTCCATTGAGGTAGGGTGACATTCCTTAGCTCCCCGCCGTTCATTTCCGTGGTTTATAGGCCGAGAGGAGGCCGAGAGGGGTGTGATTGAGCATGTTGGGGTTTTTCCATGATTTGGGGAGAACTCGCCCGATCTATGGATTTGATGCATGATTTCACGTTTTGATGGCCTAGAATCATTCTAGGGGTCCCCAGGGGTCTTCCCCTTTGATTTCCCCCTCTCCGGTGGAGGAATGGGGGCGTGGTTGAAGTTTTTGGGCTTTCCCGCCGTTCTCGCCGTCGGGCGCATGTGACGGTCCTTCCAGGGACCGTCACATGATGTGACGCGCCTCGGGGGGGCTGTCACATGCCCTTTGGTTAGCCTTCGGGGGTCAGGGACTGTGACGGTCCCACGATTGACCGCCACTTGTATGTGACGCGCCTGGGTTGGACCGTCAGGGGCTTTCCGACCGTTGGTTTTTGACCGTTGGGGGTCTGCGTGTGTAACGCGCCAGGGCAGGCGCGTTACATCCGAGTGACGCGCTGGGGCGAGCGCGTTACTCCCTGGGTTACCCCAGGTGTGAGGGGCGCGTAACGCGCTGGACCAGGCGCGTTACCCTCTGCGTTCCTCAGGCCATGTAACGGCCTGCGTTAGACCACCAAGTGTGTGTGTAACGGTCTCGCCTAGACCGTTACAGCCTTGTGACGGTCCCGGGGTGGACCGTCAGACGCCTGGTTGCCCCGAGAGGGCTGCAACCTCGTTTTTAGTCCGACTGTGGCCACCGTGCGACAGGGCCGATGCGTGGGGTGGTCCCCGTGCGTCGTCGGATGCGGGCGTCATTTTCCGTGACTTGAGAGTCTACTCCTTCAGTGACCCTCCACTAGTCGTAGCCTACCAGTACGCGGTACCGGTCGCACCAGGGAGTGGTGTACGGGCTTACCCTTAGAGGCGGTTTGTGGACCGGTTACCGTCGGGCCCCACGTTTTGCAGCCAGAGTCCGGCTGAGGGGAAAACCGGTCAGAGGACCAGACCAGGGACGCGTGGTCTGTGTGTGCACACGTGGTTGGGGGCGGTTGGACCCACGTCGACAGGCGTGACCCCAGCTAGTCACTTGTTTGTGGTTACTTGTTCGGTGTTCGTGCCTTGGGTAGGCGCTACCACGTCAGGTAGTTCACCTGCGGTGCGGTGTAAGACATCAGGGGACGCTACCAACTGTGCTTCTAGTGGGAGGTACTCCTGTCGTGTACGGAGTGTCAGACTGTCAGTTTCGTGGCTTTGACCTTCAGGTTTTGCCGGGTCGACCGTTGAGCTTCGGTTGTCTCACCGGGGCACATGTGCCGGTTTGCGTGCCGTAGGGTCTTTGTTGTGTAGAGTGCAGGGCTTTCCTTTCCGAGGTACTCTCCTACCGCTAGCGTAGTGGTTTCCCGTTTTACGAGGTAGGGTTCGAGTGATCCCTACTGAGTCTTGTTCCAAGACTCATTCCCTGCGTGTTTTCACCGTGTTTCAGGTGAGGCGCCGCCCCAGGGGAGCGCGTCTGGGGTGCAGCGTGGTGCGGGTGCCCAGAGGTAGTGCCAGAGGTCAGAGCCGGGGTATGTCCCGTGTAGCTGTACTTTTCTTTCTTATCTCTGTACTAGTTTTGGACTACTGTTGTTGTTATTCTTTTTTATTGTGGACCATGTAAATTACTAGTTTGTTTTCTGCTTAATATTATAAATGTTCAATTTCTACAATTACTTGTGACACTTGTGTAGTTTCTACACCATCCTTCTAACCCTTCCGAGTCTTCGGACTCGTGGGTGGCGGTGCAAGTCTCGGGTTATCGGGCCTTCCCGGTAATCGGATTCTTGGGTCATTACAGCTGGTATCAGAGCGCGGTTGTGGAACTACATGAGAATCATAGGTAATTATAGTGGTCCACTTGTCCACAGCAATGATGTACAGTTGACACTGGCATCGGGCATCGTGTGTTTTTCTTGACCATGCCGTTTTCGTATTTTCTGTCTTTTGCTTCAGGAGCGAGCATGGCGCAGAGGCGGAGCACTCGCTCTCAGCAGGGGCAGTCGGCTGGAGGTCAGGAGATCCAGCAGGGGGTCCAGGGGGACCAGGAGGAGCATAGCAGAGTGCCACTAGGAGCTACCGAGGCCGCGGCTACTGCGAGGGTTCCGGGGGCCGAGGATTTCTTCCGTGGCATGTACCAGCTTATGTCTCAGCAGTTCGGTGGAGAGGCTGGTGAGGGCTTGTCAGCTAGGGGTGAGCCAGGCCGAGCAGTGAGGGACTTTCTGCAGTTCCATCCGCCTTACTCCAGCGGCCAGGCAGACCCTGATGCGGCTCGTGATTGGCTTGATGAGATGGAGTGGGTGTTCAGTTCTGCGAAGAGTGCTGCCGAGGACAGAGTGGTGTTGGCCTACAACCAGTTGCACGGTACGTCTCGGAAGTGGTGGTCTTCCGAGTGGAAGACGTCCTTTCACCTTCGTCCACTTGAGCAGGTCGAGTGGGACGACTTCGTCAGTGCTTTCGAGCGTACGTACTGTCCAGATTTTGTTGCTACGCAGCGGATGCGGGAGTTTCTGGAGCTGGTGCAGGGCGACATGTCCGTGTTGCAGTACAGGGCCCGATTTGTCGAGCTGGGTCGATATGCACCTCACATCATGGAGCATGAGAGGGTGAAGACCGCGCAGTTTGTTCAGGGTTTGAGGCAGGAGCTGAGGCACCATCTGATCGCGAACGGGGCCACTGATCTAGAGACAGCGTCTCGTGTTGCGGCTTCTTTAGAGATGGATATGTAGAGGACCCGAGGACCGATCAGCCAGGGGCAGTCTTTGTCAGGTCGCAGCCAGCAGTCGGCTACCCAGCAGCAGGGTTCCTTCCAACATGCGATGAGTGGTTCAGGAGTGCCGGCACAGGCAGCGTCGGTAACAGGATCTGCGTCCTTTGGCACGAAGGTCAAGAAGTTTTTCAAGAAAGGGTTCGACAAGAAGAAGTCTAAGGATCAGGGGCAAGCTTCATCGGGCAGTGTACAGCAGCCGATCCCCTTGCAGCGTCAGGGATCAGTGGGTGGGTCGCGAAGACCGTGTCCACGGTGTAGTGGGTTCCACCCAGGCAGGCAGTGCACGGCGCCGATTATCTGTTTTCGGTGTGACCAGCCAGGGCACATGGCGCGTGACTGTCCTCAGAGGCCGCCGCAGCAGCAAGTTCCCCAGCAGCAGAGGCAGCAGCAGCAGGGATAGTATCCGCCGCTACCCATGTCAGCTAGTGTGGGAGGCAAGCAGAGAGCTCGAGGCCAGATCACGCACATGATCAGGGCAGAGGCAGTGGCATCGCAGCTCGTGGAAGGTACCGTTCAGATTTTGGGTTGTGCGGCTCGGGTTTTGTTTGATTCTAGCGCGTCTCATTCGTTTATTTTGGAGGATTTCGCGTTGAGCATCGAGGAGCCGGTGACCCAGTTGTCCTGTGATTTGGCAGTGGAGTTACCTTCGGGTGATTTTATGATCACTCTATATTGCTTCGATCAGGTTCCGATTTGGATCGATGGGCGGAGTATGCCAGGCAGGTTGTATGCGTTGCAGCTTCGGGATTACGATGTGATTCTAGGCATGGACTGGCTTGAGACTCATGGAGCGGTGGTGGATTGTGGAATGAAGAGGGTCTACTTCCAGCATCCGAGCAAGCGGACCTTCTATTTCCAAGGTATCCGTCCCACCTCTTCTCGATTCCTCATTTCTGCTATTCGTGCCCGTCGGTTGCTTGTTTCTGGTTGTCGGGGTTTTCTCGCGTTCGTGGTTGTGTCTGACCGGATGGAGTCGGATATTGAGGACATTCCGGTGGTGTGTGAGTTTTCCGACGTTTTTCCCGAGGAGTTACCTGGATTGCCTCCCCAGCAGGAGATCGATTTTGTGATCGAGGTTGTGCCTGGTACGGGACCCTTGGCGAAGCTCCCTACCGTATGGCTCCCGCTGGGTTGAGGGAGTTGAGGGCGCAGTTGCAGGAACTACTGACCAAGGGGCACGTTCGTCCTAACTTTTCCCCTTGGGGTGCGCCCATGTTATTTGTGAAGAAGAAGGATGGTAGTCTGCGGCTATGCATTGACTATCGGCAGCTGAATGAAGTGGCCATTAAGAATAAGTATCCGTTGCCACGGATTGATGATTTGTTCGACCAGCTTCAGTCTGCGCGAGTGTTCTCGCGGATTGATTTGCGGTCCGGTTACTATCAGCTGAGAATTCACGAGTCCGATGTGGAGAATACTGCTTTCAGTACGAGGTACGGGCATTATGAGTTTTTGGTGACGCCGTTTGGGCTCACCAATGCCCTAGCAGCCTTCATGGACTTGATGTAAAGGGTGTTTCATCCGTATTTGGACCAGCTCGTGGTCATCTTCGTGGATGACATCCTTATTTATTCGCAGTTTGCCGAGGAGCACGCGTACCATTTGGGTGTGGTGCTGCAGACGTTGCGAGATCACCAGTTGTATGCGAAGCTCAGCAAGTGTGAGTTTTGGCTCGACGAGGTGCACTTTCTGGGGCACGTGATCTCTGGTGATGGCACTTCCGTGGACCCCGCCAAGGTCGAGGTAGTAATGCAGTGGCCGAGGCCGAGGTCAGTGACGGAGATCCGGAGTTTCTTGGGGCTTGCGGGCTATTATCGCCGGTTTATCCAGGATTTTTCTCGTATTGCGGCCCCGATGACTAGACTCACGCGGAAGGATGTGCCTTTCGTCTGGTCTGAGGAGTATGAGCAGAGCTTCAGGGAACTGAAGAGATTGCTCACCTCGGCTCCGGTGTTGGTTTTGCCTTCTGGATCAGGAGGTTTCGTGGGGTGTACAGATGCTTCTGGGGTCGGATTGGGCGCTGTGTTGATGCAGCATGGTAGAGTGGTGGCTTATGCATCTCGGCAGCTAAAGTCTCATGAGGAGAACTACCCTACCCATGACCTTGAGTTGGTGGCGGTGATCTTCGCGCTGAAGATCTGGAGGCATTATCTGTACGGCGAGAAGTTCGAGGTGTTCACTGACCACCAGAGTTTGAGGTACGTGTTCTCGCAGAGGGACCTGAACCTCAGGCAAAGGCGTTGGATGGAATTCATGAAGGATTATGACTTCACCGTGTCTTATCAGCCGGGCAGGATGAATGTCTTCGCCGATGTCTTGAGTCGGAAGGTCACGGTCAGTGCCTTGATGTTGAGGAAGTGGAGGCTCTGGGAACAAGTGCCCGAAGTATCTTTCAGGCTCAAGATTCCCCAGGAGCCAGGGTTGGCAGTACTTGCGAGTCTGACTGTCACTCCTGCTATCCGTCGTCAGGTGACAGAGGCTCAGCATGCGGACCCTGAGTTACCCCGGATTTTGGCGATGGCTGATGTGAAACTCGGTGAGGACGGTGCTGCGAGGTTTCACGACAGGCTGTACGTCCAAGCGGAGGAGCAGATTCGTCGTGTGGTGTTGCGCGAGGCTCATGGGAGCAGGTACACCGTACACCCGGGTGCGACAAAGATGTATCGGAACTTGCGGAGGTAGTTCTGGTGGCCTGGCATGAAGAGAGATGTCATAGAATTTTTGGCTAGGTGCCTGATCTGTCAGTAGGTGAAGGCGGAGCATCAGCGACCAGGAGGTACTCTCCAGCCCTTGGATGTTCCTGCGTGGAAGTGGGACCACGTGACCAAGGATTTTGTGGTGGGGTTGCCGAGGACCCCGAGTGGGCAGGACAGTATTTGGTTGCTGGTGGATAGGCTGACGAAGGTGACTCGGTTGTTACCGGTCAAAGTCAGCTGGAGCATGTCCAAGTTGGCTCGTTTGTATGTTGAGCGGATCGTGCCGTTGCATGGGATTCCCGTTTCGATCGTGTCAGATCGGGATCTGCGCTTCACTTCTGGATTCTGGAGGAGTTTCCAGCGAGCTCTTGGCACGGAGTTGGCATTTAGCTCGGCGTATCATCCTCAGTCGGATGGTCAATCTGAGAGGACCATTCAGACTTTGGAGGACATGCTGAGATCCTGCTGCTTGGAGTGGCAGGGGAGTTGGATTCATCACCTACCATTGGTGGAGTTTACCTATAACAACAGCTATCATTCGAGCATTGGTATGGCTCCCTATGAGGCTCTGTATGGGCATCCTTGCCGGACTCCACTTGATTGGTTTGAGGTTGGTGAGCGTGTTTTGACGGGACCAGAGTTGGTGCAGCAATGTGTAGATGTTGTGCACCTGGTTCGTCAGAACATGTTGGCGGCCCAGAGTCGACAGAAGAGCTATGCTGACCGTAGGAGGCAGCCTCTCGAGTTCGCCGTGGGCGATCGTGTGTTCTTGAGAGTTTCTCCGATGAAGGGGGTGATGCATTTTGGACGGAGTGGGAAGTTGAGTCCCCGCTACATTGGTCCTTTTGTGATCTTGGAGCGCATTGGTGAGGTTACTTACCGGTTGCAGTTACCCCTTGAGTTGGCATCGGTGCATGACGTGTTCCACGTCTCGATATTGCGGAAGTATATGCCCGATGACTCTCATGTGCTCGAGATTTCTGTTTGACCTGAGGTGACTCCAGATCTCTCTCTCCCAGAGTTTTCGATCCGCGTGGAGGATAGACGAGAGCAGCGCTTGCGGAACAAGGTCATCCCCTTGGTAAAGGTGGTGTGGCAGCGACACTCTGGTGGTGAGGCTTCTTGGGAACGTGAGTACGAGATGCGTCAGCAGTTCCCTTACCTGTTTGAGTGAGTCTTCCTCTTCTTTCCCCTTGGGTTGTTCCCAATTTCGAGGATGAAATTCCTTAAGGGGGGAGGGCTGTAATATCCCGGACCTTTCGGATCCTTCTTCGTGGGTCCCGGATCTGGTTTCTCGGAGCGTCCGGCTCCATTCTATTCGAAATTTCGTTTCGGACATCTTTCGTGTTCGGGTCGGCGCGATCCGGAGTCGTTTCGGAGGCCCGGAGATGTTCCGCGGCTTTTCCGCGCGTGTTTTCCAATTTCCGGTGTGTGTTTCGGCAATTCCTTCGGAACCTCGCTGAGGGTGAACCGGACCGTTCACCTGGGCACGAGTGGTACCGTTGTGATCGGTGCGTCCCGAGGATTCTGGAAATGTAATTTTCTATTTTTAGGTATTTTTCGTAATTTCCAGATTTTCCTATAAATACCCCCCTATTTTCTCTCTCTCCCCCACCTTCTCTTTCTTCTTCTTCTTCCTCCTTCCTTTCCCAAACCGTGGCCGCCCTCTCCCTCTCCCTCTCTCCCGTTCGAGCACGGCGACCACCGTTTCGGTTGCAGACGGCGGCGGTGCGACGTGGCAAGGACGTGGGTGACGTCGAGACAATCGTGCGGGCATGCGGCAAGCGTGGGAATCGTGGGGAGGCGGGGTTCTAAAAGCGTTCTTCGCGATTCACGGACGATCCGGCGGAGCATTCGCTCCATTGAGGTAGGGTGACGTTCCCTAGCTCCCCGCCGTTCATTTCCGTGGTTTATAGGCCGAGGGGAGGCCGAGAGGGGTGTGATTGAGCATGTTGGGGTTTTTCCATGATTTGGGGAGAGCTCGCCCGATCTATGGATTTGATGCATGATTTCACGTTTTGATGGCCTAGAATCATGCTAGGGGTCCCCAGGGGTCTTCCCCTTTGATTTCCCCCTCTCTGGTGGAGGCATGGGGGCGTGGCTGAAGTTTTTGGGCTTTCCCACCGTTCTCGCCGTCGGGCGCATGTGACGGTCCTTCCAGGGACCGTCACATGATGTGATGCGCCTCGGGGGGGCCGTCACATGCCCTTTGGTTAGCCTTCGGGGGTCAGGGACTGTGACGGTCCCACGATTGACCGCCACTTGTATGTGACGCGCCTGGGCTGGGCCGTCAGGGGCTTTCCGACCGTTGGTTTTTGACCGTTGGGGGTCTGCGTGTGTAACGCGCCAGGGCGGGCGCGTTACATCCGAGTGACGCGCTGGGGCGAGCGCGTTACTCCTTGGGTTACCCCAGGTGTGAGGGGCGCGTAACGCACTGGACCAGGCACGTTACCCTCTGCGTTCCTCAGGCCGTGTAACGGCCTGCGTTAGACCACCAAGTGTGTGTGTAACGGTGTCGCCTAGACCGTTACAGCCTTGTGACGGTCCCGGGGTGGACTGTCAGGCGCCTGGTTGCCCCGAGAGGGCTGCAACCTCATTTTTAGTCCGACTGTGGCCACTATGCGACGGGGCCGGTGCGTGGGGTGGTCCCCGTGCGTCGTCAGATGCAGGCGTCGTTTTCCGTGACTTGAGAGTCTACTCCTTCAGTGACCCTCCACTAGTCGTAGCCTACCAGTACGCGGTACCGGTAGCACCAGGGAGTGGTGTACGGGCTTACCCTTAGAGGCGGTTTGTGGACCGGTTGCCGTCGGGCCCCACGTCTTGTAGCCAGAGTCCGGCTGAGGGGAAAACCGGTCAGAGGACCAGACCAGGGACGCGCGGTCTGTGTGTGCACACGTGGTTGGGGGCGGTTGGACCCACGTCGACGGGCGTGACCCCAGGGGAGCGTTCCTTTCCGAGGTACTCTTCTACCGCTAGCGTAGTGGTTTCCCGTTTTACGAGGTAGGGTTCGAGTGATCCCTACTGAGTCTTGTTCCAAGACTCATTCCCTGCGTGTTTTCACCGTGTTTCAGGTGAGGCGCCGCCCCAGGGGAGCGTGTCTAAGGTGCAGCGTGGTGCGGGTGCCCAGAGGTAGTGCCAGAGGTCAGAGCCGGGGTATGTCCCGTGTAGCTGTACTTTTCATTCTTGTCTCTGTACTAGTTGTGGACTACTGTTGTTGTTATTCTTTTTTATTGTGGACCATGTAAATTGCTAATTTATTTCCTGCTTAATTATATAACTGTTCAATTTCTACAATTACTTGTGACACTTGTGTAGTTTCCACACCATCCTTCTAACCCTTCCGAGTCTTCGGACTCGTGGGTGGCGGTGCGAGTCTCGGGTTATCGGGCCTTCCCGGTAATCGGATTCTCGGGTCATTACAAATGACATGCTGTGCAAACTCGTCGGCTGACTTGGACAGTCTAGACTCGAGGGGAAGGTTGGGTAGGGTGGACCCAGGGGCAAGCTCAATAGCGTGTTGTACATCACGCATGGGAGGGAGTCGAGAAGGTAAGTCCTCGGGGACGATGCCTTGGAAGTCCTGCGTGATTGTCGGGGCTTCAGTTGGGACTGAAACTCGGGATTCCTTGGGTGTGATGGTGACGTCAACAGCCAAAATAGGGGCACCCTCAACAACCTCTCTGTTTAGCTCACCAACATTTATGGAGTCAAGGCGCCTAACTAGGTCATGACTAACCTTAGGGGCCTCAGAAACGGGTGTGATAGATGCAGGAGAAGAGGGAATGGGAGGTTTTCCTTCAGTGAGAGTTTGGGGATTCTCCTGAATTTTGGGAGTTCCAGTGGGAGTGGAGGTGGAACTCTTTCCTGGGGTCATGTTTGGGGGTGCCGGGTATAACTGAATCTTCTTCCCGTTGTGGGAGAAGGAACACTGATTGGACCGACCAAAGGTAGCGAGGTCTACATCATAGATCCATGGTCGTCCTAAGATGACGCTCCCGGCCTTCATAGGCATTACGTCACATAAGATTTGTCCTTGGTAGGACTGGAATTGGATGGGAATGACACATGTGGTGGTGACTGGGATAGAAGTGTCATCGACCCAAGCCACGTTGTATGGCCTTGGATGAGGGTGCGTAGGTAGACCTAAACGGCAGACAAAGTCTGAAGAGACTGCATTGATATAGCTCCTGTTGTCAAGGATTACCTTGCATGGAAGAGAGTTCACCATGGTGTAGGTTTGAAAGATGGAGGTTCGACGCCAATTGTCCTCCTGGGGTGTTGAGATACATTGAACGACACCCAATCTTTTCTGGCTAGAACTCTCGGTAATGTCTCCAACCTGCATGTACTCAACATGCGTGCCATCAAATATTGTATCCATTTCCTCAAACTGGGTGATGAGGTCAGGATCAGCCATATATCTCTCCTGATCCATGATTGTTTGCAGAGTTGAAATATCCTCTAGATAGCCTGATGAATTCCTAAACCGACATGGCATGCACGAGCTTGGACCTAAATGATGCAGTCCTGGGACCGACAATTAGCAAGGTGTGGACCCAGCTGATTATGCAAAGGGTAAATTTGAAGGGATCGGTTAGGGAAAGTTGCTCGCCCGTAGGCGAAGTAGTTGTGGAACTACCTCCTGACAATTAGGGTGCCCTAATGCGGCAGTCTAGGGCCTAAGGATGGGAGCATACAAGCTCTCTCTTTTCGTCCACAGCAATGCACTTAGGAGACGGGCTGCATGGATCGGGCTCTCGCTCACTTCGTCACGCGGCAAATGATAAGAATACTAAATAAGCAAGTGATTTGGAGCACGTACCTAGCTGACTGAGAAGTCAAGCTCCTACCGGAGACGAAGGCGAGCGGGGACGTGCGTGCCCGCACGACGTCGACGAAGCTTCGCGGTTACAATGAATTCACTCCGCGCAGGGAGGATTTAATTATTACAAAACCACTTTAAAATTTCCCACGCAGGGGAACAAATCACTCCAGACTTTCTCCGTGCATGGAGACTTAGGGGCACTCACACTCCGTGAATTACGGACTGTGTGTCGGCGATCGGGCGACTCAACCGTTGATCGAGCCGTGATTGTGGACCCGGGTGTCACACAAAACAATTTAAACAATTGATATGTAGATATATATATATACATATATATCGATATATATAATATTATATATATCCTACATATATTAAATATATATATTCAAAATTTCCTCCCTTTGTTTGACTTTTCAAACTCCTCTTTCTCTTTTGTAATTGTCACACTTTCTTCTTTTCAAACTATTTTTCTGACTTGCATACTTTTCCTTTTTTTTTGTTTGGAATTTCACCTACCCCTCTTTCACGTTCTCTTTTTTTTTTCTTTCACAACTTCTCCACTGTTTGCGCGAATCACAGCTGGTAGTTGGGTGGAAAGTTTCCACACACGCAGGCTTGACCAGACGGTGGGGTGGCCAAATGGCCAAGGCGCATGCCCGACGCGGCAGTGGGCGTGGCGGACCGGGCGCGTGTGCTTTTGGCCTAGGCGCGGGGCGCCTGCGGGCTCGGTGGCACTGTGGAGCGCCGGCGGTTGCGCTCACGGGCACGGGCCAGCAGTCGTGACGACCGAGCCGGCACGGGGCCCGGGTGCAGGGTGCAGGGGGTGGGTTAGCCTGCGCGGTGGGTGCAAGGGCGGCCAGGCAGTCGCAGGCGGTCGACGGGTGCAGAGGGCGGTGACCGTGGCTGGGCGGTGGTGGGGGCGTGCGGGGCGTCCGCTGCAGAGTTCACCGGCGGTCGGCCGGCGCCGGGCGCGGAGGCGCTGGTCAGCGTAGGCGACGGGGGCCACGGCGACAGGGGCCGGGCGCCAGCGAGCCGGGTCGGCGCAGTGTGGCCGGGTGGCGACGGCGCAGCAGCGAGCGGCCTCGGGCGGCCAGGCCGACGGCAACGGCCAGCGCTCGCAGGGAGGCGACTGTGGCGTCGCGGTCGGCGGGGGGGGGGGGGGGGGGCTAGGCATTGCCAGGCGCAGGCGGGCACGGGCCAGCGCAGGTGGCAGCGGCCTTGGGCGAAGGCGGGAGGGCGCGGGCCAGGCGCAGGCGGGCGCGGGCCAGGGGCAGGGGCGCGGGCCAGGCGGGGCCCGGCGGCGAGCGCGTGGCGGCGAGGCGCTGGGGCGCGGCGTCGAGCGGCGCGATGCCTGACGGGCTGTCGCCGGTGGGGCGGTGGCCGGAGTTGGGGAAGATGATGCAGGGGGGCGCTGTCCGCCGCGGGTGCAGAGAGAGAGAGAGAGAGAGAGAGAGAGAGAGAGAGAGAGAGAGAGAGAGAGAGTACGGGAGGGAGAGAGAGAACCGAGAGAGAGAGAGAAAGCAGAGAGAGGGATTAACGTGAGAGAGATAGGGGGATTAACAGAAAGAGAGAAATGGGGAGAGAGAGAGAGAGAACGCAGGAGGTTTTTTTTTCTCTTTTTTTTAAAAAAAATTTTTTTTTTCTCTATTTTTTTCCTTCAAAACTCTTCCCAATCAAGATTTTTGTACTTCTCTTCTCTCTTTTTTTGTTTCTTATTTTTTTTACTCTGGCAAACTAGAGAGAGAAAGAGAGAGACGTCGGGGACGTATTGGTCGTTGGAGACGCCGTAGTTGGGCTCTGATACCAAATCTGACGCGGCGGCAACGTGGAAATAGATCGACGGTAACTCCGGGACATGAACGGGACTGGAAACGGATAGGTTGCTACCTCGCGCAGCTCGGCCTCACGCCGGACGGTCTCACACCGGGCGACACACTCAAACTCAGAAGTGAGAAAGAGGGAAGGGAAACAAGAGGAGTGAAAACTCTCTCACGTAGGAAGCAAACTTCAATAGCATTCATCATATCAAAAACATACACCCTTAGCCTTCCTTATATAGGAGGCTATAACACTTACACCTTTTAAACTTTCCTAATTGCACATATGCCCTAGCCTAATAAAACAAAGCCCACCAATCCACTATTGACTATGTGGGTTTAATAAAATTAAAATACAATCACTTTTGACCAACCTTACCTAATAAAACAAAAAGAAAATAATACATGTATTTTACACGCGTACATACTCAATACATAAATACGTGACGCCGAGTCTTCAGGCAGCCGAATCTCCGAGCCACAAGCTCGGTGCGGGGGTGTGACGTCCGGTAGTGGGCTCGATGTCCCCACCACTTCTCCTCCCATTGAGAGTGAGCTCACCCATGTGCGTCCTACAGCCTCGAGAGTACCGCGCGTGCAAATTGAGAGGATACTGGATGAGCAGGTGACTACTACACGGAGCAGGGTGTACCAACGCTACTTTATCCGCTGGCGGGACCGTCCACCTTCTGATGATTCCTAGATCAGCCGAGAAGATCTCCAACGCCTCGCTCCAGATCTGCTGGAGCACTACCACATCAGTGTCCCCCCTCACTCGACGGAGTCGAGTTCCAGCCGCCCCGGGAGGGTTGGTGGGGACACCGGGCCCACTACCGGACGTCGCACCCTCGTACCGAGCTTGTGGCTCGGAGATTCGACTGCCTGAAGACTCGATGTCACGTATTTATGTATTGCATGTGTATTGTGTATTAGTACATGTATTTTTATTTTCATCTTATTATGCTAGTCATAGTCAATAAACATGTGTGTTTTGTGTATTTTATTTTCTTAAAGCTCAAGAGTCAAAAGTTAGGTAGGTAAGCTTATTTTATTAGGCTAAGGACATATGTGCTATTTGTAAAAGATTATGGGTGTGGTTGCTATAGCCTCCTCCTATATAAAGGGGGGGCTCATGTATTGTTTCCATATGATGAAATTGATTGAAAGAGTGTCTTACGTGAAAGCCATTCTCACTTGTTCATTCCCTTCTCTCTTTTCTCTTTTGTGAGGATTGAGCGTCGCCCAGTGTGAGACCGTCCGGCGTGAGGCCGAGCTACGTGAGGTAGCAAGTTATTCGTCCTGTTCGCGTCCCAGAGTTGCCGTCGATCTATTTCCACGTCGCCGCCGCGTCACTTTGTCATTATTAATGAACAAGATTATCCCTAAAAGTAACTCCCAAAGCTCCTTCTGACCCTTTGTTTGTGATTCCAGGTCCTCCTCCAGTGACGCTCCTTTCTTCCCAGTCAAATAAATCTTTGGAACTGTGGATTGTGATTTGGGTGCCCATTTATTGACCGCTACAGTTAGAATTAAGACAATGTGGCATCCTTCGCAAGTCATTGCTTATCTACTGATGTCGACAGTGTCGACAGCTGTGCCTATCAACAACTACATGCGAAAGGGATAGCATGGCGTCTTCACTGATTTGTTGAACAGATGTGGCACTGTTGGAAGGGAGATGCATGGAGAGGGGGGCCATGAGGGACAGGGAGGGGTCGAGGGGGTCGAGAGGGGGGTTGCTCGGCGAAAGGGGACATGCTCACTGAAGTGGGGTTCTGCGAGTAGGGAGGGGGGTGGGGAGAGGAGCTATATCTCTCTCTCTAGTTTGAGCATATTGCATATTTTAACCTGTGACATTCTACAGAATATTCACCTAGCATAGATGACAGGGAACAACAAGGGTATAACCATAACTATTTAAATTATTTCAAGAATTTTATTGATAATAAATCTAAATGAAAGATTTATTTGAGGATTTATTTGACAAAAATGATCTTTACGGGTATTTCAATCGCCCAAGAGGTTCGACAGCGGCCCCGCCCATTGAAAAGGCCCCTCTTTGATGATTTTCCCATTCGTTCTGAGGCGGAGTGATGGGTTTTCAAAAGTCAGGTTCAGATCTTGCTTCGGGAAGATGTTGCGCTCCGAGCCTCCTCTTCTTCCCCCTTCTCCTTTTACACTTCCCTCTTTTCTCTCTCTCTATTGTTTCTCTCACTTCTATGGTTCCACCTCATTTCAGAAGAGCAACCTCTCACAGAAAGAGGAGAGACAGAGAGGGAAGGAGAGGGGAGGGAGGGCAAAATTAGGGTTTATATCGACGTGCTTCGTCCATGGAAGGAGGTAGCCTTCTTCACCTCGAGATGAAGGGTAATCTCTCTCCTCACCCTATCCCCTTGCTTCCCCAGCATTGGTCTAAGGTTTTTTGAGAGTCGGGGTAGCGTAGAGGTTTTATGCCTCCTCCGTTTACCGCCTTCTGGTTCCGGTCGTTGTTGTTATGTTGTTATTTTATTATTGTCGCTGTTGTTGTTACTGTTTATCATTTTAGTTATGGTGGGGATCCACGGGACCCCTACTGAACCAATGAGATGAGGCTCACTCCCTACTTTCCAAGTGCGGCATTTCTCCTCGGGGTGGTGCGTTCTAGTCGGAGGTTTGTTAGTTGCCAGCTCGCCAGGTTGCCAGGGTATGCCCCGAGATAGTGTATGTTTCTTTTCCTTGACTGTACTTGTGGACTGGACTCTGTAGTTGTTATATTGTTATAAAATATAATTTTATTTATGTCAGAATATTAGATTAATTTTGTTAATTTATTTCCTACTATTGTTTAGAATTTCAATGCATCACCACAACACTCTAAATAACCTTTCCGAGCCCTCCGGCTCGTGGGTGGCGGGCCAGGATTCGAATGGTATCGGGTATGTCCCGGTATCCAGATCTTGGGTCGTTATAGTGGGCGAATACCTTTTATCTCTACGTGCCTTTGTTTTTGTATCCGTCTGTCCCTCTATATGTCTCCCTCTCCCTTAGGTCCGATGGGGACCTATTTATATGGGTTGTCTTGGTGGTGACCGTTCGTTCCTCAACGGGGAAAGGGAGTACGTCGTGGAGTAACGCCTCCTTGATCGTGGGGAGAGTTGTCCATTGTGCACCTGTCTATTCCAAAAGAGGGGTCTCGTGGCGAGAATCTCAGCTTTCCGTGACAATGGCGCCGTCTTCCCGTCGGGCGAACATTACTGTGCCCATACCGCACACGATGATTTCTTTGATGGGTTGATGGCACTTTGTTGGGCCCTGGTTGGGCCAAGGCACACAGGCCAAGGCTTAGCCCACCTTAGCTTGCCCGCATCAGGCTATATCGGGTCGATCCTGGGCTTGAGGACGTTGGGCCATGCTGGCTCCAACGACGGTGGGCCCTTCTAGGCCTGGTGAGTATTCCCCTCCTCGTTACAACAAAATCATGCTTAAATGGTATTTATGCACTATTTGAATTAAAGTAATGATATGTCTGCTAATATATTTTCAAAAATATTTTTTATATAAATTCATCTCTAATAATAGTTTTCATATAAAAATCTAATTAGCATAGAGTCATGAAACCGTAGGAGTACAATCATAACTATTTGAATTATTTTAAAAACTTTATTGATAATAAATTTGAATGAGAAACTTATTCGACAAAAATGATATTTAGGGGTTTCAATTGCTGAGAAAGTTCTCCAACAGGCCTGCCCATTGAAAAGGTTTTTTCTCGTTCATTCTTAGCAAAGTTTGACAGATCAACCGTAACGGTCGTATCGATATTTTATCGGTACAATTTGATACCGATAAATTTCGAGATGAAAGAAGACCTTTCATATATTTATTGTAAGTAAAATTGCTCAATAAAATTCTTAACTTAGTTGATTAGTTGATTTGAGGTCTTAATAAGATGTCGTAAGTTCGAATCTAACGAGTGTCACACTAATTTTTTTGACTTCAATCTCTAAAAAAAAAATCATGCGGATCACACAAATTTTAGAATTTTTTTGATTTCAATCTCTAAAAAATAAAAATACTTTAAATCGGAGACCTCATGTTTAAATGGAAGATTTCTAGCCAACTTATCTATAAAATTTTTGTGATATAAATAAAATATATTATATTTAAAAATATAAATACCGTTAAAACTACGCATCAAATACAGATCGTACCAAATATCGAATGATCCGATACGACCGTATCCATTTATGAAACTCTAATTCGGAGACGGGGTGATGGGTTTTCAAAAGCCAGGTTCGGATCTTGCTTCGGGAAGCCGTTGCCCTCCGAGCCTCCTCTTCTTCCCCCCTTCTCCTTCTACACTTCACTCTTCTCTCTCTCTCTCTCTCTCTCTCTCCTTTTCTCTCACTTCTACGGTTCCACTTCCACCCCATTCCAGAAGAGCAACATCTAGCAGAAAGAGGAGAGACAGAGAGCGAAGGAGGGGGGGGAGGGGGGAGGGAGGGAGGGCAAAATTAGGGTTTATATCGGCGCCGGGGGCTTCGTCCATGGAAGGAGGTAGCCTTCTTCACCTCGAGAACAAGGGTAATCTCTCTCCTCACCCTGTCCCCCCGCCTCCCCCAACATTGGTCTAGGGTTTTTTAGGGGTCACATACGACCTGATTCATACCCGAAGCTATCACTTTTCTCTCTTCCCTGCTTCCCATTCCACGTCTTCGGGGAGGGTGCAGCCTTGTTGATCTCGAAAAGAGGGGTAATGTCTCGCCTACCCTAGCTTCCCCACCCTCATTTCTAGGGTTTTTATGGGCTGGAAAAGGTGGATCTGTTCGAGGATGCTATTTATTCCCTGGTTTTTCTGATTTTCTCTCCCAATTGCAGTCTTGATCGTCTCTTCTGCTCAATCTGGGTTTCT
Organism: Amorphophallus konjac; assembly: GCA_022559845.1. Classification (NCBI taxonomy): domain Eukaryota; kingdom Viridiplantae; phylum Streptophyta; class Magnoliopsida; order Alismatales; family Araceae; genus Amorphophallus; species Amorphophallus konjac. The sequence continues at coordinate 36,965,040 of CM040123.1, forward strand.
TTGCCGGGGCCAGCTCTAGGGTTAGGGTTTCCCAGATTCGCACTTCGTTCCGTTCTGAATCCTAATATTGCAAGCAGGAAATGTGAGGGGGGAGAGGAATCAGAAGCTTTCCCTGATGGAGAGCATGGTCAAGGGCAGGCGGGGGCTTGCGGACATCACCAACACGGTAAACCAGCTGCAGAAGCCGGCGAGACCCACGTTGATGGACCAAAAAATCCCAAGTACTGCCCCGCTCTCGAGCGACAAGGAATGCATAGCCCAGCTACTGAAGGTGCTCCCACTCCCAATCATTTTATACAAACCCCACTCCAGCAGCAAATTTCGTTTAATGATCATCTCTTCATTCTTCTCTTTTGATGTAGTAGTATTTCTGTAAGATGCATACTTTTTTTCTAAATTTCTTTCTTTTCTTCTTCCGGTTTATTCCAGGAAAACACTGCGTTGTTGAGGCTTCTTGGGGAGAGGAAGTATGTGAACTTTATCCATTTAATCTAATGGGTCTTTTTCGGCACTTAATCTCTGTGTCAAGTCGATCCTCCCTTTGGTTTGTCTGGCTACTTTCTGTCTTTAATTCTACTAAATATTTCGCAGCAAAATCATAGAGCTAAATGACCTGGAACTGCAAAGGCTCCGTGTTTCTGTCCAGCAACTGCAGCAGCAAAACTGGCAACTGGCAAAGGCAAACTCACAGATGTTGGAGGTTTGTTCTTATAGATCTTTTGATCAATGGTTCATTTTCCTTCAGTTATTTCTTTGTTGGTGCCCAAAACTTGGCATAAAAGATGACTTCTTCTAGTTTACCTTTTTTTCTTTTCAGGAGCTTAATTCAGGGAAAGACAGGGTAAGCTCTTATTGCGTACCTACTTTTTCAGCTGTTGCTCTCATTAAATTGTTCCTAGAATATTCCGGCAATGTGTCCTTGATGTTCTTTCAGCAGCAACTAATTATTGCTCATGGTACACTATTTGTGACATTTTCAGTTGAAGGCAATCCAACATCAACTTGGGTGCACAGTAGCTGCACTGAATTCGACAAAATTGGAACTTGAGGTTAGTTCGTGAGCATTATCATAGTTCTATTATGCCTATGGAGCAAAATAGTTATCTGACAATTCAACTCTTTCGGCAGATGAAGAAGAACCTGAAGAAAGAACTATGCAATAATGAATTCATCATCAAGGTATTGGTTTAGCAGTCTTGCAAATAAAGCATTTAACTCAATGCCCTTTGTTCTTTACTTATGTTGTTCATTTCTTTATGTTAGGAGCAGACATCTATCAAATGTGAAGAGGCCGCAGATGACCCCCTACACCAGGATGAGGAGAAGGCCTGTTTTCCCAGCAGGAAGCGTACATCAAGATCTCACTGTAATTATTTCACTGTAGCTCACTCCTTGTAGTACTCGTGCAGGAAATGCACACTTAGCAAGCTCTATAAATTTTGCATCTAGATTTTTAGTTGAGTAATGTTCTTGCAGCATTGGGTTCGGCAACTGTGACTCACGAAGCAGCAAGCAAGGACAACAACAGAAGGTAATTCACGTGCTGTATGATCTGCTCAAATGGGTTTTCAAGAAAATGACAAATTCAGTATTGGACAATTATTTTGTTTCCTGAATCAGAAAATCTTTATGGAGGGGTTCCAGTAACTTGAAATCACAGACATGTGAACCGAAAGAGAACCTGAAGAAAGAACTATGCAATAATGAATTCATCATCAAGGTATTGGTTTAGCAGTCTTGCAAATAAAGCATTTAACTCGATGCCCTTTGTTCTTTACTTATGTTGTTCATTTCTTTATGTTAGGAGCAGACATCTATCAAATGTGAAGAGGCCGCAGATGACCCCCTACACCAGGATGAGGAGAAGGCCTGTTTTCCCAGCAGGAAGCGTACATCAAGATCTCACTGTAATTATTTCACTGTAGCTCACTCCTTGTAGTACTCGTGCAGGAAATGCACACTTAGCTAGCTCTATAAATTTTGCATCTTGATTTTTAGTTGAGTAATGTTCTTGCAGCATTGGGTTTGGCAACTGTGACTCACGAAGCAGCAAGCAAGGACAACAACAGAAGGTAATTCACGTGCTGTATGATTTGCTCAAATGGGTTTTCAAGAAAATGACATTCAGTATTGGACAATTATTTTGTTTCCTGAATCAGAAAATCTTTACGGAGGGGTTCCAGTAACTTGAAATCACAGACATGTGAACCGAAAGAGGACTTGTTTGAGATAGAGGATATCAAGTTTCCTGTCAGTTCACTGCTGACAGATTCCATTACTGGAAACCATATGGTTCAACAGGATTTATCAGTTTCTTATTCTTCTAATTCATGTTCCACACTCAAAGTGAAGAAGGAAGGAGACATGGATGCAGGTGATTCTCCGGGTTACCAAACTCAAGATTTGCATCAGTCATCTAGTGAAAGGCCATCACGTAGGGCGACTATTGGTGTCTCTTACAAGGAGCCACCCCTCAATACCAAAATGAGAAGGCACTAGTTTGTTGGGTTCCAGTAACTTGAAATCACAGACATGTGAACCGAAAGAGGACTTGTTTGAGATAGAGGATATCAAGTTTCCTGTCAGTTCACTGCTGAAAGATTCCATTACTGGAAACCATATGGTTCAACAGGATTTATCAGTTTCTTATTCTTCTAATTCATGTTCCACACTCAAAGTGAAGAAGGAAGGAGACATGGATGCAGGTGATTCTCCGGGTTACCAAACTCAAGATTTGCATCAGTCATCTATTGTAGGGCGACTATTGGTGTCTCTTACAAGGAGCCACCCGTCAATACCAAAATGAGAAGGCACTAGTTTGTTGGTGTCTTCAGTCATCACAGTAGTTTGTTGGTGTCTTCAGTCATCACAGGCTGATGACTGTTGTTGTGTGGGTATGTTGTGTTTCTCTCCTGCTGTTGTGTAGGTATGTTCTACCAAGCTGACTTAAGATCGAGTATCTGAGGCATTTCTTTCTTTGTCATCTGCGGGGTGACTCAGAAGAAAAGGCAACTTGAATAGAGTTTTTTTTATTGTATCATTTTGTCTTCTAGAGAACTCTTTACCAGCAGAAAACAAATATTTTCTTATTTGTCATCTCTAATAGAGAAAGAAGAAAAGTCTACTTGAATGCATCTTAACTCAGACTTTTTTCTTCTCTGTTGTAATCCGTTTAAAAGAAACCAAAATTGTTGTCGAGAAATTTCCGTCATCACCAGGCAAGATCTGAGATTCATGCTAGTGCAATCATATACACGAACTTTTCCCCCTTGTTTGTGCTGTGAATAGGAGGAAAGGCCTACTTGTTTGCAACATATTATTAGCAGTGCTGGTAGTTTTCTGCTACCAATAGCTATTTTCGTAGAACCTCAATTTGTGCATGTGAAGGGGAAGGACGACATCATTGTTTTTGCAAACAAAAACGAACAAACCAGTTATCACAATTTCTTGAGGATGACGGATTTCTGAACAAAATAATTATTCTTTGTTAATCACTCCCTGTTATGTAGGCTCCCTCCCTGTCCTGGATAAGAATCAGATTCGGTGCTCTACTTATATTTTCCAAGCATATATCATCTGTCCAAAGAGAATATCAACCTTTAGATTCAGCTCTTAGATCTCCACCATATACTATTTTGTATTATTCATTTTTAAATTACTTTCATGTATGGAAAGAATACTGCATTTATTTCCATAATAACTTGGGGACTAATAACGTCTGGTACTTACGTCGGCTCAATCTAACCATGCAAGCTTTTCGATCTATCCGAGAAAAAAATATGGAAACTGACCAAGACCATTCATCTCCTTAAAATCAACCATGGAAGCAAAGAATGGGGAATCATAAGATGCCTTTGCCCGCTATAAAGGATCTGCAAAAAAAAATTGACAAAGAAGATCTTAAACTTCTAAGAAGAAAAAACACATTAAAAAATATTATAAGAAGATCTTAATATTCAGAATAAAATATTGGAAGGCATATACAGCATTTTAATATCGAGGTGTTCACTCGCAGGGCCCATTTTCAAATCACTTTTATTTAACGTCACATCTGCCCCCCAAACTGCAGGGCCAATCTATATTGCACACACTTTTCTCGTTTGTTTCCCCCTCAAACAGAAATATTCCCCTTTGATTAGGTGGGTTCATCTCCTCCGTTAAATACTTAGTAAATTAATTTTAAATATCATTACATCTCTCAGATTAGTCACGGCATTTTCACCGTACTCGACAGTTGCAGAGTCTCCGACTCTTCCCTTTCAATCTTCGGAGGGTTGTTACACTCGAAGCATAGCTCCTCCGTTGGATTGGGTGGACCCCTTTCCGCTCCATCTTTTTTCTACGTAAAATTTGAAGCATCGAGGATTCAATTATTATGATAATAAATTAGTTACAATCAATGCAAAACATTACACTTGAAACTCCCCATCAATTTCTATTCTCCTGTATCCCAGCATATCTTGCACAACCCATTTTGTGACAGGATGATTCTATAACCTTATTTCTTTATCACTTAAATTTCTGAAATTATTGCATTCTCTATGCCCTACCGTGCCTCATGCATCCTCGTTCACCACCCCTGTCACACGAATTCCCCCTCATCACTACTGGTATTTGTTATGCTGCCTTTCCGTCCTCTCTAACTTATGACTGTGAGGAGAAGAATATGACACAAACAAGTCATTTACATGCTACGCATGAGCTTCGGAGTGACCTCATATGGTCTTTTTTTTTTTTTTTCAAAAAGTAATAGAATATATACATAAACCAAAAATAAATTAATTTGGCATCAACATAAAATCAATTTAGTATACGTTTCTCTTAGTCTCATATATTCTTTGAATTGTTTAACATTTCAGAATATCAAATTTCATAGTGTGATTTACAAAATCTTACCTTCTTGAATTTTGAGTTTTATTTAGCGTGCATATGCACCTGCACTTCATCTAATGTGAATGAGAAGGCCTAAGCAGAGAGCATCATCGAACAAGCATAACCTTGGCCACATAATTGACTAAGGAATACCATTACACTCAAAAGAGTTACAATACAACTTCGGGTGATTGAATAGTTGTAATTACACAGGATGATCGAGTAGTAACCCACAAATTTACAGCCAGGTGCTACAGTTCGATTTCAGGATGTACCAAAGGGCACAGCCTCATACTTCTACCACCGCCTCGAGTGCTTGGAAGATGTCGGTGCGGGTAACCATCCCTGGGTAGTAGCTAAGAGTGTCAGCTGTTAACTAATAATCAAAACAAAAAAAGAACTACATGCACATTGATGCTTATGAAATTAGATTGTCGAGATTTTGGATGAACAAGGTAAATGCTGCACCTTTCACTGCAAAAAAAAAAAACCCATGGACATAGGCATGGTACTTAACTACCTTGCATTGTGAAAATAATAAATGTCTCGGCAATTATAATGACCTCGTTTACCATTCTTTCAAATCTCACCTATAACTTGTCTTTCCTCATTAAGGACTGGAATCCTATGGATCTTCTTCTTGAGCATCAGCACTGCAGCATCTGCATAATAATGTGACTGAAAAACTAAGAACTTTAACTGCGATTACAAACCAATGTTGGCGAAAGGACCAAGTGTACTCAGAAATTACCCATGACAGTCTTATCAGGAGTCAGGGTGATAGCAGGAGAGGACATGACTTCACGCACCTTTGACCCTAGCTGCAGGCGATGATGCATGGTATGAACCCAGGTACGGGAAGCAGTATAGTGGAAACACCAACGCATACCCAAGAGGGAACGATGATAAATGAAAAATTCAACGAGGAATCCTACAGAACGACACCGAACTACACAACCAAGGAAGCTAGTTCATCTATTTTACATACAAAGACTATCGAAGATTATATAACACTTTACTGCAGTAGCAATCTGTTTCTTCCTGTATTTATGAGCTATTGATAAGAAGCATATTCGAGAGCCAGAAGGAAAAAAATAGAAGTATACAAGAAAAGCAATCCAAAATACCATCTAGAAACCCAAAAAACTACTCCAGGAATCCTTTTCATCATTGGATTGAGTGTTAACCAAGGTTACCACATTGCAAGCTTAGGCAAATCCAAGAGCTTGAAGGATTGAGTCAAATTGCTGTCACATACTCTGAAGTGCAACTTGATAAGCTCTCGTCACTTCGGAATTTGACATTCCTATCCAGAACAAAGCATCTCCGTTAATGGCATGGACTGCAAATTTTGCTCCCATTTCCTCTGAGTATTATTGTAACTGTAGGATTTATTCCCGCCTCTCTTAGTGGTTATAGAAAACTAAAAATCATAATAGGCCAGGGGCAAAAATGAACTATTCCTAATTCCTGTTGTTGTAGAAAGGTTTAGTGCATTGTACCTCAGACTAAGGATGCAGTTTTGCAATAGCTATGATCCAATCATTATATAAAAAAAACCCTACTGCAATGTTTATCATATCACAATTTTTTTCTCCAACTGCAACCCCAGCATGCTTCAACATGCACAACTCTTTAATACATCATTAACCAGGTTCATCGTCAGTATTTCATTTCCAAATGGATTACATATCCTGTATCATATGTAATTCACAGCCCCACAACAAATCTTCTTCAGCTTCCTCAGCCTCCCCTTCTATAAGCTACAATCATTCCTATCCTAAATTTTATCAGTCTCCCAACCTGTCATCTCCAAAAATTTGCATATCATTCAACCAGAATAAACCATGCAAAAACACTGAACACTTTGGCTGGCCAGACGTGTGGTATCAAAGAAAGAATCCCTCATGCCCCACTAACATGCATGCCTAATTCCCCCGAGTTCCTTTAAACTTTCTACATAAGGATCAAGAAAGCCTTTCTCAGCCTTCTGGCTAACATCAGGTGCAAAGTAAAGAAAGCTAAAAGCAACCTTGCTCTAACTTCTTTGAGCTCCGAAAGAACCAATCAGCTTATGGAAACAATATGTTCCATCTAGTCTGTCCTTGGTGTCCCACTGTCTTATAACCTATATAACATAACTTCTGCGCTGCTCAAACTTTCTAGTGCCAAGCAACTGACAAGTTTACTTTACTATCATCAAGATGTAAGTTTCACACATCTTAGTCCACCAACAGCAACTGATTCATCAAATAGAACCTGGAAGAGAGGATTGAGGAGCAACAGGGAAAGATTTCTGGGGCAGCAGTCTATACTGATCATCACTTTCCATCTCTATGTTCATAGCAAACAAACGCTGTATACATTAAGGAGGTTTACATATGGGCTGAATCTCTTCTCATTGTTCTCAATCAACCCCATTAGGAATGCCAGATCAAATCTTCGACATGGCTAACGAATGATGTCAAGAACAACACGTTTCACTCGTTTCTTGTTCACGGCAGTTCCTTGCACCAAAGAGAATGGGCACCAGAGATGGCACCACAAGCAGCATCTCACGGCCTCCCAGACCCATATGAAAAGATACCCACCTTGTACACCCGGCCATATTCCAGAACTTAAGCATAAAGCGATTGAGGGCCAAAAGAAAAGCATGTTCACTTTCTTTCTAATGTTCCCCAAAACAAATTAAAACAGTATCTCAACAGGAACTTACTGTATGGAACCCAAGCACAGCCATCTATATCAAACTGGTTGCTTGAAGCAGGCATATCGACAACTGCGAACTATTGCAGCCTAAACCCGGAAAAAAATGCGCGACGAAGAAACTGGAGAAAGCGATGCCCTTCCTATGCTTCTCGGAGGATAGAGAGGGAGCGAGACACTGACCCCCTGTGGAGCTTTAGCCTTGTCCGTCTTGGAGATGACCCCGACGCATCTGAGTTCATCATCTATCACGGGCAGCCCCGAGACGAACTCGAAATGGTGGTCGATCTCCTCCAGAGTCTGATCAGCAGTCGCTGCCCGGATCTTGGCGGACATCACATCCCCCAGCAGCGACGACGGCTTCATCTGCCGCCAGAAAGAACCATCCAACTCCACATCAACGCACCAAACCAAACAAGAAGCGACGCTAACAAGTCCAAAGCATGAACAAAAAGAAGAGAGCGAGAAGGGGAACAACCTGGTCTTTAAGGATCTGGGGCTCGAGGTATGCCCGGAGGTCGTCGTAGCTGAGGAGGGAGAAGTTCTCCGGCCACTCACCGGAGATGATCCCCTCGGGGTTCTCATCGAGCTCGACCCGGTCGTCCGTCGTCGAGCGCGCCAACACCATCCTCTGCGCCCTCCACCCGCTCCTCTCGCCGGCGTTGCGGAGGACCTCGGAGGAGGGGAGCTTCCAGCTACCGCCGGTGGCCAAAGCGATCGATCTGGCGGCGGCGGCGGCGGCGTCGTTCCAGAGAGGTGTTGCGGAGCGGGGAGGGGAGGGAAGGCTTCCATGGAGAAGGTTCGGGGAGCCGCAGGCCGCCATGGCCGCTGCTTCGCAGGGGTGGGTGGCGGTGGAATCGGAGTGGACTCGCCTTGGACTCGGAGTTGAACACGGTGGCGGAGGCAATGTATCCAGCGGCCTCGCTTTTGTTCTCCTTGAAGCCGGGATCTGGGCACCGTTGTCGTGGCGCCACGTTCGTCACTTATCGCCCGCCACGAGGAAGCACAAAGGAAAAGGCCGCGTTGGTCGCGGTCGGAATGAGAGAAATGCCTATTGGGTGGTGATGTGATTCATAAGTCCACTAATGGCAGGGCGGGACCATGGGGCAGGAACGTTCGAGATCGTGCACGTGTGACGTTTCCGTTGCAGGGTCCCACCGGTTTTGTTCCCGGACAGTGGGACCACCTAAGGGACACGGTGTGGTTGCCGCGCCATGATGGCATCTTCGGATCAGGTCGATCTCGGATGCCTCCGGATTTTAGAACTTGCCGTTATCACACCGGATTTAACAGGTGTCGCGTCGTCATATCGTTGATTCGATGGACCTTTGTCCGCAAGTAGACCTCGGTGGCACACGTGTCAATCAGTAGGGTTGGCGACAAGAGAATGTAACCGAGTTAAGTAGCCGTTGGTCCATACCAATACCATTAACCATCCTTTTTTCCGTGGGAGCAAAATTACTGAACGGTGCCCCGCTATGGCTCAGAAAGGCACATCCCTTATTAGATAAAAAAAAACAGAATGGCTCTCTCTTATTAAGAGTGTCCACAGTTCAAATTCTATCTCTTATATGTGCATAATATGATATAATATTATGATAAATTAATTAGATCCCCTTGTTTTATTTTCTCGCTTTTTAAAAACACCTCACCTTCCTTTGCTTTTGCTGCTCCTCATTTGCCACATGTCCTTGACCCATATTTTATCCCATAAATAAAGATTGAATAGCATAATTAAACCAATAAAGAGTTAAGACGATAAAGTGATAAAATATATAAGGGCCACTTTGATAACAGAATAAGGGAGAATATGATGAGTTATTCTGCTTATTCACCTTTAACCTAGTTTGATAGTAGGGTTAAGTTATTTGGGGTCGATTAGGAATAAGATCATTATTTTAAGAGTAACTCATTCTGCCATTTCACATGGAATAAATTATTCTCAGGATAAGAATAAATTGTCAAACTCAAAAAAGATAAACCCAAGGAATAACTCACACTGACCCACCTCATATAACGTATCCTAACCTGTTATCGGGTTACGTATTAAATACTCCTCTTTTGTTGCAACAACGCCCCTTTATTCGGGTTAGTGTCACTTTGCTACGAAGATAAGCAACCGACGGAATGCGTGTCGTTTTGTATCAAACAGGCCCTATTAGAACACCCCCTTACCCTGCCCTCTTGCCTTTGCTCCTCCCTACCTAGTGCACCATGTTAGTTAATTTTAGTCACTTAAGACTCTAGATGCATAAATACTTTGTCACTTTGTCACTTGAATAGTTGATCCTTTTAAAGAATAATATGTAGTTTAGTGTCACTCTATACTTTATCACTTTACTCACAAGGAGGTTTTGTAGCTTCTTCAAGTTATTTTTGTTGATGTCATTTATACGAGCGTTTCTTAAAGAATTTGCCTTTGTATCTGGGTTTCCAAAAAGATTTTCTAAATTTGTATCGTTTATAGAGTCGATATCTATAAGATTTGTTTGATTGTGTCTTTTTATCAAATATTTTAGAATAATGATATTTTTTGTGTTTTTTATATCGTTTGTAATATTTGGATTTGTAACATCCATATTCTTTGGATACAAAGTATTATTTATCACATCATTTAATACTAAGGTTAATTGGGTATCTAAAATTGGTGAGGTTTGAATGAGAATACTCATTTCATTTGTCATCGATCTATTTTCTTTTTCATTTCTTCAGTAGATTCTGTGCAATCTAGATCAAGATAATTTTTATTGATTAGTCCAGAAGTTTTTTATTCTCGTAATAAATCTTGTAGATCTTGTTGTTTTTGTACAGGTGTATGAGATTTAGACATATGAGGATGTGGATGAGGCATTGGTGGTGCTTAAAGAATAGTAGACTATGTTTTCTCTAGCTTTGATTTGGCATACCTGATTTTGTTAGAAATTTTGATTCATTTGGAGAATGTTGTATTTTACGAATTTCTTCAAATTTCTTTATATTTACGACTATGTCTAAACTATATTCATGTTCTTCCGTGTCTTCAATGGTTATATCTTTGATAATTTCTTTACCTTTAGTATACTTATGCTATACTTCTGATATCTTTCAGACTCAAATAGATTCTGCTCTAGAAGCTCTTCAAGAGGCATTGATTGAAATCCAATTAAAACGCATTATTATTGATGCTGAAGAAGCACTCATTAAAACAAAAATTGAAAAATTATCCAAAAAAGTCTCTACTTCATCTACACCACGATCACATTCACATGAGCCTACTCCACCTGAGTCAAAGCCCAAATTAGAAAAATCAGAAAAAGTAGAAACATCACAAGAAAAACCAATGCTCACCCTTAAACCCACCTATAGTAAAGCCGTCACTATGACAGAAACTGCTTCCATCAACAAATTAACACTACTAAATAAAATCAAAATCTTTGAAACTAAAAAATCCTTTCTCAAAGAAGAAACAAAGACTACTATAAGTCAAGAAGTATGGATTGAAACAGAACAATTCTTACGAACTTTTGATGAAAAGAATCATCCATGGTTAGAAGTTCAGCATGAACAATACCTTACATATGCCAAAGTTTCAGGAACACCTAATCCAAATAAAGTTCAACTCTTATTTAATGCCAGACTCCTCAAAAAAATTGAACTAACTCATGAATTAAAAGAAATTTCCCTTTTACCCTATCAACTTTATAGAACACTCCAATATTTTCAAGTCCGAGCTAATATAAGAAAAGAAAAAATGAAACTACTTTTCATCTCTACAATTCCTGAATGGTATGAAGACAAATATTATCCTTCTTATCATTTTATCAAAATCATACGGATCAAACCATTTTTTAAACAACCACAAGAAATTACGCATGGCGCCTTAACTTCAGACTACATCTAAGAACGAAGACTCGACTCAATTATTCAAGTCATTAATGACTTAGCCAGAATTGATGCACTCTCGCAAATCAAGGTCAATTTCAGCAACGACACTCTGCTCTGCATATCCGGATACAGTTCTTTATTAGCACCAGAAGATGCAGCAAAAGTAACCTAATTTGAAGCACTCTTTTTGGACAACAAAACAAGCACTTTGTCGCATCTTCACTGAAGAAGTTACGAATCATTCTTGTCAAATATGCTTGAAGGAAGAAATAACAACAATGTTGGCACCGGCTTATTTTCTCGAATTAATCGAGGATTAAGCATAGGGAAATACTGCCTAAATGGAGCAAAACGGCACATCGCCAAAGTTGCTCTACCAGTCGAGTTGTGCTCGGAAATCGAGACGTGTCACCGGGTCAAGCGGCGCAACATAACAACCGGGCATCGGCCCCGAGCAAATGGCACTATGCCAGCCAGTTTCTCGACAACCGGGTCAGTTTCTGGATTCGGGACAACCTGCCGTACCTTACAGCACTCTGTGAAGATTCGGGGATCACCCCCAGACACCCTGCATACGGTATTATACCGCCGACGCTTCAACAACCGAGTTAACTCGAGACTCAGAACAGCCTGCCGCATCAGGCGACTCTTCGCCGAGGAGCGAGGGTCACCCCGTGTAACGACCCGAGAATCCGATTACCGGGAAGGCCCGATAACCCGAGACTCGCACCGCCGCCCACGAGCCGGGAGGGCTCGGAAGGGCTAAAAGGAGTGTGGAGGCACAAAGAGATAGGAAATAAAACATGACAATCAACAACAACAAGCTGAAACAAAGAACAACTACAGCTACAACAGAGTCCAGTCCAACAGAAAGTACAGTCTAAAGCAGTAAAGCGTACCACATGCCAAGTGAACACTCGACCCGGCAAGCTGGCAACTGATAACCTCCGCTCCGCACCCTCGAACCTCGAGGAAGAACCGCCACACCTGAAAAGCAGGGAATGAGTCTCCAAACAGAGACTCAGCAGGGATCCCGCGGAACCCCAACCGGAAACAACGGCGGTAGCGGAAAGGAAGGCTACGAGAGCAACCGCAACAGCAGGAACAGCAAACCCGGTGGCTGGTCGAAACCCGGCACTACAACTACTACTACTGTACCAAAAACACCCCCCGACCTCACGGTCGAGGCTACCGAACTACACTAGCACCGCTTATCGAAGTAAAAACCCACGGCAACCACGCCGTAGAGCCATGTCCCCCAGACACAGCCTACCTGGACACGCTGTCCAAGGTGCAACCCCGACCATCCGATCGCGGGTATCGCATAACAAGACACAACCTCGGTAGAGCCACTAGCACTAGTCCCACGGCGCGAAAACCAACACACGCGCCGCGGCGAAACAACCGAAACACAACGGTCGACACGACCGAAAACCCGAAGGTCGAAGTCACGGAAACTGACAGTCTATCACTCCCAACTCGACAGGTGTACCTCCCACTAGAAGCACAGCCGGTAGCGTCCCCTGACGTCTTACACCGCGCCGCAGGTGAACTGCCTGACGTGGTAGCGCCTACCAAAGGCACGAACACCGAACAAGTAACCACAAACAAGTGACTAGCTGGGGTCACGCCCGTCGACGTGGGTCCAACCGCCCCCAACCACGTGTGCACACACAGACCGTGCGTCCCTGGTCTGGCCCTCTGACCGGTTTTCCCCTCAGCCGGACTCTGGCTGCAAGACGTGGGGCCCGACGGCAACCGGTCCACAAACCGCCTCTAAGGGTAAGCCCGTACACCACTCCCTGGTGCGACCGGTACCGCGTACTGGTAGGCTACGACTAGTGGAGGGTCACTGAAGGAGTAGACTCTCAAGTCACGGAAAACAACGTCCGCATCCGACGACGTACGGGGACCACCCCACGTACCGGCCCCGTCGCACGGTGACCACAGTCGGAGAAGAAACAGGACTCACAGTCCACGGGCCGCACGCTCAGCCACGCAGAAACGCCGAAAACACGGTTCCCAAGGCAGCTCACAGGCCGCCGCACCAAATCCCACTCTCAGGGAAAGGCGGGAACCCTCCAGCCCCAGGCTGGGCAACTGGACTCGCAGTCCAAGGCCACACGCATGGCCCACGCGGAAAGCACAGAAGCATGATTCCCAGGGCAACGCACAAGCTGCCACGCCGGTAACTGGACTCACAGTCCAAGGCCAACCACATGGCCCACTCGGGAATCATCTTCCAGGAAAACTAACGGCATGCGGGGGAGACCCCACCGCACACCCACCGACACACGGTGACTCGGTCTAACGTAACACGAAAGCCCGACACGCGAGAAGTCACCCGGACTCTCAAACCCACGGGCACGCTAAACGAGATAACACGGTCCTCCAGACACCCTCAAAACACGGATACAGAATCCCATGGGTGTCTGTCACTCACGAGACCGCAAGTCGACCACTGGGTCCCAACCGGGTCGACCGGGGACCCACACATCGCGGAACAAGGCGGAGAACACAAAAACTCGCCTCGGTGCAACACAACGCCTGACGGTCTAGCCCTAGACCGTCACAAGGCTGTAATGGTCTAGGCGGGACCGTCACATCCACCTGGCGGCCTAACGCAGGCCGTTACACGGCCCATAGGAACACAAGATGTAACACGCTTGGCTCAGCACGTTACACAAATGTAACGCGCCTGCCCTGGTGCGTCACGCGCGCCTCACGCTCCCAGCGTGAAAACGGGATGTAACGCGCCTGCCCCAGCGCGTTACACGAATGTAACGCGCCTGGTCCAGCGCGTTACACACACAGACACCCAATCGGTCAAACGACAACGGTTGGAACACCCCTGACGGCCCACCCCAGGCGCGTCACGCGTATGTAACGGTCCATCGGGGGCCGTTACACCCCCAGCCCTCAGCTGGGTAACAGGGGATGTGACGCACCCACCCAGGCGCGTCACACGGCTGTGGCGGTCTATCGTGGGACCGTCACGCCCACGAACGCCAAAGCCAAAAGCCAAGGGAATGTAACGCCCCTGCCCAGGCGCGTTACACGCATGTAACGGTCACTGGAGTGACCGTCACACCCTCCCGAGAACGTTACGGCGGGAAACCAACCAAAACACCGATCCACGCCCCGATCACCCCCGGGTGATGGGGAAACAAAGGGGAATCCATCCCCAAGCCCCTAGGCATGCATCTAAACCCCTGGATCGGCCAAAAACGCCGTAAAACGAGAGATCGGCCCACAAGCCCTAAAACATGGGTTTTGCCCAAAAAACCCCGATTCCACCCGCTCGGCTCACCACGGCCTACGAAACTCGCGGGAAAGGAAGTGCACGAGTTGTGGGTCCATCTCCCTACCTCCACCGAAGATTTCGCGCACAGTGGATGCCGATCCACGAAGAAACGCCTCCGAAACCCCACCGGTGCCTCCACGCCCGTGAACCGGCTCACCACTCGCCACCGCCTCGTCCCTCGACCCGTCCTCGCCATCCCTCGTCCCACGGGCCTCGCCACCTCGCCCCCATCTCTTCTCCGTCGGCCGCCGGAGAAGAGAGGGAGAGAAGAGAGAGCATGAGAAGGGAGAGAGTGAGGAAGAGAGAATGAGGGGAAGAGAGAGAGTGGGGGTTTATATAGGAAAATCCAAAAAATCAGGAAAATTCCAAAAAAATAGAAAAATGCACCTCCTCGAACCTCGCGACGCGCTGATCACAACGGTACCACTCGCGCCCAGGTGAACGGCCCGGTTCACCCGCAACGAGGTTCCGAAGGAATTTCCGAAACACACAACGGGAATCGGAAAACATACGCGGAAAGGCCGCGAAGCTCTTCCGGCCTCCGAAACGACTCCGGATCGCACCGATCGGAACACGAAAGATGTCCGAAACGAAATTCCGGACACAACGGAGTCGAATACTCCAAGAAACCAGATCCGGGACCCGAGAAGAAGGATCCGAAAAACCTGGGGCATTACACCCCTCCCCCCTTAAAGGAATTTCGTCCTCAAAATTCAGGACCAAGCACAAAGTCACAGGGGAAGAACACTGAACGAACTAACACGCTGTCAGAGCCCCAGTACATAAAACCTCGATCCTCACGAAAACACCAATCCTGAGGGACACAGCCAGACTTACAATCACAAACAACACCTCCCTCCTCACGCCGAGCACACTGGCCAACAGAGCCGGCATATACCAAAGGGCACAGTCCGGCATCACCTCAGACAACGCGAGAATCCACCATGGTGTCGCAGCCACAATCTCACTCACCGAGGAATCACAACCCTCGTCACGAGAAACAGCTACTGATCCATCCAATGGTCAGCAGACAAATCGCACATCAGCTTCACAACCAGCTGACAGGTCGCACACCCTCCTCAAGGGAGCAACCAAAATAGAGCCTCTACCAGCTCAAGCAGTCCTCTCAACAGACCGCAACCAGCTCATCGGCTCAACACCAAGAAACACTCCACGCATGGCAAGCCGAAAGCCGGACATAACACTGTGCCAACTCTTGTCAGAAGATAAACTTCGACAAAGCCCAGATCCCATCCGGAAAGGCACATCACAGAAACGACCACCAAAGGTCTCGCTGGCACATGGCTCTCGCCACGCTCGAGCCCCGACAACCAGCATCTTCTGTCTGTGAAAAGACCATCCACTGGTCGCCAGATACACGTCAACGGGAAACCTCCACCGGCCCAACAGGCACGATCCAACTCACAGCAGGTCATCCGCTGACTCACACATAGACCAATGCCACATCTCGAGCTGCACTCCTCTCGGACTCCGCATCCGAGCTCGAACATCGCACCAACTCGACCCTCTCGGGGAGCACGATGAAACCAAATGACAGATCATGGTGCCTGCAGTCATCACCTCGGTCGACTCAGACTCACAGGGGAACCACCCCATGCTGGTCACCAAACCAGGGATAACCATTGCGACACCAACGTCCTATCAAGGACCACCATCCGACGCCAATCTCACAAAAGGCCTCCGCCCACAGGCGTCACTCCTCCATCTGGTCTCATCAAATCCTTCGATCAATCCAAGTGGACACCTGCCAATCCCGATTCCGCCCTTACCATAGAGCCACGGGACACCACCTGAACAAAGCTCACGGGTCCCCAAAGCAACAAACATCTCACCGAGGTCGGCTATGAGACTAGCCTTACCAGTCACTCACAGCTACCAACAGGAACCCACAGCCTGCCAGAGATCACTTCTCCAAAAATGATCTCATCCGAGGACACGACTGAGAACACAAGTCGGGCACCAGGCCACCTACTCTGACCAACACGTCCTCGACCATCGTCAGGTGACATCCTCAACAACCCCATCCAGGTCCAACACCGACGCCTGACACGGCTTCCAACACAGGAACATGGTACTCATGCAGCACACTAGCCAGCACATCCCCCAACACTCCATCCAGCCAGTGCCAACAACTATAATACCTCGAGCAACGGCACGGCAACAACACGTTTCACACCGAGGAACCAATCCTCCAATGCTCAACGCAATCTCAGGAATCCGCCCGTAGCAACCAACGCTACGATCCTGAACCAATGGGTCACAAGCCCACCACGCTTCCGCTGCGCACTCTGATCCGCGCGCACAGCCGAGAAAGCGAACACCGCCCAACCAGCACTCGTCCTTCCGGAACAGCGCCAGTACCCTCACACGACAAGGGAATGGGCACGACTTCTCACAGGCAACCGCCTTGCCAAGACAAGGAGCACGTCTCGCACGGACTTCATGGCACACAAGGCCAACCAATCCGGGCACCCAATGCAAGACGACGAACCTTAGCCCAACACAATCTCTCCAACCAAAGGGGAGACCAAACGCACTTCCGACCAACGGAAGAACTCCACGCTCGACCTGACCTCGAACCTCGCGCATGCTGGAAACAGCACCATCCAGCACCAAGGAAAACCATCGCTTCCATCAGGTCAGCGCCTCCGACACACTCGGCGAGTGTCACATCGAACCATAATCACAGCATCTCTCGATGCACCTCCGCTACAATTCCTTGAACTGCAACACGCCACGCCAAGACCTGCAACACGAGCCATAATCGACAATCGCCGATGCTCACCCTCGAGTCCCGAAACTCACCGTGGAGCCTTCACATCTCAAGCCAACTCCAAGGCGAACACAACCCAATCGCACACAAGAGCGCAGGAGCAAGACTTACTGGGACACCACAGCCCAATCTTACCTCAAAATCCACAAAACAACCGGGACCGACACGTCATTTCTGACACCACAGAGCACGACAAGGACATCAGGCTCGACGAAACAGCAGCTCACCGAGAAGATCTTCCGCTCACCCGAGCACACTTCTCGATCAGAGCACCCGCTCTGCCACCTTAAACCACGACCAGAACACCTCAGGGGCTGGATAAACCTCAAGCTGGAGTGGCCAAAATCGACAGCAGCTCCCTCAGAGCACGCTCACGGCCACTTAACCACGAAAAATCCTCTCCAGCCACCTGACCACGCTGCAGGTTCCTCGAACGCAGCACCGCAGCAACGCACCTGCCGACAACCTCTGCCCAACGCAGCACAACCAGGGCCACAACCGATGAGGGAGAAGGCTCTCAACCTCAATCCTTAGACCCCATGCTGGCACGAAAGCCGCGGACAACAACCACCTTCACAGCGCCACACAGCGCACTCAAGCTCTCAAGCGAGAAACTAGGCGGAAAGCGAACACAAAACCCTAAGCCAGCTGCCGACTGTACTGGACCTTATGGACTCTGATCACTGCAATATCTCGAATTCCTATGTACGCCCACAACCACCGCTCTGATACCAGCTGTAACGACCCGAGAATCCGATTACCGGGAAGGCCCGATAACCCGAGACTCGCACCGCCGCCCACGAGCCGGGAGGGCTCGGAAGGGCTAAAAGGAGTGTGGAGGCACAAAGAAATAGGAAATAAAGCAGGACAACCAACAACAACAAGCTGAAAGAAAGAACAACTACAGCTACAACAGAGTCCAGTCCAACAGAAAGTACAGTCTAAAGCAGTAAAGCGTACCACATGCCAAGTGAACACTCGGCCCGGCAAGCTGGCAACTGAGAACCTCCGCTCCGCACCCTCGAACCTCGAGGAAGAACCGCCACACCTGAAAAGCAGGGAATGAGTCTCCAAACAGAGACTCAGCAGGGATCCCGCGGAACCCCAACCGGAAACAACGGCGGTAGCGGAAAGGAAGGCTACAAGAGCAACCGCAACAGTAGGAACAGTAAACCCGGTGGCCGGTCGAAACCCGGCACTACAACTACTCCTACTGTACCAGAAAACACCCCCGATCTCGCAGTCGAGGCTACCGAACTACACTAGTACCGCTTACCGAAGTAAAAACACACGGCAACCACGCCGTAGAGGCCTGTCCCCCGGACACAGCCTACCTGGACACGCTGTCCAAGGTGCAACCCCGACCATCCGATCGCGGGTACCGCACAACAAGACACAACCTCGGTAGAGCCACTAGCACTAGTCCCACGGCGCAAAAACCAACACACGCGCCGCGGCGAAACAACCGAAACTCAACGGTCAACACGACCGAAAACCCGAAGGTCGAAGTCACGGAAACTGACAGTCTGTCACTCCCAACTCGACAGGAGTACCTCCCACTAGAAGCACAGCCGGTAGCGTCCCCTGACGTCTTACACCGCGCCGCAGGTGAACTGCCTGACGTGGTAGCGCCTACCAAAGGCACGAACACCGAACAAGTAACCACAAACAAGTGACTAGCTGGGGTCACGCCCGTCGACGTGGGTCCAACCGCCCCCAACCACGTGTGCACACACAGACCGTGCGTCCCTGGTCTGGCCCTCTGACCGGTTTTCCCCTCAGCCGGACTCTGGCTGCAAGACGTGGGGCCCGACGGCAACCGGTCCACAAACCGCCTCTAAGGGTAAGCCCGTACACCACTCCCTGGTGCGACCTGTACCGCGTACTGGTAGGCTACGACTAGTGGAGGGTCACTGAAGGAGTAGACTCTCAAGTCACGGAAAACAACGTCCGCATCCGACGACGTACGGGGACCACCCCACGTACCGGCCCCGTCGCACGGTGACCACAGTCGGAGAAGAGACAGGACTCGCAGTCCACGGGCCGCACGCTCGGCCACGCAGAAACGCCGAAACACGGTTCCCAAGGCAGCTCACAGGCCGCCGCACCAAATCCCACTCTCAGGGAAAGGCGGGAACCCTCCAGCCCCAGGCTGGGCAACTGGACTCGCAGTCCAAGGCCACACGCATGGCCCACGCGGAAAGCACAGAAGCATGATTCCCAGGGCAACGCACAAGCTGCCACGCCGGTAACTGGACTCACAGTCCAAGGCCAACCACATGGCCCACTCGGGAATCATCTTCCAGGAAAACTAACGGCATGCGGGGGAGACCCCACCGCACACCCACCGACACGGTGACTCGTCTAACGTAACACGAAAGCCCGACACGCGAGAAGTCACCCGGACTCTCAAACCCACGGGCACGCTAAACGAGATAACACGGTCCTCCAGACACCCTCAAAACACGGACATAGAATCCCATGGGTGTCTGGCACTCACTAGACCGCAAGTCGACCACTGGGTCCCAACCGGGTCGACCGGGGACCCACACATCGCGGAACAAGGCGGAGACACAAAAACTCGCCTCGGTGCAACACAACGCCTGACGGTCTAGCCCTAGACCGTCACAGGGCTGTAACGGTCTAGGCGGGACCGTCACATCCACCTGGCGGCCTAACGCAGGCCGTTACACGGCCCAAAGGAACGCAGAATGTAACGCGCCTGGCCCAGCGCGTTACACAAATGTAACGCGCCTGCCCATCGCGTTACACGGATGTAACGCGCCCGCCCTGGCGCGTTACACGGCCTCACGCTCCCAGCGTGAAAACGGGATGTAACGCGCCTGCCCCAGCGCGTTACACGAATATAACGCGCCCGCCCTGGCGCGTTACACGCGCTGACCCCCAACGGTCAGGAAGACAACGGTTGAAACGCCCCTGACGGCCCACCCCGGGCGCGTTACACGCATGTAACGGTCCGTCGGGGGCCGTTACACCCCCAGCCCTCAGCTGGGTAACAGGGGATGTGACGCACCCACCCAGGCGCGTCACACGGCTGTGGCGGTCTATCGTGGGACCGTCACACCCACGAACGCCAAAGCCAAAAGCCAAGGGAATGTAACGCCCCTGCCCAGGCGCGTTACACGCATGTAACGGTCACTGGAGTGACCGTCACACCCTCCCGAGAACGTTACGGCGGGAAACCATCCAAAACACCGATCCACGCCCCGATCACCCCCGGGTGATGGGGAAACAAAGGGGAATCCATCCCCAAGCCCCTAGGCATGCATCTAAACCCCTGGATCGGCCAAAAACGCCGTAAAACGAGAGATCGGCCCACAAGCCCTAAAACATGGGTTTTGCCCAAAAAACCCCGATTCCACCCGCTCGGCTCACCACGGCCTACGAAACTCGCGGGAAAAGAAGTGCACGAGCTGGGGGTCCATCTCCCTACCTCCACCGAAGATTTCGCGCACCGTGGACGCCGATCCACGAAGAAACGCCTCCAAAACCCGCCGGTGCCTCCACGCCCGCGAATCGGCTTCACCGCGCCCTCGAGCCTCGATCCTCGACCCATCCTCGCCGTCCTCCTCGCCCGCATCGCCCCGCCTCGCCCCCGCCTCGGTCCGTCGGCCGCCGGAGAGGAGAGAGTGTGAGGAGAGAGTGGGAGAAGAGAGAGAGGGTGAGAGTGAGAAATGAGAGGAAGAGAGAGGGTGGGGGGTTTATATAGGAAAATCTAAAAATTGGGAAAATTCCAAAAAATAGAAAAATACACCTCCTCGAACCTCGCGACACGCTGATCACAATGGTACCACTCGCGCCCAGGTGAACGGCCCGGTTCACCCGCAACGAGATTCCGAAGGAATTTTTGAAACCCACACCGGGAATCGGAAAACACACGCGGAAAGGCCGCGGAGCTCTTCCGGCCTCCGAAACGACTCCGGATCGCACCGATCCGAACACGAAAGATGTCCGAAATGAAATTCCGGACACAACGGAGTCGAATACTCCAAGAAACCAGATCCGGGACCTAAGAAGAAGGATCCGATAAACCCGGGGCATTACACCCTAACCACCAGATAAACAGCATCATCATGTCGACGCCCTAGTCACCGGGCCCAAGCAAGGGTCCTAACCAGCTAGCCGCGACCTGTGGCAACATCAGCAGTCGATCGGGCCCACCTCCGATCACTCAGTTTGCGGGTTTACCCGCGTTCAACACAGCTACCCGAGCCGACCCGGGGGCACCCCGACTACAAGCCACGCCATGTGGCACCCAACAATGAGGCTGGGGTCTACCCCCGAGTCGCCTCCCTCTAGCCCTTTGAAGTCAAAGGAAGACCCACATGGGACCAACCACAAGCTTCAAGAGCTCACAACACCCGTATACAGCCCACACACACGCGTCGGGAATTTTCCCGAGCACCTGGTGGACGCGTATGCTCCAGGCATTCTACAACAAGTCTGAGCCCAACTCTGGACTCCCAGCAACTCATCGCATCATGCACCACCATCATGCGCCCTCGCACGTGGATCGACCTGCGCGGTCAGGTCGCGCGAAAAATCTCTATTTTGTAACAGGTCAAACCCTCAGTCAAATCCCAATCTAACCCTCAGTTAAACCACATTCAAACCCGCGGTCAAACCCGCCTAAACCCCGCTGGGGGGGGGGGGGGGTTTACGCGGACCTGCTCACCCCCCTTGGCTGGTCTGCGTAAACCCCCATTCAATTAAAAAAAATTTAAGTTTTCAAAAAAGAAAAAACCAGAACCGGCCCGCCTAAACCCCCCCTGGGGTGGGGTTTAGGCAGACCAGCCTGGGCCCCCAGGCTGGTCCGCCTAAACCCCCTGAGGGGGGGTTTACGCGGACCAGCTCACCCCCTGGGCTAGTTCGCGTAAACCCCTTCCCCCTCTCTCTCAGCCCGTGTAACCCCAAGCACTATTCACTTGGGTTTACGTGGACCAGCTCACCCCCCTTAGCTGGTCCGCGTAAACCCCCTATGACCCTTCATCTTCCCCTATAAAATCCCCCTAGGGGCTCAATGGAAGGAGAGGAGAGGATACATGCATCAAGGCTTTCGGTGATCTCCAAGCTTCAAGTGGCTCCAGGCAACGAGCAAGGAGAATTGTGTGTGGGTGACTTGGTCGTCGGCTAAGGACGCCGAGGGTATGTCGCGTGTACTTCCCTCACACGGTGTTCTGCTATGACACACAAGTCTACCCCCGCCGCGTGTGTGACGTTATGACAAGGGTGAACGCCCGCTCATGCCGGGACTTCCCCTCGCGTGCCCGTCGACCGCAACTACGCACACACTATGACGTCACGCTTCCCCGTAGTCACGAGGCCACATCCGACCGCTCGACTCGAGCCATGATCGACCCTCGCCCAGACACCAGCCCGATGCTTTCTCCGGCTTTGCAGTCATAGCCCCTCGTTTGGCCAAGCGAACATGGCCCGTGCCACGAGAGGGACCCTCTGTGAAACACGTGGATATCCGCCTTATCCAGCATTGACCCGGGGACCGACCCACCCGTCGGAATTGTCCCGCGGCTTGCGCCCATTGTACACCGGACACCCCGGCCCATTTGTAAAGCCAACGTGGCTCTCATATAGCATGAAACCAGTTGAACACACGTACCGATACTCGGGCCTCAGCCTCTTCACGGCGCTCGCCTCCTTCAGTCACAACGGTGCCTTCGACACCCGACTGCCAGTCACACCGGGCCCCGAGCATGACCATCTAGGTCTCCCAACTGCCAGCAACTCCAGTCACAATGCTGGCGTCGGCACCCGACTACCTAGCTACTTCAGTCACAACGATGCTCTCGACACCCGACTGCCAACAACTCCAGTCACAACGGTGCCCCCGGCACCCGACTGTCAGCTACTCCAGTCACATCGGGGCCCGCGACACTCGACCGCTCAACAACTCCAGTCACATTGGTGCCCCCGGCACCCGACTGCCAGCTACCCCAGTCACAACGGTGCCCCCGGCACCCGACCGCCATCTACTCTAGTCACATCGGGGCCCGCGACACCCGACCGCTCAACAACTCCAGTCACAATGGTGCCCCCAGCACCCGACTGCCAACTACCCCAGTCACAACGGTGCCCCCGGCACCCGGCGCCAGCTGCCCTAGTCACAACGGTGCCCCCGACACCCGACTACCCAGCTAGTTCAGTCACAACGGTGCCCCCGACACCCGACTGCCAACAACTCCAGTCACAACGGTGCCCCCGGCACCCGATTGCCAGCTACTCCAGTCACATCAGGACCCGCGACACCAGACCAATCAACTTCGCCCGCACAACAGTGCTCACGGCACCCCTACTGCCCCAACCTCGACACTGTCTCATGTCGGGAATACATTGTGACGCCTCTTGGGCGCCATCCTGCTGAGTCACAGGTCCTCTGACGGACACTCTGTGCTGACACGGAACTATCCACATAATAATGCAATGACCTAGGGACCGTCATGAATGACGGAATTGTCCCGTGACTTGTAAGCAATTGTAATTGGGCTCTCATGCCCCCATATAAATGCCTTTCAAGGCATATAAGTCATGTAATCCAGTCAGGGAGCGGATCCCCCTCCTCGTCGGAACAAGTCTCTCCGCCCCCAGTTATCCCTGTTGTGTTACTGTTGCCCTATCGCTGTTGCACGGACTAAGCCCTCCCGACGTCGCGGCTCCCAGGGTCCCTGACTCTCTCTTTGACAGTAGAAACAAAGGTGTCCGAATTCATTCCGATGTAAAATAAACACCGGTTGCTTGCGACCGGTGGGGAAAGACGTCCAGTACACGAATCCCAATAATCATTTGCACACTCGCACCCATGGAACCCCTTCTATTCACGTGTCACCCGATCCCTCGAGCCACGTGCCGCGTCCTAGCGACGCTTCCCCGGTCAATCCTCGGTTCCATAGGTGATTGTCGAGAAATCGATTGGCACGCCCGCATTCCACCCAGCCATCCCTGTCCCAGTCTCCCAGAATGATGAACCATACGCCATCCCTTCCAGTACGTTCCTATCATTCTCTCTGCCTTCTTCTCAATACCCCGGAATCCCCGCGTGCCCAGTCAACATATCTCGACCTTCCGTAAAAGGTGAGTATACACCCCCACCGTGAGGACAAAACAACAAGTGACTCCCCGCGGTCGCAAACAAACAAACAGCAATTCAAAAGAAGGCCAACTAGCCACAAAATCAACAGAATGACAGCAAATCATTCCAGCTGTTCAACATCATCACGAAGCAATAATACAAGCAAAGCAAGCAAGCAAGAAGCAAATGCTACGAAGCCATCAAGTCAAATTCAAGAGACAGCACATCGAGCAATATCTCAAGAACAAGACAAGCAAGTTGCAAGCATCTTTGCTTTATGTCACATTCTACTTTATGTCGACATCAAGCAATGACTTGTCAAGCACCAAGCCAAAGAAGACATCAAATCAAGCTATGCATTATCAAGGGCATCTAGCTTTATGTCCTTGTCCTACTTTATGTCACCATCAAACATATTTATTTATGCAAAAGCCAAATGAGTCACCATTGTCTAGTCAGCATGAAAGAAACCTCTCATGAATTATTGAGCCCCGGAAAGCCATAATTCACAAGATTCTCTTTCCATCATATCAACCCTACATTATTGTATCCCACATTTCATGTACATATACATGTCATTTACATTTCATTTAGAGCTCTCCATGTCTATATAAGAGAGCTAGGACTCATTCGTAGAATCATCGAATCTCCAAGAATCCCCTACAACATCATATCCCCTAGTCATCCAAGTCCCAAGTCATCTAAGGAGGAAGATCTCCTCCTAGTCATCCAAGTCATTTAAGTTATTTCAAGCCGTCCTTCGGGACTTTATT
Source organism: Amorphophallus konjac (assembly GCA_022559845.1). NCBI lineage: Eukaryota > Viridiplantae > Streptophyta > Magnoliopsida > Alismatales > Araceae > Amorphophallus > Amorphophallus konjac. Next base: position 36,990,458 of record CM040123.1, read on the forward strand.
TATGAAATAAATTCTAATTTCCATTTATCTCTTTGCATAATGTTATTCTTTTACGTTATGAATCAAGAAGAGATCATTATGAATCAAGAAGAGATCACGAAGACAATACTAAAGAAATTCGCAAGTCCATCAACTCTGGAGGCTCTGATATCTCGAAGTAAGACCTAGGTGGGACAGTAGAGATTGAGCTTGAGCTCTGATAAATGAACGAATTCTTCTTATTTACCCTATCAACTTTATAGAGCACTCCAATATTTTCAAGTCCGAGCCAATACAAGAAAAGAAAAAATGAAACTACTTTTCATCTTTACAATTCCTAAATGGTATGAAGACAAATGTTATCCTTATTATCATTTTATCAAAATAATAAGGATCAAACCATTTTTCAAACAACCACAAGAAATTACGCATGGCGCCTTAACTCCAGACTACATCCAAAAATGAAGACTCAACTCAATTATTCAAGTCATTAATGGCTTAGCCAGAATTGATGCCCTCTCATAAATCAAGGTCAATTTCAGCAACGACACTCTACTCTGCACATCCGGATATAGTTCTTTATTAGCACCAGAAGATGCAGCAAAAGTAACTCAATTTGAAGCACTCTTTTTGGACAACAAACTCCAAGTCAGCAATACAACAAAACAAGCACTTTGTCGCATCTTCACTGAAGAAGTTATGAATCATTCTTGTCAAATATGCTTGAAGGAAGAAACAACAACAAACATCAATTCAAAAGTAGGCCAACTAGCCACAAAACCAAAAGAATGATAGCAAATCATTCCAGCTGTTCAACATCATCACAAAGCAATAATACAAGCAAACCAAGCAAGCAATAAGCAAATTCTACGAAGCCATCAAGTCAAATTCAAGAGAAAGCACATCGAGCAATATCTCAAGAACAAGACAAGCAAGTTGCAAGCATCTTTGCTTTATGTCACATTCTACTTTATGTTGACATCAAGCAATGACTTGTCAAGAACCAAGCCAAAGAAGACATCAAATCAAGCTATGCATTATCAAGGGCATCTAGCTTTATGTCTTTGTCCTACTTTATGTCACCATCAAGCATCTTTCTTTATGCAAAAGCCAAATGAGTCACCATTGTCTAGTCAGCATGAAAGAGACCTCTCATGAATTATTGAGCTCCGGGGAGCCATAATTAACAAGATTCTCTTTCCATCACATCAACCCTACATTATTGTATCCCACATTTCATGTACATGTACATGTCATTTGCATTTCATTTAGAGCTCTCCATGTCTATATAAGAGAGCTAGGACTCATTCGTAGAATCATCGAATCTCCAAGAATCCCCTACAACATCAAATCCCCTAGTCATCCAAGTCCCAAGTCATCTAAGGAGGAAGATCTCCTCCTAGTCATCCAAGTCATTTAAGTTATTTCAAGCCGTCCTTCGGGACTTTATTTATGAAATAAATTTCAATTTCAATTTATCTCTTTGCATAATGTTATTCTTTTACGTTATGAATCAAGAAGAGATCATTATGAATCAAGAAGAGATCACGAAGACGATACTGAAGAAATTCGCAAGTCCATCAACTCTGGAGGCTCTGATATCTCGAAGTAAGACCCAGGTGGGGCAGTAGAGATTGAGCTTGAGCTCTGATGAACGAACGAATTCTTCTTATTTACCCTATCAACTTTATAGAGCACTCCAATATTTTCAAGTCCGAGCCAATACAAGAAAAGAAAAAATGAAACTACTTTTCATCTCTACAATTCCTGAATGGTATGAAGACAAATGTTATCCTTCTTATCTTTTTATCAAAATAATAAGGATCAAACCATTTTTCAAACAACCACAAGAAATTACGCATGGCGCCTTAACTCCAGACTGCATCCAAAAATGAAGACTCGACTCAATTATTCAAGTCATTAATGGCTTAGCCAGAATTGATGCACTCTCGTAAATCAAGGTCAATTTCAGCAACGACACTCTGCTCTGCACATCCGGATACAATTTTCATTAGCACCAGAAGATGCAGCAAAAGTAACACAATTTGAAGCACTCTTTTTGGACAACAAACTCTAAGTCAGCAATACAACAAAACAAGCACTTTGTCACATATTCACTGAAGAAGTTACGAATCATTCTTGTCAAATATGCTTGAAGGAAGAAACAACAACAAACAGCAATTCAAAAGAAGGCCAACTAGCCACAAAACCAAAAAAATGACAGCAAATCATTCCAGCTGTTCAACATCATCACGAAGCAATAATACAACCAAAGGAAGCAAGCAAGAAGCAAATTCTACGAAGCCATCAAGTCAAATTCAAGAGACAGCACATCGAGCAATATCTCAAGAACAAGATAAACAAGTTGCAAGTATCTTTACTTTATGTGACATTTTACTTTATGTCGACATCAAGCAATGACTTGTCAAACACCAAGCCAAAGAAGACATCACATCAAGCTATGCATTATCAAGGGCATCTAGCTTTATGTCCTTGTCCTACTTTATGTCACCATCAAGCATCTTTCTTTATGCAAAAGCCAAATGAGTCACCATTATCTAGTCAGCATGAAAGAGACCTCTCATGAATTATTGAGCCCCGGGGAGCCATAATTCATAAGATTCTCTGATGCGGGACGGACTGAGGAGACGACGCTATATGAGACGGACACGACTCGACCAGTAATGACACGACTACTAGAGCGACCTCGACTCGACACTAAGAGCTCCTATGGGATACACGTCGCTAACAGAAGTGCAACTCACTCGTCGTCCCAAGCGAGGGAAAGCGTGGATCGTGCGCGGTTAAGGAACCAACAGAGTTCAGGGTAGTCTGACTCAACTCCCAGACTCGGATTGAGTCGCGGGATGGGTCACTCTCACACTCACAGCGGCGACATGAACACACGGGCTAGGAACCTACACTCTCGCAGCGGCATAAGACCATATACTAGCTAAGCAAAGTAACGCCGAGAAGTTTAGACCGTTACCTCCACGCACCCGGCGTGGCGAAGATAACCCCGGCCGATTTACGAATTCCCGGTTAAACAACTTTACAGCGGTACAAATATTTGACCCACTCCACGCAGGGAGGTAATAGGTCACATGTGGGGCCCGGGAATCACGCGAATCGGGTTGACGGGCAGCATCTTGATGTCGCCCGGCGGTGCCGAACTCCGCATTTTCGTGGTGTTCGGACGGCACGTTCTACCGGTCCGTGGGGCCCACGGACGGCTCGAACCTCCGGGTCTGGTGGGGTGGGGCCCGCTGTGATGGGGACCCCTGGTGGCGCGCCTCCCGGGCCGGCGGTCGGCCGGAAATGTCAGCCGGAGGCCGACCGGCTCCGATCTCCAAGTGTTGGATTTGTTGCCCACGAACTTCAGCTTCTATTTTTCAGCGCGCGCTCCGGCGAGATCGGCCGCTGCGACCAATCCCGATGTCGGATCGAGGCAAAGGAGCTATCGTTGAAAAGCTCTCTTGAAATCCTTCAATCTAGGCCCAAAGAGAGGACTTGGATCTGCGCGGATCTAGACTTTGTTGAATTTTGAAGTTCCTGTTGTACAGTATCTGAACTCTCAGATCAGCAGGTGAGTTATCTGAGAACTGCCATTGACCGTGAGGTAGACCTCCGATTCAGCTCCTGAGCTCTTCACCAAAGTTGTAGGGATTTGAACAAGGAAAATGACAATAGTTGTTTTGGAAGTATTGGTGGAGGCTATGATTTGTTATGATTTTAACACTGGTAGGTGGTCGGATCTGGAAACTGGCAGACAATAATGTAGATGGATCAGAAGACAAACTTTTAAAAATATGAGATGGCCTCAAGAAATTCCAAGAAAAATTGGGGACGATGGGGTTGGTGGATAGAACTCTCAGTAAAATTGGGAGCTCTTGAAAAAATCAAAATATAGGTCGAAGATGGGAAACTCAGGAAAGATGGAAATCAGATATGAAACTGGCAGAACTGAAATTGAAAGTTGGACGAAAATGGAAAATTAGAAAAAGTAAAATAGAAGGCCAACCGAATTTTCTGTGGTGTGGTTGACATCCCTAGAACATCCCCTCAAAATTTTGTGCCCAGAAGATCACGAGGGAGAGCTGCAAAATTCGGACAAGCTGCTGCTGCACTGCGCGGATAGAATACCGAAGAGAACTGTGGCGGTGCGAGGGCGGCACGATGGCGGCGGCGGCGATCTTCGGACTGATAAGGGAGGCGTCACACCTCAGAATGGCAACCTTCACAGCTACAAGGGGGAGAGGGAGGAGAGAGGAAGGGGGCGGCCAAGGCCTTGCTCCAAGAATTCATCAATTTTCTTCTTCATTAATTCTACACAAATGGAAATACAAAGTATATATATGAAATGGCAAATGACTTAAACTACCCCTGGACCTAGGGTTTTGGGGAATATAATAATGAGTATAACTAATTAGTTCTAACACATTTTTTACAAAAAATAAAATTGTGATGGTGAGAGGGGGGCGCCCCCTTGACCAAGTAGGTGGGGTTGGTGGCCAACCTTGACCCTTAAGCACACTTGTCCCCCACTTGGCCCACCCTTCTAGAAGTCCACAATTTGACATGTTGATTGTCCCCACATGGGCCCTAGGGATGAGGTGGATCAATGGGAGGGGGTCTGGGGGGCCCGTGGGACCCAAGGGGTCCAAATTGCACATAAGCCCCTCTTACAATCCAAATTACAAACCGAGTAAAACGAAATAAACACACATTACACACAAATAAAGTCTAAAGAAATATGATAAATGTCGGGACTCAAGGAGGAGTCTCCAGGCTGTCTCCGAGCCAGATGGAAGTCGCTGTCGCTTGAGTGGTGCTCCGCGTACGGTATCGGTAGCTTGCCGACTCGTGCCGCTCGTGTGCTATGGTGTCCGCACCATTCTCTTTCCATCACATCAACCCTACATTATTGTATCCCACATTTCATGTACATGTACATGGACATGTCATTTGCATTTCATTTAGAGCTCTCCATGTCTATATAAGAGAGCTAGGACTCATTCGTAGAATCATCGAATCTCCAAGAATCCCCTACAACATCAAATCCCCTAGTCATCCAAGTCCCAAGTCATCGGTATGAAGACAAATGTTATCCTTCTTATCATTTTATCAAAATCATAAGGATCAAACCGTTTTTCAAACAACCATAAGAAATTACGCATGGCGCCTTAACTCTAGACTACATCAAAAAACGAAGACTCGACTCAATTATTCAAGTCATTAATGGCTTAGCCAGAATTGATGCACTATCACAAATCAAGGTCAATTTCAACAACGACACTTTGCTCTGCACATCCGGATACAGTTCTTTATTAGCACCAGAAGATACAGCAAAAGTAACCCAATTTGAAGCACTCTTTTTGGACAACAAACTCCAAGTCAGCAATACAAAAAAACAAGCACTTTGTCGCATCTTCACTGAAGAAGTTACGAATTATTCTTGTCAAATATGCTTGAAAGAAGAAACAACAATAAACAACAATTCAAAAGAAGGCCAACTAGACACAAAATCAAAAGAATGACAGTAAAACATTCTAGCTGTTCAACATCATCACAAAGTAATAATACAAGCAAAGCAAGTAAGCAAGAAGTAAATGCTACGAAGCCATCAAGTCAAATTCAAGAGACAACACATCGAGCAATATCTCAAGAACAAGACAAGCAAGTTGCAAGCATCTTTGCTTATGTCACATTCTACTTTATGTGGACATCAAGCAATGACTTGTCAAGCACCAAGCTAAAGAAGATATCAAATCAAGCTATGCATTATCAAGGTCATCTAGCTTTATGTCCTTGTCCTACTTTATGTCACCATCAAGCATCTTTCTTTATGCAAAAATCAAATGAGTCATCATTGTCTAGTCTGCATGAAAGAGACCTCTCATGAATTATTGAGCCCCATGTTGACACCTGTTTTAGCCAGCAAGTTACGTTATTTCTCTTATTCATCATTTTTGATGTCCCGAATTACCCATTATTTTGGAACTTTCCTTGTACGGATTTTGAGCCCATTTTCATTATTCCCTAGTCTCTAGACTTTGGAGATCATGATTTCTTATAACCCTGGAGTTTATTTTATCAACTTCCGGCCTTCCAAGTTGACTTACGGCCCATTTAGGTTGACTTTCCATCAAGCATTCGGCTCCTTTCATTGTGCAGTCTTGAAAATGGTCCTTTTTCATCCCATTTCATTCCTTTATTCAAAATATGCCCTTCACCAAAGTTGTTCGTATTTCAAAGCTTTACAACTTCTTCTTCTACGCCATTATCCAGTTCTATACCAATTTCAAGTTATTCACATTTTTATGGCGTGCTGCGCTGTTCACCTATGTCCCAGAATTCTTTTTCTCTATTCTCGCCCCATTTTATCCCTCTTTAAATTATTTTCTCATCTTGCTCTCTTCATAAAAGTTGTTCATCTTTCAGTTACCTATAATTTCTTATTCTAATACTTTCACTAATTCTGCACCGTTTGAGAGATATACTTCGACTTCCAAAGTCACGCGCAAACGGATTGCAAACGGTCACACAAACGACCGTTTCTTATAGAAAACGGTCGGTCGATCGACCGCTAAGAAAATCGGTAAGAGCCCAGCCTGCGCTGGACTTTGCCCTAAAACTGCTTGATGGCCCTATCTTGCGACGGCCATATCTTTTCTAATATAGCTCCGAATTGACTCCCGTTTGTTTCTATCTCTTGTCCTTTGGATTATCTCGAGTTTGATCTATAGAACTTGAATTTTCATTAGCTATATTTCTTAAAATCTGGGTCGAAAGTTTGAGATTTAGATATCCTGGTTCAACTCAAACTCTGATTTTCATAGCGACGTGGCTATCTTGCGGCGAGCATATCTTCTAAAATACTCATCCAAATTGAGTCTCGTTTGTTCCTATCTCTTATCCTTAGTATTATCTCGAGTTTGATCCATAGAACTCGATTTATCTTGGACTCTATCTCCGAGAATCGTGAGAGAAAGTTGGGGCTTTTCTTTGAAAACTCTATATAAACTGCCCAGTTCGCAGTGACGACGAGGGGCTCTTCTTCAACTCGGGGTGAAGCCATGCTCCACCGTCGATTCAATCCTTCGACCTTGGCTTGAAGAGGGAAGTATTGGCTTTCCATTGAATCCTTTTGGACTTGATTTTATGGTCTATATTCTTAGTTCTCCTCCTCTCAAAATCATAAATTATCACAAAACACTGTATTTTCTGTTACACATGTATTTTTCTCCGTTTTGCATCATCATTTTCTCTCTATTCTCTCAATCAAATTCCATGATTTCAAATCCTATGCATGCACAACATACACACCTATTATTTCCACCCTTCCACAGGGGTTAACAACCTCCCCCCGGTGCGTTCTCCCCCTTTTATTCATGCTATTTTATCACTTTGGGATTGATACTACACTTCATATTTCTAATGGGTTTTTCTCTTGTGGTTTGATCTTTATTTTATAGGAGAGCATGATATGAACGTGAGGCCCTCTTCTTCTAGCCGGCTGGAGGACGAGGAGGTTTGAATCTACATCATCTCCCACACCCCATTTCAAGTGCGATCAAATCTTCATCTTTCCAAGGTACACGGCGCCGTTTCTTTTACCTCTTCAGCCTTTCGGCGTTGTTAATCCTTTGTGACGATCACGGTTAGTTCATCTATTCATTACCCCCTTGTTCATACTTCCATGATTACTTCATATACATGCATAGTTATTGGGGGTGGGGTAGATTAATCCATCTACACCTATTTTTTTGGCGATCACGGTGGGACTCCAATGCCCATCACGCTTGTTTTCATGCTCTTTTGTAAGTTGGGTGTGTGCATGACCATGTTTGGATAGTATTTCCTCCATTCTCTTACTATTTTTGGAGTTTTACTTGCTCCAGTTGGCTAGCGGTCTTATGGTAGACCGCCAGGGGGCAAGAAACGATCATCTTGTGGGCCGTTTACAGATTCTGGTAGTGCTCACGGGGCCTTGTTCGTCGGGGCATAACTATTGATCTCGCAGTCCGATTGAGTTGATTTTTGTTCCGTTGGATAGCCCTTTGTATTATCTTTCCATCCATATATCATGTGCACTATTTGGGTCATATTTGCATAGTCTAATATTGTCCAACTGTTTGAGTTTTGTGCATAAGTTCTGTAGGCAGGCTCATGGACAGGTTCACAGGTACATCTTTGCTCAGTGATTTGACTGACTTTCTGACGTCTGATTGCACTGATTTTTGTTCCATTGGATAGTCCTTTGTATTATCTTTCCATCCATATCTTATTTGCATCATTTGAGTCTCATTTGCTTAGTTAAAAATTGTCATCATGTTAACATTTTGTGCATAAAATCTGCATGTGGTCTGCGCACAGGTTCACGGGGGCAACTTTCTTGGATGATTTGATTGACCTCCCGAGATCTGATTGCTCTGTTCTTGGGCTCGTTGGATAGACCTTTGTATTTTCTTTCCATCCATATACTATTTACATAATTTGGGTCTCATTTGCTTAGTTAAAAATTATCAACATTTTAGCATTTTATCCATGAAATCTGCATGTGGTCTGCGCACAGGTTCACGGGGGCAACTTTCTTGGATGATTTGATTGACCTCCTGAGGTCCGATTGCTCTGTTCTTGGGCTCATTAGATAGACCTTTATATTGTCTTTCCATCCATATCTCATTTGCATCATTTGGGTCACGTTTGCATAGTTAAATAGTCTCCATTTTTGCATAAAATCTGCATGCAGGTTCGGGGGCAGGTTCACATGTACGTTTTGCATTGGTGATTTCATTACCTCCCGGGTTTTATTTGTGCTTGTTTCTGATCCTACACTGCTATCCTTTGTATTAGCTTCATTTTCATATGTGATTTGCATGCATTTGATCATGTTTGCATAGTTTAATCTTGTCCTCATTTTTCACTTTTATACTAGATTTTTGCATGCACCCCGGTGCACATAGGGCCATGCATTCCATATCAAAGTCGCATTCCTACCTTGGTAAGTGATCCTCTTGCCTCTATATTTCTTGGAGTCGACTAGGTGATCTTATTCGGGACCTCCATAAGTCCCCGCGAGCCGTGGATTCCCACACGGCCGCCGGGCCGGTTGTACCTTTTCCACCCTTTAGGCTTGCATTTGCATCCGTGTGAGGAAATTAACCTTAGTCAATCTAAAGTTTGGACCTTATTCCCATATGATTCTTATCTTGAGGGAATTATTCTTAACTCAAATCATTAAAAGGTTTATTAAAACTTCTAAAATATTTCCCATCATATTAACTTGTTTGACTTGGGTGAAAACTCTCACATTATATTGTTTGCATTATTTGGGCTTGTCCAAGCCCATTAGCGGTGTTTTAAGTTGCATCCACATATTTTTTGTTGTTAGGCCCATTTAGTTTAGCACATTTTGTGTGTCCATTGTCCAGTCCCATTCTCCCTTGGTCTTTGCATTAGTGGGTCAGTCCCCTCTTGTCCTCAAGCCCATTAAGCCATTGCTTCCCCACTTGTATTTTTCCTTGATATGCTTATATTAAGTCTCAATTTGCCCTCAGGGAGCATTATTCTAACCCCTTGTATCATTCTTCTTCCCAATCTTCTTCCTATTCCCACGTGGAATCCTCCTCCCATGCAGGCCCATCTTCTCATGGTCCCTCTGATCCATCTGAGAAACAGGCTAATCTCATAGCCCACTTATCAATCCTTGTTCCCCAAATAGACTCGGCCCAGGCCCAACGTCTTATTACATCTCATCTTCATGGGCCTTCTTCTCTCATTAATGAACCTCATCATCTTAACAGGCCCCATTCTCCTAATGGGCCTTAATTTTCTAATAGGCCTCATTCTTCTTCTCCTTATGCTACTGGCCCAATTTCTAATGGGCCTTATTCTCTTAATGGGTCTCATTCTTCTGCCCATGTTGTTGCTGGCCCATTCAACCCATATGCCAACGTCTCTTCCAGGCCCGCATATCCTTCCACTCCCGGAATGGGCCCTTTTTCTCCTCAGCCCGAATCCTATCATCCGGCCCATTATCATTCTGGTCCATATTCACAACCTCTTGCTCAAGTTGACCCATATTCTTCTCGATATCTCTGTAATGCCCCGAAATATTCTAAGTATTATTTCTGGAATATTTAGGAATTTTCTAGATTTTTAGAGAATTTTATTAGTGCCCAATGAATTAATAAATGAGTGTTGGGTTAAATAATCATTATTAAGGCCCAATTATGATAAACAATTAACCTAGCCTATTTAATTGAAGTCCAAAAGGACTTAAGGACCAAACCCATTAAGTTTGGCCCATATTCTAGAAGGTTAATTAGTATATTCACAGAATATAAGGATAAATACTAATTATTTAGATAAATTAATGGATAAACCGAAATAAGAGTTTGAACTAGTTTCAAATTCGGCGCCTACAATCCGTAGTGGTCTATCGTAAAACCGCTAAGGGCCGTGTGGCGGACCAAGCTTAGACCGTTACGTTCTGTCAGTTTCGTGAGTGGAAGAACGAGCAAAAAGATTGGATTTTTGAGGTCTTATCTCCTAGAGATCGAGATGGATGGACTAGTAAACTTGTTAAGGACTCTCAAAAGTCGATCTAAAGTTTAATAAGGACTCTAGGATCGATCTAATCCTCAAACCCTAGTGAAACCCTATAAATATGACCTAGTTTTGACCTGCGCGACCCTTACCTTTGGCTCGCGTGAAATCAAGGTAAGGAGACAGTATTTTTGGTAAGTTCTTTATAACTTTTTATTGTTAATACATAGGACTAACATCTCCCAAAATTTCATGCTAGGAGATCAAGCACACAAGGAGATAGAAGCCTGCAAAGTTGTTGGTTCGACCTTAGCGACCCGAAAAATTGTGCAAAAGACTGGTGAAGATCAAGGAATTAGAGAACCAAATCGAGGTAGTTATGTAACGTCTCGAGAATCTGATTACCGGGAAGGCCCGATAACCCGAGACTCGAACCGCCGCCCATGAGCCGGGAGGGCTCGGAAGGGCTAAAAGGAGTGTGGAGGCACAAAGAAATAGGAAATAAAGTAGGACAACCAACAACAACTAGCTGAAAGAAAGAACAACTACAGCTACAACAGAGTCCAGTCCAACAGAAAGTACAGTCAAAAGTAGTAAAAACGTACCACATGCCGAGTGAACACTCGGCCCGGCGAGCTGACAACTGAGAATCTCCGAACAGCAACCTTGAACCTCGAGGAAGAACCGCCACACCTGAAAAGCAGGGAATGAGTTTTCAAAACTGAGACTCAGCAGGGATCCCGCGGAACCCCACCCGGAAACAACCGCGGTAGCGGAAAGGAAAGCTACAAGAGCAATCGTAACAGCAGGAACAGTAAACCCGGTGGCCGGTCGAAACTCGGCACTACAACTACTCCTACTGTACCCAAAAGCACACCCTGATATCGCAGTCGAGGCTGCCGAACCACACTAGTACCACCTACCGAAGTAAAAACCCACGGCAACCGCGCCGTAGAGGCCTGTCTCCCAGGACACGGCCAACCTGGACACGTTGTCGAAGGTACAACCCCGACCACGTGGTCACGGGTGCCGCACAACAAGACGCAACCTCGGTAAAGCTACGAGCACTAGTCTCACGGCACGAAAATCGACACACGTGCCACGGCGAGACAACCGAAACTCAACGATCAACACGACCAAACCCGAAGGTCAAAGTCATAGAGACTGACAGTCTGTCACTCCCGACTCGACAGGAGTACCTCCCACAAGAAGTACAGTCGGTACCATCCCATGACGTCTTACACCGCACCGCAGGTGAACTGCCGGACGTGGTAGCTCTTACCAAAGGCACGAACACTGCACAAGTAACCACAAACGAGTGACTAGCTGGGGTCACGCCCGTCGACGTGGGTCCAACCGCCCCCAACCACGTGTGGACACACAGACCGTACATCCCTGGTCTGGCCCTCTGACCGGTTTTCCCCTCAGCCGGACTCTGGCTGCAAGACGTGGGGCCCGACAGAAATCGGTCCACAAACCGTCTCTAAGGGTAGCCTCTCCACCACTCCCTGGTGGGACCACACGCGTGTAAGTAGGCTACGACTAGTGGAGGGTCACTGAAGGAGTAGACTCTCAAGTCAACGGAAAATAACGTCCGAATCCGACGACGTACGGGGACCATCCCACGTACCGGCACGCTCGCACGGCGACCACAGTCGGAGAAGGAATGGGACTCACAGTCCACGGCCGCGCACACACCCTGCGCGAGAGTCGAGAAAACCCAAGTGACGCTAAGCCACTAGACTCTGGGCAGTCCTCTAGACGCACTACAGCCAACGGTCCTTGAGTCAGAAGACTCGGGGTCAAGACCGTCGCACACAACAGCACAAGGCCGTCAATCTAGTCCAATCTCTAGGTCTAAAACCATGGTAGCACGTGTACCGAGGTAGCTCACGAGCCGCCGAGACCATTCCCTCGGGAAGGGAACTCACGGGACTAAGGCCACACGCACGGTCCGCTCGGAAAGCACAGAAGCATGATTCCCAAGGCAACTCGCACACTGCCAAGCTACAGCCCAACCCAGGGAGAAGAGGGAAGCCTCCATCCCCAGACTGGACAACTGGGCTCGCAGCCCAAGGCCTCACAGAGGACCCACTCGGGAATCACTTTCCGGAGAAACCGACGACGCACGCCAACACACGGTGACACGAGTCGAGAACGCTACACCCCGGGACTACAACGTACCACGACACCTGGCCCCGACGACGTGCAGAGCATCCGTCAAGCCACGGGTCGGTACGTGGTTCGAGAACCACACACTCGGGACTCGAATCGGTCAAAATGGAAACACCGGGTTAGACTGGCACATGTGTGGTTCACCCTGGTCCGCTCAAGGGATGTGCGGCTGGGGCACAGCCGCTCAAGAGACATGCGGTCAGGCAGGAGCCGCACAAGGCCCTAATCGGACTAACCCCAAACGGAGGATGGACGGTTAGGGCTAGACCGCCCAAGGGGATGTGCGGCCAATGATCGTCCGCACAACCCAACCGACCTACTCCAGTGCCGGTCAAAATGGTTTTGACCAAACCGCACAACCCAACCGACACTAAACTATTGACCAAGGGTCAACTGGGATATGCGGTCAGCTCCTGGCCGCACAAGCGCACGGAAGGACAGACGGGTGGGGACCAGCCGCCCATGGGGGAGACATGCGGTTCTCACCTGGCCGAACATCACATGTGTGGTCTATCATCCGACCGCACAACCCCAAAACCAAGAGAAGATGAACGGACCAAAGGCAGCCGCCCATGCGATGGACGGGCCCTGGTTCGACCGCCCAACCATCACGGCGGGTAAACCCAGGGGGTCGCCCGATCGTGGCCTTTCCACGCTTCGTTCGTGCCGAAACGAAGGGGATACAACCACAACCACCCTGGCAATCACATGGAATCTGACCGGAGTCAAAACAACGCACGAATCGCGAGAAACGAGTGATTCTACCGAAGTTACCCAAAAAGGGTTACCGAGCTTCCCGGAGCTCTACCGGTCCAACGGGACCACCAATCGAGACAAAATCAGGGGGAAAAGAACGCTCTCGCCCCAAGGAATCCATTGACAGTAACCGGTCTGGAAACTGTCGATGTTTCCCGATCAACCCTACGAAACCTACAAAACCACGGTTTCGCTAGAACGGACCCAAACACAGCCGTTTCCGCGCCGAACGACGTGTAATGACAGGGAAAATGAGCGGAACGTAGCAGTGTTCCGTCACCCTACCTCCACCGAAGAAACCGCGCGCCGAAGTGACTAATCCACGTCGAAAATCGCCCGGAACGCGAATGACGCCATCTCGGAACCCACCGAGGGATCGAGGCGGTTGCGGGCGCGATCCCTCGGTGGATTCCGAGATGGCGTCGTTCGTGTTCCGGACGGTTTTTGACGTGGATTTGTCGCTTCGGCGCGCGATTTCTTCGGTGGAGGTAGGGTGACAGAACACTGCTGCGTTCTGCTCATTTTCACTGCCATTGCATGTCGTTCGATGCGGAATTGGCTGTGTTTGGGTCCGTTCTAGCGAAACCGTGGTTTTGTAGGTTTCGTAGGATCAGTCGGGAAACGGTGACAGTTTCCAGACCGGTTACTGTCAACGGATTCCTTGGGGCGAGAGCGTTCTTTTCCCCCTGATTTCGTCTCGATTGGTGGTCTCGTTGGACCGGTAGAGCTCCGGGAAGCTCGATAACCCTTTTTGGGTAACTTCGATAGAATCGCTCGTTTCTCGCGATTCGTGCGTCGTTTTGACTCCAGTCAGAGTCCATGTGATTGACAGGGTGGTTTTGGTTGTATCCCCTTCGTTTCGGCACGAACGGGGCGTGGAAAGGCCGCGATCGGGTGACCCCCTGGGTTTACCCGCCGTGATGGTTGGGCGGTCGAACCAGGGCCCGTCCATCGCATGGGTGGCTGCCTTTGGTCCGTTCATCTTCTCTTAGTTTTGGGGTTGTGCGGTCGGATGATAGACCACACATGTGATGTGCGGCCAGGTGAGAACCGCATGTCTCCCCCATGGGCGGCTGGTCCCCACCCGTCTGTCCTTCCGTGCGCTTGTGCGGCCAGGAGCTGACCGCATATCCCAGTTGACCCTTGGTCAATAGTTTAGTGTCGGTTGGGTTGTGCGGTTTGGTCAAAACCATTTTGACCGGCACTGGAGTAGGTCGGTTGGGTTGTGCGGACGATCATTGGCCGCACATCCCCTTGGGCGGTCTAGCCCTAACCGTCCATCCTCCGTTTGGGGTTAGTCCGATTAGGGCCTTGTGCGGCTCCTGCCTGACCGCATGTCTCTTGAGCGGCTGTGCCCCAGCCGCATATCCCTTGAGCGGCCCAGGGTGAACTGCACATGTGCCAGTGTGACCCGGTGTTTTCATTTTGATCGATTCGAGTCCCGGGTGTGTGGTTCTCGAACCACGTACCGACCTGTGGCCTGACGGATGCTGTTCACGTCGTCGGGGCCAGGTGTCGTAGTACGTTGTAGTCCCGGGGTGTAGCATTCTCGACTCGTGTCACCGTGTGTTGGCGTGCATCGTCAGTTTCTCCGAAAAGCGATTCCCGAGTGGGTCCTGTGTGAGGCCTTGGGCTGCGAGCCCAGTTGTCCAGTCTGGGGTTGGAGGCTTCCCTCTTCTCCCTGGGTTGGGCTGCAGCTTGGCGGTGTGCGAGTTGCCTTGGGAATAGTGCTTCTGTGCTTTTCGAGCGGGCCGTACGTGTGGCCTTAGTCCCGTGAGTTCCCTTCCCGAGGGAATGGTCTCGGAGGCTCGTGAGCTACCTCGGTACACGTGCTACCGTAGTTTTAGACATAGAGATTGGACTAGATTGATGGCCTTGTGCTGTTGCGTGCGCCGGTCTTGACCCCGAGTCTTCTGACTCAAGGACCGTTGGCTGTAGTGCGTCTAGAGGACTGCCCAGAGTCCAGTGGCTTAGCATCACTTGGGTTTTCTCGACTCTCGCACAGGGTGTGTGCGT
The DNA here is from genome assembly GCA_022559845.1 of Amorphophallus konjac. Taxonomy (NCBI): domain Eukaryota; kingdom Viridiplantae; phylum Streptophyta; class Magnoliopsida; order Alismatales; family Araceae; genus Amorphophallus; species Amorphophallus konjac. The sequence continues at coordinate 37,005,935 of CM040123.1, forward strand.
GGCCGTGGATTGTGAGTCCCGTTCCTTCTCCGACTATGGTCGCCGTGCAACGGTGCCGGTACGTGGGATGGTCCCCGTATGTCGTCGGATTCGGATGTTGTTTTCCGTTGACTTGAGAGTCTACTCCTTTAGTGACCCTCCACTAGTCGTAGCCTACTTACACGTGTGTGGTCCCACCAGGGAGTGGTGGAGAGGCTACCCTTAGAGACGGTTTGTGGACCGGTTTCCGTCAGGCCCCACGTCTTGCAGCTAGAGTCTGGCTGAGGGGAAAACTGGTCAGAGGGCCAGACCAGGGACGCACGGTCTGTGTGTGCACACGTGGTTGGGGGCGGTTGGACCCACGTCGACGGGCGTGACCCCAGCTAGTCACTCGTTTGTAGTTACTTGTGCAGTGTTCGTGCCTTTTGTAGGAGCTACCACGTCCGGCAGTTCACCTGCGGTGCGGTGTAAGACGTCAGGAGACGCTACCTACTATGCTTCTTGTGGGAGGTACTCATGTCGAGTCGGGAGTGACAGACTGTCAGTCTCTATGACTTTGACCTTCGGGTTTGGTCGTGTTGACCATTGAGTTTCGGTTGTCTCGCCGTAGCGCATGTGTCAGTTTTCGTGCCGTGAGACTAGTGCTCGTAGCTTTACCGAGGTTGCGTCTTGCTGTGCGGTACCCGTGACCACGTGGTCGGTGTTGTACCTTGGACAGCGTGTCCAGGTTGGCCGTGTCCTGGGAGACAGGCCTCTACGGCGCGGTTGCCGTGGGTTTTTACTTTGGTAGGTGGTACTAGTGTGGTTCGACAGCCTCAACTGCGAGATCAGGGTGTGCTTTCGGGTACATTAGGAGTAGTTGTAGTGCCGAGTTTCGACTAGCCACCGGGTTTACTGTTCCTGCTGTTACGGTTGCTCTTGTAGCTTTCCTTTCCGCTACCGCGGTTGTTTCTGGGTGGGGTTCCGCGGGATCCCTGCTGAGTCTCTATTTTGGAGACTCATTCCGTGCTTTTCAGGTGTGGCGGTTCTTCCTCGAGGTTCAAGGTTGCTGTTCGGAGGTTCTCAGTTGCCAGCTCGCCGGGCCGAGTGTTCACTCGGCATATGGTACGTTTTTACTACTTTTGACTGTACTTTCTATTGGACTGGACTCTGTTGTAGCTGTAGTTGTTCTTTCTCTCAGCTAGTTGTTGTTGGTTGTCCTGCTTTATTTCCTATTTCTTTGTGCCTCCACACTCCTTTTAGCCCTTCCGAGCCCTCCCGGCTCGTGGGCGGCGGTTCGAGTCTCGGGTTATCGGGCCTTCCCGGTAATCGGATTCTCGGGACGTTACAAGTTAGCATTAGTGTCTTTAGAATTTTTTATTCCTCTTAGTATCTACTTCTTACCCTCTAAATTTCACGTCCTTAAGACAAGTGGATCAAGAGATATCAGGACGTGAACTTGTTGATTTATCATTGGAAGGAGCAGAAACTAGGGCTCACTTCTAACATCAAATTCAGAGATTTAAAGCCTTAGCAAAGGTAGGTCATCTCATGCTCGGCAAAAATATCATGCTAGGATTAAAAGCCCTCTTGTTTTGCTCGATTTCATGCTTTATGTGTGAAGAATTTCATGTTTTAATAGGACCTATGCACTTAGTATATCATGCATGCATATTCTTAGCCCCAACTAAGTTAAAAGGAAACTTTCTTGTCAATTCACATAAAACCCATGCATATTGTTAGCTTAACCTTCGTTCTATCATGATAGGGAAGTTTATATATGATTTTCAGACATGATGTCAGTTAAAAAAACCTTAGATCCTTCTTATTTAAGTTACTGTCAGTCGTGCTCTAGTGGCTTAAAATTTGACTGCCAACTTTCTGTAGCGGCCCTACGATAAACCGCTAGACACCGGGTAATCTCATTTTTATGAAATCTCTGGCGGACCATAAATAGACCGTTAAAGTTCCTCTGGCGGCCCTACGATAAATCGCCAATGTCCTGTAACGGGCCTACAATAGACCGCCAGTGTTCTGTTTCCTGTCAAGCCGAGATGGATTTAAGTACAGCCCATTTAGCGTAGAATTAAGCCTAGTTAACATTAAACTAACATGTTTTAATGTTATTTACTACTCTGAGTTTTAAATTCTTGATTTTATAACGGCGACTTCTGGTTCTTAGGATTATTTTAAGCATACGTTATTTTATGTCAAAACTATATACTCTTGTATCTAAATGAAAATGACTCTACATGGTTTCATTAACTTGGCAAAGTTTTGATTACTGCTTCCTTCTCATCTACAAGTCATTTTCATAAAGTTCATGGCATATATCCCGGTATATGACAAGTAGTTACACTTGTGCACTATAGGAACACAATCTTGGACATGAGGATCTCTCCTTTGGATATTCCTTCCAATAGATTAGGAAATCTTATTTCAAGACCTCCGTAATTCTCTGCGAGCCTGGGATTCTCACTAGGACGTCGAGTTGGTTGTACCATTAAAGCCCATTTATCTAGAAAGCACTACCGATGTTTTCTGATTCTGTTCTGTAATGGTTCAGTACTCGACCGCTAAGACCCATTAACGGTCCAGTATCTGACCGCCACGTTATCTGAGTCCAATTGATTTCTTTTTGGATTCAGCCCATTCTAGCGGCCCAAAACTAGACCGCCATGTAAATATAGCGGCCAGCTATAGACCGCTACGTTTTCTGAAAATTGTTGACCCGAGATTTGACCCAAGAGTTAATATTCTTATGATCCTAGATTGACTAATAATAGTCTGGGACTTATAACATTATTCAAAGATGTCTAAGATAACTTTTGAAAGATAAAGAACGTACAATTATGTTGCCGAGTTATTCCATGGCATAACCTAGTTATTTAAAGTATTTATTGAAATTCCTTATTTCCTTGTAGAAGCGTTCGTATTTTTGGTATATCATTGAAATTGTACATTCTTGGTCACATTATTTACATGCGTGGAAGTAGCTGATGCGGTTCGAGCACTGATTGTGTTCAAGGGCTCTATGCTAGTCCCCTCGGCTGATTGTCGGAAACATATTATTATAAATCATGGGGTATGATGCTACTGGCGTCGCATTACGCTGGGAGTACTTTCTTTATAAATAAGTGAAATATCCACGAACATCTCAGAAATATCCACGGCATCATGGTAATCACGAAATTATCCACAAAATGGTATTTCCACAGAAATTCACAAAGTACTTGCTACTAAGTGAAGAGTACATTATTGCTTGTTACATGACTTTCTAGTACATTCTTGTTCATGAAAGACCATTGCTACATTCTTGCTTGGTTATACTTGATCAATCCATATTCTCATATCTCAAGCTTGATTATATCTTGTTACTTTGGTTTTATTCACGTATTAATTGCATTCGCATGATTTTACCTTATTCTTTAGAGCTAAAGACATTAATTACTTAAACATTGCCTCCATGTTGATGCGAAGTTACCTACTGGGCAAGTGTGCTCATTATCTATTTCAATCTTTTTCAGGAAATGAAAGTAGTTCGGGTTCGGATTCGAGTTATTGAAGTGATGGGTCCGAGAGCGAATGAAAGTCTCATAAGGTTGAGTGAAGACTTAGGAAGTCTATAATGTCTAGATCGAGTTCATGTAATTTTCCTTTTTATTGAGTCCAATAGATTTGAGTAAGTTGGAATAGTCTATGTACTTGGATTTTTATCATTCTTATTATTAATGAAAGGAGAAGTTGATTATTGTGCAATTGCATCTTGTGTGTGATTGTCTCGCGCTCTGATTATTCTTACTTGTAAGAGGTTTATCATGCCGGCTGTTCACGTTTCCAGATATTATCTTCCGCTGTATTAAAAGCTCGGGGCGTGACAGTTAAGGTGGTATCAGAGTGCTAGGACTAGAAGTCCTAGGAAAATGTCATGCCATAGGATAAGTCCAAGGTTTAAGAACCCATACCTATGAAAACTAGGAAATAAATTCCCAACCTATGCGAGGAATTGGGTAGAACTCGGGATGAGATAGTTATTAGAATTATTTCTAAGATTAACCTTACTCATTCCCTTAGAATTAACAAAATTCATTATTCATCTCAGGTGCCTTATTCCAATTGTAATGGCTCATCGCGTAGACTGGAACGGCATGCAAGAGATCGTCGCTGGTCTAACACAAGCACTGCAAACCATGGCGCAAGCTGGCGCAGGAGCGAGAGCTGGAGACCTACACCGTAATTTCCAGAGCTTAAATCCTCCGAGATTTTATGGTTCCTCAAATCCGGATGAAGCTAAAAATTGGATAGACGAGATGAACCGTATTTTTGAAGATATGCAATGCGCGGATCAAGAAAAGGTTCACCTTGCTACCTTTCAACTAAACAAAGATGCCCGTACGTGGTGGAAGTCAGTTCCTACACCTCCCGCTGATGCACCACATACATGGGAAGGCTTTCTTGTGCTCTTTCGAGCCAAGTACTTTTCTGAGCACGTCAAGGAGCGGAAGGCTATGGAATTTGCCTCTCTTTGCCAAGGCATGATGTCAGTGGCAGAATATGAACTTTAATTTTCCAGGCTGGCGCTGTATGCTCCTCACTTAATTAGCACCGATTTGTTAAAGGCTAATCGGTTTATGGATGGATTAAGGCCCGACTATATTCAACAATTATGGAACCAAAATATCCGTACTTATACGGAGATGGTCCAGCGGGCGCATCTATGCGAAAGGACCTTAGAGAAGGTTGAGAAATTAAAAGGAAAGGGAGAGGAGTCGAGCCGAAGGTCTGATCGGCATGATAAGAAGAGAAAGTTCAGCATCACGGAACCCTACAAATCCCGTGATAGCAAGAAAAGATCCCAAAATGGGAGTGGTAGTGGCTACCACAAAAATAAGAAAGTCAAGGAAGAGGACAAGCAGGCTGCCACGGCCTGTACCTTCTGTGAGAAGTTCGGTCACTCGGAAAAAGAATGCTGGAAGCGCCTTGGCGCTTGTCTCCGTTGTGGCAGCAGGGAGCACCGTATGCCAGATTGCCCCCTCATGAAGGACCTATCTACTGGAAGTGGACGTAAACGACAGGCTCGTCTTAATGCCATTATGAATGATGATGAAGCGCCCATGGATGATGGGCTTATGGAAGGTACTATTCACATTTGTTCCCATCCTACTTTTGTACTATTCGATATTGGTGCTTCTCATTCTTTTATATATACTTCCTTCGTCAAAACTTTGCCTATTTTGTCAGTTCCTTTAACTTCAGACCTTGCTATTGCTACCCCTTTAGGTCCCGGAACCAAACTCACAAACTATTATCCTCATATTTAGGTAAGGGTAGAAGGGCACAATCTTCCTGTAAATCTTGTATGCCTTGATATGGAGGGCTACGATGCTATCCTAGGCATAGATTGGCTTGTAGATCATGATGCCTACATAAATTGCCAGAATAGGATTATCTCTTTTCAGAAACTTGGTCTTCCATGGTTTTCCTTCCTTGGTATCAAATATAGGAAGCATCCAGCCATTATTTCATCTCTGCACGCTTGCAAATTAATTTTGCAAGGATGTGTAGCCTTTCTTACTTCCGTAACCTTCACCGAATCCAAAGAGATTATCTTAGAATATATCCCAATTGTCAATGAATTTTCGGATGTGTTTATATCAGATTTACCCGGTTTACTACCCGAAAGGGAAGTAAACTTCTCCATTGAACTCATCCCCGGAGCAGCACCTATTTCAATAGCTCCCTACAGGATGTCCCCCACAGAACTCAAGGAACTAAAAAGATAACTTTAAGAGCTGCTAGATAAGGGATTCATTCGACCTAGCACATCCCCTTGGGGTGCGTCAGTTTTATTTGTCAAGAAGAAGGATGGATCTCTCAGGTTATCTATCGATTACCGGTGACTAAATCAGCTTACTATATAGAACAAGTATCCGTTGCCGCGTATCGATGAGCTCTTTGATCAGATTTCGGGAGCAGAGTATTTCTCCAAGATAGACCTCAGGTCAGGTTATCATCAACTTAAGATCAAGGATGAAGACATACACAAGAGGGCTTTCCGGAGCCGTCTTGGCCACTATGAATTTGTGGTAATGCCGTTCGGGTTAACAAATGCCCCGGCCGCATTTATGCAACTTATGAACAACGTCTTCAGGCCTTATCTCGACCAGTTTGTGGTCGTATTCATATATGACATTCTCATATATTCCAAGACTAAGGAAGAACATGGGGAACACTTAAGGATAGCCTTGCAGACACTGAGAGAACATAAACTCTATGCAAAGCTTAGTAAGTGTGAGTTCTGTCTCAAGGAGGTATCTTTCCTTGGCCATATTATTTCAAAAGAAGGTATCACTGTGGATCCTTCTAAAGTGGAAGCTGTTAAGAACTGGAGCTAGCCAACAACCGTGTCAGAAGTAAGAAGCTTTCTAGGACTGGCTGGTTATTACAGAAGATTTATTAAGGATTTCTCTAAGATCGCTACTCCTTTGACTAGACTTACAAGAAAAGAAAATCATTTTATATGGTCGAAGGACTACGAGGAGAGTTTCCTAACCCGTAAGGATCACCTCACTACTACACCAATTTTAACATTGTCGACGGAGGGTGGTGGATTTGAAGTGTATACAGATGCATCTGGCATTGGCCTAGGATGCGTTCTTATGTAAAATGGGAGGGTGATTTGTTATTCCTCAAGACAGCTAAAGCGTCACGAAGAGAACTACCTTGTGCATGATTTAGAATTGGCTGCGGTCATTTTCGCTTTGAAGATTTGGGGACATTATCTTTATGGGGAGAAGTTCACTATATTCTCAGATCATAAGAGTCTGAAATATCTTTTCACCCAGAAGGAGTTGAATATGCGACAACGCAGATGGTTCGACTTTACAATTCAATATCATCTAGGGAAAGCAAATGTTGTAGCAGACGCTCTTAGCAGAAGACCGATGGCAACACTAGCAAGCCTCCGAAAAGGTATGACTTGTCTTATCAGGGATTTCTCTCAATTAAATCTGGATATTGACAGGGAAGAAGATGGATGTATAATTGCCAATATATGATCTCAACTTACATTGATTGAGGATATGGTCAAGTTGCAAGAAAACGACCCGGCATTGATGGAAATCAAGGATAGTATTGATAAGAGATCAGAATTTTCTATCTCACATGATGGAAGACTACTATTTAAAGGTAGGATTTGTGTGCCAAATCAAAGTGATACTAAGAAATTGATCATGGAAGAGGCACATAAATCAAGATATGCTATTCACCCTGGTGCTACCAAGATGTATCAATACTTAAGAAGGAACTTTTGGTGGCCCAATATGAAGAGAGAAGTGGCAGAATTTGTGTCTCACTGCCTCACTTGTCAATAGGTTAAGGCAGAACATTTAAAACCCGCATGTAAACTACACCCCTTGAATATTCCCGAGTGGAAATGGGAAAGTATAGGGATAGATTTCATTATGGGTTTACCCAAGACAAGAGGAGGACACGATGGTATATGGGTGATCATAGATCGATCGACTAAATCGACGCACTTTCTACCGATCAAAAGTCGATGGTTGGATGTACTAGCAGCCTTATACATGAAGGAGATTGTCAAGCTACATGGTGTCCCTGTCACCATTATTTCTGACCAAGATCCTCGGTTTACATCCCAATTCTGGAAGGGTCTACAACATTCTTTAGGGACCCGACTAAACTTTAGCACGTCATTCCATCCCCAAACAGATGGTCAAACAGAAAGGACAAATCAAGTGGTGGAAGATATGCTCAGGGCTTGTGCTATTGATTTTGGAGGAAGTTGGCATGATCATTTACCTCTAGTGAAATTTACATACAACAATAGCTACCAAGCTAGTATTCAAATGGCACCGTTTGAAGCTCTATATGGAAGAAGCTGTCGTTCGCCTATTTGTTGGAATGAAGTAGGAGAAAGACAATTTCTCGATCTCGACATTATTAGGGATACAACTGAGAAGATAAAACTTATTAGAGAAAGACTTCTAATGGCCCAAGACAGATAGAAATCCTATGCAGACAATCGAAGGTGAGACTTGGAGTTCCAAGTAGGAGATCATGTATTTCTTAAGGTTTCTCTAGGTCGAGGTATTTGAAGATTTGGTATTAAGGGCAAGTTTACTCCAAGATTCATTGGTCCTTTTGAAATTCTGGAAAGAGTTAGTGAAGTAGCTTATCGGATTGCTTTACCTCCGCAATTATCTGAAGTTAATGATGTATTTCACGTCTTAATGCTCAAGAAGTATGTACCTGATCCTTTCCACGTCATCACTTATGACAATTTGGAGATTAAGAAGGATTTGACATACGAACAAAAACCAATCAAAATCATTGATCGGGAGGTACGTCAACTTCGGAACAAGACTATTCCTGTAGTCAAAATCCAGTGGACAAAGTCAGGAGAAACATGGGAAATCGAAGAAGCTATGCGCAAGAGATTTTCAGAATTATTTAACTGTAAGTACACTCTCCACAAATTCATATATTGAATTTGGAGACCAAATTCTCTTAAGTGGGGGAGGGTGTAATGCCACGAAATATTCTAAGTATTATTTCTGGAATATTTAGGAATTTTTTGGATTTTCAAAGAATTTTATTAGTGCCCAATGAATTAATAAATGAGTATTGGGTTAAATAATCATTATTAAGGCCCAATTATGATAAACAATTAACCTAGCCTATTTAATTGAAGTCCAAAAGGACTTAAGGACCAAACCCATTAAGTTTGGCCCATATTCTAGAAGGTTAATTAGTCTATTCACGAAATATAAGGATAAATACTAATTATTTAGATAAATTAATGGATAAACCGAAATAAGAGTTTGAACTAGTTTCAAATTCGGCGCCTACAATCTGTAGCGGTCTATCGTAAAATCGTTAAGGGCCGTGTGGCGGACCAAGCTTAGACCGCTACAATCTGTCAGTTTCGTGAGTAGAAGAACGAGCAAAAAGATTAAATTTTTGAGGTCTTATCTCCTAGAGATCGAGATGGATGGACTAGTAAACTTGTTAAGGACTCTCAGAAGTCGATCTAAAGTTTAATAAGGACTCTAGGATCGATCTAATCCTCAAACCCTAGTAAAACCCTATAAATAGGACCTAGTTTTGACCTGCGCGACCCTTACCTTTGGCTCGCGTGAAATCAAGGTAAGGAGATAATATTTTGGGTAAGTTCTTTATAACTTTTTATTGTTAATATATAGGACTAACATCTCCCAAAATTTCGTGCTAGGAGATCAAGCACACAAGGAGATAGAAGCCTACAAAGTTGCTGGTTCGACCTTAGCGACACGGAAAAATGTGTAAAAGACTGGTGAAGATCAAGGAATTAGGGAACCAAATCGAGGTAGTTAGCATTAGTGCCTTTAGAACTTTTTATTCCCCTTAGTATCTACTTCTTACCCACCAAATTTCATGTCCTTAAGACAAGTGGATCAAGAGATATCAGGACGTGAACTTGCTGATTTATCATTGGAAAGAGCAGAAACTAGGGCTCACTTCTAACATGAAATTCAGAGATTTAAAGCCTTAGCAAAGGTAGGTCATCTCATGCTCGGCAAAAATATCATGCTAAGATTAAAATTTCTCTTGTTTTGCTTGATTTCATGCTTTATGTGTGGAGAATTTCATGTTTTAATAGGACCTATGCACTTAGTATATCATGCATGCATATTCTTAGCCCTAACTAAGTTAAAAGGAAACTTTCTTGTCAATTCACAAAAAACCCATGCATATTGTTAGCTTAACCTTCATTCTATCATGATAGGGAAGTTTATATATGATTTCCAGACATGATGTTGTAGATGTGTTTTTCTTACCTTCCTTTCTTAATGCCCTCCCATGTCTATCTTACCACATCAAATATGGGAAATGAACGAAAGGCAGAAGGAAAGGGAAGAGTAGAAACCTGTGATCGCCACCAAGGTGCCGAACGTGATGGACACGCCGTACCTTAGAAAGAGGGAGAGGTACTCGCCTGGTGTGCAGCGCTGGAACGATATACGGCTCAGGAGGAACCGCCGATATAGATGAACGGTCGCACTGCAGACCGTCTAAGAGCGTTGCAGAGGACGCGGGATGAAGCACTCCTGGCAGATGAACGGTTTCAACACGACCGCAGGAAGAAGAAGAAGAACGGTCTGGATTACACCGCACATCTCCTTGAACGGCTAGGTGGGAATCGCACAAGACCACCACGCTAGGAATTGCAAAAGGGGTCCAACCTCCACCCTTTCCGGCCGGCTAGAAAGGATGGGCCTCGTGTTAGTGTGTTTCTGACCTGCGAAACAGAGTGTAGAACATAAAAAGAAACCCAAATTAGAACTATAGAATGTAGCAAATGCTCAAACGGAGAGAAATAAACATAACTAAATGAAGTGGGGGATACCTGGGGATTTTAAACCCCTAGGGGCGTCAAAAACATAGGAGGGTGTGTGAATGATGCATGAGAATGACAAAAACATGGAGAATGGGTGTGAAGAAAACAAGCATGCAACTAGAGGAGACGGGACAATCAAATGCAAAAAGACTCAAAACAAAGACTACTCCCTAGACCAGAGGCCTGTAGGGACATAGAAGGCCTCCCTCCCTGGTACTAGGTTGCTCAAAGATTCGGCAGGGCTTCGCCGTCGACCAAAAATCTCCCCCCCTTTCGAAGGTAGCCTCTAGGGTCTATTTATAGAGCCTAAGAAGCCAGCCCCAAAATTAGGATTTTTAGGCATTTTCAAGTCGAGATTATCAAAGAAAAGTCGTAGATAATCGAATTATCTTTCATCCAGAAGAAATGGCACTCAAAATGACTCAATATCCGCGAAGAAAATGACGGGAGAAGTTAGGGATAAAACCACAGATAGAGAGAGAAAAGTCTTTGAAATTCTCAGGAATCGAGAAGATGAACGGTTTCACGATAGACCACCCAACGTGTTGAGCGGCCATCTCCTAGGCCGTCCTACCCTGTCGGTGGAAATTCAAATAAATCATAAATATTATCCAACTAGCCATCTAGATGACCAAAAACCTCGCCGTTGGACTCTCATAGATGAACGGTTGCTATCAGACCGTACAATCACAAGGGCGGCCAAGAGAAAACCATCCATGCCTTGTCGGTGATAAATCAAAATAGATTAGATAATTAGATAACTATCTGAAAACCAGCGACGTCAGGACTCTTGAGAGTCAGGCGGCTTAGGAGTTACCGCACAATGGTCTTACGCGGCTAAATCCCGACCGTACAAATGCTTGTCAGTGGAAATTCAGAAAATCGGATAAATATCCCGTAAATATATGAACGGCCCAGTATCAACCGCACATATGGTTGAACGGTTGGAGGTTGACCGCACATGTACATGGGCACTTGAAATTCATAGAAAAGCTCAATCAACCAAAATCAAGGCCCATTAAGCCCTGAATCAACTCGGACCTAGCCAGGGAGGGAGGCCACCCATAAAATTGGCCCAGAATGTGCTAGAAAATAGCCCAGCGAGTAATGGACAACTCGAGACATCAACAAATGGGAGTAAGAGAAATGACTCAACTTATCGGTAAAAAATGGGTGTCAACAGATGCCCCTCCTTAACGTCCTCTTTGTAGGGGAGCGAGCGGAGGTGAAGTGGAAGGGAAATGAAACATGGAGATGAAGCGGAAATGAAGGGGAGCGGACTGAAAAGCGGGCGTTAAAGTAAAACGACACCCGTTTTCACCAACAAGCGATAGGAATTTTTCGGAAAACTCTGAACCGAACACAAGGAATGATCAGACTAAAAGCGATACCAATCTGGAGGAACTAAACTAAATAAAAAGAAACACACGATCAACCTCATGGGGGACACAATCCCTCGGACCAATGAGGAGACCGGAATAAGCAACAAAAAATAAAGAAGTAGACTAAAACTCCAGACGGGGACCTCTTAATCAACCAAACCAAGTGAATCGACCAAAGTGAACCTTCCAACTCGGAGTGGAATTGTTCCTCTTACTCAATCACTGAACGCACAGCTAACCATCACTGATGGGACATTTTGCAGGTAAATCATGGGTCATGAATGCTCAAAAGATGCGCATGATGCATGCTGGGCTAAAATAAAAGAAATCATTAAAACAAATGCGAAGAAAGGATAAAATATAAAATACCCAAGAATAATATTGCTAAGTTGGGAGAATCAGAGTCAAGACACTATTCGCAACCACAGCGTGCAGGATAGAACCATCCTCCCCGGATTTTCTCAACCCAACGGCTTATCCGGAGATTAAACACGTGAACCTGGATCATCATCATTTTTGTTAAAGGGGAACATCAGATCCTGGAACACATAGATAACCAACTGGTTCTCGAGGTAATATAACATAGTACCATATAGTAATGCAATAAGGGACACAGGGATAGAAGGCCATACCTGACTTACCTGTGCAGGTGAAACGGCATATTTTTTATTTTCATTTCAAATTTTTATGAATTTTCATGTATAAGACAAATATGATAAACGAGCAAGTATAAACATAGCGAAAATAACACAATGATTAACTGAACGACAAACAATACGACATAACGTGACGATCAATATAACATAACAAAGGCAAACGACCACATATGCAAGGGCATAAACAGACAACATGCATGCATGAACACGGTGCGACAAGACAATAATGCGGCGGGACAACACACGGTTGGGACAAGAACATGACGGATGATCACATGGGTTGAGACAACACAGGGAATATAGAGGGACGAATATTAACATATGCAAGACAACTAACACCATGTGGTGAGGGATAAAACAACAAGTGTGGGACGACACGGTGGGACATAGACATGAGACAAGGACACGGCGGGATAAAAAGCCATGAACAAAATACGTACTTCAATCAAAACTCAAGATCAGACGAAGCAGAACCGTCGGGTTCATATTCGTGAGGCAAAAGCCCTCTCATAAAAGATATAATCATGCAAACAAAACCTGAGAATGACATGAGCTTCAGAATAGATCGAGAGAGTGGATCGAAGAAGAGAACATATCAAAGATGTGAACAGGAGACAGATAGAACAAAATATGGAGTAAGGAATGCCTGAACACCTACAACCTGCACACTTGACAAACAGATTACGTATCTATTCTCAAAATAAAATGTAAAAGATAAATATTTTTAGATTTTTTAATTTTCTTAAATTTTTTTGATTTTAAAAATATTTAATTTTTTTGAATTTTGTTAACAATATTTCATTTTTTAATCTCATTTTTTTAGATTTTTGACAATATTTGATTTTTGGATTTTTGACAATACTCCATTTTTTAGATTTTTGACAATATCTCATTTTTTTGGATTTTTTGAAATAGCAATCCGTAGCATCCAAAGACAGGCTCGAACTGCTGGCCAGGCATCGTCGTTACCACCCCTTTCATTAAAGACTTCCCTTGAGCAGGGCGTGCATGTGAGGATGGCTCGCCACAACCAACCGCTTCTAAAGAACGGTGCCCCTACTAAGGCCATATCCGGGATACAACCCAGCCTAAGAGGGAGAAGCAGAAGAAAAAAATGGAGACAAGCTTCGTGTAGGGTGAGAGACATCAGGACTTTAATTCCTTCTAGGGCACTACCCCTCAAAGAGTAGGTCTATTGTGTCGGGGCTTTATGTCTTCGATTTTTAGACCCATGTTTATTAGGCACGCATGCGACCGGGCTCATGACGTCCCGCGGGGAATTGTACTGCCACTCTTGCCATGCCTTTGATTCATAATTTTACTTTCAATTTATTTTCTTATTTTGACAACCCTTATTGGCTAGATAAAGCATGAAAGCTGACTTCTTTTAAGGGTCAAGACTGCCCCTATTTGAGACCTCTCTCGTATCAGGGAGTGCCTAGGTTAGTCATCTTGTCCATCAATCTCTTGCCCGTGCACTCGACCGAGCAGAGAAGAGAAAGAACCTTTGTACATACCCAAAGTATGGCCAAAGTAGCAACGGTGTTGCTCAAAAGAATCGGCTATGGCTCGCCGTGTAGTGTGTGAAAACCCATATTCAAAGGTCACCCTCAACAATCGGGGAAAAGAACTAGACTCCCAGCGCGGAGTTATCACCAGCCTAAGATGCTGCAGAAGCGAACTTCTTATTTGACTAAACAAACTAACTAAAGCCCAAGGCCACTCAACCATGTTTTAAGGAACAAACATTATAAGCGCGTGCAGAAATAACAGAGTAATAGCAATGATAACATGTTCCGGCACAAAATCAAAGATACCTTTGCAAATCGATGGGGTGGAAACCGGCCTCCTGAAGCGATTTTGATCATCGAGCTTTGAGGAGCACAAACTTTATTTTCCTTGCTTGTCAGGATAAAGGATGAAAGGAGAGCAAAGGATTGGATTCCTCGACATAGAGGAGCGGCAGATATTAAACTGGACGAAAAAGGATAAAAGGGAAGAGAGACGAGGGTTAGAACTCTCTCATTAAGGCACAGAGGCCCTGATAACAAGGAACCGAATACAGAATGAACAGATATTAACTGAGATCAAGGTGGACTAAAGCCTCGAAAACAACAAGAAAAAGGGTAAGAACCCTGAAAGGGTGAGGAGGAAAGAACAGAAAGACGACGAAAGGATAACTGCGAAGACAAGGAAGAAGGAGAACGATCATCTGACGTGGTCGGAGAAAAGGAATAGCGATCACCCGCCAGAGGCAGGGAAGAAGATGCATGAACACCCGACAAGGTCGGAGAAAAGAAATGGAAACCACCCGATAAATTCGGGGAAGGATCGAAAAAACCACCCGACGAGGTCGGGGAACGAGCACAAGGAATCCCCAACAGGGTCGGGGAAAAAAGATGAGAAGTGAAATCCGGACGTATTCGGAGAGAAAAACTAGAAGATGCCCCTGGATCAGGGGAAGAGGAGAACACAAGCCGAGGCCTAGAACGGTGAGGATAGGAGAAGATGGTAGAAATATGGTCAGGTGGTAGAAGGTACACCACCCACGGATAAGAACTGAGCAAAAGAAAAGATGAATGGACGAAAGAAGGAGAGGAGGACGTGGACCCCCGAATGCACAACTGACGACCCTTGAACTTATGCCGCCGCCTCTTCTTGGCGAAAATCTGCTTGCAACAACTCTGCATGGCGTGGACTTATGCCTTCGGGCTTCTTAATCTATAATACTTTCTCAAATAACGGGCCCACCTGGCAGACGGCCTAGCCCGATCATGAATATGCAGCTTCATCGGGACGGTTGCCCCTAGCTGTGCGGTGCCAACCATAGAAAGACATTCCAGAATAGTCAACTCTTTGAGATGAACATCAGGAAGCGGTGGAGTTTTGTCGTTCGGTACTAGAACATGGAGCATTGGCATCTTCACTCAGCAGTTGGGCATGAAGCATAACTCCCTTACTAGAAGCGCAGGACGGAACTGAGGGAGGGCGATGCGCGGCGTTGACGTGGATGCCTCACCAATAAGCCGAGGGAGATGAGACAGAAAATACAGAATGCCCCTGGTCAATCTCGAAGGCACGGCCAATTGCCCCTTGAATGCCGAATTCATTAAACTTCTGGCGGCCATGTGAGTTAGCACCATCCGGGCGAAAAACTCTTCTGGGCCAGTGAATTGCATAGCAATCAAGCGAGAGGTGATAACAACATCAACAGTGAATTCTCCGGCGAGCAAAGAGATTGCCACCGGCCTCGCTTTTGACGAAACTGGCACCAGGACACAGGAACTCTTCTTAGCAACCGTCTTCATAGCAAGTGCAGGCTGATTGTCCCTAGAATAGCTAGGGACCAGGGCTCAGACGGGCATGCGGTAAATGAAGTCTTGAAGCTTGTAATGCACGGTCAAAGCCTGGCTCGGCTCTTCATTTCCCTGGGAACTAGACTCGAGGGGCACCAAAGGTAGTGTGTACCTGCTTCGCGAAGTGGGAAGTGGGAAGTGGTGGAGGGAGGTTAGAAGGAGGTGGTTTGAAGGGCGTGGGTGGCAATGGTGCAAGTGATGGAGGAATAATGATGATGATGGGCATGGGTGGAGGTAAAGGTAAAAGTGGAGGTGTGGGTTTAGGCTCGGCTTGCTCGGGCTCAGAGGATGATGGCGAAAGGGGGAGTGAAAGAAGTGGTGGCGGTGGTGGGAAAGGTGATGAGGGTGGCAAAGAGGGTGATGTGGTTGATGGAGATGGTGAAGGTGAAGAGGAAGGAGGTGAAGGAAGGGGTGGGGAAGAAGGAGGAGAGGAAGGTAGTGGCGTAGTGGGGGAAGTGGCAGGTGGTGGCGCTCTTCGCGAGAGGCATTGGGGACAGGTGTAGTGGTGGAAACGGAGGGTGAAAGAGAAGTTGCATGGGTGGAGGATGGGGTAGGTAAAGGTGGTGGAGGAGATGGGATGGAGGAAGAAGTGGGTAACAGAGCAGGTATCTTATCAACTGAAGAAACACCAGGGTGCCCCTGGTCTTGAAGTGGAAACGGTTGCCTAGGCGACACGGCTTGTTGCTGCTGCTGCTTGCTGCTGAGATCCAAAATAACTTGGTGTATGACAACCCAATCAATCATCTTCTTATCTTCCAAGCTGTAAATAAGTTCCCGGAACTTGGGGCAATTCTCAATCAAATGCCCCTGTTGACGATGGAATTCACAGAAATGGAGTAAATTCCCAACCGCGGGTCGGCAAGGCATAACCAGAGGGAGTTGCAATGCATGGGTGGCCATCAAAGCCCTGAAAATATATGTAAGGGATTCCGGCAATGAAGAGTGAGAAGCCCGCTTCGGGCAAGGTGGATGCCGAGGGGTATGAAAAGGTAATGGGGATGGTAACGGAGGTTGCGTAGGTAAGGGGGATTGCGTAGGTGAAGGCGGAGGGATAGTAAGTGAAGGGTGTGGAGGCGTGGAGGGAGCGGGAATATAATGGACGGTATCCACCCCCTCTGGGTGTAGTGTTTCCTTGACCGGAAGTGGAGAGGCGTGGGGAGATGAAATAGCGAAAGGCTAACTCGTGAAGGGATACGTAGTGGAGGGACATGTGGAGGTATGTGGGTAAGCGGGGGTAGAAGGCCGACTCGTGGAGGGATATGTAGCGGAGTGCTGACCCGCGGTGGATGGGGAAGAAGAGGGGTATGTGGAAGGCGAAGGTGGAGGAGACTCATGGTCAAGGGAAACTAGGAGTTGTTGGCTAACGAAGCGGGCTCGGCTGTAAAGTTGTTGCCATGAAGTGATATCATTCAGGGCTAAGATGCATCTAAGCTCGGGCGTTGCATTAGAAATAACCATTTTGATCTGCTCGCCCTCCGGAATATGCCCCGGGACTTGCGCGGCTAGGCGACGCCAGCGGTCGGCAAACGTGGAGAATTCCTCGTCGGGCTTCATCTTCTCTTGGGCCAGATCCACCATAGAATATTTGGGCCCAACCTGGTCCTGCTACTGCTGAATAAATCTCGCTTGGATGGCTTGAAAATTCATCATCTGCTCTTGCGGTAACGTGAAGAACCAATCCTTGGCCGAGCCCTCTAAAGATAGGCCAAACAAATAGGCCATCAAGGGTTGATCATGCTGGAACTGGGCTGACTCATATAGGAAATCCTTTAAATGGACGTAGGGGTCACCTATTCCACCATAGCGATGATATATGGGGATCTATGAACGTGGTGGAAGTTGAAGACCCTGGAATGCAAATGGGATATCCAAAGAAGTTTAGGGATTGATTCGGCGTTGTAATTCATCAAGCTGGCGTTGGGCCTGAGCGAACATCTCCTCTGTAGGAAAAGTCTGAGAAGGATATGGGCCGGCCTGAGCAAGAGAGGATGAATTTAAACCAGGATAATGATGATGGGTCGAATAGAGGGACCCAACCTGAGGTGAAGACAAGCCCATTCCGGGAATGGAGGAATGCATGGGCCTAGAAGAATCGTGTATGCAGAAATGAGGATTGATTGGACTAGCAACAGCACGAGCGGGATAAGAAGGCCAGTTAAAAGAATAGGGTCCAATGGAGGAATAAGGAGATGGGCCCGCATGGGAAGAGGAATCCACACGGGGATAAGAAGATGGAGAAGTATAGAAATAAGGTACAGGGGAAAAATGCTCCATGGGGAGAATGGAGACTTTATACAGTGAACTTTAAAGAATTACAAGGAGGGAAATGACTCTAAGACAAATGCAACTAGATGGAGACACACAAAGATGAACTAGACCAAATGAGCTTAATCTGATAAAAAGATGCAAATGATGACACTGTAACATACAATGAAGGAAAGAGATGAGAAAAGAATCAACCAATTACCCAATCAAATTCCAAATGATGCGCGAAAATTTTTATAAGTTCCCTTTTAGAACCTTAGTGGATTAATTAAGATATGAATTCACTCAACCACAAGGTACCTAACCAGGGTGGGGGACGAGAAACTGGCAGACTCTAAGGGACCTTCTCTCTCATGAATGCAGACCCTAGACTGGGGAGTGGTATGGTACAACCTGCCCAGCATCTGTGTGGGAATCCACGGCTCGCGGAGACTTACGGAGGTCCTCGGCAAGGTCCCCTAGTCGGCTCCAAGGAGTATGGAGACGAGAGGAAACCCTACCTCGGTAGGAATGCAACTAGATGTGAATGAAATGCATGAATCCTATGTGCACCGGAGTGCATGCAAAATTCTAACCTAGAAACTAGCAAGCAATGAACAAACAAATGTAAGAGAAATAAAAACAAGTATGCAATCAGCAAAATAACAGCAAGGGAGATCAACAGCAGCACCAAATATATATATGTATAATGATATGACTCAATGATCACACTGCAGCATGGGGAGCGCTGTAGCAGCAAAAGGACGGTCTGATGGAGACCGCTCAGGGAGCAAGGATGGCCTGTGAACGACCGTGCAGACTAGGGAGTAATGGCAAAGTAATCAGGAAAATAAAAAAATGATAGAATGAAAGAGACAGAAATCAGAAGCGTACCAGGATGGGAGGTCTATTGCCAGCCGCATAAGCACTAGAACAGAGCCGAAACAACCGTGTGACAGTAATCCAGCCAACAGCATGAAGGTAGAGGTGTACCTGAGCCAGCAAGATGGACGGCCAATAATAGGCCGTATACAATGTGAACGGGCGGTAATGGACCGCTTATAACAGTAGGCTTTGCAGAAGAGTTGGCGATGTTCACAGAGAAGGGCGATGGACTTTCAGCCGCAGAAATGATGGACGGCACTGGAAGAACCACGCAAGTTCCAGAGGACAGAGAACGCGACCCAACCTGCAACCACTTCAGGAAGAGGACTAACACAGTAAAAGAAAGGGTCAGTAAATTACTAACACGATAGGCACTAGGTGTCCCACCGTGATCACCAAAAAATGGGTGTAGATGTATTTTTCTTACCTTCCTTTCTTAATGCCCTCCCATGTCTATCTTACTACATCAAATATGGGAAATGAACGAAAGGCAGAAGGAAATGGAAGAGTAGAAACCTATGATCACCACCAAGGTGCCGAACGTGATGGACACGCTGTACCTTGGAAAGAGGGAGAGGTACTCGCCTGGTGTGCAGCACTGGAATGATATACGGCTCAGGAGGAACCGTCGGTATAGACGAACGGTCGTACTACATACCGTCTAAGAGCGCTGCAGAGGATGCGAAATGAAGCACGCCTGGCAGATGAACGGTTTCAACACAACCACATGAAGAAGAAGAACGGTCCGGATTACACCACACATCTCCTTGAACGGCTAGGTGGGAATCGCACAAGACCACCACGCTAGGAATTACAAAAGGGGTCCAACCTCCACCCTTTCCGGCCGGCCAGAAAGGATGGGCCTCGTGTTAGTGTGTTGCTGACCTGTGAAACAGAGTGTAGAACATAAAAAGAAACCCAAATTAGAACTATAGAATGTAGCAAATGCTCAAACGGAGGGAAATAAACATAACTAAATGAAGTGGGGGATACCTGGGGATTTTAAGCCCCTAGGGGCGTCAAAAACATAGGAGGGTATGTGAATGATGCATGAGAATGACAAAAACGTGGAGAATGGGTGTGAAGAAAACAAGCATGCAACTAGAGGAGACGGGACAATCAAATGCAAAAAGACTCAAAACGAAGACTACTCCCTGGACCGGAGGCCTGTAGGGACATAGAAGGCCTCCCTCCCTGGTGCTAGGTCGCTCAAAGATTCGGCAGGGCTTCGTCGTCGACCAAAAATCTCCCCCCCCCTTCGAAGGTAGCCTCTAGGGTCTATTTATAGAGCCTAAGAAGCCAGCGCCAAAATTAGGGTTTTTAGGCATTTTCAGGTCGAGATTATCAAAGAAAAGTCGTAGATAATCGAATTATCTTTCATCCAGAAGAAACGGCACTCAAAATGACTCAATATCCGCGGAGAAAATGACGGGAGAAGTTAGGGATAAAACCACGGATAGAGAGAGAAAACCCTTTGAAATTCTCAGGAATCGAGAAGATGAACGGTCTCACGATAGACCACCCAACGTGTTGAGCGGCCATCTCCTAGGCCGTCCAACCCTGTCGGTGGAAATTCAAATAAATCATAAATATTATCCAACTAGCCATCGAGATGACCGAAAACCTCACCGTTGGACTCTCATAGATGAACAGCTGCTATCAGACCGTACAATCACAAGGGCGGCCAAGAGAAAACCGTCCATTCCTTGTCGGTGATAAATCAAAATAGATTAGATAATTAGATAACTATCTGAAAACCAACGACGTTAGGACTCTTGAGAGATAGACGGCTTAGGAGTTATCGCACAATGGTCTTACGCGGCTAAATCCCGACCGTACAAATACTTGTCGGTGGAAATTCAGAAAATCAGATAAATATCCCGTAAATATATGAACGGCCCAGTATCAACAGCACA
The DNA here is from genome assembly GCA_022559845.1 of Amorphophallus konjac. Taxonomy (NCBI): domain Eukaryota; kingdom Viridiplantae; phylum Streptophyta; class Magnoliopsida; order Alismatales; family Araceae; genus Amorphophallus; species Amorphophallus konjac. The sequence continues at coordinate 37,026,731 of CM040123.1, forward strand.
TATGGTTGAACGGCTGGAGGTTAACCGCACATGTACATGGGCACTTGAAATTCATAGAAAAGCTCAATCAACCAAAACCAAGGCCCATTAAGCCCTGAATCAACTCGGACCTAGCCAGGGAGGGAGGCCACCCATAAAATTGGCCCAGAACGTGCCAGAAAATAGCCCAGCGAGTAATAGACAACTCGAGGCATCAACAAATAGGAGTAAGAGAAATGACTCAACTTATCGGTAAAAAATGGGTGTCAACAGATGTGAGTTAAAAAAACCTTATATCCTTCTTATTTAAGTTACTGTCAGTCGTGCTCTAGCGGCTTAGAATTTGACCGCCAACTTTCTGTAGCGGCCCTACGATAAACCGCTAGACACCGGGTAATCTCATTTTTATGAAATCTCTGGCGGACCATAAATAGACCGTTAAAGTTCCTCTGGCGGCCCTATGATAAACCGCCAACGTCCTGTAACGGGCCTACAATAGACCGCCAGTGTTCTATTTCCTGTCAAGCCGAGATGGATTTAAGTACAGCCCATTTAGCATAGAATTAAGCCTGGTTAACAATAAACTAACATGTTTTAATGTTATTTACTACTCTGAGTTTTAAATTCCTAATTTTATAACGGAGACTTCTGGTTCTTAGGATTATTTTAAGCATAAGTTATTTTATGTCAAAACTATATACTCTTGTATCTAAATGAAAATGACTCTACATGGTTTCATTAACTTGGCAAAGTTTTGATTACTACTTCCTTCTCATCTACAAAGCATTTTCATAAAGTTCATGGCATATATCCTGGTATATGACCAGTAGTTACACTTGTGCACTATAGGAACACAATCTTGGACATGAGGACCTCCCCTTTGGATATTCCTTCCAATGGACTAGGAAATCTTGTTTCAATGCCTCCGTAATTCTCTGCGAGCCTGGGATTCCCACTAGGACTCCGAGTTGGTTGTACCATTAAAGCCCATTTGTCTAGGAAGCACTATCGATGTTTTCTGATTCTGTTCTATAACGGTTCAATACTCGACCGCTAAGACCCATTAACGGTCCAGTATCTGACCGTCACGTTATCTGAGTCCAATTGATTTCTTTCTGGATTCAGCCCATTCTAGCGGCCCAAAACTAGACCGCCATGTAAATATAGCGGCCAGTTATAGACTGTTACGTTTTCTAAAAATTGTTGGCCCAAGATTAGACCCAAGAGTTAATATTCTTATGATTCTAGATTGACTAATAATAGTCTAGGACTTATAACATTATTCAAAGATGTCTAAGATAACTTTTGAAAGATAAAGAACGTACCGTTATGTTGCCGAGTTATTCCATGGCATAACCTAGTTATTTAAAGTATTTATTGATATTCCTTATTTCCTTGTCGAAGCGTTCGTATTTTTGGTATATCATTGAAATTGTACATTCTTGGTCACATTATTTACATGCGTGGAAGTAGTTTGATTTATACTTAAAGATGTGGTTCGAGCACTGATTATGTTCAAGGGCTCTATACTAGTCCCCTCGGGTGATTGTCGGAAACATACTATTATAAACCATGGGGTATGATGCTACTGGCGTGGCATTGCGCTGGGAGTACTTTCTTTATAAATTAGTGAAATATCCACGAACATCTCAAAAATATCCACGGCATCACGGTAATCACGGAATTATCCACAAAGTGGTATTTCCACAGAAATTCACGAAGTACTTGCTACTAAGTGAAGATTACATTCTTGCTTGTTACATGACTTTCTAGTACATTCTTATTCATGAAAGGCCATTGCTACATTCTTGCTTGGTTATACTTGATCAATCCATATTCTCATATCTCAAGCTTGACTATATCTTGTTACTTTGTTTTATTCGCGTATTGATTGCATTCGCATGATTTTACCTTATTCTTTAGAGCTAAAGACATTAATTTCTTAAACATTGTCTCCATGTTGATGCGAAGATACCTACTGGGCAAGTGTGCTTATTACCTATTTCAATCTTTTTCAGAAAATACAAGTAGTTCGGGTTTGGATTCAAGTTATTCAAGTGATGAGTCCGAGAGCGAATGAAAGTCTCATAAGGTTGAGTGAAGACTTAGGAAGTCTATAATGTCTAGATCGAGTTCATGTAATTTTCCTTTTTATTGAGTCCAATAGATTTGAGTAAGTTGGAATAGTCTATGTACTTGGATTTTTATCATTCTTATTATTAATGAAAGGAGAAGTTGATTATTGTGCAATTGCATCTTATGTGTGATTGTCTCGCACTCTGATTATTCTTGCTTGCAAGAGGTTTACCATGCCGACTGTTCACGTTTCCAGATATTGTCTTCCACTGTATTAAAAGCTCGAGATGTGACACTCTCCCTACTCAGGAGATGATTGCTCAAATCCAACGCCAGCTTGATGAACTCCAACGTCAAATCGATCCCAAGTCCTCCTTAAGTGTTCCATTCGCATTTCAAGATCTTCGGCTTCTGCCATCTTCTCAAATTCTTGCATATCGCCGTTATGTTGGAGTCGGTGACCCCTATGTGCACTTGAAGGAGTTTATTTATGAGTCGGCCCAGTTTCGGCATGACCAACGCTTGATGGCCTATCTATTCGGTCTATCATTGGAAGGCCCGGCTCAGGATTGGTTCTTCTCTCTTCCGCAAGGGCAAGTTGTGAATTTTCAAGCCGTGCAAAATAAGTTTATTCAGCAGTTTCAGGAACAGGTTGGGCCCAAGTTCTCCGTTGTGGATCTGGCCCATGAGATGATGAAGCCCAAGGAGGAGTTCTCTACCTTTGCTGACTGATAATGTCACCTTGCCGTGCAAGTCTCGGGGCACATTCCGGAGGGAGAGCAAATCAAGATGCTAATTTCTAATGCAATGCCTGAATATCGCTTCATCTTAGCCCTCAACGACATTACCTCCTGGCAACAATTATACAGTCAAGCCCGCTTCATTCGCCAACAAATCTAAGATTCCCTTGACCCCGAGTCTCCACCATCCACCTCCATATATCAACCTTCACCCTCCATGTGCCAACCCTACGCTCCCATCAGTCAACCCGCCATGAGTCAGCCTTCCGCCGCATATCCCTCCACGAGCTAACCTCCCGTCTCTACATACCCATACGCCTCCGCATATCAATCTTCCATGAGTCAGCCTCCTGCATCCGCATACCCGTCTCCGTCTCCACCTCCGGTCAAGGGAATACCGCACCCCGAGCAGGTAGATGTTGTCCACTACATTCCCGCTCATGTACCATTGTCTAATCCCTCCACTAGCCATGCACCCTTGCCTACGCAATCGCCACAATCTTCCCCTTGGCATCCACCTTGCCCAAAGCGGGCTCCTCGTCCTCTGCCGGAGTGCTTTACGGATATTTTCCAGGCTTTGATGGCCACTCATGCGTTACAGCTCCCTCCGGTTGTGCCTTACCGACCCGCGGTCGGGAATATGCTTCAGTTCTGTGATTTTTACCATCAGCAGGGGCATTTGGTTGAGGATTGCCCCGAATTCCGGGATTATATTTATGGCTTGGAAGCCAAGAAAAGGATTGATTGGGCCGCTATTCACAAAGTCATTCTACATCTTTACAGTAAGCAGGAGCAACAAGTAGCGTCGCCTAAGCGGCCGTCTCCATTTCAAGGCCAGGGGCACCCCTGTGATTCCTCATCTAGTGTTGTACTCGCTCCGTCACCCACCCCATTACCTTTGCCATCATCTATCCAATCTCCGCAACCTCCATAAACCCAAGCCTCTGCTCAGGCTAGTGCCATCCCTTCTTCCTCCATTTCCACCACTACTTCTACCCCCAACACTGCCCGACCCGTTGTGTCGATATGTCGACGGTGGGCACCACGGCCCTCCTCTTGATCCCCTTCATCGCCATCCTCACCTCCCTCTCCATTACCTCTACCATCTCCATTACCCTCACCATTGCCTAAACCTCTATCATCCCTGCCATCACCTTTGCCGGAGCTTGAGCAAGTTTTGCCTTTGCCGCCCTCGCCCGAGCAAGCCATACCTCCACCCTTACCTTTGCCTCCACCTAAACACAACATCCCCGTTGAAACCTTCGCGTCTTCCGAACCTATTCCTATCCCCAATTCCTCCACCAACTTCCACCCCACGGAGCTGGTGTGCGTTACCCATGGTGCCCCTTGGGTCTGGTCCCCAGGGAGACAATAAGCCAAGTCAGGATGATTCGATGCTGGTTCTGCAATTCAAGATTTACGATTTTATCTGTCGGATGCCGATCAGCGTCCTGGTCCATGGCTATTTTGGGGATGATGCGCCTCCACTTTCAAAGATGACAGTTGCTAAGAAGAGTTCTCTTGAGTTGATGCATGTTTCTTCCCGAGCAAGGCCGATGGCAATCTCTTTGCTCGCCAGAGAGTTCACCGTTAATGCTATTATTTCTCCTCTCTCTGTTTCCATTCAGATGACAGGCCAAGAAGGGCTCTCTACCCGTATTGTGCTAACGCATACGGCTGCCAATCAGATTATGCACTCTATGTTCAAGGGGTAATTGGCCGTATCTTTTATATTCTCCGAGGACATTCTGCACATTCTATGCAATCTCCCTCAGTTTATTAGCAAGCCGGCCATGTCAACGTCATGCATTACTCTTCCTCAGCTTCACCCGTCCCTTCTATCAAGGGAGTTGTGCTTCAAGGCTGAGTTCCGAGTGGAGTTGCCGAATCTCATGCTTCTGGTGCCGAGAGACAAAACCCCGTGGGTTTGTGATATTCATCACTCTAAAGGGTTACTTGTCCAAGAATGTCCACCTATTGTTGTTAGCACTAGGTATCTAGAGGCAACCGCCCTAGCAAAGCTGCATATTCATAATCGGGCTAGGCCATCTGCCAGATGGGCTCGTTATTTGAGAAGACATTGTAAGTCGAGAAAGCCAAAGGTACGAGCCCGCGCCAGGCGGGTCCATTACAAGCCAGTTAATCTAAGAAGAGGCGGCGACGTAGGTTCAAGAGCCATCAATTGTGCATTCATGGGTCCACCTCTTTCTCCCCTTCTTTTCATTCACCCTACCTTCTACTCAGTTCCCACCCTTGGGTGGTGTACCTTCCTCCATCTGATCCTATTTCCATCATTTTCTCCTTCTTCCGTAGGTCCGTGCGTCCCCATTCCTCTCCTTTTTCTCCGGATCCTCCAGATTTTCCCTCCTCTCACAATTCTAGGCCTCGGCCTATGTCTTTTCATCCCGATCTCGGGACATCTCCTAGTTCTTCTCCTCCAGTATCTCCGGGTTCCGTCTCTAATTCTCCTTCCCCGACCCCGTCGGGTGATTTTCACTCTTATTCCCCGACCTTGTCGGGTGTCTATGCATCTTCTTCCCTGACCCTTTCGGGTGATTCTAATTCTCCTTCCCCAACCTCGTCCGATGATTATCATTCCTCTTCTCCGACTGCATCGGATGATTCTTCTTCTCATCTTTCTATTCTTTTCATCTCACCCTTTCGGGGTCATTACCCTTTTTCTTGCTGTTTTTGAGACTTTAGCCCGCCTTGATCTCGGTTGATCTGGTTTCTTCTGTAATCTAGTTTCTTGTCATCAGGGTCTATGCACCTTAACGAGAGAGTTCTAGCCCTCGTCTCTCTTCCTTTTTATCGTTCTTCGTCCAGTTTGGTGTTTTCCGCTCCTCCGTGTCAAGGAATGCTCTTACTATCCTCTCCCACTTTGTCCTGTCAAGCGACAAAAATAAAGCTCGTTCTACTCAAAACTTGATGATCAAGATCGCTTCAGGATGCTACTTCCACGCTATGGATTTGCAAGGTATCTTTGTTTTATGTAGGAATATGTTATTATTGTCATTACTTATTATTCATGTGCATGCTTATAATGCTATTCCTCAACATGGTTAAGTGGCTTGTAGAAATCTGCTTATTTTAATCAAATTAGTTTGCTTCTGCAGCATCCTTAGGCTGGTGATAGCTCTGCACTGGGAGTCTAGTTTCATTCCCCAATTGTTAAGGGTGACCATTGAGTATGGGTTGTTCACACACTACACGGCAAGCCATAGCCGATTCCTCTAAGGCACACCGTTGCTGCTTTGGCCATACTTTGGGTATGCACAAAAGTCTTTTCTTTTCTCTGCTCGACCAACTACAGGGGCAAGAGATTGATGGATGTGATAACCAACCTAGGCGCTCCCCAATACGAGAGAGGTCTCAAATAGGGAGAGTCTTAACCCTTGTAAAAATGAGCGTTCATGCTAAATCTAACCAATAAGGTGTTGGCACTCAAAATATCACTCGCGGCAATCAAGCCTCGAAGATGAATGACACAGCCTATTGAAGCACAGAAGCCGATAGATATCAACATATTGATGCCCTCTCGAGCTGCCAGAGCTTCAGGTCACCCCGTACGGACACTAGGGGACTTCAACTCAGGAGAGTCGAGATGAATTCACAACCAACCGGCAGTATGACCAAGCCTGCCCAATGAATTGGCATCGACTTCGTCGTGCCGCATACACTACACCCGTTGTCCGACCAAGGACGACGGTCTACCCGATGGCCCACCACCTCATGAAAGACTCTCCTGAAATGAAAGAATGCCCTTGGCTCCTCAGAATAGAGGACCGAAGGCTCTGTCGGTATAAGATCCCGGTCACCCGGCACGGGTACGGCTTCCCGCCAAGATGGGCCCGTTAGTGGCCGAATGATTGCCCAGCCTGGGCGGAACTATCCCGGGTGTTATCCCACCCTCCAAGAAGCTTTAAGCACAAGCCAGACCGAGCCAACATCACGAATCATAGTGCCGAAAGCCGTGTCAGCGGGAAACCCGCGTGTTCAAACAAAAGATACTCAAGGTTCTGAGAAGGGCCATACGTCATCCTGAGAGCTTCGACAAGGCATCCCGTCGAGGTTTCGAAGAACAGTGACAAGATGAATGTTCACGGTGATCCCCGGAATCGTCCCTAGACTCACCGGCTGGCCCACAACAGGTGAGAGATGCTAATACGGCGCGCCCTAAACCGGCGCGCCCCCTTATCCGGCACCCCTCTATTCCGGCGCGCAAAAAAAAGGGGGGCTTCAGAAGGCTTCTTCCCGGTGCGCCATTCTCACGCCGGATTAAGCCCCGAAAGAAAGGGGGACTGGAGAAGAATATAGAAAGAAAGGGGAAGGGGGTCTGAGAGCTAATCGCCTGTGAGAGAGAGAGGGTTTCTTGCGAGTGAAGCAGGGTTCCTCTGAGCGCCCTTCGCCACCGTCTTCCCTCCTCTGCCTGAAGCCCTCCGGAGCCGGAGAAGAAGGAGGTGTCCCGATACTCTATTCTGGGAACAGGTGGGCGTCTGCATTTCTCGTCCCTCCTCCGCCTCGTTTTCTCTCAATTGAATGTAAGCGAGAGGGGTGAGGGATGGCGATGATATGAGCCACCCCTTCCCCCCTTTTTTTGCCATCCTTTTTTTTTGGTTGCTCTTCCGTGAGCTCCCCTGTAAGCAGAACGGTGGTCGTGCCGCGGTGCCGGTACCAAATTCGTGATATATGTGTAGCTTCCTTCACCCAGTGGGACGATGGCATGCGTATATGAATATCTTGGTGGATCGAATGCTCAACTCATTGTTCTCTTCTCCCACTGCTATCTTGTTCGGTAGATATCTATTGGTGTCTTCCCGTTTATAGCATTCTGTTTACGGTTTCCCCGATTCCGAATATGCCCTGGCATGCCATGGGTTACAGAGATAACCCCTCCCCGGGTCCTCCACATTCGTGCCTGTGCATATGCTTCTCCCCGTTTTAGTACGAGATCTGACCTTGACCTTCCTCCCTCTTTGCATTTCTCCATTGCTCAGAGGATGTAGGTGTTGCTTCTGGAATAGTGGAGTCTGCCTTGTGACTACTGTGTTCCAGTCATTCGTGTATATACGCATGAAGATAAATCGTCCCTGCTATATATCACCCATCTCTCTCTCCGTGATTGATGTTTACATTCTCTTCTGTGGATGGCAATCCAGTCCTGCGAACATTAACATCTTAACCCTATGGCGGGTAGGCTATCATGTCGAGAAGCCTCACTTCCCTCATTTGTGGTTTATGGCCACTAAACCATTCGAGTCCCGTCGGTTTTTTCTTAATTACCCGGGGAGGGGGACATTCCCCACTGCTTCGCAGAGTTGCCAACCGGTCAAGGAAGCTCCACTTCTGAGTGATGGACGCTTCCCATGGGCCGTAGGGCTAATAACAACAGGGGTTCCAGCCCATCAATGTTAAACCCACAGTCTCTTGGGATTCTGTGGTGGCTAAGGGACGAATGCTCCTAGTAGGCTTGTCCTCGGAGCCTCTCTCCCTAATCCTCTCTCGCTAGTGGATGCAGTGCACGCTGTAGGTCGCCCACCCCTCGTAGGCCAGTCCTCGGGGTGTTGCCTCCATCAATAGTTGCCTTGTCCCTCTATCTCCACACACGGAGCTATGGTGCCCCTCGCAGGCTGGTCCTCGGGATATCCTGTCCGATTGGGATCCTGTTGGCTGCCACCATACAGACCGGCTGTTTAGGGGCTTACTCCACAAGTGGGTATGACCCCGTTTCTCCCCTGCAAACCTTCAGGGATGGGGGAGATGCTGCCCAATTTTCAGCTGAATTCTTCTAACTTATGAGTTTACTCATGTAAAAATGGCTTCAATAAAATATTTGTTCTGAGGTTAAGGACTCTAGTGCTCGAGTATGAAGCTCGAACTAGCTCATAACTTCACCCCTGGGGGCTCTGGATTTCAATTAAACAAACAATCACCTTAATTGACCTCAAAACTCTCAACAAGATCTTAATAAGCTTAAATAGTTTCAAAATTTATCAGAAATTCGTTAAAACGGAGCGGTTCTAATCCGGCGCGCCTTAATATGGCGCGGTACCCCCCCCCCCACGTCGGAATAGCGCTAGACTCATAAAAGTTTGTTTTCAACTGGCAAATTCCCGGCGTGCCCCAAGCCCATCGCGCCGGATTAACCATGCCATGGGCCGCGCCGTATTAAGAGCATTTACCTACGTTTGGCCGCACAGGGGAAAGCTATCCCTACGCGCAGCCGCGCCTATTTAAAGCATTGTAATATTCTAATCAATCACTCGCCCTGGGAGCGATCCTCGTCTCCCGCAGTCGAGATTAATGACCCTAACTAATAACAAATTGAATAAGAAAGCGGCTATTCAAGTCCGAGCTGTCTTGTTACCACCCTTTTACTACCATGTCCGTCAGCGCTCCGCTTTCGTTATCATGCGTGTGTTATCACTTTCGTTTCCCCCTAGGGGAGGCTAATAATTTGACTAATCATTGATCATCATTATAGCTCTACTGCTATGCTTAGCATAATCATAAACCTTATTTGTGCATGCCTGCCTGGACCCTCAGGTATATCAAATGGCACCAACGGAAACCCGGGTTACGCCCGATCGGAAGTCTCTGCTATGCGTGATGGTGGTCTGCGGAGGACCTACGTCCTCCGCCACGTACCAAGGGTCCCTAATCTAGTGAACCATGCCTCTCTTGCATGATAGATAGAGACATATCACGTTACCTCGTCACGTTCATACCTTCACATCATTATTCCGACCTCGACAGCCCACTATCTCGGCAATTAATCAAAGATTTTCCCTCCTCGTGAAGGATGTAATTAACGCCACAGCCTTTATGGTGTGGCAGACTGCTGGTCCCGATCGAATCTCACTCTCGCCCGACACGGGTCAGAATGAGCGCACAATAAATTCATCACGTACGTGACTGGCACACCCGCGTAGTCAATCAGTCAGTTGATTACTGGTTAGTTAATTGGTTGATCGACGTGTGAATAAACCAAATAAACCCCGAATGATGATATCCCATCAGAAACAGTCTGGCACACCCGGTGGGACCAGTGTTACCTTTCATCTCTTTGCCGAGATACTTGGGCTTTGAGGCCCTCCCAAAGGTTGCTAATCGTCGGCTTGTTGGTCTTTTCAGGTGAACGATGATGACTACAACGGGACTGACTGGCGTTGGCTTCGGCCCTGCGGTTGTGGCCGGTCATGCGCAAGGGTACCTGGCGGTGCACACGGTATTCGACAGCTTCCCTACCGTTATTGGCTTCCCCAACTTCTTGGGGCTAGCCTTCGTAGATATGCTGAAGGTGGAACCCTCGGAGCCCATCGAGGGAGCTGCAAAGAAGATGGAGCCTCTAAAGGCTCAATGCTGCGACGACTCACCCAAGAGTCTAACCCTGGTCGCCAACTACCTGGTGCACCACGCTATCCGTGGGGTCCACCCTGATATTGTCAATAAGAACTCCGGAGGTCATCAGCGCATGCAACTCCAGAGGGGTACTGCTGTGGTTGCCGGTGCTCTCTCTCAATCCGGTAAATCCATGATGGTTGGTGGCATGCGCGTCTTCCTCAACGGACGTGACGCATGGATAGTCCAGGACCGGGTCATCCTTGCCATCCCCGTCCGCAACTCATATCAAGCCCTCACTGGAAGGAGGGCAGAAAGAGAAGAAGCCGGCCACTACGGCCAAGAGAAGTTGGCCCCCAGGCCAAAGAAATTTAAATAGGTGTGGGTCCCCAAAAGGGTCCAACCTGTCCATCAAGCTGCACATGTCCGTCATTGACCTGCTCACGACGGAGCGGAAGGAAGGAGAGGAAGGGGCCTAGCCCCGAAAGAAGAAGAAGTGGTTGCGGACCCTCCGCGCCGCGAAAGCTTCTGGGCCTGCGCCCGCCAAGCCAACGTCCCTGCTGTGGGACGAAGATTTCAGCAACCTGCCGACAAAGCTCGGCTAGCTTACATCCCTCCTGCGGGAGGTCGAACACTGTCCCCCATGCTACATCAAGAACGGGGTCGAGAAGAGATGACCAATTTGGTCAAGAACTATTTCCGAGGGCTAGGCAACCTCTCGCTTGGACAGCAGCGGTTGATGTAAGCAGCCGCAGCCAGTGAAGGCTACTGCCCATCAATGGCAGTTGAAGAAGATGTACGAGAAAGAATGATGGTGTCGTCAGTCGACGACAATGGCTATGATGACGGCTTTGAGATTGAAGCCAATGAAGCCGCCCCCAGGCGGGAAGAAACAAGAAGGACTTCTGTGTTCGAGAGGCTGACCTTCCCGGAGCAGGCTAAGAGGAAGGTCCATCGACGGAGAGGAAGGATGCATGTCTTCACTTGCAATATGACTGACACATTCAGTCGATATGGGGAGCTTCTCGAAGACCCCCGCGAGTTGGCTCAATTGGCCGCGAGGCCGGGGCCGAATACTCGAAGAACAGAAGCCGCAAGGGAGCTCCTGGCGACAGCTAAAGGAAACCAACCCCTGGGTTGTCACTAGCGGAATGATGGAGCTGCTATCTTAACCGCCAATGTAGTGACGACGGAAGAAGATGATGACGTCCTCCTCGACATCCTACCCGAGGGTACATCTGAGGAAGTAACAGAGGCTATCCCTAGCATGGCAACTATGGACCCGTCGGTCCTGATGCTAATTGAAAGATACCGGCAAGAGATAGACTTGCTGAAGAAACAGCTGATGGAGAAGACTGAACAGTCATCAACTTCCAAGCCGCCTGAAGTCCAGGGCAAATCATCCCGGGGAGCGGTCCGTCATGTCGACCCTCCGCCGCTCTACACCATGCCTCAGTTGTCAGAGCCGAGCATGGCAACGACTCAGCAGCGGCCACCATAGTCGCAGCCGTTGATGCCACCGGTGCTCCCTCAAGTGCACCTGACACCCCCACTGCTGCGCCCGCCACAGGCGACCACTCTGGTCACCCCGTACCTACAACCGGCACACTTCTATCTGGACCCAGTTGACCCCACGGTCATGAACCGGATGATGGTGGAAAGGATGATCGAGCTGAAGCTCGTAGAAAGGAGTGAAGGTGACTACGTCGCATTTGATGCCTATCGGGTGCCATATCCGCAACATCATGCTGCCAAGCGGCTTCCCCCAGGGATCAGCAAGCCGCCCAAGTTCGACAAGTTCAATGGGAAGGGATCCCCGAAGGAACACGTCGCATATTATATGACTATCATGGGTGACCTAGCCACCGATGAGTCATACTTATTAAAGTTTTTCGGGTCCTCACTAACGGGGCTCGCATTTGAATTGTACTCCAGCCTCCCGGTCGGGTCGATCAGCGACTGGTCGGATATGCAGAGGAAGTTCAGGGAAAGATTCCATGTTACATAGAGGGAGGTCACAGTGGCCGAACTCTACTCAACAAAGCAAAGGGCAGATGAGATAGCCCTCGACTATATTAAGAGGTGGAGGAACCTCGGAATGAGATGCAAGCGGCCCCCACATCAGGAGGACACTGTACAAATATGTAAACAGAACCTCAGGAGGGAGGTTCTGAAAAAGATGATTGGAATGGAAATACGGTCGTTTGACTGATTGAACAATGTCGTGGCTGAGGTGGAAGTCTTTCTGGCCAGACCTGTCCCTACATCAATTGCCAGCACAACCCAGAAGGGCAAGGCAGTGGAACGGCGCCAGGCGCCTAAAAAAGCAAACACTCTTGACATCAAGGCATTCGAACAACAGAAAGATAAAGATAAGAAGGCGGTCGCCCCACAGCCTGCAAAAGCCCCAGGCGGCAAAGAAGGTCCCTCGCTGCGGGACAAGATGAAGAAAGCCTACTCCTTTCCGAAGGACAAGACCAGGATTCTGTTCGACTGGGTAACAGAGTATGGCATGGTCGCCCTGCCAGAGCCAAAGAGGCCGGAGGACCTGAAAAGAAAAGACAGTCCAAGATTCTGCCCCTACCACCAGATGCTGGGGCATCCAATCGAAGACTGCTATGTTTTCAAGGACATCATCGAAGGGATGGTGAAGAAAAATGAAATAGAGTTGGGAGAGTACAAGGTGGACCCTCCTCAACTGCATGAAGCCCCTCCCAGAAGGGCATGAGTCAACATGATCTTTCTGTACCAGGCATTGCCTGAGGAGATTTCTGAAGTAATTACGCGGAGCACCTATGAAACTCATTTCTTGGAGCCCGTGAAAGAACAACAGGGATGGAAGCAGGTCCCTGCGAAGCACAAGAAGAAGAGGGCACCCAAAGGTCGCTTGGGCAAATGGGCAGTGATCCTCATGGAGTTTGATATCTCCTATGTGCCGCGAAAGGCTATCAAGGGCCAAGCTATTGCAGACTTCTTCGCCGACCATCCAGTGCCGGAAGACTGTCCGCTGGAACCGGAGCTTCCTGAAGATGAAACCCTGGAAGCCGCTCAAGTGCAGCCCTCCTTGTGGCAGCTATATTTTGATGGTGCTTCCAGAATTGACACCTTGACCACTAGGTCAGCCAGGGTCAGAGCAGGAGCAGGCATAGTCCTGTCTCCAGAGGGGGAGGTCGTGCACACATCTTGCTCGATACACAAGCCATGCACGAACAATGAAGCAGAGTATGAAGCCCTGATAATTGACGCGGGATGACTACGAGACTCGGCTAGACAGACGACGCGACCAGCAACACACTAAGACGCGGCACCGAACGAGCTCCAGAAGAGGTGAACTAGCCCCAAATAAGAAGCGCTACTCACAGTCGGCCCCATCGAGGGAAACGTGACGATCGTGCACGGTTGAGAAACCGGCTTTGAGACTGGGGTAGTCAACTCACTCTCGTGTCCGGAATGAGTCACGGGACGGGTTCTCGTTCTCACACTCACAGCGGTGACAAAATATATCTAGCTAGGAAAGTAAATACACACATGCAGCGGCAGTAGATTGCATACTAAATAAGCAAACTAAACTACTAGGCGGCGGGTGTACCTCCACGCTCACGGCGTGGCGAAGACGTCCCGGCCGTGGACCGTCACTCCCGGTACAAACTAACTTAATTACAGCAATAAAGAACTAAGGCCCACTCCACGCAGGGAGGTAAAAGGCCACAACAGCAATCCGGGAGCGCCGTTCCAGGGGTTGGCGGGCTGCAATTGGTGGTTCCGGACAGTGCGGCGGTGGCACTCAATGTGGGGCCCACAAGGCTCCAAGTGGGCCCGGCTACTGGGGCAGCGGCTTCTTGGCGTCTTCTGGCGGTGGCGACCAGAGGGGGTCGCTGCTGGGGTGTCCCGGGTCGGTCCCCGGGAGCGGCGATCGCCGACGGTGGCCCGGGGAATTTATTGGGAATTAACCCCCCAAGGCTGTCTCGCAGCCCTTTTCTGGCCAGATCGGCGCGCCTCCAGGAAAACGGACGCCACGAGCAGATCCGGATTGGATCGAAGCGTGGTTAGCGCCGTTGGAAAGAGGACTCAGAGATCTTCAACATACATAAAAATCAGACCCATCCAACGGTCGGATTGAAAATGAAAATGACTTTTCCACCGCTCTTTGTCTGGTTCGGACAGACCGATCTCAGGGACAGAAGCAAAGCCTCCTGTTCTTGAGCTTTGACCGGGGATCAAACGACGGATCTAGGACCTTGGATTTTTATGGTGGGTAGAGGGGAGGGTTAGGAAAACGCACATAGGTATTTTGCTTGATTTGGACTCCATTTGATGGGTGGGGAAAATCAAATGCCAGCACCTATCCCGCGGACTGAACCTAGGGCAGACAGACAGGGGTCTGAACAGCAAGCTTGGAAGTGGGGCAAACGGGCTCTGATCTTCATGAAATTTTAACTGGAACTAGGGCAGACATGGGGCGACCTACCCTCCAAAAATCAGCTCGATCCAACGGTTGGATCAAGAGATCTCACGTCATCTTCAAGCTTCTAGTTTGCAGGTCGCAGCCCAGGGCAGCAGCTCGGAGGAGGGGCTGTGGCGGCCTGCTGGTAGCTCCGGTGGCGGCGGCGGCGGCGATGGACGATCCCAGCAGATATTGGAAGAGAAAAAGAAGGGATTTGGGGGGGAGATATCAGATCTAAGACTCAGATCTAGAGGGATTGGAGGTGGGAGAAGGAAGAACTTCAAGAACACAAGAGGGAGAGGGGGTGCCAAAATGCATTTCACTTCAATTTCTTCATTAGTTCCTCCACAAATGATACAAGAGACTATAAATAGACACACCCTAGATCTAGACCAAAGGACATCCACTAACATCAAAGGACATCCACTAACATCAAAGGACATCCACTAATATTGGTCAAGGGTAGGTGGGGGACAAGCATGGGGGGACAAGGAGCACCAAAGGACATCCACTAACCTTGGTCCAAGTGTAGGTGGGGGACAAGCATGGGGGACAAGGAGCACCAAAGGACACCCACTAACCTTGGTCCAAGTCTTCTTGAAGGTCCAATTGGGCTCCTAATGGTCTTGAGGCCCAATTTAAAAGTTGGACCCCTTACATGAAGAGTAGCCCATATTACAATCTTGACCCGACTAGAAGTTAAAATAAAAATACACACTAATACACTCAAAGTAAATACATAAAATGTCAAAGCTCCGACGAAAGCTCCGTGCTGTCACCCAACCACAAGGAAGTCGGCATGCTACGCTTCTGGTACCGGCGACTAGCTCTGGTGTCCGCACCAGTAATCGGGTTGCAGATCACACTGTCCATGGGAATTCAGATGCTGGAAGCATTCGGAGACTCCATGCTAGTTATAAAATAGCTGGAAGGAGAGTTCGATGTACGAAAGCAAGAGCTCCTCCCCTACCATAGCTGGCAACCCACCTGATGTCCAGATTCTACTTCATCAGCATCAAGCATGTCAACCGATGCCAGAATGCTCAAGCGAACGCCCTCGCTAAATTGGCCAGTTCTTTGGCAATCCCACCAGACACAAGCCTGAACATAACAGTGATCAACTGCCGGCAGGTCCCCAGTGTGACAGAGGTCTTGGCCGACGAACAAGAGAATGAGGTGGCAGCCGTCAAAGAGGTTCAATAGCCCGATTCGCGAGAACATCTCCTACGGTGGTTTCAGCACCAGCAGCTCCGAAGAGAGAAAGAATAGAGAATGAAACTCCTGAGGGTCAAAGACTCTTACGACATGAGAAGCGGAACCATGTTCCAAAAAATGGCGGATGCCCGAAGAAAGGTTCTACTTCGTTGCTTATCTTCAGCAGAAGCTAGGCAGGTGATGCAGGAAGTCATGCGGGTTCAGCGGGAGTGCATCAGGCCCGTCCGAAGATGAAAATTGAGATAAAGAAATTGGGTTACTATTGGCCCACTATACTTGATGACTGCTGCAAGTTTTCCAAGGCTTGTCAGAAATGTCAAGAGCATGCCAATGTGTCAAGGAGACCTCCAGCGCCACTACATCCTACCATACCGAGCTGGCCATTTGCTTAGTGGGGCACGGACGTGGTAGGACCACTGCCCACATCTTCATCGGGATGCAAATACATATTAGCAGCTACATATTACTTCTCCAGATGGGCAGAGGCAGTAGCACTAAGAGAAGTGACGGGAGAATTGGTTGCAAGATTCTTCCGGCAGAACATAATAATATTTCGGTTCGGGATTCCTAGCCGAATCATCTCTGACAACGACAGCCGTTTCAAAAACCAGAAGGTTTATCGGCTAGCTGACAAATACAAGATTGACTGGAGGACATCGTCCCCCTACAACCCTCAAGCCAATGGACTTGCAGAAGCCTTCAACAAGACACTATGCACGTTACTGGCAAAGATCGTCAAGTCCAATAAGAAAGATTGGGAAGAAAAGATGTACGAAGCGCTTTGGGCCTATCGTACCGTCTATAAAACCCCAACCGGTTGTTCGCCATTCTCCCTCGTGTACGGATCGGAGGTTGTGGTGCCAATTGAATTAGAGGTCCCCTCGCTGCGAGTCGCTATCCAACATGGACTAGTTAGCAGTGAACAAACTAATGCAGAAAGAAGATTGGAAGAGCTTGCCGAGCTCGATGGAAAGCGTCTCTGTGCGCAACAAAATATCTAACTCTACCAAGCCCGCATGGCCCGTGCTTTCGATAAGCTGGTCAAAGGTCGAGAATTCAAGAAAGGAGACCTGGTAATGGTCAAAAAGAGGGAAGTGATGGCCTCCAACCCCAAGGGTAAGTTGGTCAAAAACTGGGTCAGACCATATATCATCCACCGAGTATATGAAGGGTGCCTACATTCTGGTAGACCACAAAGGAGTCGTCCAGTTCTCTCCCCTCAATGGAAAGCATATAAAGCTATATCACACGGCGCAACCGGCGTTCCCTGAGTAGTCGGGATACCTTCACCTTAGTCTAGTGGCACTCCGCCCTGGCCGAGCTACCCTGAACCTTGGTCTAGTGGCACTCCGCCCTGGCCGAGCTGTAATATCCCGGACATTTTGGATCCTTCTTTGTGGGTCCCGGATCTGGTTTTTCGGAGTGTCCAGCTTTGTTGTGTCTGAAATTTTGTTTCGGACATTTTTCGTGTTCGGATCGACGCGATCCGGAGTCGTTTCGGAGGCCCGGAGGCGTTCCGCAGCTTTTCCGTGCGTGTTTTCCGATTTCCGGTGTGTGTTTTGGCTTTTTCTTCGGAAGCTCACTGCGGGTGGACCGGGTCGTTCACCTAGGCACGAGTGGTACCGTTGCGATCGGTGCGTTCCGAGGATTCCGGAAACATATTTTTCTATTTTTCGGTATTTTTTCGAAAAATCAGATTTTCTATATATTCCCATTTCTTTTTCTTTTCTTTTCCATTTCTCTTTCTTCTTCTTCCTCCCTTCTCGCCCGTGAGCGCTTCCACTGTGACCGGCCCCCCTCTTCCAGTGCTAGCCCCGGCGCCATCCCCTTCGGCTGCGGACGCGGCAAGGCGACGGCGTCGTGGCATAGGCGGCGGCGTGGTGATCGTGGCGGTGTTCGGTGCTCGGTGAGGGTGTAGGGAGTTCGTGAAGTTTCAAGTGATTCTTGAGGATCGGCGGTGATCCGCCACGTTTCGGACAACCCCAAGGTAGGGTGACGATCCTCTATCTCCGTGCTTTCCTTTCCCGTGATTTCTAGGCTGGCGGGGAGCCGAGAGGGGTTCGTTTGAGCTCGGGACGGGAAATGCATGCTTTGGGGGTTTGAGTGCCGATCTAGAGTTTTACCGCGCCATTTGGAGTTTTGGGGGCATCATTCGATGCACAAGGGCGTGGGGACGAGTTCCCCCTTTGTTTCCCCATCACCCGGGGGTGATTGGGGCGTGGAATGGTGTTTTAGGCCGTTTCCCGCCGTTCTCGATTTTTCGAGGTGATCGCAGTCCACCAGTGACCGTTTTCACTGGTCGCGGTCAGGCGGGGACCACTTTCAGCAGGTTTTGAACCGTTGGGGCTTTAGAGTGTCGGTGGGCGGACGCGGTCTTGCGACAGACCGTGACTGTTGGTCGCGGTCTGGTGGCAACTGCGTTCACCGTGGGGATCGGCACGGATCCCGAGGCATTTTTGACCGTTGGTTTCCAGTCGCGGTCTCCTGGAGACCGCTACTGTGTGAACACGGTCACCGGGTGACCGCGTTCATTTTTCTTGCGCCAGGGTGGTCGCGGTTCCAGGAAAACCGCAACTGTGTGGTTGCGGTCCAGGGCAGACCGCTACCACAGGAGGCGATCCTCCGGTGACCGCGTCTCCCATCCCTTGCCGATTCAAGTCCCGGATGAGCGAGTCTCGATCCCTGTGCTGACCTGTGGTCCTACTGATGCTGGGCATCATGTGGGGGCCACACGTGAGGGTGTCGTGGGGTCCCGGGAGATGGTGATTTCGGCTTGTGTCGCCGTGTGACGGTGTTGGTACAAGGAGCGTTCTGCGTACCTACGATTGTGACGTTGTTTTCCATTGACTTGAGAGTCTACTCCTTCAGTGACCCTCCACTAGTCGTAGCCTACCAGTACGCGGTACCGGTCGCACCATGGAGTGGTGTACGGGCTTACCCTGAGGATGGTTTTAGACTGATTTCCGTCGGGCCCCTCGTCGTTAGTCAGAGTCCTGCTACGAGGGAAAACCGGCCAGAGGACCAGACCTAGGGCGCATGGTCTGTGTGTGCACACGTGGTTGGGGGCGGTTAGACCCACGTCGACGGGCGTGACCCCAGCTAGTCACTTGTTTGTGGTTACTTGTTCGGTGTTCATGCCTTTGGTAGGCGCTACCATGTCAGGCAGTTCACCTGTGGTGCGGTGTAAGTCGTCAGGGGACGCTACCGACTGTGCTTCTAGTGGGAGGTACTCCTGTCGAGTACAGAGTGTCAGACTGTTAGCTCATGTGTTTGGCCTTCGGGTTTACCGAGTTGACCGTTGAGTTTCGGTTGTCTCACTGTGGCACGTGTGCCGATTTGCGTGCCGTAGGATCTTTGTTTGGTAGAGTACAAGGCTTTCCTTTCCGAGGTACTCTCCTACCGCTAGCGTAGTGGTTTCCCATTTTACGAGGTAGGGTTCGAGGGATCCCTACTGAGTCTTGTTCCGAGACTCATTCCCTGCGTATTTTCACCGTGTTTCAGGTGAGGTGCCGCCCCAGGAGAGCGCGTCTGGGGCGCAGCGTGGTGCGGGTGGCCAGAGGTAGTGCCAGAGGTCAGAGCCGGGGTATGCCCCGTGTAGCTGTACTTTTCTTTCTTGTCTCTGTACTAGTCGTGGACTACTGTTGTTGTTATTTTCTATTGTGGACCATGTAAAATGCTAATTTATTTCCTGCTAAATATTATAACTGTTTAATTTCTGCAATTATTTGTGATACCTGCGTAGTTTCCACACCATCCTTCTAACCCTTCCGAGTCTTCGGTCTCGTGGGTGGCGGTGCGAGTCTCGGGTTATCGGGCCTTCCCGGTAATCGGATTCTCGGGTCGTTACAGCTGGTATCAGAGCGCGGTTGTGGAATTACATGAGAATCATAGGTAATTGTAGTGGTCCACTAGTCCACAGCGATGATGTACAGGTGATGCTGGCATTGGGCACCGCGTGTTTGTTTTAACCTTGCCATTTTTCGTGTTTTCTGTCTTTTGCTTCAGGAGCGAGCAAGGCGCCGAGGAGGAGCACTCGCTCTCAGCAGGGGCAGTCGGCTGGAGGTCAGGAGATCCAACAGGGGGTCCAGAGGGACCAGGAGGAGCATAGTAGAGTGCCACCAGGGGCCACCGAGGCCGCGGATACTGCGAGAGTTCCGGGGGCCGAGGATTTCCTCCGTGGCATGTACCAGCTTATGTCTCAGCATTTCGGCGGAGAGGCTGGTGATGGCTCGTCAGCTAGGGGTGGGCTATGCCGAACAGTGAGGGACTTCTTGCAGTTCCATCCACCTTACTTCGGGGGCCAGTCAGACCCTGATGCGGCCCGCGATTGGCTTGACGAGATGGAGCGGGTGTTCAGTTCTGTGAAGAGTGCTGCCGAGGACAGAGTGGTGTAGGCCTACAACCAGTTGCAGGGTACGGCTCGGAAGTGGTGGTCTTCCGAGTGGAAGACGTCTTTTCAGCTTCGTCCACTTGAGCAGGTCGAGTGGGACGACTTCTTTAGTGCTTTCGAGCGTACGTACTGTCCAGATTATGTTGCTACGCAGCGGATGCGGGAGTTTCTGGAGCTGGTGCAGGGCGACATGTCCGTGTTGCAGTACAGGGCCCGATTTGTCGAGCTGGGTCGGTATGCACCTCACATCATGGAGCATGAGAGGGTGAAGACTGCGCAGTTCGTTCAGGGCTTGAGGCAGGAACTGAGGCACCATCTGATCGCGAACGGGGCCACTGATCTAGAGACATCGTCTCGTGTTGCGGCTTCTTTGGAGATGGATATGCAGAGGACTCGAGGACCGACCAGCCAGGGGCAGTCTCTGTCAGGTCACAGCCAGCAGCAGGGTTCCTTCCAGCACGCGTTGAGTGGTTCAGGAGTGCCGACACCGGCGGCTTCAGCGACGGGATCTGCGTCCTTTGGCACGAAGGTCAAGAAGTTCTTCGGGAAGAGTTGCCGGAAGAAGAAGTCCAAGGATCAGGGGCAAGCTTCATCGGGCAGTGTACAGCCGCCGATCCCCTTGCAGCGTCAGGGATCAGCCGGTGGGTCGCGAGGACCGTGTCCACGGTGTAGTGGGTTCCACCCAGGCAGGCAGTGCACGGCGCCGATTATCTATTTTCAGTGTTGTAGACACGCCATTCCTGACGTCTCCTGAGTAAATCTCATATTACACTATGATACCCCAAGGCGGCCTTCACATTTTTAATTACTCTGGTGATTTCCTATTTTTATGAATTTTTTTACATTTTTTTGAATTATTCCGTAAAAAATCATGGAAGTGTCCAGGCGCCTAGACACCTCCATCAATGACCAAAAAATAATAAAAAAATCAAAATCATGGAAGCGTCCAGGCGCCTGGACGCCTCCATCAATGACCAAAAAATAAAAAAAAATCAAAATCATGGAGGCGTCCAGATGCCTGGACGCCTCCATCAATGCAAAAATAATAAAAATAATATTAATAATCATAAAAAACAAAACAAAAATCAAATAAAAATATATATATTTATGGAGGCGTCCAGGCCCCTGGACGCCTCCATAAAAACAAATATAAAAAAATATATAAAATGCCCGTTGGCATAAAAGACAAAAATTAAATAAATAATAATAAATTAATGGAGGCGTCCAGGTCCCTGGACGCCTCCATAAAAACAATTATAAAAAATCAAAATGCCAGTCTTGGCACAAAAGACAAATAAAAATAATAAAATAATATATTTATAGAGGCGTCCAGGCCCCTGGACGCCTCCATCAACTCCCTCACGGGCGCCGGCCACCGAACGACGGTTTGTCGTGTCTGAAAAAAGCCAAATTTAGAGACGTCTAGCTGGCTGGACGCGCCCATTTCTGAATCACGAGGCGCCGCTCACAAAACCACGCGTTGTGCCAAACCGCGTGCGGCCGTCGTCGGTTTTCGGTGGACCTGTTAGAGGCGTCCGGGACCCTGGACGCCCCCATAAAAGTATTCTAAAAAAATCAATAAAAATAGAATAAAATATTATTTCGGCCCTGTTGGAGGTGTCCAGGGTCCTGGACGCCTCCACCCTCCGGAGCTCTATAAATAGAGGCCCACCCCCTCAGTTCTAGGGGAGCTAAGCAGTGATCCGATAGGCTGCCGGAGCCCAGAGGCTACGGAGTCATTTTTCTAACCCGTGGGGTCTTTTGTAGGTGGGGTTCTACCGGCTTCTCGGGTGCCTACGCTCGCGAGAGGAAGGTCGTCTTCATCCACCGCGCTTCCCCGTCGTCCCCACGCTGCCGGAGCTCCGCCGGATTTCACCCTCGGCTCATCCAATAAGCTTTTTCTTCCCCTTTTTCTCCATAGTTCTTTACATTCATCATATTGCATCCTCTATCCCCCTTCACAAGGGCGCCTCTTCTCTTATACTTCTTGCATCCATCATCTCATTTTCCTCCTACTCGAGTCCGAGAGGGGTTTAAAAGATAACACCAACCAGGTGTGTGTCTTGCCATCATTTCGTTATTTTTACCGCGAGGATTTGAATACTACACCTCCATCTTTCTAATCCACTTGTCGTTTATTTGTCGTTGTTTTGCAAGGGTACCCGAGGAAAGCCCTCTCCGTCGGCCGGCCGGAAGGAGAGGAAGAAGCAACCCGCCATGTCCCGCTCTTGAGGTAGGCGCGATCACTTTCTTATTTTGGGGTCTTTCGGCCCCTGGCGATCACATCTTTTCATCGAGGCCGCGGCGAGTCACTTCCCCAATGGCCGTTTAAATTTCTGTTTCCTATATTCTCTTTATATTTTGTTAAATTCTGCTTATATCATCGAGGCCGCGGCGAGTCACTTCCCCAATGGCCGTTTAAATTTTCATTCCTATATTCTTTCTATATTATATTATATTTTACTCATATCATCGAGGCCGCGGCGAGTCACTTCCCCAATGGCCGTTTAAATTTCCGTTCTTATATTCTCTCTATAATCTGTTATATTCTGCTCATATCATCGAGGCCGCGGCGAGTCACTTCCCCAATGGCCGTTTAAATCTCTGTTCTTATATTCTCTTTTATATTCTGCTATATTTTGCTCATATTCTCGAGGCCGCGGCGAGTCACTTCCCCAATGGCCGTTTCAATTCTTGTTATTTAATTTCTGCACCATTCCCGTCCCCCGAGGTCGCGGCGAGTCACTTCCCGCTATGGCCGTTTGAACCCCATATCTTGCTATATTATACTTGTCCCACTCGCCCTGCCGGAGCAATCTCCCGTGGTGGCCCCTTCCCTCTCTTCTCTCATCTCTGTGTTGCAGCAAACAGCAAAACAAACAAAAAGAGGAGCCCGCGCGCTCTCCGCATCCTCTTCCCCGCTCTTCCCCGAACCGCGTGACGTCGCTCACAGATTGGCGATCACGGTGGAACATCTACTGCTTCCTCCCGGCTACCCTTGCAAGTTCGGCACCACCCGTGCCTCTCCACCTTGGCGCCCACGCGCGCCCCCGTTGTGCTCACGGCAGCACCGTCAGTTCTGATTGGTTCTTTGTTTATTACATGTTTGTTATTTCTGTTGTTTTCCCACTCCATATATCTGTCAGCATTCCATTGCATACATCCATTCCTCTTTTCTATCCTTTTTTTCATTTTTTTTGAGGATCACCCTTTCCCGGTGAAGGAAGGACTCTCCGTTTGAGAATTCCTCTCAACGGACTAGAATCTCCTACACTGGGACCTCCGTAAGTCCCCGACATCGAAGAATCTCCTCTTCGTTCACTGGGCTGGTTGTACCATTGAAGTTCCCCGGAGTTAGTCATTTCATTCGTGGTGAGACGAGAGACCCTAGCTGACACGGCGGTGAAACAAATTGGAATTAGGGTCCTTCCTATTTTGTGTGAACTTCTGATCTGGTTAAAAACACACAAAAATTATCAAAATCAAAACAAAAAAAAAGGGACGTAAAGCATTCACTTGTATGTTAATCCATGCTAATTGTTTGCTCGTGTATGTTATTACGCTCTCAAAAAACATGATGGATGGCTGAATATAATTACAATTGTTTCGAGGCCGACGCCTTCCGTTATGGGTCTCAAATGTGTGACCCAGGTCACGACTCTTATGGGGTCTACAACTCAGACTGGGGCTATCATCCTGACCCACAGGTTCATCCCATGGACGTTGGCCCGTCCTATAAGTCCTCATATGGAATACAGGCCACTGTTAGTGGAGCTTCCCCCTCCATTAGTGTTCCCTATGCCTGGGATTTCATGGCTTCTCATGTCGACTCTCTCAGCTCTCAACTTGGAGCCTTACAGGCTATTATTGAGAGGAAATTTCTTCCTCCTTCCCCTCCTCAAGCCAACCCCCTTCACACTTTCATGAATAACATCACTAAAATGGAGAAGGATTGGAAGGAGAGAAGAGATGAGTATGGCATTGAGAATATGAGTGAGCAAGAAGTTCTCCCAAGTTTTAACGATCAAGTGGACGCCGTCTGCCCACCATCCATTCATCACACTAATCCATACGGCTCTCCGCCTCCACATCCACATCTATATACGCAAATTCCTCCATGTCAATATACGTCACCTCATCTCATCAACACGCCTCCACCACGGCGTCCATTTGAACTTGATGATCATAAAGAATTGGAAATGGCACATGATGAAATTTATGAAGATTTTGAATATACACCTACTCCGAGTTTTCTTCGTTTCCCTCTTCCACTGCTCCCACAAGAATCCCCTGCTCAGGATGAAGCCACTAGTTCTACCCCTGCTTATGAGTCATCATGGTGTTACGATGACGGGTTTACACCCCAACAACCCGCATCAATGCACCATGAATCACCTTCTACCCTTAACCCCCCACGTATCACCAAAATCCGACGTTTCCTACGTACCAAGCCTTC
This sequence comes from Amorphophallus konjac, assembly GCA_022559845.1. NCBI lineage: Eukaryota > Viridiplantae > Streptophyta > Magnoliopsida > Alismatales > Araceae > Amorphophallus > Amorphophallus konjac. Next base: position 37,051,372 of record CM040123.1, read on the forward strand.
TACTGTCACCCCTTCAATTGTACAAATGACCCCCACACCATTGGCTTCCACTGAGCATTCCACTAACTCTTGTTCCCAACCGAGTAATCCTCCATCGTCTCCACCTAAAACCTCCACTAGCCTTGTAACCCCGAATCCAACCATTCCTATTCCTCCACTCCCCTTACCTAAACCCGTGATTAACCTGGAGCCGGGCCCATTGATTGTTGCACACGAGCCAACCTCGTCTCCTCTCGAGAACAAGGAGAAGCCCGTCGTGTCTCAACCCCCCCTTACCCTTCCTATAGCCCCCATCATTGAATCTCCATTACCCGTTGAGCCTGTTGTCTCAATCTCACTTCCTTCCACCACCTCTCGGAGTGGGTATCTTTCTAAAAATACATGTGCCAAAGATGATGTTCAAGAATCGGACAAGAAGAATTTGGCCACGGCAATGCCATTCAAGATCCAAGATTTAATTTGCCGAATGCCGATTCGGGTTCTTGTGCCGGTCACCTTTGAGAAGGCCGAATTTCCATCTGCACCAATGCCCATCAAGAAGGACCCTCAGGAATTGGTGCGGGTGGCCAGAGGTAGTGCCAGAGGTCAGAGCCGGGGTATGCCCCGTGTAGCTGTACTTTTCTTTCTTGTCTCTGTACTAGTCGTGGACTACTGTTGTTGTTATTTTCTATTGTGGACCATGTAAAATGCTAATTTATTTCCTGCTAAATATTATAACTGTTTAATTTCTGAAATTATTTGTGATACCTGCGTAGTTTCCACACCATCCTTCTAACCCTTCCGAGTCTTCGGTCTCGTGGGTGGCGGTGCGAGTCTCGGGTTATCGGGCCTTCCCGGTAATCGGATTCTCGGGTCGTTACAGCTGGTATCAGAGCGCGGTTGTGGAATTACATGAGAATCATAGGTAATTGTAGTGGTCCACTAGTCCACAGCGATGATGTACAGGTGATGCTGGCATTGGGCACCGCGTGTTTGTTTTAACCTTGCCATTTTTCGTGTTTTCTGTCTTTTGCTTCAGGAGCGAGCAAGGCGCCGAGGAGGAGCACTCGCTCTCAGCAGGGGCAGTCGGCTGGAGGTCAGGAGATCCAACAGGGGGTCCAGAGGGACCAGGAGGAGCATAGTAGAGTGCCACCAGGGGCCACCGAGGCCGCGGATACTGCGAGAGTTCCGGGGGCCGAGGATTTCCTCCGTGGCATGTACCAGCTTATGTCTCAGCATTTCGGCGGAGAGGCTGGTGATGGCTCGTCAGCTAGGGGTGGGCTATGCCGAACAGTGAGGGACTTCTTGCAGTTCCATCCACCTTACTTCGGGGGCCAGTCAGACCCTGATGCGGCCCGCGATTGGCTTGACGAGATGGAGCGGGTGTTCAGTTCTGTGAAGAGTGCTGCCGAGGACAGAGTGGTGTAGGCCTACAACCAGTTGCAGGGTACGGCTCGGAAGTGGTGGTCTTCCGAGTGGAAGACGTCTTTTCAGCTTCGTCCACTTGAGCAGGTCGAGTGGGACGACTTCTTTAGTGCTTTCGAGCGTACGTACTGTCCAGATTATGTTGCTACGCAGCGGATGCGGGAGTTTCTGGAGCTGGTGCAGGGCGACATGTCCGTGTTGCAGTACAGGGCCCGATTTGTCGAGCTGGGTCGGTATGCACCTCACATCATGGAGCATGAGAGGGTGAAGACTGCGCAGTTCGTTCAGGGCTTGAGGCAGGAACTGAGGCACCATCTGATCGCGAACGGGGCCACTGATCTAGAGACATCGTCTCGTGTTGCGGCTTCTTTGGAGATGGATATGCAGAGGACTCGAGGACCGACCAGCCAGGGGCAGTCTCTGTCAGGTCACAGCCAGCAGCAGGGTTCCTTCCAGCACGCGTTGAGTGGTTCAGGAGTGCCGACACCGGCGGCTTCAGCGACGGGATCTGCGTCCTTTGGCACGAAGGTCAAGAAGTTCTTCGGGAAGAGTTGCCGGAAGAAGAAGTCCAAGGATCAGGGGCAAGCTTCATCGGGCAGTGTACAGCCGCCGATCCCCTTGCAGCGTCAGGGATCAGCCGGTGGGTCGCGAGGACCGTGTCCACGGTGTAGTGGGTTCCACCCAGGCAGGCAGTGCACGGCGCCGATTATCTATTTTCAGTGTTGTAGACACGCCATTCCTGACGTCTCCTGAGTAAATCTCATATTACACTATGATACCCCAAGGCGGCCTTCACATTTTTAATTACTCTGGTGATTTCCTATTTTTATGAATTTTTTTACATTTTTTTGAATTATTCCGTAAAAAATCATGGAAGTGTCCAGGCGCCTAGACACCTCCATCAATGACCAAAAAATAATAAAAAAATCAAAATCATGGAAGCGTCCAGGCTCCTGGACGCCTCCATTAATGACCAAAAAATAAAAAAAAATCAAAATCATGGAGGCGTCCAGATGCCTGGACGCCTCCATCAATGCAAAAAAAATAAAAATAATATTAATAATCATAAAAAACAAAACAAAAATCAAATAAAAATATATATATTTATGGAGGCGTCCAGGCTCCTGGACGCCTCCATAAAAACAAATATAAAAAAATATATAAAATGCCCGTTGGCATAAAAGACAAAAATTAAATAAATAATAATAAATTAATGGAGGCGTCCAGGTCCCTGGACGCCTCCATAAAAACAATTATAAAAAATCAAAATGCCAGTCTTGGCACAAAAGACAAATAAAAATAATAAAATAATATATTTATAGAGGCGTCCAGGCTCCTGGACGCCTCCATCAACTCCCTCACGGGCGCCGGCCACCGAACGACGGTTTGTCGTGTGTGAAAAAAGCCAAATTTAGAGACGTCTAGCTGGCTGGACGCGCCCATTTCTGAATCACGAGGCGCCGCTCACAAAACCACGCGTTGTGCCAAACCGCGTGCGGCCGTCGTCGGTTTTCGGTGGACCTGTTAGAGGCGTCCGGGACCCTGGACGCCCCCATAAAAGTATTCTAAAAAAATCAATAAAAATAGAATAAAATATTATTTCGGCCCTGTTGGAGGTGTCCAGGGTCCTGGACGCCTCCACCCTCCGGAGCTCTATAAATAGAGGCCCACCCCCTCAGTTCTAGGGGAGCTAAGCAGTGATCCGATAGGCTGCCGGAGCCCAGAGGCTACGGAGTCATTTTTCTAACCCGTGGGGTCTTTTGTAGGTGGGGTTCTACCGGCTTCTCGGGTGCCTACGCTCGCGAGAGGAAGGTCGTCTTCATCCACCGCGCTTCCCCGTCGTCCCCACGCTGCCGGAGCTCCGCCGGATTTCACCCTCGGCTCATCCAATAAGCTTTTTCTTCCCCTTTTTCTCCATAGTTCTTTACATTCATCATATTGCATCCTCTATCCCCCTTCACAAGGGCGCCTCTTCTCTTATACTTCTTGCATCCATCATCTCATTTTCCTCCTACTCGAGTCCGAGAGGGGTTTAAAAGATAACACCAACCAGGTGTGTGTCTTGCCATCATTTCGTTATTTTTACCGCGAGGATTTGAATACTACACCTCCATCTTTCTAATCCACTTGTCGTTTATTTGTCGTTGTTTTGCAAGGGTACCCGAGGAAAGCCCTCTCCGTCGGCCGGCCGGAAGGAGAGGAAGAAGCAACCCGCCATGTCCCGCTCTTGAGGTAGGCGCGATCACTTTCTTATTTTGGGGTCTTTCGGCCCCTGGCGATCACATCTTTTCATCGAGGCCGCGGCGAGTCACTTCCCCAATGGCCGTTTAAATTTCTGTTTCCTATATTCTCTTTATATTTTGTTAAATTCTGCTTATATCATCGAGGCCGCGGCGAGTCACTTCCCCAATGGCCGTTTAAATTTTCATTCCTATATTCTTTCTATATTATATTATATTTTACTCATATCATCGAGGCCGCGGCGAGTCACTTCCCCAATGGCCGTTTAAATTTCCGTTCTTATATTCTCTCTATAATCTGTTATATTCTGCTCATATCATCGAGGCCGCGGCGAGTCACTTCCCCAATGGCCGTTTAAATCTCTGTTCTTATATTCTCTTTTATATTCTGCTATATTTTGCTCATATTCTCGAGGCCGCGGCGAGTCACTTCCCCAATGGCCGTTTCAATTCTTGTTATTTAATTTCTGCACCATTCCCGTCCCCCGAGGTCGCGGCGAGTCACTTCCCGCTATGGCCGTTTGAACCCCATATCTTGCTATATTATACTTGTCCCACTCGCCCCGCCGGAGCAATCTCCCGTGGTGGCCCCTTCCCTCTCTTCTCTCATCTCTGTGTTGCAGCAAACAGCAAAACAAACAAAAAGAGGAGCCCGCGCGCTCTCCGCATCCTCTTCCCCGCTCTTCCCCGAACCGCGTGACGTCGCTCACAGATTGGCGATCACGGTGGGACATCTACTGCTTCCTCCCGGCTACCCTTGCAAGTTCGGCACCACCCGTGCCTCTCCACCTTGGCGCCCACGCGCGCCCCCGTTGTGCTCACGGCAGCACCGTCAGTTCTGATTGGTTCTTTGTTTATTACATGTTTGTTATTTCTGTTGTTTTCCCACTCCATATATCTGTCAGCATTCCATTGCATACATCCATTCCTCTTTTCTATCCTTTTTTTCATTTTTTTGAGGATCACCCTTTCCCGGTGAAGGAAGGACTCTCCGTTTGAGAATTCCTCTCAACGGACTAGAATCTCCTACACTGGGACCTCCGTAAGTCCCCGACATCGAAGAATCTCCTCTTCGTTCACTGGGCTGGTTGTACCATTGAAGTTCCCCGGAGTTAGTCATTTCATTCGTGGTGAGACGAGAGACCCTAGCTGACACGGCGGTGAAACAAATTGGAATTAGGGTCCTTCCTATTTTGTGTGAACTTCTGATCTGGTTAAAAACACACAAAAATTATCAAAATCAAAACAAAAAAAAAGGGACGTAAAGCATTCACTTGTATGTTAATCCATGCTAATTGTTTGCTCGTGTATGTTATTACGCTCTCAAAAAACATGATGGATGGCTGAATATAATTACAATTGTTTCGAGGCCGACGCCTTCCGTTATGGGTCTCAAATGTGTGACCCAGGTCACGACTCTTATGGGGTCTACAACTCAGACTGGGGCTATCATCCTGACCCACAGGTTCATCCCATGGACGTTGGCCCGTCCTATAAGTCCTCATATGGAATACAGGCCACTGTTAGTGGAGCTTCCCCCTCCATTAGTGTTCCCTATGCCTGGGATTTCATGGCTTCTCATGTCGACTCTCTCAGCTCTCAACTTGGAGCCTTACAGGCTATTATTGAGAGGAAATTTCTTCCTCCTTCCCCTCCTCAAGCCAACCCCCTTCACACTTTCATGAATAACATCACTAAAATGGAGAAGGATTGGAAGGAGAGAAGAGATGAGTATGGCATTGAGAATATGAGTGAGCAAGAAGTTCTCCCAAGTTTTAACGATCAAGTGGACGCCGTCTGCCCACCATCCATTCATCACACTAATCCATACGGCTCTCCGCCTCCACATCCACATCTATATACGCAAATTCCTCCATGTCAATATACGTCACCTCATCTCATCAACACGCCTCCACCACGGCGTCCATTTGAACTTGATGATCATAAAGAATTGGAAATGGCACATGATGAAATTTATGAAGATTTTGAATATACACCTACTCCGAGTTTTCTTCGTTTCCCTCTTCCACTGCTCCCACAAGAATCCCCTGCTCAGGATGAAGCCACTAGTTCTACCCCTGCTTATGAGTCATCATGGTGTTACGATGACGGGTTTACACCCCAACAACCCGCATCAATGCACCATGAATCACCTTCTACCCTTAACCCCCCACGTATCACCAAAATCCGACGTTTCCTACGTACCAAGCCTTCTACTGTCACCCCTTCAATTGTACAAATGACCCCCACACCATTGGCTTCCACTGAGCATTCCACTAACTCTTGTTCCCAACCGAGTAATCCTCCATCGTCTCCACCTAAAACCTCCACTAGCCTTGTAACCCCGAATCCAACCATTCCTATTCCTCCACTCCCCTTACCTAAACCCGTGATTAACCTGGAGCCGGGCCCATTGATTGTTGCACACGAGCCAACCTCGTCTCCTCTCGAGAACAAGGAGAAGCCCGTCGTGTCTCAACCCCCCCTTACCCTTCCTATAGCCCCCATCATTGAATCTCCATTACCCGTTGAGCCTGTTGTCTCAATCTCACTTCCTTCCACCACCTCTCGGAGTGGGTATCTTTCTAAAAATACATGTGCCAAAGATGATGTTCAAGAATCGGACAAGAAGAATTTGGCCACGGCAATGCCATTCAAGATCCAAGATTTAATTTGCCGAATGCCGATTCGGGTTCTTGTGCCGGTCACCTTTGAGAAGGCCGAATTTCCATCTGCACCAATGCCCATCAAGAAGGACCCTCAGGAATTGGTACTGACCAAATCAGGGGCCAAAATAACCACGATCACGTTACTCCTTGGCCAACATGCTTTCAAGGCTCTTATTACCCCTTGTTCGGTCATAGTCCAAATGGCCAATCAAAAGAAGGGGTTCTCCTCATGCATAGTGATGACACATTCTACTGCCGAGGAGATGATGAATTCTATGCTCAGGGGTGGGTCAGGGCAGTTCTTGTTGGAAACTTTTGACATCATGTCTACTCACTACCAACTTCCATGCAAGAGGCGAACGCCTATGTTACCCGGCATATTCACATGTGATATTCCAACGGCCTTGAGCAGTACCCCAAACATGAAGCTCCTTATACCGAGCATCGAACTTCCAATGATAGACACCATTCATCTATCAAGGGAGCTATTTCTAAAGGAGCCAGTTCATGTCAAGATCCCTACTTCACGAGCGGAACTCTCAAATTTTTGTTATGATATTTTGCTAAGAGAGTTACCGTTCATATATGAATGTCCAAAGGGCCTTACTAAAAGTCCATCAAATGAGAACCCATGGGCCCTGACCGCACTGATTGGACTGGTTGGTCAGAAAAGGACTAGGCCGTCTCTTCATTGGAGAGAGCATGCAGGGCCAAGAGGTCAGGAAGCCATGTTGAAGGTTGAGAGGCCGCACTATGAGAGAGTATTTACCAAGAAGAGGGAAAAGCATAAAGTGAAGCTTAAGGATAATAAATCCCTTGTTGAAGGAGCCCACATCAGTTCATCCACTTCCTATCCCAGTTCATCGCTGCTCATGCTGCTATTCAGCTTCTTTTTATGGGCAGTCCATTGGTTAAGGAGACGCCTTTTGTCACCTAAATCTAAGCCATCAAGCTCCTCTGCTCTAGGGTCCCCGAACCCTCACATTCCTCGTTGTCCGGAGCTTCCGGACCCCTACATTCATCCCTGTCCGAAACCTCCGGACCCCTCCCTATTTAATTCCATGTTTTTATCCATCTCTCACCCCCATCCGGAACCTCCAGATTTCTTATCTTATTCTCCATCTCTCTCAGGGCATCGCGCCCTTCCTTCCCATATCCACCTGGAACCTCCGGGCCTCTCCTTCTTTCGATTTATCCTTTTGTTCTTCCAAGTCATCACGTCCTTCATTCTTTTCACCCCTTTGAATTATCTTTTTACACACCTCCCAGGGCATCGGGTCCCTCATGATCTTCTTCCTCCGGAACCTCCGGATTCATTTCCCCATGATTCTCCTCCTTTACATCCGGACCCTTCGGATCCGCCTCTCTCGATTCATCAATTTCTGATTCCTCCCGATCCCGCTCCCGGGTTCGACCCGGTTCCTTCCACGTTAACTTCCTCGGGCACCTGCCCGTTCTCACACTGTTTCCGAGGCTTTAGTCCTCACTGATTTCTTTGATTTCTTCTCATCCTGTAAATTCTTCTAGGTATCTTTCACCTAAATCTTGTTTTATCCCCCACTTATTTAAAATAAACCGCCCTAGTTGGAGGATTATTGTATAGGAGGAGCCTTACTGGTATTCTGCTAAGATGTCTTGGTGACGATGAGGTTTGGAAATGTGTAGAAGAGACGCACTCGGGTGTGTGCGGTGGCCACGTGAATAGTCAGATGCTCGCCAAGAAGATCATTCGTCAAGGCTTTTATTGGCCCACTATGGAAGAGGATTGTGCTGTCTATGTCCGTAGGTGTGTCAAGTGTCAACTTCACGCCGATAAAATCCATTCACCATCTTCCTCACTTCATCCAATATCCTCCCCATGGCCTTTCTCCATGTGGACATTCGACATCATTGGTCCCCTAGGTGATCCCAATTCCCTCACCAAGCAGAAATCTTTCATCCTTACTGCGACGGAATATTTCACCAAATGGGCCGAAGCCGAAGCTTACGCGGAAATCAAGGCGTCAACAGTCTGCAAGTTCATCATGAAGAACATCCTCGCCAGATTCGGCGTCCCAAGCACGATCGTCACCGACAATGGGCCACAGTTCATTTCTCAGGACCTACAGGACCTCTGCAAAAGGTACGCAATTGCATTGCATCATTCATCGCCTTATTACCCACAAGGTAACGGCCAAGCGGAGGCCACCAATAAAACATTGCTCAAAATCATCAAAAAAACCTGCGAGTCTAGTAAGTTTTCAGACTGACCAGAAAAGCTTATCGAAGCCCTATGGGCCTATCGCACTTCAATCCGTACCCCCACCGGGCAGACTCCATTTGCCCTTACTTATGGTATGGAAGCGGTAGTCCCGTATGAGACTCTGATCCCTTCTCTCAGGGTACAATTGGACGAGGACTTTCCCCTCGACGATCGTCGTAATTCACTCCTCGCCCAGTTGGAACTCTTGGATGAGAAGCGACTGGCCGCTGCCGAACACGCGCGTGTGTATCAAAATAGACTCGCTCGCTTTTACCAAAAGAAAGTCGTTGAGAGAAAATTCAAAGTCGGTGAGATGGTCGTAAAAAGAATTTTTGTCAAACCTGGAGGGCCACGTTCTAAGCTCCAACCCAATTGGGAAGGACCATTTGTAATTCAAGCCGTATACCCTAGCAACGCCTACAAGCTAGTCAACACCGAAGGGACCGAGTTATCCCACCCCTGGAATGGGCTTTATCTTAAGAAATACTACCCTTAGCACAAAACAAAAAAAATGATGAAAAGATAAAAAATATCAAAAATAAAGAAATATTGAAAACCACTAAAAATATGGAAAATTCAAAATGCCGATGCCTGGTAGGCACCATGTAGTTAAGTCCCTGCATCTAACCTTCATGTTAGGATAGGGCCCATTAAGGCTTGGTAGGCACCGGGTCTTGGTTTGCCAGAACCGTGGAGACCCCTGTCCGGCCACGTCGGCCTATGCTCGCTCGAAGGAAGCTAACATGTGTTCACTTATGTATTTTATTCAAAAAAATTGGTAGCATCACCTACGGTAGGGCCACACCTAGAAGATCTCCGGAAGCTGTAATCTTTATTCTTTTCTCTTCGACCAAATGAGACAGTCGGCGCCCTTAAAACGCTGAGCATAAGAAACCGAAACTCAAACCCCAAAGGCAAGAGTAGGACCCATTTCCTCGAGCATCGATCAGAGCACGAGAAGAGGGCAGTGTCCCCGCAGGCATGCGAAGAGGGAGCCCACCAATGTCAAACGACTATATCTCCCTCACAGAAAGAAATACAAAATCAAAATCAAGAGAAAAGCCTGGTCGTGACCGTGCCTGGTACAATAAACAGAACCCCTCAAAGCAAAAGTCTGAATCCACAAAGGGGGGCCGTGGAATGTAAATGCTCGAGATTTGGTCCGAAGTTGTCCGAAAGGAAAGAGTTAATGGGCCCTTATTCGCTCGCCGGGTTAACGGCTTTGCCGGTCCTCTCAGGAGGTTTATCCCCTACGCTCTTCCCTCTCCCTCTAAAGATGAAGGTTCGATGGAGTTTCTGAAAGGTGAAAACTGCCCAGGGTCTGCGACCTTATTTTAATATACACATTTTGGTTGCCTACTTTGAAAAGCAAAAGCTATCGCTGCGAAGGAGTCTCTGTGTTTCTGGCTGGTCAAGACCCCTGTTTACCACCTTGATGTCTTCTTGTTTAACCTCGGGCTTAGGCCAATGCAAGCGCGTCACCTATGGGTGCGACGGCGTCTGATTCCGGGTCAGCGTCGCGCGGTTGGTCGTTAGGGTTCCAGGGTGTTCCATCTTATACCATCTAGAGTTGTGAGGAAACAGACCCAGGTCGGGCAAATCATCTACCTCAAACACCTTTTGGGTGAATCCCTGTGGTCGGAAGCAACTGGGAGCCTAAGCATGGCATGACGGTATTGTCATCAGGGTAAGTCTTAGCCGGCGGGATCGTCATTCGAGGGGTCTAGAGGCCCAAATCAACCTAGATGTGCACTTAAGATACCTGGGAGGTTAGTAAGAAACCCCTGTCTCACGTAGGTTAGGTGCCATTTGGGTGCTTGCCGGGCGTTAGCAATAAAAAAAATTGAAATGATAAAAGCACAAAAAATGGAAAAGAGAAATGTACATATTTGTAAACAAAAAAAATCTTTTTATGATAAAACAAAAAAATGTCAAATATAAAAAGAAAACAAATCAATTTTGCATGATTATATTTGCGTGCAGCATCTCTCTTTTAAATACCGCTTGCATTCGTGTGCTTGCCTGTCGCATTTATCATCACCGTATCTTTCCCTTGCCTTCGTTAAATAAAGGCTTGGCCCCTTGACCAGTTATCAAGGACAGTCACAGTGACCATTTGCTTATTGAGCAAGGGGCCAAGTCAGAACAGAAATTCTGATTTGTTTGTTTCAGTGATATGTGCAGGGATTCAGGTAACTGAAGCAAAGGTGAAAAACAAACAAACCAAACCTTGTGTTTTATTCCAAAAAAAAACCAAAAAATTTACATCAAGTTCCGCCCTCTCTCTCTGCATTACTCGTCCCACTACTCTCCGGGCAAAACACTCTCAAAGGTGCTACCCAACTACGAAAAGCGGTACTCCTGCCGCTCTGTACTCCTCTTCCTATTCCCACATCCCGGCGTTGATCCACGGAAGTAGCAGAGAAGCTACCAACACGAAAGCCACGCTCTCGTGCTTTTCGGTAGCGCTCCTCACCATCTCTCAGCCACTGTTCAGCAAGACCAAGGCCGATTCGGAGTTCGAATAGTTGGGCCTCCATGGCCCTTCGCTCCTCCCTTTCAGCCAAACTGTTGGCTCTTTCTCTCTCTGCGTTTCTTTCCCTCTCTGCCCGTTCTCTCTCACGGTCTTCCCTCTCTAACTGGAGAGTGATCCTCAGTTCCATAGCATCCCTGGATGAGTCGTCATCAGGATGACGCCGCAGTTCCCTCTCCAGTTATGCTATCCTAGCCTCCTTATGCGCAGCTTGGGCAAGCGCTTCTCCCGTCTCCTTTTCCTGCCGAGTGTACCATCTCAGATACGCGATAAGGCGTAAACAAAGAGAACTCAACGCTGAAACTTTTACCTGTATACGGAGCATTCCTTCTGCCTCCGCAGCACGCTGCGTGGCATGAGCAAGTTGCTCATGAAGCGAGTCAAGTTCTGAGGTGGGAATCCACAAGCTGGAAGAGGCACCACCTACCCCCATCGCTGGGGAGGCTGCGCCAATCTGGGCATGCTGCGACCATGTGAATTAGCAGCCAACATCTGGAATCTGGGGTTTTAACTAGGAACGTACTGTACACCTACCAAGGCGCTCGTAGCTCCGCGGGCATCGCCCAACTGTTGTTCCATCTCTGCCAAGCGAGTTCGTAAATTCGCTATCATGGCATCCCGGACATCCTGCTGCCTTACAAGTCAGCATTTTCACCAGAAAAACTAAGAAAAGGAGAAAGAAGAGAAGAGAAAAAGGGGAAACCTACCTCCACAAGTCCCCGGGGTTGGAACTGTTCTGCGTACTTTGTCCTATATAGACGCAAGTAGTCCTCGCTGTCCCGCGCCTGTGATTCTACAATCGTGCCACCCCGTTGCCAGTCCTCATACTGCTCGGGGAATCGCACGCGCCAGTCAATGCAGGTCGCCGGTCCCCGCGTCTTTCTCCCGACACGAGGTGGCGCAGCTGAATCCACCCATTCTTGAGCCAGTCCTAAAGTCCTCATAACTAATCGTAGCCGAAGCGGCTCGATTTCATTCAGGCAGTGCATCCATAGTTCCCGTCCGAACCGGGCACGACTTGCTAGAACCCACGGCTGGTCGGCATCGACCATGTCTGAGTAGGGTCTCCAGTTTACCATCGCTGCAGGGAACTCCTGTAGCTCTCGTCTCAGCACCATCAGTTGGTAGGTTAGGGGTGCCGCACTCATGATGGGTTCCCACCGCCTGGCTAGCGGCACCATCGCAGGTCGCCAATGTCGAGCTCTCCCCATAGGGAGGTAATAATAGCTCCATAACTGCTCGGCGCAGGACATCAGCACCTTGCGAAAACCACACAAAAAAATACAAAACAAGCAAAACCAAAAAAATACCTGGATGAATGGTGTGAAACCACTCACAGTCGTCTCACGATCCGTTTCTTGGAATAGGCCTGCAAACAAGTGTGCCAGCATGGCGGCTCCCCAGGCATAATACCCTACTCTTCCAAGGTCAGACAGCAGCTCCAGGAAGCAACATTGGATACCATCCCCTTTCGAGCTCAGTACCAATCTCCCCAAAAGGAAGAGGAGAAATCTCCTCAAATCTATGTCACATCTTTCCCAGTTGCCGAAATCTGTGCAGTACACGGCACGGCATCCTATTTCCATCCTTTCCATGAACTCTTCTGAGGATTCGTCGTCCCGCCGACGAGTGTCGGTGAGCCCTAATACATCCATGAGGGACGCCCTAGCTACCGACCTGTTCTTCCGACCATCTAGGTCCAAACCCAGTAACTTCTGGGCACCTTCTCTGTAGTCCGCGTAAGTGACTCCGGTCACTGCCTCGCCTTCTACCTTCAGGCTTGTGATCCGGACCACATCCTCCAAGCTGGGCACCATGTGCCCCCAGGGCATCAGGAATGCCCGGCTCACTGGGTCCCATCTCTCACACAAGGCTTGGATCAGAACCAGGTCGGGCTTGATCGGCTCGATCCGAAGGAAGGTACCAAATCCCATCACGTCTAGCCTCGCCTTCTGAAAATCTGGGAGGCCCCTGTACGCTGCTACTACCAACTCCCATAAGATTTGTGATTTCATCACAACCTACGCATACAAGGAATGGGGGTGAGGTTTGATCAGAAGAAAGGAAGAAAAAATGAGAAAAGGGCAAGAAAACTTGGCTTACGAGTTGTGATTGGGCCCTTTCGCTGAAGTGTCCTTCAAAGTCTGAAAGCCTCCTGGAACTACTACCACTGGACCTGCTTCTCTTCGAGGAATGGGAAGATTCGCCCTCCATCCAACTCTCAGAATTTTGAACTCCTCCTCTCCCGTAAGAACTTGTGCTCCTCGAGTTATTCCTCGATATACCTGGGAAGATAAAAGGGACAAGAATTTATAGAAATGGAAGGAGTGCGGGCCAAGATTACCTCCATCACCTGTCGATGATAGCCCTCGCCATAAGACACCGGCCAAGCGGCCCCATGTGTCGCTTCACCGCTCGCACAGGGTGATTGACTGGACGAAGAATAGGACGAATAGCCCCTATGTTGTCTAGGGATACCCTATCATGTTTTGGAGGACGCCCGCAAAATTTGGCACAACATCCGGGAAAAGGAACTAGGGCCGTCAGTATTGACTTCGACGGCAGATTCCCGTGGAAAATGGTCACAACAAGACGTGATTCTCCGCTCGAGGCGGAGTCTCGACAGATCCGTCACATGGGAACAGTGCAAAGGAGAAGAAGTGTAGGGAAGAAGGAACGCACAAGAGACAAACAAGCAGCAGAAAATCAAATCACTCCATTCATAATTCTACATAAGCTGTCAAAAACACTACAACATAGAGAGGTGGCGGGTCCACTAGCCCGCCAATCCTCACCATCACTCATCTCTCCGGGCACTCTCCTCCTCTCCCCCGAGGTGAGGGTCCCTCAGAAGCCTCCAGGATCCTCGTGCAGTAGCACCTGCCTCGCCTCTGGGCGCCTGCTCCGCAGCAGTGACTCGCTGCTCCTCCCCTGGCGTGGCAAGGAAGCCACTGGCGGCAAAGCGACCGGACTGGCGGAGTCGCTCCCCGAACTCTCGCGCTCTCTCGTAGCGCGTCTCCATCCCTCCTAGCCTCTGCACGACGGCCTGAAGGCCCAGCTGGAGCTCCCTCACTTGGGCCTCCAAGGCCCTCCTCTCGGTCAGATCCCGCTGTCGCTCGGACCTTCTCTCGGATTTTCTCTCTCTGCCTCTCTCCTCATCATCTGTAGAAGAACCCTTAACTCCAGGATGTCTGGAGAAGGTCTCTCCTCACCGCGATGCCGCAGCTCCGCTACAGTCGCCACCCAGGCGTCACGCTCCTCTTCCGCCCGGGTCGCGCGGGCCACCGCACCGGCAAGTTGCTCCCGGAGGGAGGCAATCTCGAGAAAAGGGGCCGAGGAACTGGAAGATCCACCAATCATCCCCGCCGTCACTGTCTGATGGGCACGCTGGAACAAAATAAACAACGGCCGTCAGTGAAACTCCAAAATCTGAAGTTAAAAGGGCGGCACGTAACTTACCAGGAGCGACAGCTCATGTTGAGCGACGGCCAGTTGCCGCCTAGTCTCTGACAGCTGGGCGCGCGAGCCGCCGATGCCACGCGTGTCCCCAGCTTGGGGAAGCCCCGCGTAACTCTCTCTCTGCCGCCGCAGGAAGTCGGCACTATCCTGCACCAGTACACCCCCTTGCTGTCCAGGGAGACGTACGGGCCAGTCCTCGAGCCTCGCCTTGCCACGACTCTCCTTCCTGACGCGACTCGGCTCGTCCGCACTCGCCCACTCATCGGCCAGGCACAGGGTCCTTGCCATGTCCTGCACCAAGAAAGGGGTCCCGCATCAGTCAAAAAGAACGCGTCCCCTGTCTAGGACGCATCCATCATTTAAGTGCAACACTCGCCGAACCCTTTCCCCCCTCGCGTGGCTCGCTTCAAAACTCAAAATGACTTAAAAGAGGAAAAGATCGGAGGACCTACCGGACCGTGTTCACCTCCTCCCACGCCCTCGGGCCCCTCGGGTCCCTCGGGGGCCCGGAGCGGCCCTTCCTCCTCCATGGACGCTGTTCCGTGCTCGGGCGCGTCCCTCCTTGGGCGAGGGGTCCCGCGTCCCTCTCCACCTTCACCGTGGTCAGGCCCACCGAACTCCATCGATCAAAAGAGGAGGAAGACGAAGAAGGGGACAAGCGAGTTTCGGCAGAAGGCGGGCTCGTTTGCGGGTAAGGCACGGGAGAAGAAAGATCACCCGTCGCTTTAAATTTGAAATCAAGGATTAAGACGCGTCCTCGCGCCTGGACGCCCCCAAAAGGAGGAGAAAGCAAACAGAATCCCCCCGTGCAAAGCGTAGTTCCCTGCTGTTTAGGGCAAGGTCTCGTGAAGCGTGTCTCGAAACAACTTGGTGTAAGAGAAGAAGTGTAGGAAGGGAAGATCGCTACAGGACAAAACGTGTCACATCAGTTGTCATTGTCAAGATTTTGTCTGGATCTCCTTTGTACTGTGGTGCGATTCTGCTGTGATTCTGCTACTTTCTGATGTTGCTAACCTTTGCTAATCTGTGCAGGTTTTACTAACGGACGTCTTTGTCCTGTCTCCTGTCCCACCTTTCAATGGTTGGTCCCACCATGTCATGCATCATAGTATACGATACCTACGCTACTATAACATGTCAAGGACCTTGCGACCCGAACAAATCTGGGATTTGAGTTCCCCTTCAACAAAAACAGTGATGATCCCGGAAGAATTTGGGTTGTACGGATAGGCCGTTAACTTGTGGTAGCATGGGGACGACGGTTCCATTCAGTGAGTTGGTGCGCGGATAAACGGGCCCCAGCCCAGTATCAGCTCACCGGGTCGGTATCCTGACCCGTTCTTCACAAGTTGACAATATTATCCTTGGCTATTTTCTATTTTAGTTTGTTTTAAATTTTTCTTTGAACCCAGCATGCATTCATATAGGACTTTGATTTATTGCGGAAGATCATTCAAGTGATTCGATTGTGAAAGCCGTTGTGCTCCAATTCCCACAAATATGAGATATTCCACTCCGAATGAAATACTGAGTTTCCTTGAGACGGCCCCGGCGCTGCTCTTCCAAAAGAGACCCTTGTTTGGACAGACCCTCAGATATTCCTTTACCTTTTTTGACCCACCTTGGCCGCAGCACTTCCACATTGGCTGGTAACCGCTCCCCAAAGGTGAAACCTCCGGTTTATGACCCAGGTACTTCCACACCGAGAAGTTGGTCTCCTTTTGTTTCGTGCCTGAGCGCACATCTCACCCTCCCTTATTTGATCTCCGTCCAAGCAATCGTCAATATTTGAAAGACCTTCTTCAAGGTCGCCTCATTGAAACTCCAGGAAAGATTCCAAACAGTAACGTCAAAAGCGTGTCTCATCACACCTTGGCATCAACTTATCAGTCCACTCCCACTTCATTTCACTCCACTTCGATACCATTCCACTACGTGTCGCTCCCTTGCAAAGCAGATGCCAAGGCGGGGCAGCTGTAGACACGCCATTCCTGACGTCTCCTGAGTAAATCTCATATTACACTATGATACCCCAAGGCGGCCTTCACATTTTTAATTACTCTGGTGATTTCCTATTTTTATGAATTTTTTTACATTTTTTTGAATTATTCCGTAAAAAATCATGGAAGTGTCCAGGCGCCTAGACACCTCCATCAATGACCAAAAAATAATAAAAAAATCAAAATCATGGAAGCGTCCAGGCGCCTGGACGCCTCCATCAATGACCAAAAAATAAAAAAAAATCAAAATCATGGAGGCGTCCAGATGCCTGGACGCCTCCATCAATGCAAAAATAATAAAAATAATATTAATAATCATAAAAAACAAAACAAAAATCAAATAAAAATATATATATTTATGGAGGCGTCCAGGCCCCTGGACGCCTCCATAAAAACAAATATAAAAAAATATATAAAATGCCCGTTGGCATAAAAGACAAAAATTAAATAAATAATAATAAATTAATGGAGGCGTCCAGGTCCCTGGACGCCTCCATAAAAACAATTATAAAAAATCAAAATGCCAGTCTTGGCACAAAAGACAAATAAAAATAATAAAATAATATATTTATAGAGGCGTCCAGGCCCCTGGACGCCTCCATCAACTCCCTCACGGGCGCCGGCCACCGAACGACGGTTTGTCGTGTGTGAAAAAAGCCAAATTTAGAGACGTCTAGCTGGCTGGACGCGCCCATTTCTGAATCACGAGGCGCCGCTCACAAAACCACGCGTTGTGCCAAACCGCGTGCGGCCGTCGTCGGTTTTCGGTGGACCTGTTAGAGGCGTCCGGGACCCTGGACGCCCCCATAAAAGTATTCTAAAAAAATCAATAAAAATAGAATAAAATATTATTTCGGCCCTGTTGGAGGTGTCCAGGGTCCTGGACGCCTCCACCCTCCGGAGCTCTATAAATAGAGGCCCACCCCCTCAGTTCTAGGGGAGCTAAGCAGTGATCCGATAGGCTGCCGGAGCCCAGAGGCTACGGAGTCATTTTTCTAACCCGTGGGGTCTTTTGTAGGTGGAGGTTCTACCGGCTTCTCGGGTGCCTACGCTCGCGAGAGGAAGGTCGTCTTCATCCACCGCGCTTCCCCGTCGTCCCCACGCTGCCGGAGCTCCGCCGGATTTCACCCTCGGCTCATCCAATAAGCTTTTTCTTCCCCTTTTTCTCCATAGTTCTTTACATTCATCATATTGCATCCTCTATCCCCCTTCACAAGGGCGCCTCTTCTCTTATACTTCTTGCATCCATCATCTCATTTTCCTCCTACTCGAGTCCGAGAGGGGTTTAAAAGATAACACCAACCAGGTGTGTGTCTTGCCATCATTTCGTTATTTTTACCGCGAGGATTTGAATACTACACCTCCATCTTTCTAATCCACTTGTCGTTTATTTGTCGTTGTTTTGCAAGGGTACCCGAGGAAAGCCCTCTCCGTCGGCCGGCCGGAAGGAGAGGAAGAAGCAACCCGCCATGTCCCGCTCTTGAGGTAGGCGCGATCACTTTCTTATTTTGGGGTCTTTCGGCCCCTGGCGATCACATCTTTTCATCGAGGCCGCGGCGAGTCACTTCCCCAATGGCCGTTTAAATTTCTGTTTCCTATATTCTCTTTATATTTTGTTAAATTCTGCTTATATCATCGAGGCCGCGGCGAGTCACTTCCCCAATGGCCGTTTAAATTTTCATTCCTATATTCTTTCTATATTATATTATATTTTACTCATATCATCGAGGCCGCGGCGAGTCACTTCCCCAATGGCCGTTTAAATTTCCGTTCTTATATTCTCTCTATAATCTGTTATATTCTGCTCATATCATCGAGGCCGCGGCGAGTCACTTCCCCAATGGCCGTTTAAATCTCTGTTCTTATATTCTCTTTTATATTCTGCTATATTTTGCTCATATTCTCGAGGCCGCGGCGAGTCACTTCCCCAATGGCCGTTTCAATTCTTGTTATTTAATTTCTGCACCATTCCCGTCCCCCGAGGTCGCGGCGAGTCACTTCCCGCTATGGCCGTTTGAACCCCATATCTTGCTATATTATACTTGTCCCACTCGCCCCGCCGGAGCAATCTCCCGTGGTGGCCCCTTCCCTCTCTTCTCTCATCTCTGTGTTGCAGCAAACAGCAAAACAAACAAAAAGAGGAGCCCGCGCGCTCTCCGCATCCTCTTCCCCGCTCTTCCCCGAACCGCGTGACGTCGCTCACAAGTGTGACCAGCCAGGGCATATGGCGCGTGACTGTCCTCAGAGGCCGTCGCAGCAGCAAGTTCCCCAGCAGTAGAGGCAGCAGCAGCATGGATAGTATCTGTCGCTACCCAGGTCAGCTAGCGTGGGAGGCAGGCAGAGAGCTCGAGGCCAGATCACGCACATGACCAGGGCAGAGGCAGTGGCGTCGCAGCTCGTGGAAGGTACCGTTCAGATTTTGGGTTGTACGGCTCGGGTTTTGTTTGATTCTGGCGCGTCTCATTCGTTTATTTCGGAGGATTTCACGTTGAGCATCGAGGAGCCGGTGACCCAGTTGCCTTGTGATTTGGCAGTGGAACTGCCTTCGGGTGATTTCATGGTCACTCCGTATTGCTTCGATCAGGTTCCGATTTGGATCGATGGACGGAGTATGCCAGGCAGGTTGTATGCGTTGCAGCTTTGGGATTATGATGTGATTCTAGGCATGGACTGGCTCGAGATTCATGGAGCGGTGGTGGATTGTGGAATGAAGAGGGTCTACTTCCAGCATCCGAGCAAGCGAACCTTTTATTTCCAAGGTATCCGTTCCACCTCTTCTCGATTCCTCATTTCTGTTATTCGAGCTCGTCGATTGCTTGATTCTGATTATCAGGGTTTTCTCGCGTCCATGGTTGTGACTGAACGGATGGAGCCGAATGTCGAGGACATTTCGGTGGTGTGCGAATTTCCTGACATTTTTTCCTAGGAGTTGCCTGGATTACCTCCCCAGCGGGAGATCGATTTTGTGATCGAGGTTGTGCCTGGTACGGGACCTTTGGCGAAGGCTCCCTACCGTATGGCCCCCGCTGAGTTGAGGGAGTTGAGGGCGCAGTTGCAGGAACTGTTGGCCAAGGGGTACATTCGTCCTACCTTTTCCCCTTGGGGTGCGCCCGTGTTGTTTGTGAAGAAAGGACGATAGTCTGCGGCTGTGCATCGACTATCGACAGCTGAATGAAGTGACCATTAAGAACAAGTATCCGTTGCCGTGGATTGATGATTTGTTCGACTAGCTTCAGTCTGCGCGAGTGTTCTCGCGGATTGATTTGCGGTCCGGTTACTATCAACTGAGAATTCACGAGTCCGATGTGGAGAAGACTGCATTCAGTACGAGGTACGAGCATTACGAGTTTTTGGTGATGCCGTTTGGGCTCACCAATGCCCCTGCAGCCTTCATGGACTTGATGCAGAGGGTGTTTCGTCCGTATTTGGACCAGTTCGTGGTCATTTTCGTGGATGACATCCTTGTTTATTCGCAGTCTACTGAGGAGCACGCGTACCATTTGGGTGTAGTGCTGCAGACGTTGCGAGACCACCAGTTATATGCGAAGCTCAGCAAGTGCGAGTTCTGGCTCAGCGAGGTGCACTTTCTGGGGCACGTGATTTCTGGTGATGGCATTTCCGTGGACCCCGCCAAGGTCGAGGCAGTAATGCAGTGGCCGAGGCTGAGGTCGGTGACGGAGATCCGGAGTTTCCTGGGACTTGCGGGCTATTATCGCTGGTTTATCCAGAATTTTTCTCGCATTGTGGCCCCGATGATTAGACTCACGCAGAAGGACGTGCCTTTCGTCTGGTCTGAGGAGTGTGAGCAGAGCTTCAGGGAACTGAAGAGATTTCTCACCTTGGCTCCAGTGTTGGTTTTACCTTCTGGATCGGGGGATTTCGTGGTGTGTACAGATGCTTCCGGCGTTAGATTGGGTGCTGTGTTGATGCAGCATTATAGAGTGGTGGCTTATGCATCTCGGCAGCTAAAGCCCCACGAGGAGAACTACCCTACCCATGACCTTGAGTTGGCGGCGGTGATCTTCGCGCTGAAGATCAGGAGGCATTATCTGTACGGTGAGAAGTTTGAGGTGTTCACTACCATCAGAGTTTGAGGTATGCGTTTACCCAGAGGGACCTAAACCTCAGGCAAAGGCGTTGGATGGAGTTCATGAAGGATTATGACTTCACCCTGTCTTATCAGCCGGGCAGGATGAATGTCATCGCCGATGTCTTGAGTCGGAAGGTTGCGGTCAGTGCCTTGATGTTGAGGAAATGGAGGCTCCGGGAGCAAGTGCTCGAAGTATCTTTCAGGCTCAAGATTCCCCAAGAGCCAGGGTTGGCGGTGCTTGCGAGTCTGACTGTCACTCCTGCTATCCGTCGTCAGGTGATAGAGGCTCAGCATGCGGACCCTGAGTTTCCCCGGATTCTGGCGATGGCTGATGTGGAGCTCGGTGAGGACGGTGCTGCGAGGTTTCGCGGCAGGCTGTACGTCCCAGCGGAGGAGCAGGTTCGTCGTGCGGTGTTGCGTGAGACTCATGGAAGCAGGTACACCGTACACCCGGGTGCGACGAAGATGTATCGGAACTTGCGAAGGCAGTTCTGGTGGCATGGCATGAAGAGAGATGTCGCAGAATTTGTGGTCAGGTGCCTGATCTGTCAGCAGGTGAAGGCGGAGCATCAGCGACCAGGAGGTACTCTCCAGCCCTTGGATGTTCCTACATGGAAGTGGGACCACGTGACCATGGATTTTATGGTGGGGTTGCCGAGGACCCCGAGTGGGCAGGACAGTATTTGGTTGCTGGTGGATAGGCTGACGAAGGTGACGCAGTTGTTACCGGTCAAAGTCAGCTGGAGCGTGTCCAAGTTGGCTCGTCTGTATGTGGAGCGAATCGTTCTGTTGCATGGGATTCCCATTTCGATCGTGTCGGATCGGGATCCGCGCTTCACTTCCAGATTCTGGAGGAGTTTTCAGTGAGCACTCAGCACGGAGTTGGCATTTAGCTCGGCATATCATCCTCAGTCTGATGGTCAGTCTGAGAGGACCATCCAGACTTTGGAGGACATGCTGAGATCCGGCTGCCTGGAGTGGCAGGGGAGTTGGATTCACCACCTACCGTTGGTGGAGTTTGCCTATAACAACAGCTATCATTCGAGCATCGGCATGGCTCCTTATGAGGCATTGTATGGGCGTCCTTGTCGGACTCCACTTGATTGGTTTGAGGTGGGTGAGCGTGTTTTGACGGGACTAGAGTTGGTGCAACAATGTGTGGACGTTGTGCACGTGGTTCGTCAGAACATGTTGGCGGCCCAGAGTCGGCAGAAGAGCTATGCTGACCGTAGGAGGCAGCCCCTCGAGTTCACCATGGGCGATCATGTGTTCTTGAGAGTTTCTCCGATGAAGGGGGTGATGCATTTTGGACGGCATGGGAAGCTGAGTCCCCGCTACATTGGTCCTTTTGTGATCTTGGAGCGCATCGGTGAGGTTGCTTACCGGTTGTAGTTACCCCTTGAGTTGGCGTCGGTGCATGACGTGTTCCACGTCTCGATGTTGCGGAAGTATATGCCCGATGACTCTCATGTGCTCGAGGATTCTGTTTGGCCTGAGGTGACTCCAGATCTTTCTGTCCCAGAGTTTTCGATCCTCGTGGAGGATAGGCGAGAGCAGCGCCTGCGGAACAAGATCATCCCCTTGGTAAAGGTGGTGTGGCAGCGGCACTCTGGTGGTGAGGCTTCTTGGGAACGTGAGGATGAGATGCGTCAGCAGTTCCCGTACATGTTTGAGTGAGTCTTCCTCTTCTTTCCCCTTAGGTTGTTCTCAATTTCGAGGATGAAATTCCTTAAGGGGGAGGGCTGTAATATCCCGAACCTTTCAGATCCTTCTTTGTGGGTCCCGGATCTGGTTTTTCGGAGTGTCTAGTTATGTTGTGTCCAAAATTTCATTTCGGACATCTTTCGTGTTTGGATCGGCGCGATCCGGAGTCGTTTCGGAGGCCCGGAGGCGTTCCGCGGCTTTTCCGTGTGTGTTTTCCGATTTCCGGTGTGTGTTTCGGCTTTTTCTTCGGAAGCTCGCTGCGGGTGGACCGGGTTGTTCACCTAGGCACGAGTGGTACCGTTGCGATCGGTGCGTTCCGAGGATTCTGGAAACGTATTTTTCTATTTTTCGGTATTTTTCCAAAAAATTGGATTTTCTATATATTCCCATTTCTTTTTCTTTTCGTTTCCCTTTCTCTTTCTTCTTCTTCCTCCCTTCTCTCCCGTGAGCGCTTCCACCGTGACCGGCCCCCCTCTTCCGGTGCTAGCCCCGGCGCCATCCCCTTTGGCTGCGGACGCGGCAAGGCGACGGCGTCGTGGCATAGGCGGCGGCGTGGTGATCGTGGCGGTGTTCGGTGCTCGGTGAGGGCGTGGGGAGTTAGTGAAGTTTCAAGCGAATCTTGAGGATCGGCGGTGATCCGCCACGTTTCGGACAACCCCGAGGTAGGGTGACGATCCTCTATCTCCGTGCTTTCCTTTCCTGTGATTTCTAGGCCGGCGGGGAGCCGAGAGGGGTTCGTTTGAGCTCGGGACGGGAAATGCATGCTTTGGGGGTTTGAGTGCCGATCTAGAGTTTTACCGCGCCATTTGGAGTTTTGGGGGCATCATTCGATGCACTAGGGCGTGGGGACGAGTTCCCCCTTTGTTTCCCCATCACCCGGGGGTGATTGGGGTGTGGAATGGTGTTTTAGGCCGTTTCTCGCCGTTCTCAGATTTCCGAGGAGATCGCGGTCCACCAGTGACCGTTTTCACTGGTCGCGGTCAGGCGGGGACCACTTTCAGCAGGTTTTGAACCGTTGGGGCTTTAGAGTGTCGGTGGGCGGACGCGGTCTTGCGATAGACCGCGACTGTTGGTCGCGGTCTGGTGGCAACCGCGTTCACCGTGGGGACCGGCACGGACCCCGAGACATTTTTGACCGTTGGTTTCCAGTCGCGGTCCCCTGGAGACCGCTACTGTGTGAACACGGTCACCGGGTGACCGCGTTCATTTTTCTTGCGCCAGGGTGGTCGCGGTTCCAGGAAAACCGCGACTGTGTGGTTGCGGTCCAGGGCAGACCGCTACCACAGGAGGCGGTCCTCCGGTGACCGCGTCTCCCATCCCTTGCCGATTCGAGTCCCGGATGAGCGAGTCTCGATCCCTGTGCCGACCCGTGGTCCGACTGATGCTAGACATCATGTGGGGGCCACACGTGAGGGTGTCGTGGGGTCTCGGAAGATGGTGATTTCAGCTTGTGTCGCCGTGTGATGGTGTTGGTACAAGGAGCGTTCTGCGTACCTACGATTGTGACGCTGTTTTCCATTGACTTGAGAGTCTACTCCTTCAGTGACCCTCCACTAGTCATAGCCTACCAGTACGCGGTACCGGTCGCACTAGGGAGTGGTGTACGGGCTTACCCTAAGGACGGTTTTAGATTAGTTTCCATCGGGCCCCTCGTCGTTAGCCAGAGTCCGGCTACGAGGGAAAACCGGTCAGAGGACCAGACCTAGGGCGCATGGTCTGTGTGTGCACACGTGGTTGGGGGCGGTTGGACCCACGTTGAGCTAGTCACTTGTTTGTGGTTACTTGTTCGGTGTTCGTACCTTTGGTAGGCTCTACCACGTCAGGCAGTTCACCTGCGGTGCGGTGTAAGTCGTCAGGGGATGCTACCGACTGTGCTTCTAGTGGGAGGTACTCCTATCCAGTACGGAGTGACAGACTGTCAGCTCGTGTGTTTGGTCTTCGGGTTTGTCGGGTTGACCGTTGAGTTTCAGTTGTCTCACCGTGGCACGTGTGCCGATTTGCGTGCCATAGGATCTTTGTTTGGTAGAGTACATGGCTTTCCTTTCCGAGGTACTCTCTTATCGCTAGCGTAGTGGTTTCTCGTTTTACGAGGTAGGGTTCGAGGGATCCCTACTGAGTCTTGTTCCGAGACTCATTCCCTGCGTGTTTTCACCGTGTTTCAAGTGAGGTGCCGCCCCAGGGGAGCGCGTCTGGGGCGCAGCGTGGTGCGGGTGCCCAGAGGTAGTGCCAGAGGTCAGAGCTGGGGTATGCCCCGTGTAGCTGTACTTTTCTTTCTTGTCTCTGTACTAGTCGTGGACTACTGTTGTTGTTATTTTCTATTGTGGACCATGTAAAATGCTAATTTATTTCCTGCTTAATATTATAACTGTTTAATTTCTACAATTATTTGTGATACTTGCGTAGTTTCCACACCATCTTTCTAACCCTTCCGAGTCTTCGGACTCGTGGGTGGCGGTGGGAGTCTCGGGTTATCGAGCCTTCCCGGTAATCGAATTCTCGGGTCGTTACACGAGCTATCCTTAACCTTGGTCTAGTGGCACTCCGTCGTGATCGAGCTACCTTCATCTTGGTCTAGTGGCACTCCGCCTTGACCGAACTACCTTCATCTTGGTCTAGTGGCACTCCGCCCTGATCGAGCTACCTTCACCTTGGTCTAGTGGCATTCCACCCTGATGGAGCTACCTTCACCTTGGCCTAGTGGCACTCCGCCCTGGTCGAGCTACCCTGAACCTTGGTCTAGTGGCACTCCGCCCTAGCCGAGCTATCCTGAACCTTGGTCTACTGGCACTCTGCCCTGATCAAGCTACCTTCATCTTCGTCTAGTGGCACTCCGCCCTGACCGAAATACCTTCATCTTGGTCTAGTGGCACTCCACCCTGATCGAGCTACCTTCACCTTGGTCTAGTGGCACTCCGCCCTGGCCGAGCTACCCTTCACGTTGGTCTAGTGGCACTCCGCCCTGGCCGAGCTACCTTGAACCTTGGTCTAGTGGCACTCCGCCCTGATCGAGCTACCTTCACCTTGGTCTAGTGCCACTCCGCCCTAGTCGAGCTACCCTTCACCTTGGTCTACTGGCACTCCGCCCTGGCCAAGCTACCCTGAACCTTGGTCTAGTGGCACTCCGCCCTGATCGAGCTACCTTCACCTTGGTCTAGTGGCACTCCGCCCTGGCCGAGCTACCCTGAACCTTGGTCTAGTGGCGCTCCGCCCTAGCTGAGCTACCTTCATCTTGGTCTAGTGGCACTCTACCCTAGCCGAGCTACCTTCACCTTGGTCTACTGGCACTCCGCCCTAGCCAAAATACCCTTATCTTGGTCTAGTGGCACTCCGCCCTGATCAAGCTACCCATACCTCAGTCTAGTGGCACTCTACCCGGACCGAGCTCGCATATAATATACAGCGTTGCCATTACGGGCCTTACGCCAGAATCGGCACAAATCTCTCCCTTGCGTCAGCATTGCCTTCGTGCTGACGAATAAACTCTTCTTCTCGGCGCAAGACTTCGTGTCCTAGCCGACCCTTATACAGCATTGCCATCGCAGGCCTTACGCCCGAATCGGCACGAATCCTCCTTTTCGTTAGCATTGCCTTCTTGCTGACGAATAAACCCTTTTCCTCGGCACAAGACTTCGCGTCCTAGCCGAGCCTTATACAGCATTGCCATTGCGGGCCTTATGTCTGAATCGGCTCAAATATCTCCCTTGCGTCAGCATTGTCTCCTTGCTGACGAATAAACCTCCCCTTTTTCTCGGCGTAAGACTTCGTGTCCTAGCTGACTTTCTCAACGTCCTTATGTTATGTGAGCAAAAAAAGAAAGAAACGAAAATGGGGTTAAAAATAGAGATACCCCGCCGGACTTGTTCCTGTATTCTAAACAAGGGAAAAAATGGTTGTCACCCGGCTGCGGTGAAAACCCGAAAGGGCGCTGCATGCAAAATCTGGTACCCTGCCACGTGAAAATCCAAAAGGGCGCGTGGGCAAAAGCAAGAGGGGGCTGGTCTCGGCGAAAACCCGAAAGGGCGCTTAGGTCAGTAAAGTGGTAATCTAAAAAAGTTCCTCTTTGTTCTCCGCCTAATGAAACTCCCAAGGGACAACCATCAAAAGTCCCACTGGAGATCCCCTACTAAACCCATGTTCGACCCTCGTCATCATTGGCGAGGTCGGTCGATCTCTACCTTTAACTCGGACCTTTCATCCCTGTTAATGAACATATCCTTTTGCTTCGACATGTAACCCATGTCGATGAACAAACCCATGTTCGACCCTCGTCATCATCTGCGAGGTCGGTCGATCTCTACCTTTAACTCGGACCTTTCGTCCCTGTTAATGAATATACCCTTTTGCTTCGACATGTAACCCATGTCGATGAACAAA
The DNA here is from genome assembly GCA_022559845.1 of Amorphophallus konjac. NCBI lineage: Eukaryota > Viridiplantae > Streptophyta > Magnoliopsida > Alismatales > Araceae > Amorphophallus > Amorphophallus konjac. Next base: position 37,078,087 of record CM040123.1, read on the forward strand.
CCCATGTTCGACCCTCGTCATCATCGGCGAGGTTGGTCGATCTCTACCTTTAACTCGGTCCTTTCGTCCCTGTTAATGAACATGCCCTTTGCTTCGACATGTAACCCATGTCGATGAACAAACCCATGTCCGACCCTCGTCATCATCGGCGAGATCGGTCGATCTCTACCTTTAACTCGGACCTTTCGTCCCTATTAATGTACATACCCTTTGCTTCGACGTGTAACCCATGTCGGTGAACAAACCCACGTTTGACCCTCGTCATCATCACGAGATCGGTCGATCTCTACCCTTAACTTGGACCTTTCATCCTTGTCAAGAACTATATAGCCTTTGCTTCGGCATTTAACCAATGTCGACGAACCGAACCAGGGTCCGACCCCTGTCATCATCGATGAGGCTGGTAGGCGTTCTAGCAGACTAGCTCTCCCATGTTCCGGATTCTCCGTGGAATAAAAAAAAGAAAGAAATAAAATGGGGTTAAAAATAGAGATGCCCCGCCAGTCTTGTTCCTAAATTAGGACAAGGGCAAAAATGGCTGTAACCCGACTGTGGCGAAAACCTGAAAGGGCGCTGCAGGCAAAATCGGGTACCCCACCACGTGAAAACCCGAAAGGGCGCGTAGGCAAAAGCAAGAGGGGGCTAGCTTCGACGAAAACCCGAAAGGGTGCTTGAGTCAGTAATGTGATAAATAAAAAATGGTAAAAAAAATGATGATGAAATGAAATGATGATGTAGTAACGAGGTTGTCCTCATTCGTCATTCTACTTTCGTCTACCCTTTCGACCCTTGTCACCATCGACAAGATCGGTCGCTACCCTTTCGGTCCTTGTCACCATCGGCAAGACCGGCTACCCTTTAGACCCTTGTCACCATCGGCAAGATCGGTCACTACCCTTTCGGTCCTTGTCATCATCGGTAAGACCAGCTACCTTTCGGTCCTTGTCACCACCGGCAAGGCCGGCTACCTTTGCGGTCCTTGTCACCATCGGCAAGACTATCTACCCTTTTTGACCCTTATCACCATCGGCAAGATCGGTCACTACCTTTTCGGTCCTTGTCACCATCGGCAAGATTGGCTACCCTTTCGACCCTTGTCACCATCGGCAAGATCGGTCGCTACCCTTTCGGTCCTTGTCATCATTGGCAAGATCGGTTACCTTTTCGGTCCTTGTCACCATCGATAAGACCGGTCGCTACCCTTTCGGTCCTTGTCACCATCGAAAAGATCGGCTACCTTTCGGTCCTTGTCACCACCGGTAACGCCGGCTACCTTTTCGGTCCTTGTCATCATCGGCAAGGCCGGCTACCTTTGCGGTCCTTGTCACCATCGGCAAGACTATCTACCCTTTTTGACCCTTATCACCATCGGCAAGATCGGTCACTACCTTTTCGGTCCTTGTCACCATCGGCAAGATTGGCTACCCTTTCGACCCTTGTCACCTTCGGCAAGATCGGTCGCTACCCTTTCGGTCCTTGTCATCATCGGCAAGGCCGGCTACCTTTTCGGTCCTTGTCACCATCGGCAAGACCGGCTACCCTTTCGACCCTTGTCACCATCGGCAAGATTGGTCACTACCGTTTCGGTCCTTGTCACCATCGGTAAGACCGGCTACCTTTCGGTCCTTGTCACCACCGGCAAGGCCGGCTACCTTTTCGACCCTTGTCATCATCGGCAAGGCCGGCTATCTTTCGACCCTTGTCACCATCGGCAAGATCGGTTGCTGCCCTTTTCGGTCCTTGTCACCATCGGCAAGGCCGGCTACCTTTCGATCCTTGTCACCATCGGTAGGATCGGTCAACTTCCTATCGACCCTCGTCACCATCGGTGAGACTGGCCGACTTTCTATTGACCCATGTCATCATCAACAGGACCGATCAACATCCCCCTAACTTGGACCTCTCGTCCTTGCTAAGCAATAAACTTCTTTTGCTTTGACATGTAACCTCTGTCGATGAATGAACCCTATCCTCAGTTTCAATCACCATCAACGAGTCTGGCTGGCAAGCCTTCTGACCTTATTTCCCAGCCCTAAGGGGCCTCTACACTTTTTGGTCCTTCGAGCTTTTGGCCTACATTAGCCATTACTTGGTTCCGAGAATGGTCGTGGCGCGATGGAGTGAACACCTCACCCCTTTGCTGAAGGCGTGAGCGCTCTCCTGCCCTAGTGACTCAGATACTCTGACTAAAGTCAATTGACGAATATAAAAGGAAGGAAAAGAATAATGAAAGAATGGAGTCGTCATTTAGCAGCAAATGAGGATATTTCATTCCCATGAAAACAAAGAGATACATGTTACGCGTGGCATACCCTGGGATACATGAAGTCCATCAAACAAAAAGGGGAATAGAAGAGACTATGGCAGCGGGCGTCGGAAGATGTCCTCCAGCTCTGGAATACCCAAGGAGGGATGGCGGGTCAGTTCTTGCAGTCGAGACTCGACGACCTCCAGCTGGGACAGTTTCTCTTCGAGGGAAGCGGCCTGTCCCTCGGCCATTTCTGCTTCCTCTATCTTTTGGACTTTCAGACGCTCTGTTTCCTGAAGATCAGCCTCTGCCCTTGAAAGTTCGGCCTACAGCTCTGCCATCCGAGCTGTAAGGAAACTTTGGCGCTGCGAGGAGGCGCTGGTAGCATCCCTCGTCTGCGCCACCACCCCTTTCAGAGAGACGAGAGCCGCACGGCACTCAGCTCGCTCCAATATTATGGCCGTCAGCTGGTCAGCTACCTCCCGGCCTAGGAACTCCCTTCTGTTCACATATTTTAGCAGCAGAATCACCCGTGGAGTCCAGTCGTTCATAGGGCAGCCGAAAGCCAACAGCAAACTGGAAAAGTGCTCTATCAAGCCCCTCAGCTGAACATAAGTCAAATCTCTGCTGGCCGCTATGGTCTGATGAAGGGTCCCTAAGAACTGCCACACGAGGTCAATCGATGACTGGAGATCGAGTGGTGACGTCTCAGGAAGTTCGAACTCCACTCTGCTGTCCACGGTGGCCCAGATATCATCGCTCGTCCCAGAAGACGACGATGGCATGATTTGCAATGAACTTGCACTGGGACCAACTACAGTAGTTGATATGATAGCCGGAGTCTCGATGACGGCAATTGCCCTGCCAGCCTCTTGAGCCCGAGCTGCAACGGGAACATCAATGGCCGAGGACACCTGCTCCTCGCCTCCAGCCAGGCTGACCTCCATATGGCCAGTTTCAGTAACGAGAGCCAGGGCCCCAGTAGTCCCGGCTTCATCTTCGACGATCTCTCCCGCCTCTACTTCAAGGGGGCCACTCTTCTCTGAAGTCGACTGTCGTGCGACTTCCAATGGCCGGGAGTCCCCGACTGCCACCAACTCGTCAGTCCTCACAAGTACTCCAGGTTCTGCGGGACCCGCTACCGCTGCGTAGTCCTTGGGATATCGCAGGGCGATAGGCCGCAAGACCGGCGGGAAGGTTGCGTGACCTGCACTTAGAGCTGGGAGGGGTATCTGCACCGTTATGGTTGGCAGCACCACCTCAGTCTGCACCGGAAATATATATATATATATATATATATATATTAGAAGGCCGGAAAGGAAAAGAAAGGAAGAGCAATAAGTGCAGATCGTGGGAGATTCCTCACCTCAATCGGCACTAGGCTCAAATCTCCAAGGGCGGCCTCTGCGGCTCCAGCCCCTTCACTTACGAGTGATCCTGACGGCCCAGGACCGCTCCATGTCAACCGGGGCGGGCTGAAAGTCAGGTGATCACTTTCATAAGCCGAAGACGCCCCGGCATCCTCAGTCTCTGTATCGACCGGTGGGAACTCCTCGTCACTAGAGCCGCCACCGTAATCGACTTGCTCAGAGGAAGAAGACTCCTCTGCTCTTTCTGGGCGCTCCATCATCGGAGCAGGAGCCTCGCTGGAAGGAGCATCACCCTCAGTAGGGACTTCCCTCATGGACCCCACACTAGGAGTAGCAGTTGATGGAATCTCAGGGGCAAGCTCGCCTTGCTCCCCATCAGTAGCTTCCTCTACACCCTCTGCTTCGGGAAGTAATGTCGGTTGCATATCAACTGAAACTTATGGCAAGAAGTAGTCAAGCCAACTAAAGACATGAAGACTCGCGGTGGTGTTGCGACTAAACTATAAGTTACCTTCCATTTCCTGCCTAGGCGTTGGAGAAGGCAGATCTCTCTCTACGGGAGCAGTAGGGATTTCCTCTGCCCCTACCCCAGCTACGGCACCTGCTGTCGCCTCTAGCCCGATGGCCGCAGCGACTATGTCGGCAACTGTCAACACGGATTAGCAGAGGCAGCTGAAATGAGCTAATGCATTCTGAAGAAATGGAGAGCTTACCTTCAGCTTCTGGCCCTTGCGTGCAAGAAGCCTCGAACTCTTCAAAGGATACAACCGGAGGAAGAACGGTTGCTAGTTCCTTTTCTGCGGTCTTCCTTCAACGTGCCCATGTCACTCAGGTCACTGCCACCTTGGCCTTCCCAACGGCCTCTCTCAACTGGGATCAGGTCTGCTTTCTCGAATCGCCAGGAGGCAGAGGCGTCGTAGTTGGAGCTGGCTCGGGAGTCTCGAAGTACGCTGGCTTCTGAGCTTTCAGTATCAGCTCCCTAAAGTGCCGAGTCTCCTCCAGAGTGGGCCGGACTGCATGCACGCCACGGTGAGAATGATATATGCTGCAACAAAAAAAAACTTGGCCAAAGTGCTGGAGCAAAGAAAATAAAGATACATGCTGGCCCCGTGTAAAAGGGGAAGAGAGGCCAATAGTACAGCGATGGCACTTTGTCTCTCGAAGCTGCCTCGCGAATAAGCCAACATAAATCTCCTATCTTTTCACTCTGTTCGGCCAGCAGCGCCATGTCCTCGTGGCCACGAGAAGATAGGTGATAATATAAGCTCAGGTGGTTCAGCCCCCATCTGTCAGCATATTTGAATGAGATATGAAGGGGGCAGTCCAGAATGGCTTCACTGGAGCCACCCACTAAAAGCCCATGGGATCGAAGGAGCGCGAACAGCCAAGGGGTGTTGTCATATAAAGCATCCCGCCTGTCTTCCCTACGGATGAAAGTCCGATAGGGGTGCAACCTGTCAACCTCAGGGCGCTAGTCAGCTACAACCGAGATGGGTTCCTCCACCGGCAGAGGGAGTTGCTGAAGAACCACCCTCTCGCTGCTTACCTGGCATAGTCCCCGAAGCGTTTTCACATAGTCATCCTTGCTGATCGTGGGCAACTTCGGATCGACTTTGGTCAAACGGCTCTTCACGACTTTCTGGGCTTCCAGATAGGCCCTCACTTCCGTGTTGGTCCCAGATTTCAGCTTCTTCAAATAGGAGGGCTCAATATCAAGGGTTGGCTCCGACTGGGAGTCCAGAAGTCTATTCTCCGCTACGGCCCAACACTCTCGGTGGGAGCTCCTATAGAACCCCGTCCGCGCATTCTACCACTTGATATACTCGGGAGTGACGCGGGGGAAGCGGGCAGGGGTTGGCACCCTGAAAGAAACATCTTCTCGGGGGTGGAAGAAGTCCCACCATATCCGGGCATTTGAAACTTGCCTGGCTCTGTGCCTATTGGGCAATGCAAATTGTGAAGAAGAATGCGAAATGTGTTGGTCATAGCCAAAGTTCCGGCTGAAGCGGAACGGATAATACGGCTCCAGCCACAGAATGCCGCTCTTCCGGAATACAAGGACGCTTGGTCTGATAGCCAGCGGCCAGTCAACTAACTCCTACTCCAGGATGGGCCTTGTACACTTGGCCCCAGAGATTGGGTGGATATACTCCTCTGTCTCAAAGAGCTTGCACTGCCTCATCCTATTCACAAGCGGGTTGGAATGAGCAGCTGATGCGGGACAGACACGGGAGACCGACTCTATATGATGCGGACCTCGGACTCTAGATGGAGATGCGACCAGCAACACACAAATTGGAGAGACTTCGGCCCAACACTATGAGTTCCTATGGGCTATACGTCGCTAACAGAAACACAAGCTCACTCGTCGTCCCAAGCGAGGGAAACGCGGATCGTGCACGGTTGAGGAACCGACAGAGTTCAAGGGTAGTCGACTCACTTCCGGACTCGGATCGAGCCACGGGACTGGTCACTCTCACACTCACAGCGGTGACATGGACTCACGGGCTAGTTCCTATCACACTCGGCTGCGGCATATGACCGTATACTAGCTAAGCAAAGTAATGCCAAGAAGTTACGATCGTACCTCCACGCACCCGGCGTGGGGAAGACAACCCCGGCCAATCTCGGACTCCCGGTTAAACACTTTTACAGCAGTACAATAATTTTGACCCACTCCACGCAGGGAGGTAAAAGGTCACATGTGAGACCCGGGAGCCACGACAATCGGGTTGACGGGCAGCATCTTGATGTCGTCCCGACGGTGCCGAACCCGCGTTTTGGTGCTGTCCGGACGCCACGATCTACGGGTCTATGGGGCCCATGAGCCGCTCTGTCCTCCGGGTCTGTGGGGCCCATGTCCCTCTGTGGTGGGGACCCCTGGTGGCGCGCCTCCCTGGGCGACGGTCGGCCAAAAACACCGATCGGAGACCGATCGGCTCCGATCTTCAAGCTTTGGAGTTGCTGCCCACGGACTTTTGCTCCTGTTTTACAGCGCGCGCTCTGGCGAGATCGACTTCTGCGATCAATCCTGATGTCGGATCGGAGCTCAGGAGGTACTGTTGGAAAGCTCTCTCGAAGTGCTTCAATCTAGCTCTAGAGAGACCAACTAGATCTACACGGATCTGGCCTTAAACTATTTTTGAACTTTCTATTGGACAGTATTCGAAATCTCATAACAGCAGAGTAGTTTCCTGAGAACTGCCTTTGACCGCGGGGTATACCACTGATTCAAACTTCAAGCTCTTCATCAAAGTTGTAGAGGGGAGAGATAGGAAAACGGAAATATTTTTTGTGAAAGGTTTTGTTGAGATTTGGGTGGGGAAAGGTATTTTAAACTAATGGGTGGTCGGATCTGGACTGTGGCAGATAGAATTGTAGGTGGATCTGAAAGTGAATTTTATAAAATATGATATGGTCGTTACAAATTCCAAGAAAATTTTGGAATGGAGAGAAAGATGGATAGAGCTTCCAGTAAATTTGGGAGCTCCTGAAAAAATCAAAGAGTGGTTCGAATATTGGAAACTCAGGGTTGTTGTCACTGTAGATAGAAACCTAGCAGATCTAAAAAGAAAAGTTGGACGAAAATGTAAAAATGGAAATCGGAATCTAAAGGCCAAACCAAAATTTATGGAACATGGCGGGAACCTTTGGAACACCCTCTGAAAATTTGAGCTCAAGAAGATCTCGTGGTTGAGAGCAGAAATTCATGAAAGGCACCTCTATCCTGGGTGGACAGAACACCGGCGGCAACCGTGGTGGTGCGATGGCGGCACGATGGCGGCGGCGGCGATCACCGGAACTGATACATGAGGCTTCCCACCTCAGAAGGCAACATTCCCAGCTGCAAGAAGAAGAGAGGGGAGAGGGGCACACCAAGCTTGGAGCTCCAACAATTTCTTCCAATTCAAATGTATTAATTCTTCATAAATGGGAAATACAAGGCATTTATATGAATTGCCAAAAGACTCAAACTACCCCTAGATCTAGGGTTTGGGGGAATAAAAAAAGGAGTAGAACTAATTAGTTCTACACACATTTTACAAAAATAAAATTGGGTGATAGTGAGAGGGGGGTGCCCCATTGACTATGGGGTTAAGGTTGGTGGCCAACCTTGACATTTAAGTCCACTTGTCCCCCACTTGGCCCACCCTTCTAGAAGCCCACAATTGACATGTTGACTGACCCCACATGGGCCCTGGGGATGAGGTGGATCAATGGGAGGAGGGGTGGGGGGCCCGTGGGACCCGGGTGGTCCCATTTTACATATAAACCCTTATTACAATCTAAATTACAAACCAAATAAAGATAAAAAATGCATTACACACAAATAAAGTCCCAGTAAATGTGATAAATGCAGAGACTCAAGGGGGAGTCTCCAGACTATCTCCGAGCCAGATGGACGCCGAAGTGGCTCAGGTGGTGCTCTGCGTACGGTACCGGTGGCTCGCCGACTCATGCCGCTCGTGTGCTCTGGTGTCCGCACCAGTAGCTACGCTTCAGAAGTGAAGGACCCAGGGTGAATTTGTGGGAATCCGGGCCAGCTTGCCTCGAATGGCGAATAGTTACTCCGCTAGTGAGGATGGCTCGGCGCTCGCGAACTCTATCATCCGCGGGATAAGATGAGCCGACTGTAACGCCCGAGGGGCAGCCTCTGGGAAAAGGGTACAAACCCATGCATTGAAGAAGTACAACGGACCAACCGTCCACAGACTCTTAGGAAGACGCGTCTTGTGTAGATCCCCCAGCATTTTGTAGGTGAGGCACAAAGCCACTAGGCAAAGGGACAGCTTAGTACCCTAAGCGATGAGACAGGCGGGATAAATGGCCTCCGCTCTAATCACGCTCTCGTCGCCTTGCGGGAGAGCGAAGGAACAGATCCAATAAGCTAGGTACGTAGCACAGTGCGTGACTGCGTCGACACCAGTGGGGTTCGGGTCCTCCCTCTGCCCTCCTCTCGAAGATGATGATGCTGCGCCTGTCGCCGGACTCTCTTCTTCCTCTTCGGAGCCAGCGGCGCTACTGCGGGAAAGTCTTCATACTTCTTCTTCCCGCCAAAGAAATGTTGGAGCCACGTGCCCATCCACACCCTCCGCTTCTCGCCCGGATTCCGAGCCTCCCTCGTGTCATGTGACGAGTGGCAAAGTGTGCGGTACGCCTTCATCAGATATCGATAAGCGTAACCTGCTAGATACCGGCCCTCACAGTCGGTCTGATCCTTCAGCCAGTCAGGCCAGTAGACTTCCTCGTACGGTTCCCCGTCGATGGGTAGATCGCTAAGATGTGAGAGGCTTTATAAATCCAGAGAAGTTTCTCCTTCCAAGATATAAAAAGTGTTGTACTTGGGGCAGAAGACTTCAATCATACCATAGCACAAGCCTCGGGAGATGGGGTAACGGTACCTTGAAGCGTACATGCTGTGATGGACGCCAGCCCTGGTCAGGATGGGAGCGTAGTGCTGTAATACATAATCGCTGAACTCCACTGCTTCTGGTCTGAATGCGTGGGCGTCGGTGGCCCTCAGTTCGGCAAATCATCCCACAGATATCTGATGTTTGAAGTGGACCGCAAGGCAGTCCAACAGAAAAGAGTCTTCTCTATATCCCCACTTCAACGGGGCAAGGAACAAGCCAAAGATCGGCTTCTCTCGGTCTACCCTGCCTGCGGAATCATTCCACCGAGCGGGTACAAATTTAGGGGCCCTGGTCAGCAGCCCATCTTCTGGAGCCAGATCCTGCAATCCAAGCATGGCACTCCACTTCCTGACCTCTCCGTGAAGGTAAATAGGCCTTCCCCGAATTACACAGTCCGTCAGACTATCCCTCTCCACGAGCAAGGCTTGCTCGGCTTTGCGGACGAGGAATAGGTCTCTTTTCCCCTAGAGGTTGAAGCGCCTGAGGAAGGACACCAGATGCTTGTCCTTGGGGTGATCCATCTTGACAGCGCTCTCTCGGTCATAATGAAAGGAATCGCCTCCGAGGATGAGGAGGCGGCTAGTATCCACGGTGTCTGTCTCCGAATCCGAGGACTCTGCGACTACCGCAAGCTGATCATGCCCCCGATCAAGGGAATGGATGTTCTCCCACGTCACCACGGCACGAAAGGCGGAAGAAGAAGAGCCAAATGCCATGTTAGCTGCAAAAAGCACATCAAACAATAAACAAGGTCAGAAAATAGTTGATCAAGACAAATTTCTGACGAAATTTTGGCAGAGTCTCCCCAGCACGGGAGATTGCCAAAGAAAAGCAGGAACACATCCACTAAGGGAACGACCCCTAAACGTAGGCATCGGCATTACACCGAGGCCAAATGGGACACCCGGGGGAATAGCACCGAGGGCAAGCCCTACTAGAAGCCTCCCGGGGCCCAAAAGACAGGTTCAAAACCCAAATAACCAAGCACTCCACTCACCCGCTCGAAGGAGACGACCGCGGTCGCTCACCACTCACTCGGCGCCGAAGCTGGAGAGCGGAAGAAGCAGAAAGAGAGAGAAAGATGTGTGCGAATGAGGAAGAATGAAGAAAAAATCAAAGAGGAAAGAATATATAGGGGAGGCCTCCCTTTTGGCTAATCCGGCGCACTATTTAGCGCGCCGAATTAGCATCCTCCAACAAAAAGGCGCGCCGGAATCAACCGCGCCGGATTAGCATCCAAGGCCAAGGGGCACACCGGATTAATCCCGCGCCGTATTAACATCCAAACGGCGCCGGATTAGCATCAGCGCCAGATTAAGGGCCGTTCTGAGCTTCCGCCAATCGAAGAGGAGATCACTCCGGGCGAAGCTCATCCGTCGGCCTTGCTACACTCGTGCCTTACTCACAACACCCATGGCTGGGGGGCATTTGTTGGCACTCAAAATATCACTCGCGGCGATCAAGCCTTGAAGATGAATGACGCGGCCTATTGAAGCACAGAAGCCGATAGATATCAACATATTGAAGCCCTCTCGAGCTTCCAGAGCTACAGGTCACCCCGTATGGACATTAGGGGACTTCAACTCAGGAGCGTCGAGATGAATTCACAACCAACCGATAGTGCGACCAAGCCTGCCCAATGAACTGGTATCGACTTCGTCGTGCCGCATACACTACACCCGTTGTCCGACCAAGGACGACGGTCTACCCAGTGGCCCACCACCTCATGAAATACTCTCCTGAAATGAAAGAATGCCCTTGGCTCTTCAGAACGGAGGACCGAAGGCTCTGTCGGCAGAAGATCCCGGTCACCCGGCATGGGTACGACTTCCCGCCAAGATGGGCCCATTAGTGGCCGAATGATCTCCCGATTTGGGCGGAACTATCCTGGTTGTTATCCCACCCTCCAAGAAGCTTTGAGCACAAGCCAGACCGAGCCAACAGCATGAATCATAGTACCGAAAGCCGTGTCAGTGGGAAACCCGCGTGTTCAAACAAAAGATACTCAAGGTTCTGAGAAGGGCCATATGTCGTCCTGAGAGCTTCGACAAGGCATCCCGTCGAGGTTTCGAAGAACAATGACAAGATGAATGTTCATGGTGATCCTCGGAATCATCCCTGGACTCATCGGCTGGCCCGCAACGGGTGAGAGATGCTAATACAACGCGCCCCCTTATCCGGCGCCCCTCTATTCCGGCGGGCAAAAAAAAGGGGCTTTAAAAGGCTTCTTCCTGGCGCGCCATTCTCACGCCGGATTAAGCCCCGAACGGTTCCTGTATAAGAGGCCATTCGAGGAGGAAAGAAAGGGGGACTGGAGAAGAATAGAGAAAGAAAGGGGGAAGGGGGTCTGAGAGCCAATCGCCTGCGGGAGAGAGAGGGTTTCTTGCGAGTGAAGCAGGGTTCCTCTGAGCGCCCTTCGCCACCGTCTTCCCTCCTCTGCCTGAAGCCCTCTGGAGCCGGAGAAGAAGGAGGTGTCCCGATACTCTGTTATGGGAACAGGTGGGCATCTGCATTTCTCGTCCCTCCTTCGCCTCATTTTCTCTCAATCGAATGTAAGCGAGAGGGGTGAGGGATGGCGATGATATGAGCCACCCCTTCCCCCCCTTTTTTGCCATCCTTTTTTTTGGTTGCTCTTCCGTGAGCTCCCTTGTAAGCAGAACGGTGGCCGTGCCGCGGTGCCGGTGCCGAATTCGTGATATATGTGTAGCTTCCTTCGCCCAGTGGGACGATGGCATGCATATATGAATATCTTGGTGGATCGAATGCTCAACTCCTTGTTCTCTTCTCCCACTGCTATCTCGTTCGATAGATATCTATCGGTGTCTTCCCGTTTATAGCTTTCCATTTCCGATTTCCCCAATTCCGAATACGCCCTGGCACGCCATGGGCTACAGAGATAACCCCTCCCCGGGTCCTCCGTATTCGTGCCTGTGCATACGCTTCTCCCCGTTTTAGTATGAGATCTGACCTCGACCTTCCTCCCTCTTTGCATTTCTCCGTTGCTCAGAGGAGGTAGGCGTTGCTTCTGGAATAGTGGAGTCCGCCTTGTGACTACTGCATTCCAGTCATTCATGTATATACGCGTGAAGATAAATCGTCCCTGCTATATATCAGCCATCTCTCTCTCTGTGACTGCTGTTTACATTCTCTTCTATGGATGGAAATCCAGTCCCACGAGCATTAACATCTTAACCCTGTGGCGGGTAGGATATCATGCCGAGAAGCCTCACTTCCCTCATTTGTGGTTTATGGCCACTAAACCATTCGAGTCCCATTGGTTTTGTCTTAATTACCCAGGGACGGGGACATTCCCCACTGCTTTGCAGAGTTGCCAACCGGTCAAGGAAGCTCCACTTCTGAGTGATGGACGCTTCCCATGGGCCGTAGGGCTAATAACAACAGGGGCTCCAGCCCAACAATGTTAAACCCACAGTCTCTCGGGATTCTGTGGTGGCTAAGGGACGAATGCTCCTAGTAGGCTTGTCCTCGGAGCCTCTCTCCCTAATGCTCTCTCGCTAGTGGATGCAGTGCACGCTGTAGGTCGCCCACCCCTCGTAGGCCAGTCCTCGAGGTGTTGCCTCCGTCAATAGCTGTCTTGTCCCTCTGTCTCCACCCACGGAGCTATGGTGCCCCTCTGTTGGCACTCAAAATATGATCATTGGCGACCAAGCCGTAAAGATGAATGACCCGGCCCACTGAAGCACATAAGTCGATAAATATCAACATATTGAAGACTTCTCAAGCTGCCAGAGCCTCGAGTCACCCCGTATGAACATGGGGACTTCACCCTAGGAGAATCGAGATGAACTCACAACCAACTGGCAGTGCGACCAAGCCTGCCCAATGAACCGGCATCGACTCCGTCATGCCGCATACACTACACCCATTATCCGATCAAGGATGACGGTCTACCTGGTGGCGACCCACCTCATGAAAGACTCTCCTGAGATGAAAGAGTACCCTTGGCTCTTCAGAACGGAGGACCAAAGGCTCTATCAGCAGAAGATCCTGGCTATCCGGCACGGGTACGACTTCTCGCCATGTGGGGCCTGTTAGCGGCCGAATGATCGCTCGAAGTGGGCGGAACTATCCCGGGTGCTATCCCACCCTCCAAGAAGCTTTGAGCACAAGCCAGACCGAGCCAGCGGCACTTATCATAGCGCTGAGAGCCGTGTCAGCGGAAAACCCACGTGTGCAAACCATAGTCATCTGAAGTTCCGAGAATGGTCGTACGTCGGCCTGAGAGCTTTGACAAGGCATCTCGTCGGGGTTTCAAAGAGCAGTGGCGAGATAAATGCTCACGGTGATCCCCGGAACCATCCCCGGACTCATCGGCTGACTCGCGACGTGCGAAGGGCGCTAATACGGCGCGCCCTAAACCGGCGTGCCCCCATCCGACTCCCTACTATTCCGACGCGCAAAAGGCAATGGAGCCCCTTTCCCCGGTGCGCCATTCTTCACGCCGGATGAGGCTTCGAGCTTCCTTCTATATATAGTTGGCTGCCCGAAAACAAGAGGGGAAGAATAAAAAGAGAGCCATAAAGAAAAGAAAAAAGAAAGAGAAGGAAAACAGAATAGAAAGGGTTCGAGAGGCGAATTAGAGAGGGTCAATTGCCTGCAAGGGGGAAAGGGTTTTGCCTTCCGAAAGAAGCAGGGTCTTACCGAGGGTTCCTCCGACCGCCGTCTTCCATTCCCGTCTGAAGCACTCCGGAGTCGGAGAAGAAAGAGGCATCCCGATACTCTGTTCTGAGGGTAGGTGGGTCGCGTGCTTTCTCCTGGTTTTCTCCCCGACTCTTCCCTTGTGACCTGATGTAAGCGAGAAGGGGGGGTGGCGATGATATGAGCCAACCTCCCCCCCCTTCCTCGCCATCTATTTCGTTTGTTCTTCCTCTGTAAATCCCTCGGCAAGTAGTGAATTGCGACCGGGAGGCAACGCCGGCGCCGGATTTTTAATATTCATGTGTTAGCCTCCCCCCATTTATGGGATGATATATATATATATATATATGGATGTGCGGGTGGATTGAATGCTCGAGGCCTCTCTTTCTTCCATTTTTATCTCAGTCGGTGTACACATCGGTGTCCTTCTACGTGTGGTTTCCGACTACGATTTCTCCGAACTCCGAATATGCCCTGAGATATCATGGGCTATAGAGATGACCCCTCCCCGGGTCCTTCCCGTCGATGCCGCCTCTATGTCTCGTTTGATGGTCTTTGCATCCTCTGGGGATAGAGTTGTGCCTGTGCATACGCATCTTCCCGCTTTGATATGAGGTCCAACTTCCATTCCCTCTCCCTTTTTGCATCGTTCTATTGCTCAGGGGAGTTAGAAGCCACCTCCAGAACGGCAAGACCCGTTTGGTGATTACTGCGTTTTAGTTATTCGAGCATATGCACGTGTAGCTAGATTATCTCATTTATGCGCCAATTATCCCTCTGTGTGGTTGCTAGTCGTCTGCCCCTTTGGGAATGTTAGCCCAATCTTGCAGGCATCGATGCCTCAACCCTGTGTCTGGTAATCCGTCTATACCGAATGCCCTCACTCCGCTGGTTTGTGGGTTGCTGCCATTGAGCCGTTTGAGTTCTATCGGTTTTATCTCAATCATCCGGGGAGGGGGACATTCCCCATTGTTTCACGGAGCTACCAATTGGTCGAGGGGCCCTACCTCTCAGTGGTAGATGCTCCCTAAAGGCCACAGAGCGGATAGTGACAGGGGCTTTAGCCCAACAGTCCTAAACTTACTAATTTGGGATCCGATGGTGACCAAGGGATGCGTGCTCCTAGCATGCTAGTCCTCGGAGCTTCTCTCCCTCACGGTCTATCCCTCTAAGGGATGTAGTGCAAGCTGTGGGTGGCCCACCCCTCGTAGGCCCATCCTCGGGGTGTTGCTCCTGCTGTCTGCTGCCTCATCTCTGTGCCTTCACCCACGGAGCTTCGGTGCCCCTCACAGTCTCGTCCTCGGGGTATCCTGTCCGTTGAGCATTGGCTGACTGCTACCATGCAGACCGGCAATTTAGGGGCTTACTCCACAAGTGGGTATGACCCCGTTCCTCTCCTGCAACCTTTCAGGGACAGGGGAGATGCTGCCCAATTTTTGGCAAGTTTTAGACAGACAAGTCGTTTCTGTGGACTGGCCATAATAAAACATTCATTCTGAGTTAAGAAACCTTCGTGCTCGAGTATGAACCTCGCACTGGCTCATGACTTTGCTCCGGGAGAGCCCAAGACTTTAATTCAACAGGTAATAAACCCAATTGAATCATTAAACCTTCAAAACATCTTAATAAGTTTAAAGGTTTTCAAAATTCTTCAAAAATCAACTAAAACGGCACGGTCCCTTATCCGGCGCGCCCTAATACGGCGCGGCACCCCACCGCGCCGGATTAACGCCACACTCATTTCTTTTTAATATCAACTGGCTCCTTCCCGGTCCGCCCTAAACCGGCGCGCCCCAAGGCCCCCGCGCCGGACTAATGTATGCCATGGCCGCGCCGGATTAAGCCCGTTTACCTACGTTTGGCCGCACCGGGGAACCTATCCCTACGCGCGATCGCGCCGGTTTTGAATCATTATGCTGTTCTGATCGCTTGATCGTCTTCGGAGCGACCGTCGCCTCCCGCAGTCGAGATTAATAAACCTCAATCAGTAATAAACTAAATAAAGGGAGGACTGTCCAAGTCCGAACAATCTTACCATCATGCTTTTAATACCATGTGTGTTAGCATTTTGCTTTCGTCATCATACATATGCTGCCACTTTCGTCACTTTGGCAGAGTCTATTAAACTTGATTGGTCATTGTTCATCTTTACAGCCTTGTGACTATGCTTAACATTGTCATGAACGCCACGCATGCATGCCTGCATGGACCCTCGGGTATATCAAATGGCATTGACGGAAGTTCGGGTAACTCCCGATCAGAAGTCTTTGCTATGCGCGATGGTGGTCTTCGGACCTATGTCCCCCGCCTTGTACCGAGGGTCTCCAATTTAATAAACCATGCCTCTCTTGCATGATAGATAGACGCATCTCATGTGATGTCGTTATGTTCATAACACCGCACCTTTATTCCGGCCTCGACAGCCCACTATCTCGGCAATTAATCAAAGGTTTTCCCTCCTCGCGGGGGATGTAATTAACGTCATAGCCTTTATGATATGGCGGACTGCTAGTCCCGACCGAATCTCTCTTGCCCGACACGGGTCAGAATGAGCGCACAATAAACTCGTCACTCATGTGACTGGCACGCCCGCACAGTCAATCAATCAATTAAACTACTAGTTAGTTAATTGGTCGATCGCCACGTGAAATAAACCAAATAAACAAACAAATAAAATAAGAATAGAAGTTGAGTTCTTTCCCATTGCAAACAGTCTGGCACGCCCGGTGGGACCAGTGTCACCTTTCATCTCTTTGCTGAGATACTCGGGCTTCAAGACCCTCCCAAGGGTTGCTGATTGTTGGTTTGTCTATCTTTGCAGGTGAACGATGAGGATGACTGGGCTGACTGGCGTCGGCTTTGGCCCTTCAATTGTTAACAAGCACGCGCAAGGGTACCTGGCGGTTCCCACGGTGTTCGGCAGCTTCCCTACCACCGTTGGCTTCCCCAACTTCTTGGGGTTAGCCTTCGTAGACATGCTGGAGGTGGAACCCTCGGAGCCTGCCGAGGGAGCTACGAAGAATGTGGAGCCTCTGAAGGCTCGACGCTGCCACGACTCGCTCAAGAGTCCGACCTCGATCGCCAGCTGCCTGGTGCACCACGCTGTCCGTGGGGTCCGCCCCGATGCTGTCAACAGGAACTCCGGAGGAGGTCAACGCAGGCAAATCCGGAAGAGTACTGCTGTGGTTATCGGAACGCTCTCGCAATCTGGCAAATCTATGATGGTTGGTGGCATGCGCATCTTCCTTGACGGACGCGACGCGTGGATAGTCCCGGATCGGGTGGTCCCTTCCATCCCCGTCCGTAACTCATATCAAGCCCTCGCTGGAAGGAGGGCAGAAAGAGAAGAAGCCGGCCATCACGGCCAAGAGAAGTTGGCCCCCAGGCCAAGGAAGTTTAAACAGGTGTGGGTCCCCAAAAGGGTCCAACCTATTCATCAAGCTGCACCTATCCGCCGTCGTCTTACTCAAGACAGAGTGGAAGAAAGGAGAGAAAGGGGCCCTGCCCCGAATGAAGAAGAGGTGGTCGCGGACCCTCCACGCCGCGAAAGTTTTCGGGCCTGCGCCCGCTAAGCCAATGTCCCTGCCATGGGACGAAGATTCCAGCAACCTGTCGACAGAGCTCGGCTAGCTTATACCCCTCCTGTGGGAGGTCGGCAACTGTCCCCCTTACTGCATCAAGAGCGGGGTCGAGAAGAGATGACCAACTTGGTCAGGAACTATTTTCGAGGGATAGGCAACCCCTCGCTTGGGCAGCAGAGGTTGATGCAAGCAGCCACCGCCGATGAAGACTACTGCCCATCGATGGCAGTTGAAGAAAATGAAAGAGAAGGGATGATGCTGTCGTCAGTCGATGACAATGGCTATGATGACGGCTTCGGGACCGAAGCCGATGAAGCCGCCCCTAGGCGGGAAGGAACAAGAAGAACTTCTGTGTTTGAGAGGCTGACCTTCCCAGATCAAGCTAAGAGAAGGATCCATCGACAGAGAGGAAGGGTGCAGGTATTCGCCTGCAACATGGCCGGCATATTCGGCCGATACGAGGGACTTCCTGAAGATCCTCGCGAGTTGGCTAAATTGGCCGCACGGCCAGGGCCGAATACTCGAAGAGCAGAGGCCGCAAGGCAGCTCCTGGCAACGACTAAAAGTGAACAACCCCGGGTCTACCACCAATGGGATGATAAGGCCCCTATCTTGACTGCCAATGTGGTAACGGCGGAGGAAGAAGATGACGTCCTCCTCGACATCCTGCCCGAGGGTACGTCCATAGAAACAGCGGAAGCTATCCCCGCCACAGCAACCATGGACCCATCGGTCCTAATGCTACTTCAAAGATACCAGCAGGAGATAGACTTGCTGAAGAAGGAGTTGATGGAGAAAACTGAACAGTCATCAACTTCCAAACCACCCGAAGTCCATGGTGAATCATCCCGGGGAGCGGTTCGTCATGACAACCCTCCGCCGCTTTACACCTTACCTCAGTCGTCAGAACCAAGCATGGCGACGACTCAGCAGCGGCCACCACAGCCCCAGCCGCTGATGCCACCGATGCTCCCTCAGGTGCACCAAACACCCCCGCTGCTGCGTCCTCCACAGGCGACCACTCTGGTCACCCCGTACTTGCAGCCGGCACACTTCTACCCAGAGCCAGTTGACCCCGCGGTCATGAACCAGATGATGGTGAAAAGAATGATCGAGCTGAAGCTCGCAGAAAGGGGTGAAGGCGACTGCGTCGCATTTGATGCCTACCGGGTGCCATACCCGCAACACCATGCTGCTAAGGTGCTTCCCCCGGGAATCAACAAGCCGCCCAAGTTCGACAAGTTCAACAGGAAGGGATCCCCGAAAGAACATATTGCCTATTATATGACTGTCATGGGTGACCTGGCCACTGACGAATCATATTTGTTGAAGTTTTTCGGGTCCTCACTGACGGGGCTCGCGTTTGAATGGTACTCTAGCCTCTCGGCTGGGTCAATCAGCGACTGGCCAGATATGCAGAGGAAGTTCAGAGAAAGATTCCATGTTACAGAGAGGGAAGTCACAGTGGCTGAACTCTACTCAACAAAGCAGAGGGCCGATGAGACAGCCCTCGATTATATCAAGAGATGGAGGAACCTCGGAATGAGATACAAGCGCCCTCCGCATCAGGAAGACGCTGTACAAATATGCAAACAGAACCTCAGGAGGGAGGTTCTGGAAAAAATGATCGGAATGGAAATACGGTCGTTTGATCGACTAAACAATGTCGTGGCTGAGGTAGAAGCTTTTCTGGCTAGACCTGTCCCCACATCAGCTGCCAGCACAACCCAAAAGGGCAAGAGAGTGGAACGGCGCTCGTCGCCTAAAGAGCGAACGCTCTTGACATAAAGGCGTTCGAACAACAGAAAGGTGAAGGCAAGAAGGCAGTCACCCCACAGCCTGCAGAAGCCCCATACGGCAAAGAAGGTCCCTCGCTGAGAGACAAGATGAAGAAGGCCTATTCATTTCCGAAGGACAAGACCCGGGTTCTGTTCGACTGGGTAACGGAATATGGCATGGTCACCCTGCCGGATCCAAAAAGGCCGGAGGACCTGAAGAGAAAAGACAGCCCAAGATTCTTCCCCTACCACCAGATGTTGGGGCATCCAATCGAAGACTGCTATGTGTTCAAGGACATCGTCGAAGGGATGGTGAAGAAAAATGAAATCGACTTGGGGGAGTACAAAGTGGACCCTCTTCAACCGCATGAAGCCCCTCGAAGGAGGGCAGCAGTCAACATGATCTCCATATACCAGGCGCTGCCCGAAGAGATCTCTGAAGCAAGTACGCGGAGCACTTATGAAACTCATTTCTTGGAGCCCGCAAAGGAACAGCAGGGGTGGCAACAGATCCCTGCAAAGCACAAGAGGAAGAAAGTACCCTGCCTGAAAGTGGGGGCACATATCCGTGGTGTTACACCCCGACCTACTCCGCCGGTGGCAGCACCTATGTGGACCACTCCACCTGCAACTATGAGGATACCTACACACAATCGGCGAAGGCAGACCCCGCTGCCAGTGGTCAAGGAAACTAATCCTGGGGTCCGCCGATTAAAAAATCTCATTGAAGGGCTGGATGAGTACGTGCAGCCCGAATTGAAGCCTCTACTAGTGCGGGACCATGTCCCATGGCAAGAACTGGAGCAGCTCTCACTCAAGCAAAAGGAGGAGGCTAAAGCAGCATCCGATAGGGAGGGTCGTCTGTTCTGGGGGCAGGCACCTGCTGAAGGAAAGAAGAAGAAGAAACAAAAGAAGAAGAGAAGGGCCGCTAAGGCCGATAAAGCACATGTTGGGTTCTGTGCACCCCCTTGTTGTCTCTGACAATGATTTTGATGATTCTAATATATTGTGTGTTTTATGCTTAAATGGCGTTTGCACAATAAACAAGCTAACACTATAATATCTTGTTTTGCAGGTGGTTCAAACACAATGGTCCTTCATGCACACATCCTTAATGTAGATGGTCACATTGGTGACTTCATGGAAACATTATATTGGTGTTCTTAATGAATTGACAAATGCGTGATATCTTGTTGCCCATGGTTTTACATGCTCTGAACTGCATTTATAATTCATGCTTATTCATGTTTATGAACGGATTATGCCTCACATGAATGTTTGTTTTGAGTTGCTCTGAAATGCTTCATTTATTTTCAAAGTCTATACATTGCTCTCTTGCACAAGAAAGTCTATACATTGGCCTTCATACTTCAAGTCTATACATTGGGCTTCATATTTCAAAGTCTGTACATTGGCCTTTGGCCACCAAGTCTATACATTGGCCTTCATACTTCAAGTCTATACATTGTGCTTCATATTTCAAGTCTGTACATTGGCATTCATCAGCCAAGTCTGTACATTGGCCTTCATACTTCAAGTCTATACATTGGCCTTCATATTTCAAAGTCTGTACATTGGCCTTCATCAGCCAAGTCTGCACATTGGCCTTCATCAGTCAAGTCTGTACATTGGCCTTCATCCTCCAAGTCTACACATTGCCTTTTGGAATCAAAGTCTATACATTGAGAGCTTTACCTACGTTACTTTGATCAAGTCTATACATGGGTTGTTTTCATGAACACCTTCTATGAGGTGTTATTGGATTAAATGTGTTTCATGCAAATACAAAGTGGAGATTTGAGTTTGCTCTCAATTCATCTAATTCATGTTGGCTTGATTAAATTGTATTTGAAAAGTGAACCGGTGAAAAATGTGGTTTGGAAATGTTTGAATCAGTTGTGCATATAGTTGCACTTTCAACATACTAATGTGCAGGTTCATCAAGGTTGAAATGCATTGAAGAGGTGGTATTGTGTGGGTAATGCATTCAAGTTCGATTCTTCATTTGCATAGATCAAAGCATAACATGAAATTGATTTTCTAAAGGTGCGGGTTCATTAAAGTCTAGAAATCTCTGAAATCATGGTAAGAATCTTCTTATGATGGATTTCCATGTGGGGAGATTAGGCTTACTTTATGCATCATGGCTTTGGGGTTAATTAGCTTCAAAATTGTCAATTTGATAATTGTAGTTCATATTGCATCATGCTCATGTTGATTTCTATCCTTTCATGCAATATCTGATTGGATTTGGTGTTACTTTACCAAGTGCTTTATGCATGTTCTTGAGGAGGTTCTTGAGTTGAAAATATGAATAAAACATTTCTGTGCCTCATACTAATGCCTTCATAATCATATTTCATGTCCTTTGGGTCTTGGACTCAAAACTAGTTCCATATGTGAATGCATGATCCAAATATTTTAATTCATGATTGGGTTCAATGGATTGCACTTTTAGATCATTAGGAATGCTTTAAAATATCATTTCATGAGGTTTCAAGGTCAATGGGTCGACCCCCCCACTCAATGGGTCGTCCCCTGGGCTGAAAACGGGGTAAACAGCACCCTATCTGAAAGTGGGTCGACCCCTCTGCCATTTCTACTGAAAGCAACTTCTGTTTGCAAAGTGGGTCGACCCCCCTATGAAAGTGGGTCGACCCCCCCTCATTCGCAGCTCCGTGCGGGATTTCCGTAAGTCACCGAAACCTAATCTAGTGACCTCCGATTGGGATGAAAATTTACCCTAATGCCCTTGGGTTACTAATGAACATATTAGGGTGGTTTTGTTAGGGTTTTGTAAGGGAAATATGGTCTGTTCATCATTCTATCATGGGGCTATATATATGTTGCGAATTTGGAAGAAATAAGAAGAAGCTCTAATTTTCTCTATCCGTTTTTGCAGGGAAAGAAGGGAAAGGGTGCCCAGAGCTGAGGAGAGGTTGAATAGAGCAAGGATTCAAGATCTACATCCATTCTCAAGCCTCCAATGCCAGATCTGTGACCGGTTCTTTAAGGAGAAAGCACCGGTGGCTCGATTTACCTTGAGTTTCTTCTTGCTCTCGTGTGGAACCAACGAAGCATCTTCTATCGGCCTCCAACCTAAGAGAAGACATTCTTGATCTTGTTTCTCTTGATGATTCATGTCTATGTTCATTTCTATGAGTGCTTCATAGTCAATCTTCATCTAAATACTTCTGTGGGCATTCATTGTATATCTTGTTATTTTATCAAACTTGGAATATCAAAGTGTGTGTGCGGAGCTTCGTCTCCGTGTGTTGGGTTTCATTGTGGGGAAAGTTTCTTCATGGTTGGTTATGTGTAGACGGAGCTACGTCTCCGAGTGGATTTAGTGTCCGGGGCATGTTCCCTGATTCTGTGTGTGGTTGTGTGCTGCGGTAGCAGCGTGTTGGGGATTTTCGCCGTGTGTGGACATTGCTGCGGAAGCAGCGTGTGTGCGTGTGGTTGGGGTTCATCCCCGTGTTGCTACGAAAGTAGCGTGTAGTGAAGCCTCACCCGATTGGGTGAGGGGTGGACGTAGGGAGCCCGTCGTGGTCCCGAACCACCTAGAAATCTCCGTGTCCTTTGTGAATGCCTGTGCGATTGTCCATTTCACCTATCTCCATTCACAGGTAGATTTATAGATTTTTATTCACTACACCACAGCACACTGCTACTTCTGTTATCCGTGTTAGGCATAATTTCATCTAACGGTTGCATTGTTATTACGAGTGAGATCGGAAAGATTGAGAGAACCTTTTAAATGTCATGTTTGTTTAGACTAATCAAGTAGTTGGTTTTAATTCTATCGTGTTCAGTTAAGAGAGTTTTTAAAATCCGCCATCTAGGTCAAGCGGACAATTCAACCCCCCTTCTTGTCCGCCATCTAGTCTGGGCCAACAATTGGTATCAGAGCCCAGTCTCTGATTTTTATTCAGCAGACCTCACGGTCTAGGAGAAACGATCTTTTTATGATGGCTAATCTGAACTCTGTTCCTGTCTTTGATGGTTTTGATTTCACATCATGGCTTGTAAAATTGTGTGTTTGCATTTCTAGTACTAATCCGAGGCTTTTGAACTTAATGACTAATGGTCCTCATACTTTACCAAAAGACAAATCAAGATGGACCGATGAACATAGGAAGATGAACTCTGATAATCTTTTTGTTCTGAATGCTCTTAAAGCTGTAATTGACTCTAACAAATTTCCATTTGTTCTTGATTGTAGCTCGATCAAAGAAATCATGGATCAACTGATCAAGGTTCATGAAGGAGGGCTAGAAGATGCTTGCTTGATGGCTAATAGTAAGGATGATCATTCAGGCCTAGAATCCAAGGAGGTATCTTCTGACTCAAATTCTGATGATGAATTAAGTTTTGAAGAATTAATGGATGCCTATGATGAGTTGCTTGAAAGACATAAAACAATAAAATCTGAAAATCGAAAACTCAAAAAGAAAATTGAAAGCTCGTGTGTTGATAATTCTGCATGTGAAAAATGCATTGAGCATGAAAAATCAATTGAATCTCACATGCTTTTTGAAGAAGAACTCAAAGAAACGATTGCAAATCTAAAATCTGAAAACAAATCTCTACAGGATAAAATTTCAGAATTTCAACTCATTGAGAAAGATAATGAGAAGCTGAAAATATTGAACAACTCTCTGACTGAAAAAGTCCTTCTTTTGGAAAAAGGAAAAGTAAATCTGAATGTTGACAAGACAAATGAACTGGAAGAAATGAGGAAGGAAATAGAAAGCTTCAGGAATTTGAATGACAAATTTGAAAATAATGAAACAATGGGTAGAATGGTTGGTCAAAATGCGAGTCTTCAAATGAATGAACTTGAACACACTTCTATGAACAAAAATTCATTTGAAAAACTCCAAAATGAAAATAGTGCTTTGTTGATTCAAATTTCATTACTTGAGAGTAGATTGAAAAATCTTGAAAATGTTGAAAAAGGGAAAAGTGTGATTATTGATGATCATCAAAATTCTCATGTTCTAGAACAAGATGTCGCAAGTTACAAAACCGTCAATTCCTTGTTAAATGAGAAAATTGTTTCATGTGAACAAGAGATTGCCAATTCTCATTTACAAATCTTGAATCTAAAAAATAAAATCAAGACCTTAAATAAATCTTTGTATTCGTGTGATAAAGAAAATGAAAAATAAAAAGATGTTGTTGAATGCTCTTATGTGCATGAAAAGACTTCAATCGTTAAACATGTTCATGCACCAAGAAAAAGAAGGAATGTCTTTTGTGACTATTGTGACAAATTTGGCCACGAAATGTATGATTGCCTTTTAATGAAGTTTGATGATGATGTGGCTTTGAAATCTAGAGTGGAAAATGATAATGGTTCCAAAGATCATGAGAAATCCACAATGAAACACCTCAACACTCATTGTTACTATTGTGGGTTACTTGGTCATGTTTTTGAAAATTACTTCATTAAGAAAAATGATTATGAATGGTCTCTCAGAAAGAATTTTTCTTGTCATTACTGTGGTCAAAATGGACATGTGATGAATGATTGTCATGTAATGAAAAATGATGACAATTGGTTTTTAAAAGGAAAATCTTCTAATTGCTATTATTGTGGTGAGAATGGTCATTCAATGGATGATTGTTCCACCATGAGAAATGATGATGATTGGTTTGCTAGGAGATACAAGAATCCATCTGTTCATGTTAACACTAACCCCTCGGGACCCAAGATGGCTTGGGTACCCAAAACTCCAAAATGGGAATCTATCTTGCAGGGGTGCCTTGAGAAGGAAGAAACCAATGATAAATAAAGATCCTTCAAGGCAAGAAAAGATGAGCATATCAGGTAATGAATTTGGTATACTATTTCCTATTGGACTACTTAACATTGGTAAGAGCTTGAATCTTGAGAAAAACTTGGTACCTCCATTTGAACAATTTTTGTTTCACATTTTGTGAATAAATTCAGTTCTTGAGAGCCTCATCTTTGACATACATGACTTTTCTTTCATATACACCTCTTCCTTCGCTTCTTGCAAATAACTATTTAGGTTTGAAAGGTTTGGTCTGTGGATAAAATCTTTCACTCTTCTAATCACATCCTGCAAATAATGATTCACTTTTACAAATTCACTTTATATGCTTACTTGCATGATACATTACACATGTCATACACATCTTTGCATACTATTGAATAGGAATAATTTTTCAATCATCCTTTTAGATTACATGCATACATTTGCATGTCATTGCATACTCATGTGCTTGAATGTCATGATTATTTGGTATATCAATGGCGATAGTGGAAGGTTGGATTATGTCCAACTGGAAGCTTTTCTCATGCGTGATGGTGGTCTTCGGACCAATGTACTCCGCCAAGTACCAATAATCATTTGCTTGAAAACATTGAAAGATCCCTGGTTGAATGCATGTATATACTTTATACCCATCTTTTTGACTTCTTCTATGACTCATCCATTACTAAATGAAATTGCATTGATTTAGACATGTTTGTTACATGGCACATATTAAGGGGGAGAGTTTTATAACCGTGCATACATTTAGGGGGAGACATTACTGTGATAAGGCTAATTCATCTTCTTCATTCAATACAACCACCCACACAAAATGCATCTTTTTGAGACAATGATTCAATTTAATAAGGATTACTATTTTCTACTATACACTTTAGAGGACTATTGATTCTATACATGGAAATCATATATCTCGTGAGGAAAAAGCTGTTTACCCCACCAAAAAGTCGTATAAGTGGAACGTGAATCCGAGTAGCCGGGAATCTCCCCTGAAACAAAGGAGGAAACTCGCGTCGAAAGGAGAAACTAACCCACACTAAAATAAGTGTGATTTGCCACCGAGTAGTCGGGAAGTGTCCCTGAGACAAAGGATACAACTCGCGTCGAAAAGTGTCTCATCCACATCATAAAAAGTGATGAAACTGAGTAACCGGGAATTGCCCCTGAAACAAAGGGCATGACTCGCGTCAAAAGGTTAGTCACGCCATTTATAGTACTTTAAAGAAAAAATTGGGGGTCATACGTAGCTACCAATAGTCGAGCATTGTGTTGAAAGTGTATGGATGATAAGTACTTTTTAGTGTTCTTTAGAAAATCTGACTTTCCATATTGACTTGAACTTCATTGCTCAATTTTCACATTTACACCTTGGGTTTGATTGTTTGAATGTTCCTTATGAATCTGTCGCTTATCATGGTTTATGCAGTACTTACTTATGTAAGCACGACCTTCTTAGTATTGTACATGCACATCATGTTCTATAATCGATTACATAATCCTTACACCCGTCCCGAAGGGACTTGTATGAGTCTATATCTTATTATGCATGCTTGAATGCTTGAATGCTTGATTCAGTTTGTTCATATCACACTTCATCTTGATGCATCTTTAGCTTATACTTGCAAATAAAATGTTAAATAACCCATTGTCAGTTGGTTTTTGTTCTTGACAATTGGGGAGAATAACGTGCTCTTGAGCACTATGCAATCTGTGCATATTCAGTTTTCAGATTTTGCATATAGGATAGTTAGATCATACACTTGTGCATAGTTCAATCACACTCACTGCTTATAGTTCAAAATTTGCAAATTTGGACATAATCTCACGATCTTGCAAAATGCACATACAGTCTCATTTTATTGCTCGGAATTTGGTTTGTACACCTTCCTCATGTAGAAGGTTCATTGCTGGGTTCGTGCGTTCATGTCTAATTCATCTTTGGAAGGTTCCCAGTTGCTTTTTAGTCCCCCATTTTTTTGATAATGCCAAAGGGGGAGAGATATTTGAATTTGAATTTAAATAGTCACAATATATTGTCATCATCAAAAAGGGGGAGATTGTTGGGTTCTGTGCGCGCCCTTGTTGTCTCTGACAATGATTTTGATGATTCTAATATATTGTGTGTTTTATACTTAAATGGCGTTTGCACAATAAACAAGCTAACACTATAATATCTTGTTTTGCAGGTGGTTCAAACACAATGGTCCTTCATGCACACATCCTTAATGTAGATGGTCACATTGGTGACTTCATGGAAACATTATATTGGTGTTCTTAATGAATTGACAAATGCGTGATATCTTGTTGCCCATGGTTTTACATGCTCTGAACTGCATTTATAATTCATGCTTATTCATGTTTATGAACGGATTATGCCTCACATGAATGTTTGTTTTGAGTTGCTCTGAAATGCTTCATTTATTTTCAAAGTCTATACATTGCTCTCTTGCACAAGGAAAGTCTATACATTGGCCTTCTTACATCCAAGTCTATACATTGGCCTTCTTACATACAAGTCTGTACATTGGCCTTCTTTCAAAGTCTGTACATTGGCCTTTGGCCACCAAGTCTATACATTGGCCTTCATACTTCAAGTCTATACATTGGGCTTCATATTTCAAGTCTGTACATTGGCCTTCATCAGCCAAGTCTGTACATTGGCCTTCATACTTCAAGTCTATACATTGGCCTTCATATTTTAAAGTCTGTACATTGGCCTTCATCAGCCAAGTCTGTACATTGGCCTTCATCAGTCAAGTCTGTACATTGGCCTTCATCCTCCAAGTCTACACATTGCCTTTTGGAATCAAAGTCTATACATTGAGAGCTTTACCTACGTTACTTTGATCAAGTCTATACATGGGTTGATTTCATGAACACCTTCTATGAGGTGTTATTGGATTAAATGTGTTTCATGCAAATACAAAGTGGAGATTTGAGTTTGCTCTTAATTCATCTAATTCATGTTGGCTTGATTAAATTATATTTGAAAAGTGAACCTGTGAAAAATGTGGTTTGGAAATGTTTGAATCAGTTGTGCATATAGTTGCACTTTCAACATACTAATGTGCAGGTTCATCAAGGTTGAAATGCATTGAAGAGGTGGTATTGTGTGGGTAATGCATTCAAGTTCGATTCTTCATTTGCATGGATCAAAGCATAACATGAAATTGATTTTCTAAAGGTGCGGGTTCATTAAAGTCTAGAAATCTCTGAAATCATGGTAAGAATCTTCTTATGATGGATTTCCATGTGGGGAGATTAGGCTTACTTTATGCTTCATGGCTTTGGGGTTAATTGGCTTCAAAATTGTCAATTTGATAATTGTAGTTCATATTGCATCATGCTCATGTTGATTTCTATCCTTTCATGCAATATCTGATTGGATTTGGTGTTACTTTACCAAGTGCTTTATGCATGTTCTTGAGGAGGTTATTGAGTTGAAAATATGAATAAAACGTTTATGTGCCTCATACTAATGCCTTCATAATCATATTTCATGTCCTTTGGGTCTTGGACTCAAAACTAGTTCCATATGTGAATGCATGATCCAAATATTTTAATTCATGATTGGGTTCAATGGATTGAACTTTTAGATCATTAGGAATGCTTTAAAATATCATTTCATGAGGTTTCAAGGTCAATGGGTCGACCCCCCCACTCAATGGGTCGTCCCCTGGGCTGAAAACGGGGTAAACAGCACCCTATCTGAAAGTGGGTCGACCCCCCTATGAAAGTGGGTCGACCCCCCTGCCATTTCTGCTGAAAACAGCTTCTGTTTGCAAAGTGGGTCGACCCCCCTATGAAAGTGGGTTGACCTCCCCTCATTCGCAGCTCCGTGCGGGATTTTCGTAAGTCACCGAAACCTAATCTAATGACCTCCGATGGGGATGAAAATTTACCCTAATACCCTTGGGTTACTAATGAACATATTAGGGTGGTTTTGTTAGGGTTTTGCAAGGGAAATATGGTCTTTTCATCATTCTATCATGGGGCTATATATATGTTGCGAATTTGGAAGAAATAAGAAGAAGCTCTAATTTTCTCTATCCGTTTTTGCAGGGAAAGAAGGGAAAGGGCGCCCAGAGCTGAGTAGAGGTTGAATAGAGCAAGGATTCAAGATCTACATCCATTCTCAAGCCTCCAATGCCAGATCTGTGACCGGTTCTTTAAGGAGAAAGCACCAGTGGCTTGATTTACCTTGAGTTTCTTCTTCCTCTCGTGTGGAACCAACGAAGCATCTTCTATCGGCCTCCAACCTAAGAGAAGACATTATTGATCTTGTTTCTCTTGATGATTCATGTCTATGTTCATTTTTATGAGTGCTTCATAGTCAATCTTCATCTAAATACTTCTGTGGGCATTCATTGTATATCTTGTTATTTTATCAAACTCGGAGTATCAAAGTGTGTGTGCGGAGCTTCGTCTCCGTGTGTTGGGTTTCATTGTGGGGAAAGTTTCTTCATGGTTGGTTATGTGTAGACGGAGCTGCGTCTCCGAGTGGATTTAGTGTCCGGGGCGTGTTCCCTGATTCTGTGTGTGGTTGTGTGCTGCGGTAGCAGCGTGTTGGGGATTTTCCCCGTGTGTGGACATTGCTGCGGAAGCAGCGTGTGTGCGTGTGAATGGGGTTCGTCCCCGTGTTGGTATGAAAGTAGCGTGTAGTGAAGCCTTACCCGATTGGGTGAGGGGTGGACGTAGGGAGCCCGTCGTGGTCCCGAACCACCTAAAAATCTCCGTGTCCTTTGTGAATGCCTGTGCGATTGTCCATTTCTCCTATCTCCATTCACAGGTACATTTATAGATTTTTATTCACTACACCACAGCACACTGCTACTTCTGTTATCCGTGTTAGGCATAATTTCATCTAACGGTTGCATTGTTATTACGAGTGAGATCGGAAAGATTGAGAGAACCTTTTAAATCTCATGTTTGTTTAGACTAATCAAGTAGTTGGTTTTAATTCTATCGTGTTCAGTTAAGAGAGTTTTTAAAATCCGCCATCTAGGTCAAGGGGACAATTCAACCCCCCTTCTTGTCCGCCATCTAGTCTGGGCCAACAGCACAGGTCGTCTCATGCAATACTCTATCAGCGCTCTTCAACCTGTCCGGAGAAGAGGAAGAAGAGGAGATTTGCTTCACACCTCCTACTGGGGGAGGCAAGGCCGAGGCCGCGACTGCCGCACATGCCACTCGGTCAGGCCGGAAATGGGGGCGCCAGCAGCCACCCAACCACAACATCATATTCAGGGGAGAATAGCCCTACAAAACACCTCCGACGGAGATCAAGGGAGTCCAGATCCCTCCTCCGCCAGGATTATATAACAAGAGTGGGAGCAAGGCAGTCCCTTCATTTCTCGAATTTATGAAGATGTCTAAGGGAAAGCAGCCTTGTCAGGAGGCTGGCCATGCATCCGGCGATGTTCACCCGCAGCCAGCGCAGCCTGCCGAAGATCCAAATACTGATGGAGCCTGCTCCGCAGTAGCTACTGAAGAGCGCCGAGGATCCGGGGCCAGCCAGAAGGGCGCCGAATCTAAGGCAGATGTAGCAGGTCCGTCGGGGTCCGTAACCCAAGACTACCCCAAGCCCAGGTGGGCTGAAGAGATGAAGCTCTCCAATGTCCGAGCTGTGAGCCGAATAATGAAGCTACTCAAGAAGCTCCCTGCTCGATTTACAATCTGGGAGATTCTTTCTTTGTGTGAAGAGACTCGACAGGCGATCATTACTGCTCTGCAGACGCCTGCTCATTTTGAGACATACTTGGCTGAAGTAATGCCGGAGGCTAGCATGACCTTCACTCCAGAAGATATGCTGCTACCTACCATCAGCCACAACAGGCCACTGTATATGAAGGGGCACCTGAATGGAAGGGAGCTGAACAGGATTTTGGTTGATCCCGGTGCGACGGTCAACATCCTGCCTTATAGAATCTACGAGAGGCACCACTTCAACGTGCATCTTGAGAAAGTCAGAGATATGCGTATCGCCGGCTTCAATCAAAAATGTGAAGTGTCAATGGGGGTGGCAGAGTTCACCCTCACCCTAGCATATTTCACTACGACGGTGCAGTTCCATGTCATTGACTCCCGCACCTCGTACAAGGCACTGCTCGGCCGCCCATGGCTACATGAAAATATGGTGGTGCCATCTACGCTCCACCAATGTATCAAATACAGTCTTCAAGGGAAGGAGGAGAGGATCTTCACAGACCACCACCCGTTCGAGATATTTGAATGTCATTTGGCGGACGCCAACCTATATACGGGGTCTTCCCGGAAGACCTCTGAAGCTAAGTCCCCTGCGGGGGCATCGAGAAGCACATCCGGCGGCA
Organism: Amorphophallus konjac; assembly: GCA_022559845.1. Taxonomy (NCBI): domain Eukaryota; kingdom Viridiplantae; phylum Streptophyta; class Magnoliopsida; order Alismatales; family Araceae; genus Amorphophallus; species Amorphophallus konjac. Next base: position 37,109,270 of record CM040123.1, read on the forward strand.
GTTGGTATCCACCACCGCCGCACGGATATGTCAAGCCCAAGGTGGTCTCCCATATCACAGCATCTGGGGACGTGGGCAGAATAACACCCCCAACATTATACCCTGAAGCTAATGAAGTACGGGTCGCTCGGCGGCACAATCATATTGAAATCCTGGACGGCCTCACCAAGCCAACTCCCGGCCTTGATAACCCTACTGTCGAGCCTTTCAAAACTTGGGAGGTGACACAGGAAGATGGACCTAACAGCTTGTTCTATACGGCTGAAGAGCACCCTACTCTGGAAGACACAGACTGCAGCCTCCCGGAAGACATAGCCAACCCGTCAGTTCCCGTCAAGGGTCTGGCATTCACAACTAATCGGATGGCCAGGATGTTTCAGAAGCAATACATCCCCTCCGATCAATCTCAAAAGCACAAGGAAGCTTTCCAGAAAATGTGGTATCCCACAAATCTGGATAAGGAAATGAGACGTTTCTCTCAGCACCCGGGGTTGGGCTTCACCCTGGAAGAATATTATCACAGTGGTCGATATGAGGTGGACACCCTCTCCGCCTTCTACCCTGCTGAAGACAGCTCGCTGGGAGCAACCTTCGATGAATACCCAGCGGAAGCTGGACATACTGACTCGGGACAACTCGGAAATCAAGAAGCGGGGACCGTGATTCCTTGCCGATGTTGGGAGCAGGTCTATCCCGAAGAGGCGGCCATGCAAGCCGAATTTGATACAGCTAGCAGCAGCAAAGCCGAAAGTGTTGAAGAAGCAGGGACCTCTCCCTCCTGTGGAGTCCTTCCAACAACGACCTCTGCACCCCTTGTGCCAATCGGGGAAGCCTTGGCCAGCTCCGACCAGGAGGTGTGTGCTGCCGACAATAGGACTGCCACTCCTGTTGAAGATGCAACTCCCCTAGAAGGCGAGGTCCCCTCACCTTTTGCTACGGGACTGGGTTGCTGTTCCAACCCTACAACAATAAGCAGTACCAGTCTGGCACAACTGCAACCCCATCCGCAAGGATTGAAGCTACTCTCTTACCCTGGGAGACGACGATGGCAGCGGATTTGCTGAAAGAGCAATACGCGTGGCCACTATCAAATGAAACAAAGGACTTACGAGAAGCTCTGATGGTGTCAGATGAGGAAGTCGAAATACTCGACCCTCAAGATGGTATTCCAGACCTCATCGACCTCCAACCGGCACCTCCGGAGATAGAAGATGGGGGCCAAGCCACAGTCGACGAACTGATAGAAGTCAACTTGGGAAGTGAGGAGGACCCTAGGCCTACCTTCCTTAGTGCCCAACTATCCCCAGAAGAATGGGAGCTGTACACCCAGCTGCTGCAAGAATACCGGGATTGCTTCGCCTGGACTTACAAAGAAATGTTAGGGCTGAATCCTACAGTTTCACAGCATGAGTTGGCAATTAGCCCTGAAGCCGAGCCGGTGAAGCAACCACCGCGGCGCATGAGGCCAGAACTCATCACCCATATTTGTGCTGAAGTCGACAAGCTTATTGACGTGGGATTTTTCGAAGAAAACCAGTACACCACATGGCTGGCGAATATCATTCCCGTGAAAAAGAAGAATGGACAGATCCGGATATGTGTTGACTTCCGAGATCTAAATAAAGCCTGTCCCAAGGATGACTTTCCGGTGCCAATAACGGAAGTCATGATTGATGCTACAACCAGTCATGAGGCCCTGTCATTCATGGATGGGTCATCTGGCTATAACCAGATTTGGATCATGGAGCATGACCGAGTCCATACTGCCTTCCGAACCCCTAAAGGCATCTATCACTATAAGAGGATGCCGTTCGGACTAAAGAATGCTGGCACAACTTATCAGGGCGCAATGACTAGAATCTTTGATGAGTTGCTCTACCACAAGGTCGAGTGTTATATAGATGATCTGGTGGTCAAGACCAAAAGAAAACAAGACCATCTGCAAGACCTCCGGATTATCTTTCAGAGGCTGAGGCAGCATGAGCTAAAGATGAACCCCATGAAATGTGCGTTTGGAGTGTCGAGCGGAAAGTTCTTGGGCTTCATTGTTCGACATCGGGGAATCGAGATAGACCCCGCAAAGATCAAAGCAATTCAGGAGTTACCTGCACCAAGGAATCTCTTCGAGCTAAGATCACTACAGGGCCGCTTGGCCTATATCCGGCGGTTCATTTCCAATTTGTCAGGGCAGTGCCAGCCTTTCCACAAATTGATGATGAAGGATGTTCCCTTTTATTGGGATGAAGATTGCCAGACAGTCTTTGACAAGTTGAAAGACTATCTGAAGACTCCTCCAGTGCTGGGCGCACCGGTGAAAGGTCGGCCATTGATCTTGTATATAGCAGCTACACACAACTCTCTGGGGGAAATGCTGGCCCAGAATAATGAAGAAGGGAAAGAGCAAGCCCTCTATTACCTCAGTCAGAGACTGGTCAGAATCGAGGAGAAATATACTTATATTGAGAAGACCTGTCTGGCACTGGTCTTCGCAGTTAAGAAGCTTCGACACTACATGTTGTCGCATGATATCAACTTGGTATCCAAAGAGGACCCGCTAAAATATATTATGTCCCAGCCGGCACTCAAAGGTCGCCTGGGCAAATGGGTAGTAATCCTTATGGAGTTTGACATCTCCTATGTGCCGCGCAAGGCCGTCAAGGGTCAAGCTATTGCAGACTTCTTCGCTGAGCACCCAGCACCCGGGGACTGCCCGCTGGAACCGGAGCTTCCTGAAGATGAAACCTTATAAGCCGCTCAGGTGCGACCCTCCTAATGGCAGCTATATTTTGATGGCGCTTCCAGAATTGACGCCTCCGCCACTGGATCAGCCAGGGTCAGAGCAGGAGCAGGCATAGTCCTGAAATCTCCAGAAGGGGAAGTGGTGCACACATCTTGCTCGATAAACAAACATTGCACAAATAATGAAGCAGAGTATGAAGCCCTGATAATCGGGTTGCAAATTGCTCTATCCATGGGAATTCAGATGCTGGAAGCATTCGGAGATTCCATGCTAGTTATAAAATAACTAGAAGGAGAGTTCGATGTGCGAAAGCAAGAGCTTCTCCCCTACCATCAGCTGGCAACCCGCCTGATGTCAAGATTCTACTTCATCAGCATCAAGCATATCAACCGAGGCCAGAATGCTCAGGCAGACGCCCTCGCTAAGCTGGCTAGTTCTTTGGCGGTCCCGCCAGACACGAGCCTGAATATAACAGTGATCAACCGTCGGCAAGTCCCCAGTGTAACAGAGGTCTTAGCCGATGATCAAGAGATTGAGGTGGTAGCCGTCGCAGAGGTTCAGCAGCCCGATTGGCGAGAACATCTCCTACGGTGGCTCCAATACCATCAACTCCCAAAAGAAAAAGAACACAGAATGAAACTCCTGAGGGTCAAAGACTCTTACGAGATGAGGAACGGAACCTTGTTCCGAATAATGGCAGATGCCCGAAGAAAAGTCCTAAATCGTTGCTTGTCTTCAGCAGAAGTCGGGCAGGTGATGCAAGAAATCCATGCAGGATCAGCTGGAGAGCATCAGGTCGGCCCAAAGATGAAAATTGAGATAAAGAAATTGGGTTACTATTGGCCCACTATGTTTGATGACTGCTGCAGGTTCGCCAAGGCTTGTCAGAGGTGTCAAGAATGCGCCAACGTGGCAAGGAGACCTCCAGTGTCACTACATCCAACCTTACCCAGCTGGCCATTTGCTCAGTGAGGCACGGACGTGGTAGGGCCACTGCCAGCATCTTCATCAGGGTGCAAATACATCTTGGCAGCTACAGATTACTTTTCCAGATGGGCAGAAGCAGTTGCATTAAGAGATGTTGATGGGGACATCCCTTGCCCCTCCACATTTTTTGAAGCTCGGATTGATCGTCAGTGTACGCCATTATGTTCCTCATGTGTTTGTGAGTCGAGTCATGTAATTTTCTTATTTTTATTTGAGTCTTAAACATGTAATTTTCCCTTTATTGAGTCATGTACCTAGGTTAGAAAGTCATTTTCCTAAGTCTTGAAGTCATTATGTTGGTTTGATAGGTTAATGGGCCCAATTCATTGGGCTAGGCCCAGGGGCGCCCCTCCCTTGGACTGTTTGGTCATTAGTTAGTTTGTCAGGGTCAGTTTGGTCTTAGGAAAAGTGGGGGGTCTATAAATAGCCCTACCCCTCTCTCATTTGTAACAATTATGCTTGAATATTGAATCCAGAAAATTTCCACACCTTCTAGTTCCCTCTCAATATCTCCCTCTCTCTCTCTCTTACTATCACTCTCTCTAAGTGGGTTGTGCCCCCTCTCTCTCTCCTCCCCACCCCAATTTCGAAATTCATTCTCTCTCCTCCCCATTCACCCCTCATTAAGGCCCCTTCCCCTTCCCCATGCACTCATTCAATTCCCCCTCCAACCCCTAGGTGGAAACCCCTTCTCCTAGGCACCTTTCCACTCTCCCAAGCAACCCTCCCTCTCCCCAAGACTGAAAGAGCCCTTCCCTAGGCCAAATTTTGAATTTCCCTCTCCCTTGGGCTGTGCCCTTTCATCTCCCCACCTCCCTAACCACCCAAGGTCGCACCCCCCTTCCCCATCCACCAAATAACCCCTTGTTCATGCCCTTCCCCACACCCTCTCCTCCACCTATTCTGTCCCTGTTGCAGGTTTCAGAAAAGTAGTGATTTGCAGTAGCAGCCACGACTTCCCCTGAAGGCTCCCGGTGGCATATCTTATATTGCTGGAATCGTCTCCAAGTCTTCTTTCCAACGGTGGTACTCCTGCCTGCATCCGAGTTCGGAGCTGTCCGGAGGAACGTCATCTTCAACGACTGCGCAATCTGTCCCAGACTGAAGGCCAGAGCAATCTTGGAAGCCGTTCAGCGGCCAACCTTGGAGGAATTCGATCACGCTTCCTTCTACAAAATTCTTCTTCGTCTAGTCCTCCATCAGTAGCAGAAGGAACGATGCCAATCGCCCACCCGAGCTATTTTTTCTGAATTTCTTCGCCGGAGTGTGCAGTCTGCCCCCTGCAGGTCTAGGTTCGACCTATCTTCACTTCTCCGGCCACCATTCTCCTCTCTGACCTCGGATTGTGGCCCCGTCAATTTCTGCTCGAAGCTACTCCGACCACGATCGCGTCACCGCCAGTTTCGTTCGATTTGGAGTTCGGGAGCGACCGCAGTGCCTTCTGCAATCCACTGTATCAGTTCTGCATCAGTCAGAGGCAGAGTGTTGCTGTCCTGCTCCAGTCGCCGGTCCGATCAGCCCCGAGTTCCAGAGCTTCCCAAAAAATTCAAGCATCATCCTCGGCCAGCTGGGGAACTTTTGGCACCGGTTTCATCAAATTTGGAGCTCGGTTGAGTCCGTGGCAGCATCTTCATCGACAACCTGTTCAGCAAAACTGAAGAGTGGCAGAACCGGCGAAGCTTGGAGAGTCGGCGTTCTCTTCATAATTTCCCCACCCCGCTTGGCCGGCTGAAGGCCCCTCCCTGCGTGGAGGTAATCTTGGTTGTAATAAGTCTAACCCCCACCCCAAGAGCCCCCCTCCTGCGAGAGGTGTAGTTCATGTAATAATATTTTCGCAGATTTGAAGCGACACCGACGCGGCTTGCGGGCGCAAACCCTTGCCTCCCCGCTCGCCCCCGTCTTCGGCCGGAGTTGGCGTCTTCACGCCGGCTAGGTGAGCCTCGGTCCCCCTTTCCTTGCTGGTCAATATCACTTGCTTAGCTTAGTATTCTTGCTTTGCTGCGTCGGACGGAGAGCGAGGGCCCGGCCCAAATTGCCGAACACGTGAGTGTCCATCGCGGGCGAGTTGTGAGCGAGCCATTTCAACCCACACCCATGGTGTGACGGCCGCCCGTGAGTGGGCATCCCTGGCCCAATTGGGGTTCTCCCCAAGCTTGCCAAGCACCGGAGCATCATTGTCCCACCCCGGACCCTCTCCATTATCGTTTAGTTGCCCACGGGCACAAGTGTGCACCAAGCGAGTGAGCCGCTCGAGTGGTATCATCGCCAATTTGCTTGCTTGCAACCTTAGGTCCAAGGGTCATATTGTCTTGTGGTCATCACCCCAAGGTGGTGTCACATCAAGTGGTATCAGAGCAAGTTCACAACTTGTCTCTATCAAGTTGGTCCTAGGACGCTCATATGCATTTAGAGTCTTCGGTTGCATCTCTTTTGTCCACTAGCATGGCTACTTCATGTAAGTCACATCTATCTCACTCGGCCCTCCGCAAAGGTCCGATTGACACCCCTTTGGACAAAGTCCTATTTGAGGACCTTATCTTTAACGGATACCACCCTAGTGCATATTTAGAGTGGGAGGAAAACATGGACAAATACTTTAAAAGGAATCCAATGACTGAACCCATGAAAATCTACCTTGCCAAGAGTCGACTTGTGTACCATGCCGAGGATAGGTGGAAGTTCATTGAACAATTTAGGAGGGTTATGAGGCTAGAGCCTATTAACACATGGGAGAACATGAGAGCCGAACTTAGGAAAGTCTACACTCCCCGACCTCCTCCCTCCTACCCGGGTTACCAAAACTCGAGGAGCACTCCCACTCCTCCAACCCCACCCGTCCAAACCCTTACCACTAGAACCCAAGTGTCCAAGGCCTCCACCTCCCCACCTAACCCCATGAGGGCCCCCACACCCCAACCAAACCCCCCTTCCCTAACCTACACTAGTCAAGCCCCTTTAGCCCCCACTTCCACCCCAAACGATCCCAAGGACAAGAGACCCCTAACCGACCCAATTCCCTCCATGGTGACCACCACTTATCCAACCCTCACCATTAAAAACCAAGTGGACACCGCGTCCACCCCTCCACCTAGGCCCATAATGGCCACCACCCCCAAACCCAAAACCCCTCACCAAACCCGTACCCCACAAGCCCCCTTGACCACCACCACAAACCCACCATCGTCCCCAAAAAGGGACACATCTCCCAAAACAAATCAACCCAAAACCCCTCACCCAACCCACCTCCCACTTCCTACACCAATCTTTCCCCAACCTAGGCCTCCTCTACTTCCCCTTCCTATCCCAACCCAAGCCCATGCTTGTTCACCACCCCGGGTGTGTCATACGCTAGCTATCACCAAACCACCCACCATAGATCCCCCTACTCCATTAGCAATAGAAGTTGCTACCCACACACCTACCCAAGTGGAGAAGGATGCCCATCCGAATCCACCTCCCAACATAGAGGAAATCCAAAGGCCAAACAACTCACACACCTCTAGCCTAGCTCCTCTAGAGACACCCAACCTCACCATAGATAAGTCCATACTCCAATGGCTCAAGAAAGGTCTCACCATTCCTAGTTCACAACCATGCCACCTACCCATGGGATATCAATCCCAAATCATTCCCATTCAGCCACATGTCACTTATCAAACTTCCTATTGTGTGGAAGATTTGGGAGACTTAGTGAACTACCTACATTGGCAAATTCACTTGACCAATATGCTAGCCTTGAGGCCGTCCGAAACTAACACCATTAGCCTAGCATATCCCTCCATTGGCTCCATCACTTCCATCTACACTAATGGCCAAGTTACTAGTGAGATCATCCTCCTTCTTCCTATGGAGGAAGAACCTATCCTAGTCCACTCCCCAACCATTAAGATCCCAAGTGCTTTGATCGGTCAACCCATTAGCAACCTTGGCCCAATTATTGAGGAGGATGACTCACCATTCGAGGACCTTGAGAGCATAGAGTACCCCTACCAAGGTGACCCTTACCATGATCCCTTTGACCCTTTTCTATGGGAGCCTAGATCTCAATGTAACCCACTCACCTTATTCACCACCCACCTTACCCTACCCTTACCACCCATGATAACCCAAAACCTTCCCTTCCTAGAATTGGGTTACACCAAAGAAGCCTTAACCATAGGCAACATACACAATGGGATTGATAGATGGCCCCACTCCATGATGTCTCCCTTCTTAGATCCCTTTGACTCATACGAATGGAAGCTCAAGGGCCACCCCACACCTATGCACATAGAAGTCATCACTAGGATTGAAATGCATGTGCTTAGGCATACCACCCCACTTGACATGATTAGAAAGTCGGGTCCATTCATTCATATCACCCACATGTCAAGAAGAAAACATGAGTGGTCAATATTTGGTTGTAATGGTCCACCATCATTCATCATAAATCTCAAGCATGTTAGGAGCATTCATGGATGTCCGGGTCCCCCGGCACTCATCACACTCACACATGAAAGGGACACCTATGGATGCCCCGGTCCTCCCAAGACATTCAAAGTCTTCATAACATCAATGCATGATAGGTCTACATGTGGTTGCCCTGGACCACCTTTGCATACCACGCACTACTCACTCACACCGCATCTTAGTACATGGCATATGCATCAAAACATGCATCAAGCAAAAAGCGGTGAGAATTACAAAAAGCGGGCAAAAACTCGTGAGCGCCACTTGAAATTCCACGTTGGCGACTTGATGATGATGATGATTTTGGAGTGGCTCTACTCTAGGGTCACCTCCAATTTGAGGGCACGAGGACTTGGACCTTGCCAAGTTCCGAGTGGCCTTGGCACCCGGCTTGCGGGTTGAACTTACCAATGGGTTTTGGGATTCATCCCACTTCCCACGTGGCGGATCCGGCACCCTCTAAGGGTACCGCGGTGGATCCTAGTGAGTGTCTTGAGCCTACACCTATCCTTGTGAGAGACACCCTCGGAGTGCCACCACAAACTAGCCCGAGAGCCCGACGTCAGCACATGGCGGCAATACTAAGCAAAGCAAGATCTCTTCGCCAGCCTAAGGGTGTGTCCGAGCCACTTTGTCGAGTGGAAGCACCGTTCCTCGGCTATGGACATGGGTCGAGTTTGGAGAACAAGGTTCGCCCGGAACTGCGTTTGGGATGCTACTTCCCCGGTGGACCCATACTCGACAGGGTCGAGTTTTCCCCACCCCGGGGGTATGATGGGGACATCCCTTGCCCCTCCACATTTTCTGAAGCTCGGATTGATCGTCGGTGTACGCCATTATGTTCCTCATGTGTTTGTGAGTCGAGTCATGTAATTTTCTTATTTTTATTTGAGTCTTAAACATGTAATTTTCCCTTTATTGAGTCATGTACCTAGGTTAGAAAGTCATTTTCCTAAGTCTTGAAGTCATTATGTTGGTTTGATAGGTTAATGGGCCCAATTCATTGGGCTAGGCCCAGGGGCGCCCCTCCCTTGGACTGTTTGGTCATTAGTTAGTTTGTCAGGGTCAGTTTGGTCTTAGGAAAAGTGTGGGGTCTATAAATAGCCCCACCCCTCTCTCATTTGTAACAATTATGCTTGAATATTGAATCCAGAAAATTTCCACACCTTCTAGTTCCCTCTCAATATCTCCCTCTCTCTCTCTCTTACTATCACTCTCTCTAAGTGGGTTGTGCCCCCTCTCTCTCTCCTCCCCACCCCAATTTTGAAATTCATTCTCTCTCCTCCCCATTCACCCCTCATTAAGGCCCCTTCCCCTTCCCCATGCACTCATTCAATTCCCCCTCCAACCCCTAGGTGGAAACCCCTTCTCCTAGGCACCTTTCCACTCTCCCAAGCAACCCTCCCTCTCCCCAAGACTGAAAGAGCCCTTCCCTAGGCCAAATTTCAAATTTCCCTCTCCCTTGGGCTGTGCCCTTTCATCTCCCCACCTCCCTAACCACCCAAGGTCGCACCCCCCCTTCCCCATCCACCAAATAACCCCTTGTTCATGCCCTTCCCCACACCCTCTCCTCCACCTATTCTGTCCCTGTTGCAGGTTTCAGAAAAGCAGTGATTTGCAGTAGCAGCCACGACTTCCCCTGAAGGCTCCCGGTGGCATATCTTATATTGCTGGAATCGTCTCCAAGTCTTCTTTCCAACGGTGGTACTCCTGCCTGCATCCGAGTTCGGAGCTGTCCGGAGGAACGTCATCTTCAACGACTGCGCAATCTGTCCCAGACTGAAGGCCAGAGCGATCTTGGAAGCCGTTCAGCGGCCAACCTTGGAGGAATTCGATCACGCTTCCTTCTACAAAATTCTTCTTCGTCTAGTCCTCCATCAGTAGCAGAAGGAACGATGCCAATCGCCCGCCCGAGCTATTTGTTCTGAATTTCTTCGCCGGAGTGTGCAGTCTGCCCCCTGCAGGTCCAGGTTCGACCTGTCTTCACTTCTCCGGCCACCATTCTCCTCTCCGACCTCGGATTGTGGCCCCGTCAATTTCTGCTCGAAGCTACTCCGACCACGATCGCGTCACCGCCAGTTTCGTTCGATTTGGAGTTCGGGAGCGACCGCAGTGCCTTCTGCAATCCACTGTATCAGTTCTGCATCAGTCAGAGGCAGAGTGTTGCTGTCCTGCTCCAGTCGCCGGTCCGATCAGCCCCGAGTTCCAGAGCTTCCCAAAAAATTCAAGCATCATCCTCGGCCAGCTGGGGAACTTTTGGCACTGGTTTCATCAAATTTGGAGCTCGGTTGAGTCCGTGGCAGCATCTTCATCGACAACCTATTCAGCAAAACTGAAGAGTGGCAGAACCGGCGAAGCTTGGAGAGTCGGCGTTCTCTTCATAATTTCCCCACCCCGCTTGGCCGGCTGAAGGCCCCTCCCTGCGTGGAGGTAATCTTGGTTGTAATAATTCTAACCCCTACCCCAAGAGCCCCCCTCCTGTGAGAGGTGTAGTTCATGTAATAATATTTTCGTAGATTTGAAGCGACACCGACGCGGCTTGCGGGCGCAAACCCTTGCCTCCCCGCTCGCCCCCGTCTTCGGCCGGAGTTGGCGTCTTCATGCCGGCTAGGTGAGCCTCGGTCCCCCTTTCCTTGCTGGTAAATATCACTTACTTAGCTTAGTATTCTTGCTTTGCTGCGTCGGACGGAGAGCGAGGGCCCGGCCCAAATTGCCGAACACGTGAGTGTCCATCGCGGGCGAGTTGTGAGCGAGCCATTTCAACCCACACCCATGGTGTGACGGCCGCCCGTGAGTGGGCATCCCTAGCCCAATTGGGGTTCTCCCCAAGCTTGCTAAGCACCGGAGCATTATTGTCCCACCCCGGACCCTCTCCATTATCATTTAGTTGCCCACGGGCACAAGTGTGCACCAAGCGAGTGAGCCGCTCGAGTGGTATCATCGCCAATTTGCTTGCTTGCAACCTTAGGTCCAAGGGTCATATTGTCTTGTGGTCATCACCCCAAGGTGGTGTCACATCAGATGTCACAGGAGAACTGGTTGCAAGATTCTTCTGGCAGAACATAATATTCCGGTTCGGTATCCCCAGTCGAATTATCTCTGACAATGGCAGCCATTTCAGAAATCAGAAGGTCTACCAGCTACCCGAAAAATACAAGATTGACTGGAAGACATCGTCCCCCTACAACCCTCAAGCCAATGGACTTGCAGAAGCCTTCAACAAGACACTATGCAAGTTGCTGGCAAAGACTATCAAGTCTAATAAAAAGGATTGGGAAGAAAGGATGTACGAGGCGCTCTGGGCCTATCAAACTGTGTATAAAACCCCAACCGGTTGTTCGCCATTCTCCCTCATTTATGGGTCAGAGGCTGTGGTGCCAATTGAATTAGAAGTTCCTTCGCTGCGAGTCGCCATCCAGCATGGACTAGTCAGCGGTGAACAAACCAATGCAGAAAGAAGATTGGAAGAGCTCACCGAGCTCGAAGGAAAGCGCCTCCGGGCGTAACAAAACATCCAACTCTACCAAGCTCGCATGGCCCGTGCTTTCGATAAGTTGGTCAAAGGTCGAGAATTCAAGAAAGGAGACCTGGTGATGGTCGAGAGAAGAGAGGTGATGACCTCCAATCCCAAAGGGAAGTTGGTTGAAAATTGGGTCGGACCATACATCGTCCACCGAGTATATGAGGGAGGTGCTTACATCTTGGTGGACCACAGAGGAGTCATCCAGTTCTCCCCACTCAATGGGAAGCATATGAAGCTGTATCACACGGCACAACCAACATTCCCCGAGTGATCGGAATACCTTTCCTTGGTCTAGTGGCACTCCGCCCTGACCGAGCTACCTTCACCTTGGTCTAGTGGCACTCCGCCCTGACCGAGCTACCCTCACCTCGGTCTAGTGGCGCTCCGCCTAACCGAGCTACCCTCACCTTGGTTTAGTGGCACTCCGCCTAAACCGAGCTACCCTCACCGTGGTCTAGTTACACTCCGCCCTAACCAACCTACCCTCGCCTTGGCTTAGTGGCACTGCGCCCTAACCGAGCTTCCCTCGCCTTGGTCTAGTGGCACTCCGTCTTGACCGAGCTACCCTCACCTTGGTTCCGTGGCGCTCTGCCCTAACCGAACCCCCGCATCTCGATCCAGTGATGATCGGCCCTGACCAGACTCGCATAGTGTCCACGATATCGCCATTGCGGGCCTTACGCCCGAATCGGCACAAATCTACCCCTTTTTGCGTCAACATTGTCGTCTTGCTGACGAATAAACTCTTTTCTCGGTGCAAGACTTCATGTCCCAGCCGACCTTTATACAATATTGCCATTGCGGGCCTTACACCCGAATCGACACAAATCTACCCCTTTTACGTCAGCATTGCCGTCTTGCTGACGAATAAACTCTTTTCTCGGCGCAAGACTTCATGTCCCAGTCGACCTTTATACAGCATTGCCATTGCGGGCCTTACGCCCGAATTGGCACAAATCTACCCCTTTTGCGTCAGCATTGCCGTCTTGCTGACGAATAAACTCTTTTCTCGGCGCAAGACTTCATGTCCCAGTCGACCTTTATACAGCATTGCCATTGCGGGCCTTTCGCCCGAATCAGCACAAATCTACCCCTTCGCACCGGCATTACCTTCTTGCTGACAAATAAACTCTTTTATCGTCGCAAGACTTCATGTCCCAGTCGACCTTTATAAAGCATTGCCATTGTAGGCCTTACGCCCGAATCGGCACAAATCTACCCCTTTTGCGTCAGCATTTCCGTCTTGCTGACGAATAAACTCTTTTCTCGGCGCAAGACTTCATGTCCCAGCCGACCTTTATACAGCATTGCCATTGCGGGCCTTTCGCCCGAATCGGCACAAATCTACCCCTTCGCGCCGACATTACCTTCTTGCTGACGAATAAATCCTTTTCTCGACGCAAGACTTCGTGTCCCAGCTGACCTTTATACAATGTTGCCATTGCGGGCCTTACGCTCGGATCGGCCCAAATCTAGCCTTTACGTCAGCATTGCCTTCGTGCTGACGAGTAAACCCTTTTCTCGATGCAAGACTTCGTGTCCTAGCCGGCTCTCTCAACATCCTCCTATTACGTACACAAAAAAAATAAGAAAAAAAGATGGGGTTAAAAATAGAGATACCCCGCCAGTCTTGTTCCTAAAATCAGGACAAGGGCAAAAATGGCTATGACCCGGTTGTAGCGAAAACCCGAAAGGGCGTTACGGGCAAAATCGGGTACCCCGCCACGTGAAAACCCGAAGGGGTCGCGTGGACAAAAGCAAGAGGGGGCTGGCCTCGGCGAAAACCCGAAAGGGCGCTCAGGTCAGTAAAGTGGTAATTCAAAAAGTTCCTCTTTATTTTCCTACTAACGAGACTCCCAAAGGACGATCATCAAGAGTCCCGTCGGAAACCTCCTAATAAACCTATGTTCGACCCTCGTCATCATCGGCGAGATCGGTCGATCTCTACCCTTAACTTGGACCTTCCATCCCTGTTAATGAGCCTATCTTTGCTTCGACATGTGACCCAAGCCGATGAACAAACCTATATTCGACCCTCGTTATCATCGGCGAGATCGGTCGATCTCTACCCTTAACTTGGACCTTCCATCCCTGTTTATGAGCCTATCTTTGCTTCGACATGTGACCCATGCCGACGAATAAACCTATGTTCGACCCTCGTCATCATCGGCAAGATCGGTCGATCTCTACCCTTAACTTGGACCTTCCGTCCCTGTTTATGAGCCTATCTTTGCTTCGACATGTGACCCATGCCGACGAACAAACCTATGTTCGACCCTCGTCATCATCGGCGAGATCGGTCGATCTCTACCCTTAACTTGGACCTTCCGTCCCTGTTAATGAGCCTATCTGTGCTTCGACATCTGACCCATGCCGATGAATAAACCTATGTCCGACCCTCATCACCATCAGTGGGATCGGTCAGCCTCTATCCCTTGACCTGGACCTTCCGTCCCTGTTAAGAACTGTACCCTTTGCTTCGGCATCTAACCAATGTCGATGAATTAAACTAGGATCCAACCCCTGTCATCATCGACAAGGCCGATCGGCGTGCCAGCGACCGGGCTTTCCGGTGTCCCGACTTCTTCCTAAAAAGCAAAAAAAGAGAAGAGAAAAAAAGATGGGGTTAAAAATAGAGATACCCCGCCAGCCTTGTTCCTACATTAGGGCAGGGGCAAAAATGGCCATAACCCGGCTGTAGCGAAAACCTGAAAGGGCGTTACATGCAAAATCGGGTACCCCGCCACGTGAAAACCCGAAAGGGCGTGTGGGCAAAAGTAAGAGGGGGCTGGCTTCGGTGAAAACCCGAAAGGGCGCTTGAGTCAGTAATGTGATATAAAAAAAAGAGAGAGAAAAAATGAATGAATGAATGATGAGACGATGATGTAGTAGCGAGGTTAGCCTCGTTCACCATTCCACCTCCGTCTACCTTTTTCGACCCTTGTCACCATCGACAAGATCGGTCGCTACCTCTTTCGACCCTTGTCACCATCGGCAAGATCGGTCGCTACCTTTTTTCGGTTTCTGTCACCATCGGCAGGACCGTCTATCTTTTTCGACCCTTGTCTCCATCGGCAAGATCGGTCGCTACCTCTTTCGACCCTTGTCACCATCGACAAGATCGGTCGCTACCTTTTTTCGGTTTCTGCCACCATCGGCAAGACCGTCTACCTTTTTCGACCCTTGTCACCATCGGCAAGATTGGTCGCTACCTCTTTCGACCCTTGTCACCATCGGTAAGATCGGTCGCTACCTTTTTTCGGTTTCTGCCACCATCGGCAAGACCGTCTACCTTTTTCGACCCTTGTCACCATCGGCAAGATCGGTCGCTACCTCTTTTGACCCTTGTCACCATCGGTAAGATCGGTCGCTACCTTTTTTTAGTTTCTATCACCATCGGCAAGACCGTCTACCTTTTTTGACCATTGTCACCATCGGTAAGATCGGTCGCTACTTCTTTCGACCCTTGTCACCATCGGCAAGATCGATCGCTACCTTTTTTTTTCGGTTTCTGTCACCATCGGCAAGACCGTCTACCTTTATCAACCCTTGTCACCATCCACAAGATCGGTTGCTACCTCTTTCGACCCTTGTCACCATCGGTAAGATCGGTCGCTACCTTTTTTCGATTTCTGTCACCATCGACAAGACCGTCTATTTTTTTACCCTTGTCACCATCGGCAAGATCGGTCGCTACCTCTTTCGACCCTTGTCACCATCGGCAAGATCGGTTGCTACCTTTTTTCGATTTCTGTCACCATCGGCAGGACCGTCTACCTCTTTCGACCCTTGTCACCATCGGCAAGATCAGTCGCTACCTTTTTTCGGTTTCTGCCATCATCGGCAGGACCGTCTACCTTTTTCGACCCTTGTCACCATCGGCAAGATCGGTCGCTACCTTTTTCGACCCTTGTCACCATCGGTAAGATCGATCGCTACCTTTTTTCAGTTTCTGTCACCATCGACAGGACCGTCTACCTTTTTCGACCCTTGTCACCATCGGCAAGATCGGTCGCTACCTCTTTCGACCCTTGTCACCATCGGCAAGATCGGTCGCTACCTTTTTTTGGTTTTTGCCACCATCGGTAAAACCGTCTACCTTTTTCGACCCTTGTCACCATCGGAAAGATCGGTCGCTACCTTTTTTCAGTTTCTGTCACCATCGGTAAGACTGTCTACCTTTTTCGACCCTTGTCACCATCGGCAAGATCGGTCACTACTTCTTTCGACCCTTGTCACCATCGGCAAGATCGGTCGCTACCTTTTTTTTTGGGTTTCTGTCACCATCGGCAAGACCGTCTACCTTTATCGACCCTTGTCACCATCGGCAAGATCGGTCGCTACCTCTTTCGACCCTTGTCACCATCTGCAAGATCGGTCGCTACTTTTTTTCAGTTTCTGTCACCATCGGCAAGACCGTCTATTTTTCGACCCTTGTCACCATCGACAAGATCGGTCGCTACCTCTTTCGACCCTTGTCACCATCGACAAGATCGGTCGCTACCTTTTTTTCGGTTTCTGTCACCATCGGCAAGACCGTCTACCTTTTTCGACCCTTGTCACCATCGGTAAGATCGATCGCTACCTCTTTCGACCCTTGTCACCATCGGCAAGATCGGTCGCTACCTCTTTCGACCCTTGTCACCGTCGGCAAGATCGGTCGCTACTTTTTTAGTTTCTGTCACCATCGGTAAGACCGTCTACCATACCGACCCTTGTCACCATCGGCAAGATCGGTCGCTACCCTTTTCGGCCTTGTCACCATCGGCAAGACCGGCCATCTTTTCGACCCTTGTCACCATCGACAAGATCGGTCGCTACCCTTTTTCGACCCTTGTCCCCATCGACAAGATCGATCGCTACCTTTTTCAGTTTTCATCTCCTAGACTGACCGACTTTCTATCGACCCTTGTCGCCATCGACAGGATCGGTCAACGTCCCCCTAACCTGGACCCTTCATCCTCGTTAAGCAGTAGACTGCTTTTGCTCCATATAAACTCTGTTGATGAACAAACCCTACCCTCAATTTCCATCAGCTTCAATGGATCTGGCTGACAGGCCATCTGTCCTTATTTTCTAGCCCTGAAGGGGCCTCTATATCCTTTTGGTCCTTCAGACTCTTGGCCTGCACTAGCCGCTGCTTGGTCCCGAGAATAGTCACGACGCGGTGGAGCGAACACCTCACCCCTTTGCTGAAGGCGTGAGCGCTCTCCTGCCCTAGTGACTCACACACTCGGACTAGAATTAACTAGCGAATGGAAAGGAAAAAGAAAATAATAATGAAAGGATGGAGTCTTCATTCAAACAGCAAGATGGAGTTTTTTCATTCCTATGAAATAAAAAGGTACATGTTACGCGGGGCATTCCTCGGAATACATGAAGTCCATCAAAAAGGGGCAAATAGAAAAAGACTATGGCAGAGGGCGTCGAAAGATGTCCTCCAGCTCTGGAATGCCCAAGGAAGGATGGCGGGTTAGTTCTTGCAGTTTGAACTCAGTGGCCTCCAGCTGAGATAGTTTCTCCCCGAGGGAAGCTACTTGTCCCTCGGCCATCTCTGCCTCCTCCACCCTCTGGGACTTCCAGGCGCTTTACCTCTTGAAGCTCAGCCTCTGCCCGTGAAAGTTTGACCTGTAGTTCTGCTATCCGGGCCGTGAGAAATCTTCGGCCCTGCAAAGAGGCATTGGCATCATCCCTCATCCTCGCCGTAGTCCCTTTCAAAGAGATAAGAGCTGCTCGGCATTCAGCTCGCTCCAGTGTTATGGCCGCCAGCTGGTCAGCTGCCTCCCGACCTAAGAATTCCCTTCTATTTACATATTTCAGAAGAAAAATCACCCGTGGAGTCCAGTCATCCATGGGGCAACCAAAAGTCAACAGCGAGCGGGATAAGTGCTCTATCAAGCCCCTCAGTTGAACATAAGTCAAATCTTTGCTGGCCGTGATGGTCTACTGAAGGGTCCCTAAGAACTGCCACACAAGGTCACTCGACGACTGGAGACCGAGCGGCGACGTCTCGGGTAGTTCGAACTCCACTCTACTGTCCACAGTGGCCCAGATATCGTCGCCCATCCCAGAAGATGACGACGGCAGGATCTGCAGCGCACTGGCGGGGGGAACAACCACGATGGCCGATATGGTAGCTGGAGTATCAATGACGATAATTTTCCCGCCAGCCCCTTCGGATGAAGCTGCAACATGAACATCAAGAGCCAAGGACATCGGTTCCTCACCTCCAACTCGACTGACCCCCATGTGGCCAGTTTCAGCAGTGAGAGCCAAGGCCCCAGTAGCCCCGGCTTCCTCTTCGACGATCTCTCCCGCCTCTACCTATGAGGTTGCCCTTCCTCTTTTTTCGAAGCCGACCGTTGTGCGACTTCCGATGGCTGAGAGTCCTCGACTACTACCAGCTCATCAGCCCTCACAAGTGCTCCGGGTCCCGCTGGAGCCGCTGCCGCTGCATAGTCCTTGGGATATCGCAGTGCGATAGGCCGCAAGATGGGCGGGAAAGTTGCATGACCCACGCCTAGAGCCGGGAGGGGTATCTGCACCGTCATGGTTGGCATCACCACCTCAGCCTGCACCAGAAAGATGTACATCAAAAAGCTAAAAGAAAAAGAAAGGAAGGGCGGCAGGCACCGACCATGGGTGGATCCTCACCTCAGCCGGTACTAGGCTCAAATCCCCAAGGGCAACCTCTGCAGCCCCAGCCCCTTCTCTCACAAGTGAGCCGGACGGCCCCAGACCACTCCATGACAACCGGGGCGGGCTGAAAGTCAGGTGATCACTTTCATAGGCCGAAGATGCCCCGGCATCCTCAGTCTCTGTGTCAACTTGTGGGAACTCTTCATCACTGGAGCCGCCGCCATAATCGACCTGCTCAGAGGAAGAGGATTCCTCTGCTCTTTCGGGACGCTTCACCATCGGAGCAGGGACCTCGCCAGGAGGAGCATCACCCGCAGCAGGGACTTCCTCCATGCACTCCACACCATGGGCCACGATTGATGGGATCTCAAGGGCAAGTTCACCCTGCCCCCGGGAAATCGCTTCCTCGGCACTCTTTGTGCCCGGGAGTAATGATGGTTGCATATCAACTGAAATTTACGACAAGAAGTAGTCAAGCCGACTGAAGGCATGAAGACTCGTAGTGGCGTCGCGATCAAACTATAAATTACCTTCCATTTCATGTCTGGGCGTTGGAGAAGGCAGATCTCTCTCTATAGGAGCAGCAGGGATTTCCTCTCCCCTTCCCTAGCCACGGCGCCTACCGTCGCCTCCAGCCCGACGACCGCAACGACTGTGTCAGCAGCTGTCGGCATGGATTAGCCAAAGCAGTCAAAGTGAGCCAATGAACTCTGGAGAGAGAAAGAGCCTACCTTCAGCTTCTGGCCTCTGCGTGCGAGAAGCCTCGAACTCTTCGAAGGATACAACCGGAGGGAGAACGGTTGCTGATTCCTTTTCTGCGGCCTTCTTTCGGCGCGCCCGTGTCACTCGGGTCACCGCCGCTTTGGCCTTCCCGACGGCCTCTCTCAATTGGGATCGAGTCCGCTTTCTCGAATCACCAGGAGGCAATGGCGTCGTGGTCAGGGCCGGCTCGGGAACCTCGAAGTATGCTGGCTTCTGAGCTTTTATTATCAGCTCCCTAAAGTGTCGGGTCTCCTCCGAAGTTGGTCGGACTGCACATGCACGAAGATGAGAGTAATACACCACAATAAAAAAAGGGGCTGGCCGAAGTGCCTAAATGAAGGAATAGAACATACTTGCTGGCCCCGTGTAAAAGGGGAAGAGAGGCCAATAATATAGCGAGGGCACTTTGTCTCTCGAAGCTACCTCGCGAATAAGCCAACATAAATCTCCTATCTTTTCACTCGGCTCGGCCAGCAGCGCCAGGTCCTCATGGCCGCGAGAAGACAGGTGATAATATAAGCTCAGATGGTCCAGCCCCCATCTGTCGGCATATTTGAATGAGATGTGAAGGGGCCGGTCCAGAATGGCTTCGCTGGGACCACCCACTGAAAGACCATGTGAGCGAAGAAGCGCAAATAGCCAGGGGGTGTTGTCATACAAGGCATCCCGTCTGTCTTCCTGGCGAATGAAAATCCGATAGGGGTACAACCTATCCACCTCGGGACGCCAGTCGGCCACGGCCGAGATAGGCTCCTCTACCGGTAGAGGGAGTTGCTGAAGGACCACCCTCTCACTGCTTACCCGGCACAAACCCCGAAGGGTTTTCACATAGTCATCCTTGTTGATTGGGGATAGCTTCGGTTCAACTTTCGTCTTGCGACTCTTTACGACCTTTCGGGCCTCCAGATAGGCCCTCACTTCTGTGTTGGTCCAAGACTTCAACTTCTTCAAATAAGAAGACTCAATGTCAAGGATTGGCTCTGGCTGGGAATCCAGAAACCTGTGCTCTACCACGGCCCAACACTCTCGCCGGGAGCTCCTGTAGAATCCCATCCGCACGTTCCACCACTTGATATATTCAGGTGTGACACAGGGAAAGAAGGTAGGGGTTGGCACCCTGAAAGAAACATCCTCCCGGCAATGGAAAAAGTCCCACCATATCCGGGCATCGTCATTTGAAACTTGCCCGGCCCTGTGCCTGTTAGGCAACGCAAACTGTGAAGAAGAATGTGGAATGTGCTGGTCGTAGCCGAAATTCTGACTGAAGCGGAACGGGTAGTACGACTCCAACCACAAAATGCCGCTCTTGCGGAATACAAGGACACTAGGCCTGATAGACGGCGCCCAGTCAACCAACTCTGGCTCGAGAATAGGTCGGGTACATTTGGCCTTGGAAATCGGATGGATGTACTCCTCGGTCTCAAAAAGCTTGCACTGCCTCGTCCTGTTCACCAGTGGGCTGGAATGGGCAGCTAAGCTCCAAAAATGAAGGACCCCAGGCGAATCCATGGGAATACGGGCCAATTTGCCCCGAATGGCATAGAGTTGTTCCGCTAGTAAGGATGGCTCAGCACTTGCAAACTCTATCATCCGCGGGACGAGAGGTACCGCCTGTAATGCCCGAGAGGTGTTAGTGTTGGTGTGCTACAGGCCAATTTCGGGTCGGGTAGGCCCAATAGTTGTACGATCTTGTTCATTATTAATAAAGTGGTGTTTGAGTATAAATATGCGAATGTGTTACTTTACGTTGTCCCTAGGATCTGTGGTTGTAAAGTCAACTCGAGATGGGATCTCGATTATGAGACTGACTATACATGAACACATACCTTAAATTGTTCCTGGTTGGAGGGTAATCACTCGGGGACTTTGATTACCTATTAAACCAGTACACATGATGTGTCAGTGACCAGTCTCATGGTCATTGGTGTGGGGCACCAACACATATGTGTAGGTGTATGTCCTTGGAGGATGTGCACTGAACTGATCCGCTATTGGATCTTCAGATGGTTGATTATACCTAATGTCAACTGAAGATCCAACTGTCTCAGTAGCATCGTTGGTCCTTTGACCTGAGACATTGATTGGATCTTACACGAGGACTGGAATGGTTTAATTACTTAGCTAAGTGACTTTAACCATAAGTCATGAGTTGCCGAGTCATTAACCACTCCAGATACGTGTGAAGATCGTCAATGGTCAAGAGGGATCGCTCACTGTCGGGTATATATCAGACAGTTAATGGGTCATGACATTGACGCTCCGTTAAATCCCTGGCCAGGGTCGTGTGAGTTCGTTTAGAACGGACGTCATACACTTTAAGGAGGTCATAGTCAAATGGCACGATCATGGGGTTTGACAGAAACCATACCCTCGATCGTACCTGACTCATAGAAGGAGCGAGGGATTATATCGATGCGGTAACTGTGGACTTACAGGTACCAGACAGGCTGGTTTAAACCCGGCGTCCTCTAGGATCACGTGGATTTGCTTGACCCAACGTGATCGAAGGTTCGGAATAAATTAAACTATTATTCGGCTCTAGTAGAAGCGAAGAATACGTTTAATTTCCTTCTAATTGGAATTAGAAGTTAATGGGCCTTAAACTGGAGTGACTATGGGCCTAGAGGATCACACACAATGGATTCTTGGGTGACGGATTATTATTATACAAATGTATGTATTATTTCCTTTTAATTCCTTTTGGAAAGAAGTGTAAATAGAGCTTAATACATATGTATAATAGTAGTAAAGATATATATACTGTTTCGATCTTTTGGAGCCCTTTTTGAAGAGAACCAAACTCTATATATAGCATCCTACGTGAGTTCATTCGAACTCTTCCCTTCCATTTGGCTAATCAAGCATTAAGCCTAAAGGGAGAGGATTAGCCTCCCCCCTTTCTCCTTCTTGCTCTCTCTCTCTCTCCAGAAGGTGATAGAGCCGGGGAAGGTCGTGCCGGGGGTGGTACCGTCGCTGCGCAAGGGTCCGTGTGGATCTGCTCTAGAGGCCGCATAGCTGTGCGGCTCGATATTCTGCATCGGGCATCGTGGACAGCGTCGTTCCGCGCAAGGTGAAACACGCAACCCGTAATTAGGGTCTTAGAAACACCGATTAGAGCACAGATTAAGGTTTCCATAGCACCGGGATCGGGCAAAATGAATTTTTGTTATCCGCTGCGTTGCCCGATAGTGTTGTGCCAAAACCTTACAGTTGTATCAGAGGCAGGTTTGCGCTCTGGTCGGTGTTTTTATCACCGTATAGAATCGTATTTTAGGGGCATTCTTAAATCTTCAATTATTATTTGTAGAATGGGATGCTGGGCATCTCTGTTCTTGCTAGATGCTGGGCATCCAAGCAGCAAATTTTTTTTGTAAAAAAAAAAATTTTAAGGCACTGCGCCCGCCGCGTGCGCCGCGTGGGCGGCGCACGCGGCACCCGCGGTCAGCCTCCGTGGGCGCTGACTCGCGGGGGCGGGCGCGCCGCGAGCGGCGCCCGCAACGCGGGCGCCCGCGTGCCCCCCGCGGGGGCCGCGTCGATTTTTTTTTATTATTAAAAAAAATTGTTTTTGTTTTTAATTTATTGTGTGCACTAATATGTACATATATATATAGGATATATATATATATGAAAATGTACAGTAAATTAAATCAGATTTTATCGAGTATGTTAATTATGTTATCTCGATGGTAAATGTCAAATGTTAAATTTTATTTAACTGTGTTGAATTTACCGAGGTGAGATAATTACTATTTACCTTGAGATAAAATAGTAATAATTGAAGTTACTTCAGTAAAATTTAAGTTTTTAAATTTTTAATTATTAGATAATTAGAAAATTCAAAATTTAAATTTTATTGAAGATAAATGTAGAAAATTCAAATATTTGAATTTCAATTATTAGATAATTGTTAAATTCAAATTTTAAATTTTAGAAAATTACTAATTGAGGATAATTGCATTATTTTAAATTTACTTTCAAAAAAAATATTGGATAATTAGTTTGAATTTAAATTTAAATTATTGGCATGTTTAAATTTTGAATTTAAATTTGATTATTAGATAATTAAAATTAAATTTAAATTTAATTAATTATCTCAATTAGATGCCCCTGTAAAAAATGATGGTTCTTTACGTGCTCTACTTTATTTACCTTGTATTGGCCTGCTTGTCTGTTTAATTTTAGTTAATCATGCTTTCGATTTTTAAAATTAAACAAAGCTAGCCTATTTTTGTTTGCACATCCCATTTTTAAATTCAAAAGTAAGGATTATTTTCAGAAAATAACCCTTGATTGACTTTATTTGAATGGGTTGGCAAGTGATCATGGACTTGGATTAATGTAATTAATTGGGGTCTGCGAACCTCCTTTCTCTCTCTGTTAAAATTCCAATGTACTTCTATCTTCCTCCATTGTTGTACTCGCCCTAAGGGCTTCTGAATTTTATTGATATGTAATTTACTTTTTTCGGCCTGCTGTGCTGTGTAAAAGTTGTAATTACTGTGGCGTCGGAGTTTGAAAGCGTGAGCACACCCGACGAGGACGATCCAGCTGCTTCGGAAGCGGGCCGGATGCCTTAGTTACATTAGGATTAAGTCCATGATCACTTGCGTTTTATTTTTGCATTGGATGCATTTATTTTGTGCAAACTACTAGGTACGGTAAATATATTGGATATATTTATATTACCACCTAGGGTGAGATCAAGATAAAATTAAATTCTCTCGCGATTAAATTTTAGATCTGGTAAGCGTGGCTCTAGGAGTCGTCGTGGCCCTCCATCATTATGGAGTGAATGAACGTCTTCATTTCATGGATTTGTTGTGCTTTTCACAAGGTCCATGAGTTTGGGGGCGGGATTAAACTCCAAGGCTCGGCCTCAATGGGGTGAGGAATTGAACTCGGCCTTGTTGTGCTTTCCACAAGGGTCAGGTCATGAACTCATTGCTATGTAGTAATGATGGTTAGATCTAACCGAGAATATCCTTTGTTGTGCTTTCCACAAGGGGATGATTTCTCGGGGGCCGAATATCAGATATTGCATTAGATGCAAGTGCCTGTTGACTGCCCTTGAGATGGTGTATGGCTTGTTGTGCTTTCCACAAGGTCGTACATCAGTCTCGTTGGGATTCCGACCCACTAGGTTGATCTCGTTGATCTCCCGTTCTATATACTGAGGGTTATATAGTCGATCGAAAAATAGTGGGACTAACTAAGATAGAAAATCACATCTAAGTTAGAATTTGAACACATGCTAAGTTGTCTTTTATTTCTTATCCAGATTACAATGTCGTCGTCCAACCCCCTCCGCGGCATCTTGGATGCAAATAGATTAACTGGACCGAACTACTCGGATTGGACTGCGTAATCTACGCATAGTCTTACCGCCGAAAAGATTGCGTACGTGTTGGACACAGTTCATTCTGAGCCAGCTCCTGATGCCGACGAGGGCGAGTTACTGGCTTATGCCAAGTGGTCTGAGGACTCCTCCCTAGCCCAATGTTACATGTTGGCCTCTATGGCTCCCGAGCTGCAGAGGCAATTTGAAAAGACTGATTGTAGAAGTATACTTCTCAATCTACGCCAGCTCTTCGGGGAGCAGGGTAGGATTGAGAGGTATGACATCTCCAAAAGGCTTTTCAGGACACGGATGTCTGAGGGTTCATCAGTACAGGCCCATGTACTGAAAATGATGGAGTGGATTGAAAGACTCAATGCATTGGGTTCAAGTTGGATCTTGAACTATGCATTGATCTTATACTCCAGTCATTGCCCGATTCCTTTTCTTCCTTCATCATGAACTTTAACATGAACAGGATTGAAGCAACTCTCCCAGAGCTGCTCAATATGTTAAAGAGTGCTGAAGGAACCATGCAGAAAGATAAACCATCTTCGTCTGTAATGATTGTTGGCCGGGCCAACAAGAAAAGGAAGGCCACCCAAATATCCACCACAAGTAACAAAGGGAAGGGAAAGAAAAAGGCCACGGGTAAGCAACTCGCCAAAGTTGACAAAGGGAAGGGCAAGAAGAATGAAAAGGAAGATAAATGTTTTCGATGCGGGGAAACTGGGCATTGGAAAAGGAATTGCAAGGTAATTCTAAATGAAGGTATTTTTGTCATAGACCTTAATTTGTCATATATGGAATCCACATCATGGGTATTGGATACTGGATGTGCATCTCATATCTGCAATTCTGTGCAGGTGCTGACAAATAGAAGGCGATTGGGCAAAAAGGAGATTGAACTGAGGATGGGCAATGGAGCTTTAGTTTCTGCCAAAGCTGTCGGGACTGCACGCCTCAGTTTACCTTCAGGAGTCATTCTGGAGCTGAATGACTGTTATTATGTTCCTAATATTATTAAGAACATTATTTCAATCTCTGGCTTGTATAACATTGGATATACATTGGCTTTTAATAGCACTCGGTGCTCTATAATGAATAATGGTTTGATTATAGCCAATGGTTCATTAGTCAATGGTCTTTATGTATTAGATACACGTTCTAATGTTATGCAAATTTCAATGCTGATGAAGTGAATTCTGCATATCTATGGCATTGCAGACTTGGTCATGTAGGTGAGAAAAGAGTCTCTCACTTACACTCAAATGGGTATTTGAATTCATTCGAATACAAGCCATTTGATACCTGTGAGTCGTGTCTCATGGGGAAAATGACCAAGGCTCCCTTTGGTGGACATGGTGAGAGGGCTGTTGACCTTCTCGAAGCTCATACACTCGGATGTGTGTGGACCCATGTCCATAGAAGCAAAAGGAGGTTATCTCTATTTCATTTCTTTTATTGATGACTTCTCTAGATATGGCTATGTGTATTTAATGAGACATAAGTCACAAGCCTTTGAGAAGTTTAAGGAATATAAGAATGAAGTAGAGAAACAGACTGGCAAAAGTATTAAGGCTCTTCGATCGGATCGAGGAGGTGAATACTTAAGCCATGAATTCACTTCTTATCTTAAAGACATGGAATAGTTTCTCAGTGGACTCCACCGTATACACCACAGCACAATGGTGTATCCGAGAGGAGAAACATGACCTTGTTAGACATGGTCCGATCCATGATGTCTATGTCAGGACTACCCTTGTCTCTCTGGGGCTATGCATTAGAGACTGCGGCTTATTTATTGAATAGGATCTCAAGTAAATCAGTTCCTTCTATACCATATGAGATATGGAAGGGCAGGAAACCAAATTTTAATCACATTAAAATTTGGGGGTGTCCTGCTCATGTAAAGAAGAACGAGAGTGATAAGCTTGAGTCGAGAACCGATAAGTGTAGGTTTGTGGGATATCCAAAGGAGACGTTTGGATATTATTTCTATCACCCTTCTGAGCAAAGGGTCTTAGTGGCCAAGAGAGCTGTATTTCTGGAAAGAGAATATCTACTCCAGAAAAATAGTGGGAGCCAGATAGAATTGGACGAGGTCCAAGAACCACAACCCATAGACACAAACTCATTAGATGAGACTGTATCGGTTGATCCTATTCAAAGTGAAACACTGACACTACGGAGATCTGGTAGACTACCGAGAGAACCTGAGAGATATGTTGGACATGTCTCAGAGGGGTCCTCTAAGGTATGTATCGATGAGGATGATGATCCTCAGTCGTACCAGGAGGCGATCCGTAGTGTAGACTCCGAGAAATGGCAAGAGGCAATGGATTCAGAGATCCAGTCCATGTACACCAACAAAGTTTGGAACTTAGTTGATGTACCCGAAGGGAAGGTCCCTATCGGCTGCAAATGGATTTTCAAAAGGAAAATCGGTGCAGATGGACAGATTGACACATACAAGGCTAGACTAGTGGTGAAAGGATATCGTCAAAGACAAGGCATTGACTATGACGAGACTTTTTCGCCGGTAGCCATGGTTAAGTCAATCAGAATCCTCCTTGCCATTGCTGCATACCTGGATTATGAGATCTGGCAAATGGATGTGAAGACAGCTTTTCTTAATGGAAATCTGTCAGAAGAGGTGTACATGGTACAGCTTGAAGGATTCACCTCCAAGTTACATCCTAATAAGGTATGCAAACTTCAAAGGTCCATTTATGGATTAAAGCAGGCATCTAGAAGCTGGAACTTAAGATTTGACGAGGCTGTCAAATCTTTCAACTTCATTCGGAATGAAGATGAACCCTGTGTTTACAAGAAGGTCAGTGGGAGCTCAGTGACCTTCTTGGTCCTTTATGTTGATGACATCTTACTCATTGGGAATGATGTAGGGATGTTGACATCAACTAAGTCTTGGTTGTCCAAGACTTCTCCATGAAGGATTTGGGAGAAGCATCCTATGTGCTGGGCATAAGGATCTATCGAGATAGATCTAAAAGGATGCTAGGATTATCCCAATCCATGTACATAGACACTATCCTCAAAAGGTTTAGGATGAAAAATTCCAAGAGAGGTCTATTCCCATGAGACATGGAATTTCCTATCCAAGGGATGAGTCCTAAAACTTCTGAGGAGGTGGCACACATGAATAAGGTACCCTATGCTTCGGCGATAGGGTCAATCATGTATGCAATGCTATGTACACGGCCTGATGTTGCCAATGCTTTAAGCATTGTCAGTAGATATCAGGCAAATCCAGGCGAAGAGCACTGGAAGGCAGTAAAGGGCATCCTTAAGTACCTGCGAAGGGCTAAGGATCTTTTTCTGCTTTATGGAGGAGAGGACCTACAGCTTAGAGCTTACATAGATTCTAGTTTCAGTCAGATCCAGATGACTGCAAATCCATGTCTGGATTTGTATTCATGTTGAATGGAGGGACAGTCAGTTGGAGAAGCTCCAAGCAAGACACGACTGCAGATTGACGACGGAGGTAGAATATATTGCTGTAGCTGAAGCTGCTAAGGAAGCCGTCTGGATGAAGAAATTCATCTTGGAACTTGGCGTAGTTCCCGAGATATCAGCTCCCATCCCATTATTTTGTGATAATAATGGAGCCATCGCCCAGGCGAAGGAACCGAGATCTCACCAAAGGTCGAAGCATATTCTCAGGCGCTCTCACCTTATTCGGAGATTGTTGATCGTGGAGATGTGACGGTAGAGCGTGTACCGTAGAAGACAACATAGCAGATCCACTGACTAAGCCTTTGACACAGACTGTGTTTGAGCGTCATCGGGATAAGATGGGCCTCAAAGTTGTGGGCAATTGGCTGTAGTTCAAGTGGGAGATTGTTAGTGTTGGTGTGCTACAGGCCAATTTCGGGTCGGGTAGGCCAATAGTTGTACGATCTTGTTCATTATTAATAAAGTGGTGTTTGAGCGTAAATATGCGATTGTGTTACTTTACGTTGTCCCTAGGATATGTGGTTGTAAAGTCAACTCGAGATGGGATCTCGATCATGAGACTGACTTTACATGAACACATACCTTAAACTGTTCCTGGTTGGAGGGTAATCACTCGGGGACTTTGATTACCTATTAAACCAGTACACATGATGTGTCAGTGACCAGTCTCATGGTCATTGGTGCGGGGCACCAACACATATGTGTAGGTGTATGTCCTTGGAGGATGTACACTGAACTGATCCGCTATTGGATCTTCAGATGGTTGATTATACCTAATGTCAACTGAAGATCCAACTGTCTCAGTAGCATCGTTGGTCCTTTGACCTGAGACATTGATCGGATCTTACACGAGGACTGGAATGGTTTAATTACTTAGCTAAGTGACTTTAACCATAAGTCATGAGTTGCCGAGTCATTAACCACTCCAGGATACGTGTGAAGATCGTCAATGGTCAAGAGGGGATCGCTCACTGTCGGGTATATATCAGACAGTTAATGGGTCATGACATTGACGCTCCGTTAAATCCCTGGCCAGGGTCGTGTGAGTTCGTTTAGAACGGACGTCATACACTTTAAGGAGGTCATAGTCAAATGGCACGATCATGGGGTTTGACAGAAACCATACCCTCGATCGTACCAGACTCATAGAAGGAGCGAGGGATTATATCGATGCGGTAACTGTGGACTTACAGGTACCAGACAGGCTGGTTTAAACCCAGCGTCCTCTAGGATCACGCGGATTTGCTTGACCCAACGTGATCGAAGGTTCGGAATAAATTAAACTATTATTCGGCTCTAGTAGAAGCGAAGAATACGTTTAATTTACTTCTAATTAAGAATTAGAAGTTAATGGGCCTTAAACTGAGTGACTATGGGCCTAGAGGATCACACACAATGGATTCTTGGGTGACGGATTATTATTATACAAATGTATGTATTATTTCCTTTTAATTCCTTTTGGAAAGGAGTGTAAATGGAGCTTAATACATATGTATAATAGTAGTAAGGATATATATATAGTTTCGATCTTTTGGAGCCCTTTTTGAAGATGACCAAACTCTATATATAGCATCCTACGTGAGTTCATTCGAACTCTTCCTTCCATTTGGCTAATCAAGCATTAAGCCTAAAGGGAGAGGATTAGCCTCCCCCCTTTCTCCTTCTTGCTCTCTCTCTCTCCAAAAGGTGATAGAGTCGGGGAAGGTCGTGCCGGGGGTGGTACCGTCACTGCGCAAGGGTCCGTGTGGATCTGCTCTAGAGGCCGTACAGCTGTGCGGCTCGATATTCTGCATCGGGCATCACGGACAGCGTCGTTCCGCGCAAGGTAGAAACACGCAACCTGTAATTAGGCGGGTTGGGGTCTTAGAAATACCGATTAGAGCACAGATTAAGTGTTGGATATTGTGTTTTGATGATGACAAACACTATGAGTCTCATATGTTTGATGTCATATGTGTTTACTTCATACAGTAATTGTTGCATGCATTAACTGTGACATGCAGTCTGAACTTAATGATTTTGATGATAGCATATCATGAATATGTGTCTGAATGATTGGTCTGAATGATTGTTCTGCCTTGGGCATATGGATGTGTTATCCTGCATTAGTGCATTGCTCAACTGCTTTCTATATGTGCTTCACTCTAAGTCAGTGCATTGCTGGAACAAGCCTGTACATCGGTTGGGTTGTGCATCCAGCGTCTTAAGGTAAAGTCTATACACTCCTCATCTTTACCTACGATGTGCAACACAAGTCTATACATCGCTCACTTGCATGATCATTAAGGCTGCACATTGTTGGCCATTGCACACGAAGTCTATACAGCACTCGCCATCATGCTACTGCTAAGTCTGTACATTGGCCAAGTGTGTACAGAGTCCTTTGCATCGTGTGCATTCTTCATTAAAGTCTATACATTCTCATCCGTCTTGGTTAACGTCTCACGCCGTTCAAGTCTACAGTGTCTAGAAGTCTATACATCGTCCGTCTCATCCTGCGTCTCAATTCGTTTGAGCATTCACTGTACAAGTCTGTACATGGTCTCTGCACTGTAGCTACACGGACTCAAAGTCCATACAGTGGACTGTAGCATGGTCTGCAATGTCTATACATTGCTGGCCGCCTGCACGCAGCAAGTCTATACATTGATTCACTGTTCATGCCTTCACTCAAAGTCTGTACAGCGTGCAGCGTGTCTGTGTCTCAAGTCATTTCTTCAAGTCTGTACATTCCCAGTATTTACCTACGTTCAGAACCCCAAATCTATACATTGGTAAAGTCTACACATTGGCCTTCAAGCTTCCAAGTCTGTACATTGGTTCAGGCCTTCCAAGTCTATACATTGGTTCAAGCTTCCAAGTCTGTACATTGGCCTTCAAGCTTTCCAAGTCTATACATTGGCAGCTGAACTGTGAAGTCTATACATTGTCTGATCATCCATTCTTTGAAGTCTATACATTGGTCTTCACTTCAAGTCTGTACAGCCTGCTTTGTCATTCAAAGTACAAAGTCTATACACTGGAGTCGTCTGCTACAGGGACAGCAAGTCTGTACATTGGGTTCTCATGCATGTTAACATCAAGTCTATACACTCGTTATTCTCATGCATGTTAACATCAAGTCTATACACTCGTTATTATCATGCATGTTAACATCAAGTCTATACACTCGTTACTCTCGTGCATGTTAACACCAAGTCTGTACACTGCATCAGTTGCTCATGCATTGCACATCATCAAGTCTGTACACTGGCAGCAGCAATGCTCGCACTTTAATAAGTCTATACACTGCACTGTTCATGCACAGCACACCAAGTCTGTACAGAGCTTTCGTCTCATGCATCGTCTATGCAAAGTCCATACAGAGTCTTCTGTTGCATATGGAACGTAAAGTCTATACACTCGTCCTCCTTCACACGACTAACTCTATACATCTATTTTCTTGCCTGCTGAATAAAGTCTGTACACTGTCTTCAGCTGATATTGTTCATCGACTGAACTCTTCATTAATCTTGCAGGTGACTGGACATGTGATCCGAGGCTGGCGCCTGGCACGTGATCCAAGATGCTGAGAAGCCGCCACGTGGACTGAAGCACACACGCCCTAGCTGCTGCTTGATCCACACGAAGGCTCTGTCCCTATAAAGGGTCTCTTTGCCCCTTTGAAGGAAAGTGCTGGAAAAAAGAAAAGAAAAGCCCCCAGAAGGAAGAACGAAGAGGAGTGAGCCTGAGCAGAAGAATAGACAGAGCAGAAGAGAGACAGTAATAGAAAGAAGGAGAGATCGTGAAAAGAGAAGCCGTGAAAGCAGAGAGTGATTAAAGAAGAGAAAGAGATAGAGAGTTAGAGGAGAAGAAGCAAATCTACTTGAAGATTTGTTCCTGCTGGACCGTGGATCATATCCAGGCCAGTCAGCTCTATTTGAGAGCCACAGTTGTGCTACCATCTTTACAGTTTTCTGATTACTGTATTTTCCCTTTCTTGGTTTTGTTTACATTTCTTTGTGTTTCTCCCGATTGCCCTATTGGGGATCGGGTTCCTCCTGTGGTTTCAGGAGAAGGGAGATTTGTTTCTCCAGGTTGCTGGTGACTTAGTGTCATCAGTGGTTCCCTCCCTTGTGGAGGAAGAGAGGTCCAAGACCTCTAGTTTGCAGGTGACTTGGTGTCACCTATGCTTCCCTCTGGGTTTCAGAGGAAGAGAGACTTGGGTCTCTAGGTTCCCCTCCGCTTTGGAGGAAGGGAGGATTGGTCCTCCGGTTCTGGTCTTGTGGTTTGCAAGTCCAGGTGTTCCCTCCTAGTCTGGAGGAAGAGAGACTGTGTGTCTCTGGTTTCCAAGTGGCTGGGAGTCACTTGGGGTGTCCCTCCGGTTGGGAGGAAGAGGGGAGGTTGTTCCCCTGGTCAAGCTGTTTGGCAGCACTTGTTTGCAGACTGAGTCTACTGTTTCTAGCATTGCTAGTGGAAGCCTCACTCCGGTTTGGAGTGAGGGGTGGACGTAGGTCTTGGTGACCGAACCACCTAAAAATCCCTTGTGCAGTGGTTTGATCTGTGATTTCTATTTCTGCTTCCGCTAGATGATTGCATTGGGTCGATATGGTTTCATTGCACTGACTGTGTGATTGTTATCGCTAGATGGTTGCTAGGACCGTGATTCCCTTGGCTGTCCTAGTGACCAATCGGGTTTGCATCCGTGTTGTTTGAGCATTTGTCCATCGACCTTGTCAGTATCTCTTCATACGGTTTTAATTTGGCCAAAAATCTTTAGAAGATCCATTCACCCCCCTCTGGATCTCTGTTGTCATCTTATCCACACCCAACAAGTGGTATCAGAGCGGGTTGCTGTGCATTGGATCCAACGATCCGCAGCAGTTCCTGCATCGTTTGTGGTGCATTTCAGAGTGGCTTTCTTGTGCTCGTTGTTTTGCCTCCCTGTCTTGTGCCTTGCATTGCTCATCTGGTTTTGGTGTATTTATCATATCTCGATGACTTATCCACCAATCTTCAGAGGTAATGATTTTGATCAATGGCTTGAAAAGCTGCATCAGTATGTGAGGACATTGGATCCGGATCTGTGGAAGTTAATCTCACACGGTCCTCACAGACTACCAAAGAAAGAGTCCAAATGGACTGACAATCACAGATCAAAACATGGAGAGAATCAGAGAGTTTTGAATCTAATGAAAGAAGCTACTGACAAGGCTCTACATTCTTGTTTTTATGACTGCAGGTCCGCCAAGGAGATTTTGGAGAAGCTAAAGCTCACCAAGGATCACAACACATGCCTGATGGCTGACAAGAGCGACCATAGCAGTGATCAAGATCAATTCGAAGATGCTGAAGAGGTAATTAATCCTTTTTCTAGTTACACCTTAGATGACTGGGAAGATGTTTATGCCAATCTATTACACTCCCATGAAAAACTGAGGAAGAAGAATAAAAGTCTGATGAAGAAGATAACAAATCTAGGGGATCCTATTTCTGGAGCTGAAAATCTTGAAAATCCTGAAATTTTGAAAACTGAAAATGAAATACTCAAAAGACAAGTGTCGAAACTAGATGGAATCCAATCAGAACTTGATCATGTCAAATCTGAAAACGGAAAACTCAGAAAATAATGTCAGGAATCTGAACAAAGATTAATCAATCTTGAAAGTGAAAACAGATTGATAAATGAAAAGTTTGAGGTTGTTAATGTTGCGAACTTAAAGTTTCAGGAAAACTTTGAAAACTGTAAATCAGAATATCCAAGTTTCCTAACTGATGTTTTGTTTGATGATGATAAACTTGAGCAGGAGAACACTAGTCTAAAGGAAGAAATTGAGAAACTAAAACAGTTGAACACCACCATGTCAGAGAGATTACTGACATTTGAAAAAGGTAAATGTGTGGTGTCCGATAATTCAGAAGAAGTTGAAAAGCTCAAAGCTGAAATTGAAAATCTTAAAAATTTCAATGCCACCTTAAGTGAAACACTCAATAGGAGTGAGGAAGAAAATGTTAATTCTGAATTGCTCATCATTACTCTTGAAAGTGAAAGTCAGGATTTGAAAAAGTCTTTGTCTAAATTTGTGAGTGGGCAAGATAATCTGAACAAATTGCTGGGAACAAAGGTCAACTTTCAGAAGGAGGGGTTAGGTTATAACCCTGTAAATAAAAAGAATTTTGAAAATAAAATTCAGACATCCTTTGTTCCTAGTTCTACTTCTCACATTTCTCAGAACCCACCTGCTTCTCAGTCTACCGTTCAGAAAACTGAAAAATAGAACAAAAATCAGAAAAAGATTGGAAAACAGAAAATAAATAAAAAGGGTTCATTATGGCATGTTGATCACAGTTCTCACACACACTCACATGCATCTAAAAAGAAAATGTCATGCCATTATTGTCATAAATTTGGTCATCTGATGCATGAATGTAAATTGATGGAGAAGGATGATATGACTGCTAGGAAACTTCATGATAGAAATCCTCCATTTCAGAAAAAGAAAATTGAATGTTTTCATTGTGGTAAATTAGGACACACAATTACACAATGCTGGTTTGCAAACGGTAAGAAAATATCTCATACATATCATGGTAAATTTCCTGCAAGCCAATATGGTTTTAATAAGAGCAAATTTGCTTTTAAAGATAAGCTCATTACATGCTTTGAGAGTGGAAAGACAGGCCACAGGGCCATTGAATGTTGGCTGAGGGCTGGTGGAAGAAATTCTAGTTCATGCTTTCACTGTGGCAAGATGGGCCACATTGCTACCCAATGTTGGCATGCTCAGGGAAGGAAGCCTAACTATAAATCTGGTAAATTCTCTGTCAATAGAAACATTTCTGGTAGAAATGGATTTGTGTTTGAAAGGAAAACACTTGCATATTTTGAATGTGGGAAGCCAGGTCATAGAGCTGTTGACTGTTGGCTGGCTTATTTTGGTAAACAGAATCTTAATTCTGTTAACAGAAATTTTCATGCATATGCACATAGAATTCATGCTAATAAGAATGTGCATAAATCAAATCTGAAATCTGCTCCATCTTGCTATTATTGTGGTACATTAGGTCATTCAATGAATAATTACTATTTGATGAGATCTGATGACCTACATGCTAAAAAGTTGTTTAGAACACCTGCCAAAGGTGTCACTATTAACCATGCAGAACCCAAGACTGTTTGGGTACCTGTCCATGCAAAATAGTGTGCTAACTTGCAGGTGTACCTTGGAAGCTGAAGAATAAAAAGGGAAAAATAAACCAAGGCACCCAAGTTGATAAAACCCCATTCAGGTAAATTCTTCACATCTGTTCAAATGAAATTTATGGTTGATCTGATAAGTCATAGTTTCATGCATACATGCTTTTTATTTGGTTTGACTCTTGCATTGAGCTTTGTGGGCTTTCTTGTTTGTACTTTGACATGTGTGCATATATGTTAATTGCATATACATGCACTTGACATACAATCATTGAAAATCTGATGCATATAGGACTGTTGGTATTGCATTGTCATGCATGACCACTTTGGTATATCAAATGGTAAGCTACTAAAGGGCAGAGGAAATCTGTCTGAAGATTCTTACTATGCGTAGAGGCTTACCTTCGCCAAGTAACAAGGGTCAAATTTGCATATCAGAGAATGTCTGCATCTTCATGTGAATATTTTACTTCATGCCCGTGCATATATGTAGTAAATTGCATTGCATTTCATTACATTGAAAATGCCAAAAGGATAGATTGAATGCATACATTTAGGGGGAGCATTATTCATACTCTTGAAATCACACAACTGTTTTTAGATTTACTGCATAGCATGTTAAATCTGTTGTTGCATAGTCATTCATCATCTGCATTGTCTTCATGACATAAAGGATGATTTAGTGTTTTTAGTTAGAGGGAGTCATAGCATAGCATATCACTTATTTTTGAAAAATCAAAAAAAAGGGGGAAGGAAGTGTCTCACTGCATATAGATAGGGGGAGCATGCTTAATCCGTTCAGTTGTGTCTTTGTCTGAACTCTTCCTATCCATCTATTTGATTCATCTTGTCATATCTATAGTGCCAGTGATTCCATCATCAAAGTGGTATCAAATGATCTTTCTTAACTGCTTCTGAAGTTGTTCATAATCTGAATTTATACCTTATTGGTATCTGTCTGCCTCTCCTAAATCTGCTGAAGGAGAGCTTCACCTATATTCAGTCAACTTTGAAATTCTTTGCTCAAGAGCAGCTCCTTTGCTACAATTTTTCAGAATCCATGCTGTCTGTTGAATATTCTCACTTGAATTACTGAGCTGAGATATGAAGTAAACCTTCAGCCTGAATACTACTTCATAAATGTTAAAACATCTTTAATGAGGAACCTTCCATTATACATGCTTAA
Organism: Amorphophallus konjac; assembly: GCA_022559845.1. Classification (NCBI taxonomy): domain Eukaryota; kingdom Viridiplantae; phylum Streptophyta; class Magnoliopsida; order Alismatales; family Araceae; genus Amorphophallus; species Amorphophallus konjac. The sequence continues at coordinate 37,145,545 of CM040123.1, forward strand.
GAACATTTGTTAATTGGAATTGGTTTGAGTCTTATGTACTCTTGTTTGGACACAAGGAACTTGAAAATATCTGTTTCAACCTCTTAATAAACTTTAACTGTCTGCTTCATGTAAATTCATGTAAGACTTTCTGAAATCTGAAAAGTTGATATCCTTGTCTACGTTGACTGAGATATATAGTGTATGTGGTTGTTCCTAAACATCTAACTTGTTCTGAATCCATTCTGGGTAAAAGTATGGACAGAGCAATGACTGTGGTTACTGAGAAACCTGTCCAAAGGATTGTGTCATGAAGTACCATGGTTAACTCTGTTTAAAGAGATGATTGGAAATTATTGTGAAAATATGGCAGAGCAATGGCATAGTTGTATTGAGTAACTGGGGATTCTGGCCTTTGATCAAGGTGCATTCTCATGCGAAAGATACTTTTAATGCTACCTCTGTTCTCTAAAATGGGAGAAGCAATATGGTTGTCACACTGAGTAACTGGGGATTCTGGCCTCTGATCAAGGTGTCTCCCCACGTCAAAAGGTGTTGATAAACCAAAATTGTTCATTAAAAAAAAATTGAACAAGTGTAAATCAATTTCTGAAAGAACAATTAAAATTCAGGTGCATTCACTTATGTTTCTCTTAAAGCAGTCATGGAAAGTAAACTAAGTAAGATGGAAGTTGGTTGAACTAGAATCTTATATGAGCTTGTAGTTCCTTTTATTAAGAGTTGGTTCAGATATGAGTATAATTTCTTTTGGAAAATTTTCAGTTTACATCATTCTTAAACCATATCTGACAATCAAGGTTTCATAAGCTTTTATAATGGAGGAATCTAGAACTTAAAATTATGTTCTATGAAGTTGGTATCTAGCTGAAAAGTTCTATATCTCAATTTTCACTAATTGTTGAATCTGCTCATCATATTGCTCTTTATCACTGTGTTTTGATTCACATTGGTTCTCATATATGAGAGGCACATCTCTCAGTTTAACCTGTGTACTTGCAATCTTTGGATAACCAGAGTTCCTCCTCGTAGTCTTCTCTTATCTCATGGATCACAAGGGAAGAATTTTTCTGGTCTGTTTGAGAGACGATCTGCAAGGGGGACAATGTGCTAGTGTGTCTGATTATGATGCTTGTCTACATTCTCTCAGTATTAGTTGCATATGCATGTCTGCATAAGTTGTTTGACTAGGGAGGAGAATTACTTTAACTGCTTCTGATATTGTGTTGCCCTCATCTGATGATCTATTTTGAGTGTCTCATATGACATCACTAGATTATCAAAGTATTGTTCTACTTTTTGATGAAGTCAAAGGGGGAGAACACTTTGATGAGTCTAGTCTGAATAATATTCCATTTCTTTCATTCATGAGACTCATATTCATTCATGAGACTCATAGTGTTGCCATCATCAAAAGGGGGGAGATTGTTGGATATTATGTTTTCATGATGACAAACACTATGAGTCTCATATGTTTGATGTCATATGTGTTTACTTCATACAGTATTTGTTTCATGCATTAACTGTGACATGCAGTCTGAACTCAATGATTTGATGAGTCTAGTCTGAATAATATTCCATTTCTTTCATTCAGACCAATCATTCAGACATATATTCATGATATACTATCATCAAAATCATTGAGTTCAGACTGCATGTCACAGTTAATGCATGAAACAAATACTGTATGAAGTAAACACATATGACATCAAACATATGAGACTCATAGTGTTTGTCATCATGAAAACATAATATCCAACAATCTCCCCCCTTTTGATGATGGCAACACTATGAGTCTCATGAATGAATATGAGTCTCATGAATGATTGGTCTGAATGATTGTTCTGCCTTGGGCATATGGATGTGTTATCCTGCATTAGTGCATTGCTTAACTGCTTTCTATATGTGCTTCACTCTAAGTCAGTACATTGCTGGAACAAGCCTGTACATCGGTTGGGTTGTGCATCCAGCATCTTAAGATAAAGTCTATACACTCCTCATCTTTACCTACGATGTGCAACACAAGTCTATACATCGCTCACTTGCATGATCATTAAGTCTGCACATTGTTGGCCATTGCACACGAAGTCTGTACAGCACTCGCCATCATGCTACTGCTAAGTCTGTACATTGGCCAAGTGTGTACAGAGTCCTTTGCATCGTGTGCATTCTTCATTAAAGTCTATACATTCTCATCCGTCTTGGTTAACGTCTCACGTTGTTCAAGTCTACAGTGTCTAGAAGTCTATACATCGTCAGTCTCATCCTGCGTCTCAATTCGTTTGAGCATTCGCTGTACAAGTCTGTACATGGTCTCTGCACTGTAGCTACACGGACTCAAAGTCCATACAGTGGACTGTAGCATGGTCTGCAATGTCTATACATTGCTGGCCGCCTGCACGCAGCAAGTCTATACATTGATTCACTGTTCATGCCTTCACTCAAAGTCTGTACAGCGTGCAGCGTGTCTGTGTCTCAAGTCATTTCTTCAAGTCTGTACATTCCCACTCTTTACCTACGTTCAGAACTCCAAGTCTATACATTGGTAAAGTCTACACATTGGCCTTCAAGATTCCAAGTCTGTACATTGGTTTAGGCCTTCCAAGTCTATACATTGGTTCAAGCTTCCAAGTCTGTACATTGGCCTTCAAGCTTTCCAAGTCTATACATTGGCAGCTGAACTGTGAAGTCTATACATTGTCTGATCATCCATTCTTTGAAGTCTATACATTGGTCTTCACTTCAAGTCTGTACAGCCTGCTTTGTCGTTCAAAGTACAAAGTCTATACACTGGAGTCGTCTGCTGCAGGGACAGCAAGTCTGTACATTGGGTTCTCATGCATGTTAACATCAAGTCTATACACTCGTTATTCTCATGCATGTTAACATCAAGTCTATACACTCGTTATTCTCATGCATGTTAACATCAAGTCTATACACTCGTTACTCTCATGCATGTTAACACCAAGTCTGTACACTGCATCATTTGCTCATGCATTGCACATCATCAAGTCTGTACACTGGCAGCAGCAATGCTCGCACTTCAATAAGTCTATACACTGCATTGTTCATGTACGGCACACCAAGTCTGTACAGAGCTTTCGTCTCATGCATCGTCTATGCAAAGTCCATACAGAGTCTTCTGTTGCATATTGAATGTAAAGTCTATACACTCGTCCTCCTTCACACGACTAACTCTATACATCCATTGTCTTGCCTGCTGAATAAAGTCTGTACACTGTCTTCAGCTGATATTGTTCATCGACTGAACTCTTCATTAATCTTGCAAGTGACTGGGCATGTGATCCGAGGCTGGCGCCTGGCAAGTGATACAAGATGCTGAGAAGCCGCCACGTGGACTGAAGCACACACGCCCTAGATGCTGCTTGATCCACACGAAGGCTCTGTCCCTATAAAGGGTCTCTTTGCCCCTTCGAAGGAAAGTGCTGGAAAAAAGAGAAGAAAAGCCCCTAGAAGGAAGAACGAAGAGGAGTGAGCCTGAGCAGAAGAATAGACAGAGCAGAAGAGAGACAGTAATAGAAAGAAGGAGAGATCGTGAAAAGAGAAGCCGTGAAAGCAGAGAGTGATTGAAGAAGAGAAAGAGATAGAGAGTTAGAGGAGAAGAAGCAAAGCTACTTGAAGATTTGTTCCTGCTGGACCGTGGATCATATTCAGGCCAGTCAGCTCTATTTGAGAGCCACAGTTGTGCTACCATCTTTACAGTTTTCTGATTACTGTATTTTCCCTTTCTTGGTTTCGTTTACATTTCTTTGTGTTTCTCCTGATTGCCCTGTTGGGGATCGGGTTCCTCCTGTGGTTTCAGGAGAAGAGAGATTTCTTTCTCCAGGTTGCTGGTGACTTAGTGTCATCAGTGGTTCCCTCCCTTGTGGAGGAAGAGAGGTCCGAGACCTCTAGTTTGCAGGTGACTTGGTGTCACCTTTGCTTCCCTCTGGGTTTCAGAGGAAGAGAGACTTGGGTCTCTAGGTTCCCCTCCGGTTTGGAGGAAGGGAGGATTGGTCCTCCGGTTCTGGTCTTGTGGGTTGCAAGTCCAGGTGTTCCCTCCTGGTCTGGAGGAAGAGAGACTGTGTGTCTCTAGTTTCCAAGTGGCTGGGAGTCACTTGGGGTGTCCCTCCGGTTGGGAGGAAGAGGGGAGGTTGTTCCCCTGGTCAAGCTGTTTGGCAGCACTTGTTTGCAGACTGAGTCTGCTGTTTCTAGCATTGCTAGTGGAAGCCTCACTCCGGTTTGGAGTGAGGGGTGGACGTAGGTTTTGGTGACCGAACCACCTAAAAATCCCTTGTGCAGTGGTTTGATCTGTGATTTCTGTTTCTGCTTCCGCTAGATGATTGCATTGGGTCGATATGGTTTGATTGCACTGACTGTGTGATTGTTATCGCTAGATGGTTGCTAGGACCATGATTCCCTTGGCTGTCCTAGTGACCAATCGGGTTTGCATCCTTGTTGTTTGAGCATTTGTCCATCGACCTTGTGAGTATCTCTTCATACGGTTTTAATTTGGCCAAAAATCTTTAGAAGATCCATTCACCCCCCTCTGGATCTCCGTTGTCGTCTTATCTGCACCCAACATTAAGGTTTCCATAGCACCGGGATCGGGCGAAATGAATTTTTGTTATCCGCTGCGTTGCCCGATAGTGTTGTGCGAAACCTTACAGATTCCTGGGGAGACGCGTCTTGTGCAGGTCTCCCTACGTCTTGTAAATAAGACACAGAGCCACCGGACAAAGAGATAGCTTTGTACCCAAGCCATGAGACAGGCAGGATAAATGGCCTCTGCCCTAACCAAGCTCTCGTCACCTTGCGGAAGAGCGAAAGAACAGATCCAGTAAACCAGGTACGCAGCACAGTTGGTGACTGCGTCGACACCGGTAAGGTTTGGGTCCTCCCTCTACCCACCTCTTGAAGATGATGATGATGCGGCCTGGCGTCGAACTCTCTTCTTCCGCTTCTGAGCCACTGGCGCTATCGGGGGAAAGTCTTCATACTTCTTCTTCCCGTCGAGGAAATATTGAAGCCAGGTGCCCATCCGCACCCTCCACTTCTCGCCCGGCTTCCGAGCTTCCCTCATGTCGTGCGACGAATGATAGAGGGTGCGGTACGCCTTCATCAGATAGCGATAAGCGTAACCCGCCAGATACCGACCCTCACCGTCGGTCTGATCCTTCAGCCAGTCAGGCCAGCAGACTTCCTCATACAGTTCTCCATCGATGGGTAGGCCGCTAAGCTGTGAGAGGCTCCACAGATCCAGAGAAGTTTCTCCTTCCGAAGTATAAAAAGTGTTGTACTCGGGGCAAAATACTTCGATCATGCCACATCACAAGCCTCGGGAGATGGGGTACCGATATCTCGAAGCGTACACGCTGTGATAGATGCCAGCCCTGGTCAGGATGGGAGCATAATGATGCAGCACATAATCTGTGAACTCCACTGCTCCAGGTCTGAATGGGTGAGCATCGGTGGCCCTTAGCTCGGAAAACCACCCCACGGATACCTGGTGCTTAAAACGGACCGCCAGGCAGTCCAGCAGAAATGATTCTTCTCTGTACCCCCATTTCAACGGGGCAAGAAACAAGCCAAAGATCGGCTTCTCCCGGTCCACCCTGCCTGCAGAATCGTTCCACCGAGCAGGTACGAATTCAGGGGCCCTGGTCAGCAGCCCATCTTCTGGAGCCAGATCTTGCATCCCCAGCACGACGCTCCATTTCCTGACTTCTCCGGGAAGGTAAATTGGCCTTCCCCGCACCACACAGTCGGAGAGACTATCCCTCTCCACTAACAAGGCCTGCTCGGCTTTGCGGACGAGGAACAGGTCTCTCTTCCCCTGAAGGTTGAAGCGCCGGAGGAAGGACATCAGATGTTTGTCCTTGGGGTGATCCCGCCTGACAGTGCCTTCCCGGTCATAATGAAAATAATCACCTCCAAGGATGAGAAGAGGACCAGCGTCCACAGTATCGGTCTCCGAGTCCGAGGACTCTGCAACTGTAGCAAGCTGGTCGTGCCCCCTGTCAAGGGAATGAACATTTTCCCACGTCACCACGGCACGGGAGGCAGAGGAAGAAGAACCAGATGCCATGTTGGCTGTAAAGAAACGCATCAAACAATAAACAAAGTCATAAAATAGATGATCAAGACAAATTTCTGACAAAAATTCGGCAGAACCTCCCCAGCACGGGAGATTGCCAAAGAGAAGCGGGAACGCGTCCACTAAGGGAACGGCCCCTAAAAGCAGCCATCGGCATTACACCAAGGCCAAAATGGACACCCGGGGAAATAGCTCCGAGGGCAAGCCCTACCAGAAGCCTCCCGAGACCCAAAGAATGGGTTTGAAACCCAAATGAACAACACTCACTCACCCGCTCGGAGGGGACGGCCCCGGTCGCTCCCAACTCACTCGGCGCCAAAGCTGGAAAGGGGGAAGGAGCAGGAAGAGAGAGAAAATCCTGTTGCAAATGAAGAGTGATGAAGAGAAAAAACAAAGAAGAGGAAATATATAGGGGAAGCCTTCCCCTTGCTAATCCGGCGCGCTATTTAGCGTGCCGAATTAACGGGCCCGTAAGCAAAAGGCGCGCCGGAATTGGCCGCACCGAATTAACACGTCAATGAAAAAGGCGCGCCGGATTAACAGGTAAATACGCAAGGCCGCGCCGAATTAACATCTAAAAACCAAGGGCACGCCGGATTAACCCCGCGTCGTATTAACATCAAGCGGCACCGGATTAATATCCGTGCTTAATTAAAGGCCATCCCATGTCTCCGTCAATTTAAGGGGAGATTAACCCGGGCAAAGTTCATCCGTCGGCCTTGCTACACTCGTGCCTCGCTCGCAACACCCACGGCTGGGGGGCATTTGTTGGCACTCAAAATATGATCATTGGCGACCAAGCCGTAAAGACGAATGACCCGACCCACTGAAGCACAGAAGTTGATAAATATCAACATATTGAAGACTTCTCAAGCTGCCAGAGCCTCGAGTCACCCCGTATGAACATGGGGACTTCACCTCAGGAGAACCGAGATGAACTCACAACCAACCGGCAGTGCAACCAATCCTGCCCAATGAACCGGCATCGACTCCGTCATGCCGCATACACTACACCCATTGTCCGATCAAGGATGACGGTCTACCCGGTGGCTACCCACCTCATGAAAGACTCTCCTGAGATGAAAGAGTACTCTTGGCTCTTCAAAACGGAGGACCAAAGGCTATGTCGGCAGAAGATCCTGGCTACCCGGCACGGGTACGACTTCTCGCCAAGTGGGGCCCGTTAGCGGCCGAATGATCGCTCGAAGTGGGCGGAACTATCCCGGGTGCTATCCCACCCTCCAAGAAGCTTTGAGTACAAGCCAGACCAAGCCAGCGGCACTTATCATAGCGCCGAGAGCCGTGTCAGCGGAAAACCCGTGTGTGCAAACCAAAGTCATCTGAAGTTCCGAGAATGGCCGTACGTCGGCCTGAGAGCTTCGACAAGCCATCTCGTCGAGGTTTCAAAGAGCAGTGGCGAGATAAATGCTCACGGTGATCCCCGGAACCATCCCCGGACTCATCGGCTGACTCGCGACGTGCGAAGGGCTCTAATACGGCACGCCCTAAACCGGCGCGCCCCCATCCGGTGCCCTGCTATTCCGGCGCGCAAAAGGCAATGGAGCCCCTTTCCCTGGCGCGCCATTCTTCACGCCGGATGAGGCTTCGAGCTTCCTTCTATATATAGTTGGCTGCCCGAAAACAAGAGGGGAAGAAGAAAAAGAGAGCTAGAAAGAAAAGAAAAAAGAAAGAGAAGGAAAACATAATAGAAAGGGTTCGAGAGGCGAATTAGAGAGGGTCAATCGCCTGCAAGGGGGAAAGGGTTTTGCCTTGCGAAAGAAGCAGGGTCTTACCGAGGGTTCCTCCGGCCGCCGTCTTCCATTCTCGTCTGAAGCACTCCGGAGTCGGAGAAGAAAGAGGCATCCCAATACTCTATTCTGAGGGTAGGTGGGTTGCATGCTTTCTCCTGGTTTTCTCCCCGACTCTTCCCTTATGACCCGATGTAAGCGAGAAGGGGGGGGTGGCGATGATATGAGCCAACCTCCCCCCCTTCCCCGCCATCTATTTCGTTTGTTCTTCCTCTGTAAATCCCTCGGCAACTAGTGAATGGCGACTGGGCGGCAACGCCGGCGCCGGATTTGTAATACTCATGTGTTAGCCTCCCCCCGTTTATGGGATGATGATATATATATATATGGATGTGCGGGTGGATTGAATGCTCGAGGCCTTGTCTCTTTCTTCCATTTTTATCTCAGTCGGTGTACACATCGGTGTCCTTCTGCGTGTGGTTTCCGACTGTGATTTCTCCGAACTCCGAATATGCCCTGAGATATCATGGGCTATAGAGATGACCCCTCCCCGGGTCCTTCCCGTCGATGCCGCCTCTATGTCTCGTTTGATGGTCTTTGCATCCTCTGGGGATAGAGCTATGCCTATGCATACACATCTTCCCGCTTTGATATGAGGTCCAACCTCCATTCCCTCTCCCCCTTTGCATCGTTCTATTGCTCAGGGGAGTTGGAAGCCACCTCCAGAACGGCAAGACCTGTTTGGTGATTACTGCATTTTAGTTATTCGAGCATATGCGCGTGTAGCTAGATTATCTCATTTATGCGCCAACTATCCCTCTGTGTGGTTGCTAGTCGTCTGCCCCTTTGGGAATGTTAGCCCAATCCCGCAGGCATCGATGCCTCAACCCTGTGTCTGGTAATCCCTCTATACCGAATGCCCTCACTCCGCTGGTTTGTGGGTTGATGCCGTTGAGCCGTTTGAGTTCTATCGGTTTTATCTCAATCATCCGGGGAGGGGGACATTCCCCATTGTTTCACGGAGCTGGCAATTGGTCGAGGGGCCCTACCTCTCAGTGGTAGATGCTCCCTAAAGGCCACAGAGCGGATAGTGACAGGGGCTTTAGCCCAACAGTCCTAAACTTACTAATTTGGGATCCGATGGTGACCAAGGGATGCGTGCTCCTAGCAGGCTAGTCCTTGGAGCTTCTCTCCCTCACGGTCTGTCCCTCTAAGGGATGTAGTGCAAGCTGTGGGTGGCCCACCCCTCGTAGGCCCGTCCTCGGGGTGTTGATCCTGCTGTCTGCTGCCTCATCTCTGTGCCTTCACCCACGGAGCTTCGGTGCCCCTCGCAGGCTCGTCCTCGAGGTATCATGTCCGTTGAGCATTGGCTGGCTGCTACCATGCAGACCGGCAGTTTAGGGGCGTACTCCACAAGTGGGTATGACCCCGTTCCTCTCCTGCAAACTTTCAGAGACAAGGGAGATGCTGCCCAATTTTTGGCAGGTTTTAGACAGACAAGTCATTTCTGTGGACTGGCCATAATAAAACATTCATTCTGAGTTAAGAAACCTTCGTGCTCGAGTATGAACCTCGCACTGGCTCATGACTTTGCTCCGGGAGAGCCCAAGACTTTAATTCAACAGGCAATAAATCCAATTGAATCTTTAAACCTTCAAAACATCTTAATAAGTTTAAAGGTTTTCAAAATTCTTCAAAAATCAACTAAAACGGCGCGGTCCCTTATCCGACGCGCCCTAATACGGCGTGGCACCCCACCGCGCCGGATTAACGCCACACGCATTTCTTTTTAATATCAACTGGCTCCTTCCCGGCGCGCCCTAAACCGGCGCGCCCCAAGGCCCCCGTGCCGGACTAATGTATGCCATGGCCGCGCCGGATTAAGCCCGTTTACCTACGTTTGGCCGCGCCGGGGAACCTATCCCTACGCGCGATCGCGCCGGTTTCGAATCGTTATGCTGTTCTGATCGCCCGATCGTCTTCGGAGCGACCGTCGCCTCCCGCAGTCAAGATTAATAAACCTCAATCAGTAATAAACTAAATAAAGGGAGGACTGTCCAAGTCCGAACAATCTTACCATCATGCTTTTAATACCATGTGTGTTAGCATTTTGCTTTCGTCATCATACATATGCTGCCACTTTCGTCACTTTGGCAGAGTCTATTAAACTTGATTGGTCATTGTTCATCTTTACAGCCTTGTGACTATGCTTAACATTGTCATGAACGCCACGCATGCATGCCTGCATGGACCCTCGGGTATATCAAATGGCATTGACGGAAGTTCAGGTAACTCCCGATCAGAAGTCTTTGCTATGCGCGATGGTGGTCTTCGGACCTATGTCCCCCGCCTTGTACCGAGGGTCTCCAATTTAATAAACCATGCCTCTCTTGCATGATAGATAGACGCATCTCATGTGATGTCGTTATGTTCATAACACCGCACCTTTATTCCGGCCTCGACAGCCCACTATCTCGGCAATTAATCAAAGGTTTTCCCTCCTCGCGGGGGATGTAATTAACATCATAGCCTTTATGGTATGGCGGACTGCTGGTCCCGACCGAATCTCTCTCGCCCGACACGGGTCAGAATGAGCGCACAATAAACTCGTCGCTCATGTGACTGGCACGCCCGTGCAGTCAATCAATCAGTTAAACTACTAGTTAGTTAATTGGTCGATCGACACGTGAAATAAACTAAATAAACAAACAAATAAAATAAGAATAGAAGTTGAGTTCTTTCCCATCGCAAACACCCTCGTAGGCTGGTCCTCGGGGTATCCTGCCGATTGGGATCCTGCTGGGTGCCACCATACAGACCGGCTGTTTAGGGGCTTACTCCACGAGTGGGTATGACCCCGTTTCTCCCCTGCAAACCTTCAGGGACGGGGGAGATGCAGCCCAATTTTTGGCAGAATTCTTCTAACTTATGAGTTTACTCATATAAAAATGGCTTCAATAAAACATCTGTTCTGAGGTTAAGGACTCTAGTGCTCGAGTATGAACCTCGCACTAGCTCATAACTTCATCCCTGGGGGCTCTGGATTTCAATTAAACAAGCAATCACCTTAATTGACCTCAAAACTCTCAGCAGGATCTTAATAAGCTTAAATAGTTTCAAAATTTATCAGAAATTTGTTAAAACGGCGCGGTTCTAATCCGGCGCGCCTTAATACGGCGCGGTACCCCCCCCCCCACGCCGGAATAGCGCTAGACTCATAAAAGTTTGTTTTCAACTGGCACATTCCTGGCGCGCCCTAATCCGGCGCGCCCCAAGCCCATCTCGCCGGATTAACCATGCCATGGGCCGCGCCGTATTAAGAGCATTTACCTACGTTTGGCGGCGCCGAGGAAAGCTATCCCTACGCCCAGCCACGCCGGTTTAAAGTATTGTAATATTTTAATCAATCACTCGCCCTGGGAGCAATCCTCATCTCCCACAGTCGAGATTAATGACCCTAACTAGTAACAAATTGAATAAGAAAGGGGCTATTCAAGTCCGAGCTGTCTTGTTGCCACGCTTTTACTACCATGTCTGTCAGCGCTTCGCTTTCGTTATCATGCTTGTGTTATCACTTTCATTTCCCCCTAGGGGAGGCTAATAATTTGACTGATCTCCGATCATCATTATAGCTCTACTGCTATGCTTAGCATAATCATAAACATTATGTGTGCATGCCTGCCTGGACCCTTGGGTATATCAAATGGCACCGACGGAAACCCGGGTTACGTCCGATCGGAACTCTCTGCTATGTGCGATGGTGGTCTTCGGACCTACGTCCTCCGCCACGTACCAAGGGTCCCTAATCTAATGAACCATGCCTCTCTTGCATGATAGATAGAGACATCTCACGTGACCTCGTCACGTTCATACCTTCACATCATTATTCCGGCCTCGACAGCCCACTCTCTCGGCAATTAATCAAAGGTTTTCCCTCATCGTGGGGGATGTAATTAATGCTACAGCCTTTATGGTGTGGCGGACTGCTGGTCCCGACCGAATCTCACTCTCGCCCGACAGGGGTCAGAATGAGCGCACAATAAATTCGTCACGTACGTGACTGGCACGCCCGCGCAGTCAATCAGTCGGTTGATTACCGGTTAGTTAATTGGTTAATCGACGCGTGAATAAACCAAATAAACCCCAAATGATGATATCCCATCGGAAACATAAGGGCTGTCCAAAAATAAATCAAAATGAATAAATATGCAAAATTATGAATCGAAGGCATGGCAAGAGTGGCAGTACAGTTCCCCGTGGGACGTCATGAGCCCGGTCGCACGCATGCCTGAAAAATAGGGGTCTCAAAATCAAAGACACAAAGCCCCGGTGTAACAGACTGTATCTTTGAGGGGTAGTGCCCTAAAAAGAATTTAAATCATGATATCTCTCATCCTGCACAAAGCTTGTCTCTAATTTTTCTTCTGCTTCTCCCTCTTAGGATGAGTTGTATCCCGGGTATGGCCTTAGTAGGGGCACCGTTCTTTAGAGGCAGTTGGTTCTGACGAGCCACCCTCACATATACGCCCTGCTCGAGGGAAGCCTTTAATGAGAGGGGTAGGAACGACAATCACTGGCCAGTAGTGTGAGCCCGTCTTGGGTGCTGCAGATTGTTATTTCAAAAAAAAATAAAAAATCCTAAAAAATCAAATATTGTTAAAATTCTAAAAAAATCAAATACTTCAAAATCTAAAAAAAATCAAATACTTTAAAAAACTTAAAAATTTTAAATATTTCAAAAAATTCAGAAAAATCAAAAATTTTAAAAATCCAGAAAAATCAAATATTGTTGAAAATCTAAAAAATGTGTCTTTTGTTTTCTTTCTCATACATTTTTATCTTGAGGACAGGTACGTAATCTGTTTGCTCAGTGTGCAAATTGCATGTATTGAAGTTTCCTCGCTCTTCATCTTTCGCTCTATCTCCTGTTCACACTCATCTTTTGATCTATTCTCTTCTTCAATTTGGTTTCTCGATCTGTTCTGAAGCTTATGTCCTTCTCAGCTTGTGCTTAGCTTTTGCCTAATTCTCCTCATATCTCCATGAGAAGGTTTTGCCTTACGATCATGAACCTGGTGGTTCTGCTTCGTCAGATCTTGGGCTTGATTGAAAAACATATTTGTCATGTCCCGTGTTGCCCCCCTATGGTCGTCGTCCAAGTGTCCTTGTCCCACCTATGCATATTCTAGTTCCACATGTTGTCTCATTCCCTATATGTTGCATGTGTCCTTGTCCCACTTGTGGTTGTTTCACATGTGTTATGTCATCTCCCCTGTGATTGTCTCAGATGTCCTCGTCCTACTTATCTCTGTCCCACTGCATGTGATTGTGTTCCGCATAGTGTGTTGTCCCGCTATGTTCTGGTCCCAACCGTGTGTGTTGTCCCGCCGCGTGTTGTCATGCCCTACCATTTTCTCCGTTCTCATGCTTGTTATTTGTTCATGTGGTGTTTTGCATATGTTTGTATGTTAGTTCATCCTTCGTTATGTTGTTATCCTATGTTGTCTTATTCTTCGTTCATTTTGTGGTTATGTTATTGCTATTTTTTGCTTATCTCTTTGTGTGTTTGTGTCAGAAAAATGTAAAAAAATCTAAAAAAAATGTTACTTCGCTTGGCAGGTAAGTCAGGTATGGCTCTCTATCCTTGCTCATTGTTGCATTACTATATGGTATCTACACTATTATAGCCTCTCAAGGACCGACTGGTTGGACGTGTGTTCTACGATCCGATGTTCCCCTTTAACAAAAACGATGATGATCTAGGAGCATACGGTTAATCATTGGATAGGCCGTTAGTTTGAGTCGGGTGAGGGACAATGGACTCTGTCTCGCACGCCATGGTTGCAAGAAGACTCTTGACCCCGTTTTGGCTCGGTCTAGCAATATTATCCTTAAGTACTTTCTATTTTATCTTTCTTTACATTCGTTTTGATGATTTCTTTATTTTAGCCCAACATGCATCATGTCATTTTGAACATTCATGTCTCGTGATTCTCTCAAGGTTTCTCCTCAACAATGGCTGATTGTGCTACCTTTCTCTTGGATAAGAGATTCTCATTCCACTCTAAATTCAAACGATTTCTCTGATCTGCCCGCTCGGTCTGGTTGGCCAGCGTGATTCCTGTCTGGATTTTATCTCAGTTTTCTCTTTCCTATTCCAGCTCTTACGCTATGTTCTTTCCGACCCACTCATTGTCCGTGGATTGTGTCCCCAGTGAGGCTGGTCGTGTTTCCTTTAGTTAGTTTAGTTCTCCAAACGTGTCTCATCCGCATCATCCATTCCATGTGGTTAGTTCGGTGATTTCGGGAGAATTCCTGTCGCTTGTTGGTTATGACGGGTATCTTTGCCTTGATGCCCGCTTTTCAGTTCTCTCCGCTTCATCTCCATTTCTCGTCGCTTTCGCTTTCGTTCCATCTCCTTTTCACTCCGCCTCCACGCCGCTTTCGCTCATTCTCTTGCAAAGTGTGACGACCCGAGAATCTGGTTACCGGGAAGGCCCGATAACCCGAGACTTGAACCGCCGCCCATGAGCCGGGAGGGCTCGGAAGGGCTAAAAAGGAGTGTGGATGTACAAATAAATAGGAAATAAGGCAGGACAATTCAACAATTAACAGAAATAAATGAACAGCTACAACAGAGTCCAGTCCAACAGAAAGTACAGTCTAAAGCAGTAAAACGTACCACATTCCAAGTGAACACTCGGCCCGACAAGCTGGCAACTAAGAACCTCCGCACAGCACCCTCGAACCTCGAGGCAGAACCGCCGCACCTGAAACGCAGGGGTGAGCCTCCTGTCACTGGCCTAGTAGGGATCCCGCGAAACCCCAACTGAGAACAACGGCGGCACGGAAAGCAGTAACTACGAAAGCAGGAAAGTAACTACGGTGGCCGGCAAAACCTCGACTCTACAGCTACTCCTACTGTACTAGGAAACAGGACCTAGCCTCCCGTTGGGGGACAACCAAGCCACACACCCGACCACCCGATTCCACGATCGGGGACCACCAGACGCGAACCGCCCTAGCCACGCTACTAGGAAAATGCCACGATATCTCCGTAGCGGAGGCCTGCCCTCATAGAAGGGCCCAAGCCAAAACCACACGGTCACAACCTCACCGTCGTGAACACAACGCTGTCTGGGGAAAGGCCCTCAGTGACGCTCACCGAAAACCCCAGACCTCGACACCGGGGACACTCCCGAAATCACTCACGAAGTCCCGTCTCACAGACGGAAACAAAACCCGGTACACGACAACACACGTCACGTGACAAGAGCACCACCCACTAGAAGAACGACCGGATGCGTCCCCTGACGTCTTACACCGCGTCACAACTGTCTAGCTACCACGCCCCAAGCAGAGACTCAGACACACACAGTAACCAGTACCACAGAAAAAGGACTAGTTGAAGTCGGGCCTGCCGGCGCCGTCCGACGCCCCCAACCTCGTGTGCACACTCAGATCATACGCCCTAGGCCTATCCTCTGGTTGGTAATTCCCCCTAAGCCCGGACTCGGCTGTACGTGGGGGCCCTACGGTAACCAGCCTACTCACCGTCTCTCTCGGGTCAGCCGCTCTACCACTCCCAGGTGGGTTAGCACACGCGTGCCGTAAGAAGGCTACGACTAGTGGACGTGTCACAGAATGTGGACACAGGAAACCACGCACGCACCCATTGCGAGTAACACGGAGTAACAGGTGGCACGATGCCACCAGACTCTAGATGGTCCACTAGACCCACTAACTCAACGATCTTTGAGTCACAAGACTCGGGGTCAAGACCTTTGCACACGACGGCACTAAGCCGTCAATCTGGCCTAATCCTAGGTCCAAAACCACAATGCGATAACTCACGAGGAAGTTCACAACCGTCGAGACCCATCCCTCGGGGAGGGAACTTAAGAAACCTCCAACCCCAGGCTGGGAGACTGGACTCACCGTCCAAGGCCACACGCTTGGCCCACTCGGAAGCCACCTTCCCGAGAAGCAACGAATTGCGGGGAAACCTCACCGCACTCACACCGACACACGGTGACTCGATCTAGCAAGAACACGGAAGCCCGGAACACCTGGGGTCACCCGGACCCACCAAGCCCACGGGCACGCTTATCGAGATAACACGGTACCACCAGACACCCCAAAACACAGTAACTAAACCCACGGGGTGTCCGAGAGACTCACAAGGCCAAAGGTCGACCACTGGGTCACAACCGGGTCGACCGGAGACCAACACAACACAATCGGAACGCTAGAAGGTCACCCGGACCCTTAAACTCACGGGCACGCTAATCGAGGTAAACAGAACCTCCCGACACCCCAAAACACGGTCACAGAACTCCACGGGGTGTCCGGGACACACACGGCCCAAGGGGAGCACGAGACAACAGGATAGATCACGCTAGGATCACCTAGCGCGACAAGATGGAACGCGCTAGGCTCTCCTAGTGCGACCAGACAGGTCGCGCTAGGGACCCCTAGCGCGACAAGGAAGATCGCGCTAGGAACCCCTAGCGCGACAACGCAGAACGCGCTAGGACCCCATAGCGCGATAGCGCAGAATGCGCTTGGACCCCATAGCGTGATAGGAACCGCCTTACTGTTCATCTTCTCCGATGAACACGCCCCATCGGGGCGGCGCGACCCTCAAGAACGCGCTAGCCGAGACTAGCATGTTCTCAGTCCGCGCCCGAAAATGGTGGAAACGGCAGAAAAACCCATTCCACGCCCCGTTCACCCCCAGGTGAAGGGGAAACAAAAGGGGAAACATTCCCCAACCTCTCTAGCACCGAGAGAACCCATTTAAACCCCAAAAACACGATCAAACACAAGATTCGGTTCACACACCCAAAAACATACATTTTCCCCAAAACGCCCAAACAAGCCCGCTCGGCTCCCACGGCCTACAAAACTCGCGGGAAATTAAGTACGCGGGTTGAGGGTCCATCTCCCTACCTCCACCGAAGATTCGACGCCCCGTGGATGCCGATCCACGAAGAAAACACCGTTTAACCCTCGCCGATTCACGATCCCACGAACCGCCTCCACCATCGCGATCCTCGTCCTGTGCCCGTCGCTCCACGTCCCACGAGCCACGCCGCCCCACCCTCGCTGCCTCCGTCGGCCGCCCGGAGTGAGAGGGGGAGAGGAGAGAACGTGAGAGAAGAGAGAGGGAGGGAAGAGAGAAATGAGAGATGGGGAGAGAGAAAAGGAGGTTAATGTAGAAAATCCAGAAATTCTCCAAAAATACCAAAAAATAGAAAACCACGTTTCCTCGATCCTCAGAATGCACCGATCGCAACGGTACCACTCGCTCCCTGGTGAACGGTCCGGTTCACCCGCAACGAGGTTCCGAAGGAATTACCGAAACACACTGAGAATCGGAAAACAAACGCGGAAAAGCCGCGGAACGCTTCCGGGCCTCCGAAACAACTCCGGATCGCGCCGATCCGAACACGAAAGATGTCCGAAATGAAATTTCGGACACAACAGAGTCGGACACTCCGAGAAACCAGATCCGAGACCCACGAACAAGGATCTGAAAAAAAATTCGAGGCATTACAGTGTAGACACGCCAAAATTGACACTTTGTTGATTAAATCTCATGTCACTATGTTGACGCCCCAAAGAGAACTTCAATATTCCCATAATATAAAGTTTTTCTATTTTTGTGGGTTTTCCGTTGCATTTTGTTGCGTTTTTGTGATTCACGACCTGAAGAAGGGCGCGTTTTAAATAACGACCTTACCTAGGGCGTTTTTAAAAGAAAGGATGACCAATGATTAGGGCGTCAATTCCTGGTATTATCCTTTTTTAAAATAAAACGAAATAAAATGCATTTTATGAATAACGTCCTTCCTCAGGGCGTGCTTTTAAGAAACGCCTCTTTTTCAGGCGGCTTTTAATTCTTTTTCAAATAAAGGAAGGTTTTATTGCCAAAATTGAATCCAGGAAGAAACGCCCTGGCTTGGGTCGTGTTTTATGAAACGCCGTATGGGTAGGTCGTCAAATCAAGAATTGACGCCCTGTTGAAGGGCGTGTTTCACCTCTGGTGTCCTACCTTCTTCCATCTTTCCCTCACAGAGTCCTGCCTTGTTTGACGTTCTTACTCGGTTGGGCTCTTGCTTTTGATAAACATTACCATTGCTATCTCCTGTCCATGTTTATCCTTTGATCTGAACCTTATTTAAGGGAGTCCTGATCGACCCTTTGAAAGGTTACGAAGGTACCGAGGCCGAGATTGTCAAGTTCAAACTTCCTATTGCATCCTGCTGCTTCCTCTTCTTCCTATCTCGGTTCCCCTTTTACTGTCATCAAGGGACAGCGGGGCTTTGGTGTTGTTTTCATTCTGTTTCTATCGCTTTGCATTTTTTTCATCGAATCTCCATCCCATCTGCTATTATTTCCATCCCGTTTGTATCAGTTGCATCTTTTCATCATATCTCCTCTCCTAGTCTCTCTAGGGGTTTTAAAAAAAACAAAAATAAAAGGTGCGCATGTTGATTTCTTTTCATCATCATATGTTTTATTTGGATTGATACTACTGCACGTTGGCTGATCCCATCTTTTGCTTTGTTTCATTGTCTTTTTTGCAAGGTAATCAAAAGGATAACCCTTCTCATCGGCCGGCCGATTGAAGAAGGAGGAAGGAACTTCACATCATCCCGCGTTCCAATCTTCACCAGGTATTCGCGATCTCCTTTTTTATTATTATTGAGGTAACCCCTCTGGCGATCACATCTCCATATTTGCACCACGTGCAAGCTTTTCTTCCCCTTATTTATGCATTAATCATCATTATTCTCCCTGTTTTCACATAATTATTCTCTTGTGATTGTGTGGGATTTATGCCCATCCACAAATTGGCGATCACGGTGGGACTTCCACTATTTTCTTTTTGATTACCATCTCCATTGGCATCCTCGCGTGCCCTTTCCCCTTTGGCACCCACGCGTGCCCTTTCCCTTGGTACCCTCGGTACCCTTTCCTTTGTGTCCCTCGGGCACCCTCCACTGTGCACACTGCACACTCCGGGATCAGCCAGCTTGCGTTTGCGTATTTCCCTGAATTAACGCCTTCCACGAGGGCGCTTTTCGATTTAACGCCCTTCACAGGGGCGTGTTGTATTTTATTAACGCCTCTTTCCAGGGCGTCTTCTAGCATATCTGCTGCTTTGTTTTTTGCTCATTATATTGTCTGAGAATTAACGCCCCCCTCCAGGGCGTGTTATTTATTTTTAGCGCCTTTAATCAGGGCGTGTCTATTTGATTTGACGCCCTCCAGTGGAGGCGTCCTTTCCTTATAGCGCCTTACACTAAGGCGTGTTGTTTCACTGCCTGTGAACCCCTCACAGAGATTCACGACAGCCACGCTGCCATCTCCTGATTTGGTAGCGACCTTTCCCAGGTCGTGTCTTTCCTGCTTTTTCACAGACACTCCTCTCTGTGCTCATTTCTGATTCATTGGTTGGCATATTGATTATTTGGATATATTACTGTGGTTTGTTCATACCTGCTTTGCACTTGGTGGCTTTTGGTTGAGAGACCTCCTCTCTCTACATTAGGATTCCACACACCCTTCTTGGAATCGGGACGACCCTCCATTGAGCATTCCGTCTCTTTGGACCGGAAATCCCTTTTCCAAGACCTCCATAAGTCCCCGCACCCGTGGATTCCCTCACGGACGTCGGGCTGGTTGTACCCTCGAAGTACCGGAGTTCTAGAGAACCTATTCGTTGGTGAAGAGAGAGAAAAACCTAGTTGACCCGGAGGTCACACTTGGATCAAACTAGGTTTCATTTGGCAAAAGGAGTGAACTATTCACAAATAATCCACTCTAATCTCAAACATCAAACATTAAAATTCTGCGGTGCTTTCCAACATTGTTTGCATAAACTTAGTTGGGTCGATTTAATTGTGTTGTTTGGATTAAGTGCTTTGTGTGATAACTCCTTCATTAAGCTCTCTCTCCCTTAAGCATGAAACTCCGTTCAGGTACGATCATCAACATGGCAAACTATGGGTACACTTACGATGATGTGGATGAAAATGTTTTTAGTCAATCTTATGAGGACCACCACCAAGACTCCATCTATTATGAGGGAAACTATCCCCCTCCTCACCCTCATTATTCACAAGTTCATGTGGTCGATACCACCTCTCAAGGGGTTGAGCCTTCCTCTCAGGCTCTACCTTCCAATACTTCGGGGAACTCTTCCCCATCCATCAACGTTACAGATTTAATCCAAGCTCTCTCTCAATTGGATGACTCCCAGCGGCAAGCTATTCAGGCCGCTTTGAAGGGGAAGTCAGTTCCCTCTTCTTCTTCCACCCCCCCTCCGGCCACGAGTGGCCACCAGATTATCAATGACCAGGCGGTCTTGCATAAACCCCCCTCTCGTCCACCAACGCCTGTCACGGCCATACCGGCCCAGCAGGCGAGTTATTCCGCAGTTAGGCACCAATTCCCCCAACCTCCTCAGATTTTACGGTCGCCTATACCACATTCTTTTGTTCAGGCCCCAGTCGAGTCCGACTCTAATGCTCTGCTACTTCAGAAGATGGCCCACATGGAAGAACAGCTTAAGAAAGTCACTGCGGCCAAGAATGCACCAGAAATCTCGCTCCCCACTCTGCCAGTTTTCCACCTCCCTCCGTCTGAGATGCCGAACTTTCGGCGGTACAATGGAACTGGCAATCCGTTCATTCATTTGAAGGATTTTATGTACGAGACCTCCTTCTGGCAAGGCAACAAGGCTTCTCTGGCCTATTTATTCAGAAGATCTCTGGAGGGGCCAGCCCTCGAATGGTTTTATTCCTTGGAGTCAGCTGATGCCAGTGACTTCGATGTTGTCCAAAGGAAATTCTTGCAAAAGTATAGAGACCGTGTTGGACCCTCTCTGTCCGTTACAGATTTAGTTGCGGAGAAAATGAAGCCTGAGGAGGACTTCATCATATTTGCTGACAGATGGCGGTCGATGGCCGAGAAGCTGAAAGACACATTGTCGGAACAGGAGCAAGTAAAGATGATTATTTCTAATGCAACTCCTCAATTCCGCCATATTTTGGCCATGAACCGGCTGACTACTATGGAAGAGCTCTATGAGAGGGCTCGTTACATCCAGACACAGATGAAGGATTCGCCCATTATGGGCATGTTTGAGCCGAAGCCTCGGCTGTTTAAGAAAACCACCAATGTTAACAGCGGGCCCACAACTGAGGGCACCGTCACAAATGAGCAAGTCGGCGCAGTTGGCAACCCCCACCATCAAGCTAACCCACGTCCACCACCGCCTCCACGACAGAACTCTCATTTTAACCCTACTCCACAACCCCAATTCGCACCTCAACACTCTTTCGCTCCACCGCAAAACCAAGCCCCCCGCGTAGACCCTCCAGCTCCACCACAATACCATCAAATGCCCCCACCTGCCAACTACGGCCAACAACAACAACGGAGACCACCACTTGGCCCCAAAAGGGACCACTATCCTCCACTTCCCGAAAGTCTCCCCGATATTTTTAATGCCCTGATGGCCGCCAACTTGCTCGCCTTGCCAAGGGAAAGAACCGTGTGGCCCGCTAATGTTGACACATCCCGTTATTGTGCTTTTCATCGCGGCCCTGGTCACAACCTTGATCGTTGCTTCCACTTCAGAGATTACATCTACGATCTAAATGACCAGGGTGACATCAATTGGGATGAGATGAGACAATTCATAGCCGCTATGAAAGAAAGAAGGGCTTCTCGGCAACAGCAAAATCAACAACCTCAGCAACCCGCTCCACAACAAGTTCAACCACAGCAAGCTCCAGCACCCCAGCAGGATATGGGAATTGTCCGTAATCCATTGCCGGAGCACGCCCCTAATCAGCATGTGAACCCTGTCACGTCCCTCTACGAAGTGCAGAGAGGACAGGGATGGCACGAAGAAAACGCCTCTGTCGGGGCATTTCATCATGATCCGAATCAAAATCAACCTCCGCGCCTGTTGCGCACCCTTCCTTCTTCTTCTACTCTCCAATCGGGACGTCCTCTTCTACGCCCCGTCAACCCATCTACCTCCACCAGTTCTACGGCCTTGCCGGCCCGCACGCTTCTTACCCATTTGCCACCTCCACAACCTACCGCACGACAAACCCCACCTTCCACCACCAACTCTATACCTCCGCCGTCCAGGCCACTCCTACTTCGCTCACTGCTAGCACCCGCTACACCCTCTACCACTCCTACACCGGCAAGGGTTCCTCCGCCATCAGTTCCCCCACCTCTCATACCCAGATCTCTTCTTGTTAGACCACCCGCCAATGCTCCTCGCATTCGGGTATCCCTTTCTACTTCCACGCCCCCTGAGGGGGCATCTTCGTCAAATCACTCTCCTACGCCTCCCACGGGGGCATCTTTGCTAAACATTACTCCCACGCCTCCTACGGGGGCACCCCTATTGTTGAACACTGCCACCGGCATTCCCTCTTCTTCTTCTTCTTCCAATTCTTCTACCATACTGGCCCCGACAGAGGCACGTCAAGGCGTGGCGCCGCTCCGTAGTGGACGGATGTTCAACCGTATTTTTCCACAAAGAGAGCTAGAGCCCGTGCAGGGGCCGCAAGAGCAAGAACAAGAACAAGGGTCTGTACCGGGCACTGAATATGATTTGTTAAAGCATTTGGACCGGACTCCGGCAAGAATTTCGATCCTGGAATTGATCAAACGGTCCACCACTCATCAGCTGGCTCTAAAGGAATATCTGCAGAAGGTAATGGTTAATGAAGACATTCCAGTTGAGCAGATAGTCACAGTGTTAACACCTGCTAGCAGTCAGCCGGCAATTACTTTTCATGAGCACGAACTGGCACCAATCTCAGCAAGAAATATGCCTTATGCATCACAGTCGACATCAATAAGGTGGCTGTTAAGCAATGTCTGGTGGATACTAGGGCATCCATCAATATTTTGCCACCGAGCACCTTGAAGTTATGTGGCATACCAGAAAGCCAGATTCGGCCGTCCACCATAACGGTCACTGCATATGACAACACAAAGAAGCCTCCTCTAGGCATGATCACGTTGAAAGTTAGCTTGGGTCCTGCCACCATCACAGCAGATTTTCACATCTTGGACATGGATCCAACATTTAATGGCATTCTTGGCCGCCCGTACATCCAGCAGCTTGATGCGGTGCCCTCTACAAATCACCAGTGTCTTAAATTTCCACACAAGGGCCGCATTATTAAAGTCACCAGTATGCCAATTTTGCCAGAGGAAGATATTCATGCAGCATCATTAGTTCCTTCTATTTAGCCAGCTAACAAGCCACTTTTATCTGTGCTGGACGTCCCTCGTCCGCAGCCGATGCCGTCTGAGACCGTTACCACGGTTACTATGACACCCCTGCCTTCTAAGGGGAAGAAGAAAAAGAACATGATTAACACCCCTGGCTGGAACATTCTGTTAAAAATGGGGTATCAAGATGGCAAAGGCCTGGGTGCCAACTGTCAGGGCAGGATTAGGCCCATTAAGCCGCAAAAATTGCTTGTACGAGGCGGTTTATACTATAAAGGGCCGAGCAAAAATGAAGAAGAGCCATGGGCATTTATGACTTCTACTTTGAAGACTGATCGCCAGCCACTCTCCTGGACACTGAAGACACATTTTACTGGTGGCGTTCAGAATAATGAGCAGACTACCATAATTACTTCATTGCTAGATTGTCAAGATGTTCACGCTAGACAGTTTGCTCATCATATTGCCCCGTTGGCCACATATAAAGCCCTGGAGTCTTTAAGGCCTGACAAGAGAAGGAAAATGGATGATCCAGAATGTGACTGGTACAGGTGGTTCGACATGAATGACATTACAATTTCCCCTGAGCCGCCTCTTCATGCCGACTGATCCGGAATGGCCGCCGTTAATACACCAATTGATTGAAATGCCAGCTGCAATTACAGACAAGAGACAGTTGCTCAGTGACTATACTGATACTGGAGAGCCGGATATTCCATTTGAAGAAGGTTTCACTGTGGATAGGCTGTGGGCCGGCCTCTTTTCTCTCACTTCCATACATCCATCTGTGCTTACTTCTCTCTACTCCCATTGGTTCGGTCACGTCCCAAGACCGCCTCCGATTATAAT
Source organism: Amorphophallus konjac (assembly GCA_022559845.1). NCBI lineage: Eukaryota > Viridiplantae > Streptophyta > Magnoliopsida > Alismatales > Araceae > Amorphophallus > Amorphophallus konjac. The sequence goes on from CM040123.1 coordinate 37,169,515, forward strand.
CAATTCGTCTCCAGATTCAATCCAAGTTGCTCTCACAATACCTCCCTCGCTCCTCGAGCGATTTTCTGAACTCTCCATCACGCCCCCGCGCGGGCCGTCACTGATTCAATCTTTCTCCAATCTTGCAATTTCCACTCCTCTCGTTATTCCCCCCACACATTGCTTTCTTCTTGAAAAAGAAAATAAAAATAAAGGAAAAGATAAAAATGAAAAAAAAACGTCGAATTTCCAACTTTCCAACCCTCCATCTCCGTTGAGGAGACTTCTTATCTCTTTCCCGAGTGTGTCCCGACCCAGGGGCCGCTCATTCCAGATTCATTATTAGATCTATTCTCCCCCTCCGGTGAGGGGCCCTCATCTGTATCACCTCCTGTATCCGCTTTTTCATCTCCCCCTCTGATCAAGCTAGTTGCTCCTCCTCTTCTTCTGCTAATAACAAAAGTCATGGGGTAAATTCATACAGGAAGTCCAAGGGTAAGCAGATTCCCCGTAGGTTTCTGTTAGATTAGCCATTAGATGCCAGGCTTGTTTAGCCATCCCTGAATTTGTGGAGAATCCAATCATCCTGCCAGAGTTAGAATATGAAGATGCTGTTGTTTCTTATGAGGGTTTGGGTGTCTATGAAATCATGAATGATGAAGACCCTATTGAAGAGGGGGAAGAAAGTTATGAAGAATATGAGGACGAGGCTGATGCTTTTGCTAGTGGCATAAGACGATTTGACGAACCATCAGCCTCTGTAGAAGAGCCTACCAAAGAAATTAATTTGGGTACCGAGGAAGACCCTAGGATTGTCCTCATAAGCAAGAATTTACCGCCCTCTGAAGAAGAGGCGCTCATTTTGGTTCTTCAAGAATACAAGGACACGTTTGCATGGAGTTATGAAGATATGCCTGGATTAGACCCTGCGCTCGTTGAACACCGCCTTACACTTAAGCCAGGGTCTGTCCCGGTCAAACAACGGTTGAGGCGTTTCCACCCTAATATGGCTTTAAAGATGAAAGAAGAGGTCGACAAGCTCCATAAGGCTAGATTTGTTAGAGTTGTCCTCTACCCCAATTGGGTGGCTAACATCGTCCCGGTTATGAAGAAAGATGGAAAAGTTCGGATTTGTATAGACTTCCGGGACCTCAACCGAGCGTGTCCTAAAGATGACTTCCCCCTCCCTCATATTGATGTTCTAATTGATAACACGGCAGGATTTGAGACTCTCTCTTTTATGGATGGCTTTTCAGGTTACAATCAAATTCGTCTGTCTGAAGAGGATCAAGAGAAAACATCATTCACTACACCGTGGGGCACATATTGTTATGTGGTCATGCCCTTCGGACTTAAGAATGCTGGAGCCACCTACCAGAGGGCTATGATGGCGATTTTTCATGACATGATTCATATTTATATTGAGGTGTATGTAGATGACCTGGTAGTGAAATCAAGGACAAGGATTGGGCATCCTGGGGTTCTGGCTAAGGTTTTACAAAGATCACGAGAGTATCAGTTGAAGATGAACCCCAAGAAGTGCGTATTTGGCGTCTCTTCAGGGAAATTGCTTGGATTCATTGTTAGCAAGAGGGGAATTGAAGTTGATCCCAACAAGGCAAAGGCTATTAGAGATATGCCTCCTCCCAAGAATTTGAAGGAAGTTCGAGGATTAATCGGGAGGTTGTAATTTATTCGCCGCTTCGTCTCCCAGCATTCACAAAGATGTAGGCCGTTTTACGAGCTTACTAAGCCGGGAGTCAAGTTTAATTGGGATGACAAGTGTCAGGCAGCCTTTGACGGATTGAAGGATTATTTGGCCAATCCTCCTGTCCTGAGGCCGCCAATTCCAGGCAAACCACTTATTCTCTATGTTTCTGTCCTGGATGACTCTGTAGGTGCTGTCTTGGCTCAAGTGGACGAAGAAGGTAAGGAGAGGGCAGCATACTATTTGTCTAAACTTCTTAACCTCTGTGAGCAGAGGTACTCAGCCATGGAGAAGACTTGTGCTGCTTTAGTCTGGGTAGTTCAGAAATTAAAACATTATTTCCTAGCTCACGAGGTTCACCTCATTGCTCGCATGAATCCGATTAAATTCCTCCTTGAAAAATCTGTCCTCACTGATCGATTAGCACGCTGGCAAAGCTTCCTCTCTCAATTTGACATCACTTACATTCAACAGAAAGCTATCAAAGGTTACGCCATTGTCGAACACCTTGCTCATCACCCTCTACCTCGTTTTGATCCTGTCAATTCGGAGTTTCCAGATGAAGAACTGATGTCCATTAATCAACCTCACGATCCTATGTGGACATTACATTTTGATGGAGCTCTAAATTCCCAAGGAAGAGGGATCGGCATGGTTCTTTTGACACCAGAAGGGGTCACCATCCCATTTGCTGCTCGGCTCACTTTCCCCGTCACCAATAATATAGCTGAGTATGAAGCTCTTTTGGCCGGTCTTCAAACCGCTCATCGATATGGTGTCACCCATTTGAGGATTGTGGGCGATAGTCAGCTTATTTTGCGCCAGGTGTTGGTCAAGTGCCGCACTATCAATCCCAAGCTCAAACCCTACCAGGAACTCGCTTCAGCTTATGCCAAGCTCTTCACCAAATTGATTTTCGTCATGTCCTCGTAGCCAGAACATCTTGGCCGACGCCCTTGCCTCTTTGGCCTCCGCTTTAGTTTTCCCTCCTGAGCGTGATTTCCATGTTCCTCTGATTCATCAGCGCGACACGCCAGCTATCAAGGATCGCGCATTCCTCGATATTAGGGATCAAGTGCTTGAAAAGGTTAAGCAGAGGGAATCTCTTAAAGGTAAAGAGGTCATGCTTTTAGACTGGGAAGAAGAATTGGCTGACGAAGAGAAGCCTTGGTATTATGAGATTGCCAGATACTGTAATGATCAGTCCTATCCTGAGGAAGCCACTGCTGAAGAGAAGAAAGCAATTAGAAGGGTGGCTCAACGTTATGTTTTGGTTGGAGGTGTGCTCTACAGAAGAGGGCTCACCGGTGTTTTATTAAGATGCCTCGATGATGATGAATCATGGAAAGTTGTGGAAGAGGCGCATTCTGGAGTGTGTGGTGGTCATGTGAATAGCCAGATGCTAGCTAAGAAGATCCTTAGGCTAGGTTTCTATTGGCCAACTCTAGAAGAGGATTGTTCCATCTATGTTCGAAGGTGTGTTAAGTGCCAACTGCACGCCGACAAGATTCATTCTCCTGCTTCTTCACTCCATCCTACGTCCTCCCCATGGCCTTTTTCCATGTGGGCTTTTGATATCATTGGACCTCTTGGTGATTCGAACCTCCTGACCAAGCAAAAATCATTCATCCTCACGGCAACGGAGTACTTCACCAAGTGGGCGGAAGCAGAAGCTTACGTGGAGATCAAAGCGTCAACCGTCTGCAAGTTTATAATGAAGAACATCATCACGAGGTTCGGCATCCCAAGCACCATCGTCACCGACAATGGACCTCAATTTATCTCTCAAGAAATCAAGGATCTCTGCAACAGGTATAACATTGCATTGCATCATTCTTCTCCCTATTATCCGCAGGGCAATGGCCAAGCAGAGGCAACTAATAAAACTTTGATAAAAATTGTCAAAAAGACGTGTGAGGCTAATAAATTTTCGGATTGGCCAGACAAATTAGTTGAAGCTCTCTGGGCCTATCGCACTTCCATTCGCACACCCACTGGGCAAACCCCTTTCGCCCTTACTTATGGAATGGAGGCGGTAGTCCCTTATGAGATTCTTATTCCCTCTCTGCGAGTACAATTGGATAAGGAATTTTCTATGGATGAACGTCGTGATTCACTCCTGGCCCAATTGGAACTCCTAGATGAGAAGCGTTTGGTCGCCGCTGAGCATGCGCGCGTTTATCAAAACAGGCTCTCACGTTTTTATCAAAAGAAAGTAATTGAGAGGAAATTTAAAATCGGTGAGATGGTAATCAAGAGAATTTTTGTAAAGCCGGGTGGCCCCCGCTCAAAACTCCAACCCAATTGGGAAGGACCATTTATCATAAAAGAAGTTTATCCTGGCAATGCTTATAAACTGGTTAATGCTGAAGGGGAAGAGTTAACTCACCCTTGGAATGGTTTGTATCTTAAGAAATACTACCCTTGATTCAACAAAAAATCAAAAAAATATATATCTTCAAAAAAAAATTGATTCAAAACCTCCAAAAATAGAAATTCTTCAAAATAAAAAAAAAGAGATTCTTCAAAATTGGTGCCATGGCACACGAAGGATCAAGGTCCGAAAGGTCAAAATTCAGAATTCATTCATCAGTCTTGTTAATTTAAAAGGGGGTTGATTCACGCACACACTACACGCTTTATTCTTGAGCTCAAGCAGTGCAAAATCCGATGGAAAGTCAAAAACCTGACTAAAAGTGAAAAGCAATACCCGTTCTTTTCTTCTTCGGCCCATAAGGGAGGAAGGGAGACCTCGAGGTAGACACACCAAGCCTATCCGCCGCCCTAGTAGGTGGAAGTCAGGGCCCAAAAGGGAGCAAATGCCACAAAAGCCCAAGTACAATTAGGTTTTTATTCATCAATGCAAATCGATTCCAAAGTGAAAGTCAAGTTATGAAAAGAAAAGCATGTCAAGAGGGCAAAGTCCCCGCAAGGAAAACCTTGGGCGTATGCGTGCAATATAAATGGGCAAAAGGCAACAAATTTCCCTACGCCAAAGACCGAACCCCAACAGGCATAGGGTAGGGGAGGTAACTTTGCCTTGAGCATCTCAGAATCCCTTATGGGCTTCCCTTATATTTTCTTCCATCCTTTCTATGTGGTAAGTCACGAACTGGCAGGATGGTCAAGACGGACTAAAGAAATTGCACTGTGCGAAATCTCGAATACAAGTCAATTATGGTCACGTCAACCCCCTTTTAACTACTCAAGAAAGGTTAATGAATTTTAGATGGTGACTATGTAAGACTCATGGTCTTGATAGCCTTGAAGCCCTTTTTGCAGAATAATTCAATTAACGCCTTCGGCTAAGGCGCTTTTTATGGAATTAACGTCCTAGATTAGGTCGTCTTCTTCAGAATAACGTCTTTGAGCAGGTCGTTTCTTTTTCAAAAATCAAATTCTTTTTCGAATTCACGCCGTCTTGTAGGGCGTCTTTATAAGAATCACGACCCACTCTAAGGCGCGTTTTTCAAGAAAAATACAAAAAAAATATAATGAGAAAAGAAAAAAATGCATTTCTTCACGATGTATGCTTGCATTCTTTTGCATGGGCATCTTTTATTTATGGTTTGCATATAATACATCTCCCGCTATCAGCTATTTATTTACCTTATTTGATTAAAGGCTTGGCCCCTTGACCCATCATTAAGGTCAAAATGTTGCTACCCCTTGCTTATCGGGCAAGGGGCCAAGTCAAACAGATGAATTAACCTGTTTATTCAAGTGTGAACAGCAGTTGCAGAAACATGGCACAGTAAAGCAAACATGAAGAACACGAAGAGCAGAAAGTACACAAACACAAGGCCACAACCACACAAAGTGCTCAGGTAACAAAGGAATCTCAATATCATATATATATACATCATGAATGTCTAAGTACAGGTGTGAGGGTGGAGGAGTACAAGTAAGTCTCTCAGCTCTCGCCTCCACCCTCCTCTCTCCTACTCTCAACCTCCTCCTCGCCGTCCCGAGCTGGCGCTGGTGGAGGAGGCATGGGCCCCCGTGAAGAAGCAGGAACCCGAGCGTGTCCCCCTGCCTCGCTCCTCTCTCGGAGGGAAGAGCCCGCCACGAAGGTGGAGCTGGTGAAGGAGTACCCCGCAGCCCGTGCTCGCTCACGTCCCCGCTGAAGACGCTCCTCGGACACTCGTAGCCGCTCCTGGGAAAGGATCAACTGGGTCCTCGAGTCTGCCAGCTCTCGCTCGCGTGCTGCTACCTGCTCCTGGTACCGAGCACGCTCCGCCTGGTACTCCTCCCGCTCACGAGCACGCTCCTCGCGCTCCCGGGCACGCTCCCGTCGCTCCAGCTCAAGAGCTACACGCAGCTCGGCCACGTCCTGAGGAAGCTCCTCTCGTCGCCTCAGGGACCTCTCAAGCTCTGAGATCCGTTGATCACGGATCGCCAACTCGGTACGTACCGCCTGAAGCTGAGTCGCCTGCAAGCAGGTAAACAAATCATCAATTCCACAATTAATGCAATAATTCAGTGATCTAGCAATTCAAGCAATACATGATTGAACTACTCACCTGTGCGCTCGTCGTGCGGAAGCCCTCATCTACGCAGGTAAGAGCGGCTCGAAGCTCCTCAGTCTGTAAAAATGAATTTTTATCAGTGCACAATTACATATAATCATGTTTGAATGGACTTGTGTTTTGGAATTTACCCGTGAAGCGAGGTCGCGCTCTGCTGCCTCGGCTCGTGCGACCGCTCCCGCTAGCTGCTCTGCCAGTGCAGTCACCTCTGCACTAGGTCCTCTCGAGCTGGAGGCCTCCCCTGGGTCTCTCCTCACTGCTCCCTGCTGGGCACGCTGCATTCATTGAGATCATCAGTGGCTAATCATCAGTAATTCAACAAAAAAATTCATTTGCATATAGAAATAATTTAAACACTCACCAGGGTCTCTAGGTCTGCCCGTGTGGCGGCCAGCTGGTCCTCCAGGCTGTGTAGGTGGGCCTGGGCATCCATCGCCGCTATGTCCCGCGCATCCTGCATCCATTACATATTAGTCACATGATAGTCACATAAGCATTTGCATTCAATTTAGAAATAAGTGCATTCATACATACCCCTAAGACCCTCATCTGGGGTCGACCGGCGTAAACCTCCCAGTAGCGCCGGAGGTACTCGGAGCTGTCAGTCGCCCGGGAGGTGACTCTGGTCCCGCCACGCTGCCAGTCGGCGTACTGCTCCTCGAACCGCACTCTCCAGTCGGTCGCCTTCGTACGACCGCGCGTCTTCTTCCCAATGCCCCGCGGCTCGCCTACCTCCACCCACTCCTGGTGGAGGCCCAGCATCCTCATCACCAACCTAAGCCGTAACGGCTCGATCTCGCTCAAGCAGTGAACCCAAAGCTCACGCTCAAAACGAGGACGGTCCGCTACGACCCACGGCTGGCCCTCGTCCGTCATCCCCTCATAGGGTCTCCACTGCACCTGCATTCATAAACATACATGTCATCATTTCATCTTCATCATAATAAATTCAAAAGAAAGATGCATAACATTCACACATACCAATGAGGGAGGGAAGTCGCGGAACTCTCTCCGTAAAACCCACAACTCGTAGCCGAGTGGGGCGCCAAACACGATCGGCACCCAGCGCCGTGCTAGAGGGAAAGCTCCCTCACCTCCAGGCCGTGGGTCAACGTGCCCCATCGGCATGTAGAGATGGCTCCAAACCTGCATCCATGCATTGCACTAGGAAGGCATTCACATGCATAATAAAATAAAATAAAAGAAAAGAAGAAAAATGCATACCTGAAGAAAAGGTGAGAAACCACTGACGGTCGTCTCTCGCCCTGTCCCCGTGGACAGGTCGGCCATCATATGTGCCAGCTGCGCCGCTCCCCAGGCGTAGCTGCCAACTGCCTCCAAGTCCTCGAGTATCCCCAGGAATCGGCAGTTGATGACGTCGCCCTTTGTCCCGAGTAATAGCCTCCCCAGTAGCAGCAGTAAGAACCTCCTCAGGTCTCGGTCTGCTCTCTCTCTGTCGGCCGGGTCCTGGCAGTAGACTGCCCTAGCCCCGTCTATCAACCTCTGCGAGAACTGCTCTAGGGTCTCCCCTGACCTGTGCCTAGCATTCCCTAAGCCCATCACTGTAGTGAGGTCGGTGCGGAAGATCGTCCTACACTCGCTAGGCGTCTCATAAACCATCTCCAATCCTAGCAACCTCTCGGCGAACTCGGTGTAGTCTGGGTAGGTGATCCCACTCACAGCCTCACCGTCTACCCTCAACCCGGTGATCCTAGCCACATCCTCCAGGGTAGGAATCATGTGCCCCCATGGCATCAAGAATGCCCGGCTAGTCCTGTCCCATCTCTCCCGTAGAACCTGGATAAGTGGTAGGTCTGGCCTAACTGGCTCTATGCTAAGAAAGGCCCCAAACCCCATAGCATCTACCCTCGCTCTCTGAAACTCGGGGAGGCCGTAGTATGCTGCCCGGACCATAACCCAGGAGATCCGTGTCCTCATCAATCCCTGCATATAAAGAAAAGAATTTTCACTTAATTATGTTGATTATTCATGCTGAATCTCATTTTGATTGCCTTGGATTATATTGGTGTTTGATTTAATTAACGACCATCCTCAGGTCGTGGTTTGTTGAATTAGCGCCCCTGAGGAGGGCGTGTTTTTCAGTGTGCTTTGAATTTGTGACCTATCTTAGGTCGCTGTTCATCTAAGCAACGCCTCTAGGTTGGGCGTGATTCTATGTTTAATTTCTGAATTCCTAAAGAATATTTCAAGTCACGCCCTTGGGTGGGGCGTTTTTCCAAAATGGGTCCGTTAATTAATCAGGAATTAATGAATGGACGACCTCTGGTTTGGTCATCTTTTGTTGAATTAACACCCCGATGGGAGGCGTTGTTTTCAAGTTTTTCAAAAAATAAAATAAAAATAATGGCATGCGAAACAAATTCATGGAAGAATATTTGAAATAATTAAAGCATGGAATTGATATAAATTAACAAGCATGATATGAATTTAAATGGGCGACTTGCTTTAAGGGCGTGTTCTCATAGGATTAATTAGTTTTTCAGGAAAATAATGTGATTAACGCCCTTGGGTTGGGCGTGTATTTTGAAATCAGCGACGCCCATGAGGGCGCTTTCTTTCTGGGTTGCAGGGTTTATACCCCGAGGGCCATGGAAAATCAGTAAAAATAAAATTAAAATAAATAAAAATGGAAATTTGGGGAGGGGGCCTACCTTTTTGTGCTTCTGGACTTGTGGCCGGGGTCTGGGCTGCCGGAGTTGGCCACGGGGAGCGATCGCCGCCGTAGACGGTGGCTCGTCGTCGCCCCTTTCTTCTTCTTCACCACCATGTTCCTCTCCGCCTTCGCCCTCTCCTGACTCTTCTTCTCCTGCTGCCTCACCAGCGTCGTCACCGCCTTCGTCTTCTTCCCCCACGGCCACGTCGCCGTATTCATCGTCGCCGCCGGCCGCCGTCGCTAGGGCATCTTCAACCGCCACGAGGGCCTCTTCCTCGCCGTGGGCATCGTCCCCCAAATCCACCACCTCGGGGGCGGCCACACGTTGCCGTTTTAATCCTCCGCCGGCCATGGCTAGGGCTAGGGCTAGGGTTAGGGAGGGAGAGAGATAGAGGAAGAGAAGAGAGGAGAGCTTCGGTTAGGGTTGCAGAGAAAGGGAGAAGAGAGAATGGGACGAGGGAGGAAGAAGAAAGGGGAAAAGCCCTTTTTAGCATTCGAAAATAAGCGACGCCCTGAGAAGAGGCATTTTTTGTGGAAGTCACGACTATGACATGGGCGTGTTTAGGAAGTAGACGACGTTGCTCGAGGCGTCAATTTTATTTGCATGGGGAATGATAACCGTCGTCAGACGCATTCAATGGGCGTTGATTGATTTGAGAGAAGTAATTATTACGGTTTTTACTCACGCCTGAGCTAGAGGCGTTACCTGGTTGAAACGTGGCTTTCCTGAGGGCGTTACTTTTGGAATTTCAACGAATATATTTTGGGAATTTGAATCAATTAACGCCCTGTTCTAAGTCGTTAGTTAAGTAACGCCTATTGGTGAAGGCGTCAAATGTGTGAACAGGAATGTTGAAGGCGACATTGTTTGAGGCGTCCTTTTGAAAAATCACGGCTTTTCCAGAGGCGTTATTTGCAACAGAACGACAGGTTATTTGAGGATTTGATCTAAAGCACAGCAGTAAGGCTCAATCAGAAAACAATCATTTTTATTACTTTGAAGAGAGAGATTACAATGCTTAATGAGCCGTCTTGAGTCTTAGCTTTCTCAATGCTGTTACATAATTTTTCCACTGATCTCTGTCTTCCTCCAAGCTTTCTACAGGTTGATGGAGTTTGTTAATCTTCCATAGAGCTTGGATTGTGATAACCTCCTCCCCATCTTCATTGCTGCCTAGGTCCCTTGATTTGATTGGAAGAAGATGAGAGACGTCTTCTAGGTGTTGCCTTGGAAGTCCAATTTGAGGAAGGCATCTGTGAGAGTTGTATAGTATGAAGTCCGAAGCGCCGATGAGACGAAGATCCGTCCCGGTAGAGAATTGTGCACGAAGTTCCTGAGTCTTGAGTATTCCCGGCGCGCAAGTAAAGAGGTTCTTTGGCATTACTTTGAGGTGCTCTCTCCATTCCACTCTCTTCTTGATTTGAGGGATGCGGTTCATCACCCTATTGCTTATTCCTAACGAACCGGTTATATAAGAGAGGGGGCTTTTTGAGAAAATTCTTGAGGGTTGTTGGGTCTCACCATATGGATCGAATTTGAAATGGAGATCTATCCAACTAGAAAATGCTAGCATGCATCCATATATGGGCCTTCCCATGGCCGCTGAAGTAAGTCCGCTATAGAGATAGGCTAGGATCGCCGGTCGACTCTTTCCTCTTCCCATAAGCTCACCACCGCGCTCAATTGGGCCTCCTCTAGAAAGTCCTCCGTGGATGGAATAGGAGTGCTCCTGCTAAGCACACCACGAAGGCTTTGGTCACTCTTTCTATCTCCTCTTCCTTCTTTGGCTTGATCCGCTCTTTTGTACACCCATGAGGCGAGCTTCAAGAGGTTGATTCCTTTAGTAACCTTGATTTGATTCACTAGGTTTGGGCTAGGTATCAAGCTCGTTAATAGCTCGTGAGAGGAGATTGGCCTTGGCATGATAGCCATCTTGTCTTCTTCTCCTTGTTTCATCCTTTTCAAGCCTAATATCAACTCTAATTCTTCCAATAGGATGGTGGCTTCAAATGTTGAGAAGAGAAAGGTATGAGTGGAAGGGTGCCAAAGTTCAATCAATGCTCCTATGGCAGCCCAATCTAAGTGAATTTGGTCATAGTGTTTGGCATGGGTTACGAGGCCAAGAAGATGCCATCTTGCTAGGTAGGCCCTCATGTCAGAAGAAAATTTGGAAAGGATGAGAGGCAACCACTTGTTTTTTGTAAATCTTCTAGCTCCTGGAAGGTTCGGGTATTCCTGTGAGAGGGGAAGAACAGATAGACCGAACAGAGGCATACATGAGAAGTAGAAAGAAAAGAAGGAAGATATGAGCAGAGAAAGAATAGGAGGATAGAACAATACCTGATTCATGCAGATTCTGTTACTAATGTGCCCGGTGATATCAGTGATTCTGGGAGTTGAAGTCCTGGCCCTTTTCATTGCTCTGTCCATCTGCAGAAGAAGAACAGAATAGTAGAAGGGAAGGAACAGAAGAATAGAAATCAGAAGATTGTTTTGATTCAATTAAGGAAGAGTCTGCCTTTTATAGGAGGCTGGAGGGCTTAAGGTTGTTCGGAGTTAGCAAGTTGATGGCTATTAGGATTTGGTTTTGCTTTCGATTTGGAAACGGAAGCGTTGGATTGATTAACGCCTTTTGTTAGGGCGTCAATTCTTGAATTGACGACCTTGCTGGGGTCGTGTTTTGTGTAACGCCCTTTAGTGGGTCGTTTTCTCTTTGGCCTCTCGATGGATTTCACGCCTTAGTGAAGGGCGTGTTCCATGTTTTGACGCCCTCATGATAAGGCGCTTTTCACGATTTTGACGCCATGACTTAAGGCGTGTTTTATGAGTTTATGAGTTTGCTTCCCCGTGTGCTTTGATGAACTTAAGTGCTATTATGTCATTGGAATTCTATTTTATTTAGCACTTATGATCATGTCATACTTTGAATTGAAGATTATTGATGTTGAAATTGTGAAGACTGATAAGTTTCAAGTGCAGGAAAGTGCAGGTTTCGAGACGCTTGGGTTGCTCATGGAAGTAACATCGCGTTCATTATCTTGTATTTGTTTGATGTAAGCATTTTACTATATGATATTCTACGCTATTATAGCATATCAAGGACCTTGTGGTTCTGATGAACCTGGAATTTGAGTTCCCCTTCATCAAAAACAGTGATAGTTCCAGGAGAGTCTTGATCACACGGATAGGCCGTTAAGTCGTTCAAGGTCTGGGACGATGGTTCCACTTTCTGAGTTAATGCGCGGACAAACGGGCTTCGGGTTAGTGTTAGCTCAGAAACTTGGATTCTTGATCAAATCTAGATGGCTTAGCAATATTATCCTTGATTATTTTCTATATTCTTAGTTTGTTTTATTCTTTTCTTTTAGCCCAGCATGCATCATATAGGACTTTGAGCTTCATGATGAAAATCTTCATATTATGGCAATAATGAAGGTCACTCGCTCTTTATTGAGTTGACATGAGATATTCTATTCCAAATCAAGTACTTTGTTCTATCTGAAGCCGCTCAGGCTGATTCCTTGAAAATGTCCCTTTGTTGGATCTTCATCTTTTTTTTTTTGTAAATCTACCTTGGTTGTAGCACGTCCACGTTGGCTGGTAACCGCTCTCCAATGGTCTTGCCCTATCGTGCCCGCGCGCACACCCTTTTGCCTTATATTTTTACTTGCTTATATTAGTCTCCTTTATCCAGCAAATCGATGCTTCCTTGGAATCATTCAGAGTTGTTTCGTTCAGAATCTTGGAAAGATTTCTAATGCTTAGTGTCTGAGGCGTGTCACATCACACCTTGGCATCTACTTATCAGTTCGTTCCACTTCATCTCCATCTCACTTCATCTCCGTCTCACTCCCTTGCAAAGCAGACGCCAAGGCGGGGCAGCTGTAGACACGCCAAAATTGACACTTTGTTGATTAAATCTCATGTCACTATGTTGACGCCCCAAAGAGAACTTCAATATTCCCATAATATAAAGTTTTTCTATTTTTGTGGGTTTTCCGTTGCATTTTGTTGCATTTTTGTGATTCACGACCTGAAGTAGGGCGCGTTTTAAATAACGACCTTACCTAGGGCGTTTTTAAAGAAAGGACGACCAATGATTAGGGCGTCAATTCCTGGTATTATCCTTTTTTAAAATAAAACGAAATAAAATGCATTTTATGAATAACGTCCTTCCTCAGGGCGTGTTTTTAAGAAACGCCTCTTTTTCAGGCGGCTTTTAATCTTTTTCAAATAAAGGAAGGTTTTATTGCCAAAATTGAATCCAGGAAGAAACGCCCTGGCTTGGGTCGTGTTTTATGAAACGCCGTATGGGTAGGTCGTCAAATCAAGAATTGACGCCCTGTTGAAGGGCGTGTTTCACCTCTAGTGTCCTACCTTCTTCCATCTTTCCCTCACAGAGTCCTGCCTTGTTTGACGTTCTTACTCAGTTGGGCTCTTGCTTTTGATAAACATTACCATTGCTATCTCCTGTCCATGTTTATCCTTTGATCTGAACCTTATTTAAGGGAGTCCTGATCGACCCTTTGAAAGGTTACGAAGGTACCGAGGCCGAGATTATCAAGTTCAAGCTTCCTATTGCATCCTGCTGCTTCCTCTTCTTCCTATCTCGGTTCCCCTTTTACTGTCATCAAGGGACAGCGGGGCTTTGGTGTTGTTTTCATTCTGTTTCTATCGCTTTGCATTTTTTTCATCGAATCTCCATCCCATCTGCTATTATTTCCATCCCGTTTGTATCAGTTGCATCTTTTCATCATATCTCCTCTCCTAGTCTCTCTAGGGGTTTTAAAAAAAACAAAAATAAAAGGTGCGCATGTTGATTTCTTTTCATCATCATATGTTTTATTTGGATTGATACTACTGCACGTTGGCTGATCCCATCTTTTGCTTTGTTTCATTGTCCTTTTTTGCAAGGTAATCAAAAGGATAACCCTTCTCATCGGCCGGCCGATTGAAGAAGGAGGAAGGAACTTCACATCATCCCGCGTTCCAATCTTCACCAGGTATTCGCGATCTCCCTTTTTTTATTATTATTGAGGTAACCCCTCTGGCGATCACATCTCCATATTTGCACCACGTGCAAGCTTTTCTTCCCCTTATTTATGCATTAATCATCATTATCCTCCCTGTTTTTCACATAATTATTCTCTTGTGATTGTGTGGGATTTATGCCCATCCACATACAGCACTCCCCCCTTAAAGAAATTTCATCCTCGAAATTCAAGACTAGCACCAAGTCACAGGGGAAGAACGCCTCCACCAATTGACAACGCTGTCAGGGCCCCAGCACAGAAAAACCCCGATTCTCGCAAAAGCACCGCTCATGAGGGATATGGCCAAACCATAATCACGAACAATGCCACGCTCCGCACACCGCGCACACATCGGCCACCAGAGTAGGCATAACACAAAGGCACAAGTCTGGTATCACCTCAGACACAATGGAAACCACTCACGGCATTGCTGCCACCCTCTCGCTCACCGAGGGAATGCAATCCTCACCACAAGAACCAATCCACCGGTCAACGCCCACGCTCGGCAGACCAACCTAACACCAGCTTCTCTGCCAGCTGACCACCACAAATTTGTCGACTCCACGCCGAGGACCAGTCCTCACTCGACAAGTCGAACGCCACAACAGCACGGGACCAACTCTGTCAGAACTCAAACTTCGACAAAGATCTGATCTCATCTGGAAAAATACATCTCATAAACGGCCACCAAAGGCCTCGCTGGTACGTGGCTCTCTCTCCATTCTCGAGCCCCTACAACCAGCATCTTCTGTCCGTGAAAGACCATCCACTGGTCACCAGACATTCGTAAACGGGAAACCTCCACCGGCCCAGCAGGCATGATCCAACTCATGACAGGCCATCCGTTGACTCTTCGCACAGACCACCACTACATCCAGATGGATCCCTGCGCCAACTCTACCCTTTAGGGGATCACGGACGGACCCCAATGACTCCATCTCCCCTCGGTCTTCACTTCACTCGACTCAGACTTACGGGGAATCCTCCCTTGCTGGTCGCAGACTGAGGATCAATATCCAACGCCAATGTCTCATCAGAGACTACCCTCTGACGCCAATCTCACGAAAAAGGCCTCCTCCCACAGGCGTCACTCTTCCATCTGGTCTCATCAAATCCTTCGATCAATCCAAATGGACACCTTCCAATCCCGACTCCCGCCCTTATCACAGAGCCACGGGACACACAACCTCTTACGATCTACGACACACTTCCCCAAAACACGATATCATCCGCGAACGCAACATCCAACGCAAGAACATGGTACTCATGCGGCAACCTCGCCAGCACATTTCCCCAACTCTCCACCTGCCAATGCCACGATCCACAATATCTCAAGCAACGGCACGGCAACATGTCTCAGGCCGCCGAAGACAACGCATATCAAGGAACCAATCCTCCGCTGCTCTCCACTTCCTCATAAATCCACCCGCAGCAACCAATGCTACGATCCGCACACTCTGATCTACACACACAGCCACCACAACGCCAACTCGGGATCCACCAACTCCACAACCATCAGCAACCCAGCAGACTCCGATCCTCCGCACCTCGGGAACCACAACACCAACCGCAAATCTCAAAAACACTGCCCAGCCGGCACTCGTCCTTCCGGAACAGCGCCAACACCCTTACACATCAGGGAACAGCAAAGCTTCTCACACGCAACCACCTTGCCAAAACGCGGGACGCGTCTCGCACGGACTTCCTGGCGCACGAAGGCCAACCAATCTGGACGCACAATGCAAGATGACGAACCTTAACCAACCACAATTCACTCCAACCAAAGGAGAGCCCAATCACACCTCTGACCAATGGAAGGAAAACTCCACACTCGACCTGACCTCGGGCCTCGCGCATGCTGGGAACAGCATCTTCCCACACCAAGAAAAACCATCACTTCCGTCAGGTCAGCTCCTCTGACAACACTCGCCAAGTGTCACGTCGGACCACAGTCACAGCATCTCTCGATGCACCACCGCTACAATTCCCCAAACTGCCATACGCCACGCCAAGAGCCACAACACGAGCCATAACCGGCAACCGCCGATGCTCATCCTCGAGTCCCGAAGTCCGCCGCGGAACCTTCACACCTCAGACCAAATCCGAGGTGAACATAACCCATTGACACACAAGAGCGCAGGAGCAAGACTTACTGGGACACCACAGCCCAATCCTGCCTCAAAATCCACAAAAACAATCGGGACCGACACGCACTTCTGACGCCACAGAGCACGACAAGAACACCAGGCTCGACAAATTAGCAGCTCAACACAAGATCCTCCGCTCGCCAGAGCACAATTCTCGACCAGAGCACCCGCTCCAACACCTCAAACCACAACCTTAACACCGCAGGGGCTGGGTAAACCTCATGCTGGAGTGGCCAACTCGATAACAACTCCCTCAGAGCACGCTCACGGCCACTTAACGACAAACGGTCCTCGCCAGCCACCTGACCTCACTGCAAATTCCTCGAGCGCAGCACCGCAGCAACACACCCACCAGCAACCTCTGCCCAACGCAACACAACCAGGGCCACCAACCAAGGGAGAAAGCCCTCGACCTCGATCCGCAGACCCCACACCGGCACGAAAGCTGCGAACAGCAACCACCCTCACTATGCCGCACAGCGCACTCAAGCTCTCAAGCGAGAAACAAAGCAGAAAACATACACGAAACCCTATTCCAGCTGCCGACTGTACTGGACCTTACGGACTCTGATCACTGCAATATCTCGAATTCCCATGTACGTCCACAACCTCGCTCTGATACCAACTGTGACGACTCGAGAATCCGGTTACCGGGAAGGCCCGATAACCCGAGACTCGAACTGCCACCCACAAGCCGGGAGGGCTCGGAAGGGCTAAAAAGGAGTGTGGAGGTACAAAGAAATAAGAAATAAGACAGGACAATTCAACAATTAACAGAAATAAATGAACAACTACAACAGAGTCCAGTCCAACGGAAAGTACAGTCTAAACCAGTAAAACGTACCACATGCCAAGTGAACACTCGGCCCGACAAGCTGGCAACTAAGAACCTCCGCACAGCACCCTCGAACCTCGAGGCAGAACAGCCGCACCTGAAACGTAGGGGTGAGCCTCCTGTCACTGGCCCAGTAGGGATCCCGCGGAACCCCAACTGAGAACAACGGCGGCACGGAAAGCAGTAACTACGAAAGTAGAAAAGTAACTACGGTGGCCGGCAAAACCTCGACTCTACAGCTACTCCTACTATACCAGGAAACAAGACCTAGCCTCCCGTCGGGGGACAACCAAGCCACGCACCCGACCACCCGATTCCACGATCGGGGACCACCAGACGCGAACCGCCCTAGCCACGCTACTAGGAAAATGCCACGATATCTCCGTAGCGGAGGCCTGCCCTCATAGAAGGGCCCAAGCCAAAACCACATGGTCAGGAAACACGGTCACGACCTCACCGTCGTGAACACAACGCTGTCTGGGGAAAGGCCCTCAGTGACGCTCACCGGAAACCCCAGA
Organism: Amorphophallus konjac; assembly: GCA_022559845.1. Taxonomy (NCBI): domain Eukaryota; kingdom Viridiplantae; phylum Streptophyta; class Magnoliopsida; order Alismatales; family Araceae; genus Amorphophallus; species Amorphophallus konjac. The sequence goes on from CM040123.1 coordinate 37,186,939, forward strand.
CCTCGACACCGGGGACACTCCCGAAACCACTCACGAAGTCCCATCTCGTAGACAGAAACAAAACCCGGTACACGACAACACACGTCACGTGACAGTAGCACCACCCACTAGAAGAACGACTGGATGCGTCCCCTGACGTCTTACACCATGTCACAAGTGTCTAGCTACCATGCCCCAGGCGGAGACTCAGACACACACAGTAACCAGTACCACAGAACAAGGACTAGTTGGGGTCGCGCCTGCCGGCGCCGTCCGACGCCCCCAACCTCGTGTGCACACTCAGACCATACGCCCTAGGCCTGTCCTCTAGCTGGTAATTCCCCCTAAGCCCGGGCTCGGCTGTACGTGGGGGCCCTACGGTAACCAGCCTACTCACCGTCTCTCTCGGGTCAGCCGCTCCACCACTCCCAGGTGGGTCAGCACACGTGTGCCATAAGAAGGCTACGACTAGTGGACGTGTCACAGAACGTGGACACAGGAAACCACGCACGCACCCATTGCGAGTAACACGGAGTAACATGTGGCACGACGCCACCAGACTCTAGATGGTCCACTAGACCCACTAACTAAACGGGCTTTGAGTCACAAGACTCGGGGTCAAGACCGTTGCACACGACGGCACTAAGCCATCAATCTGGCCTAATCCTAGGTCCAAAACCACAATGCGATAACTCACGAGGCAGTTCACAACCGTCAAGACCCATCCCTCGGATAGGGAACTTAAGAAACCTCCAGCCCCAGGCTGGGAGACTGGACTCACCGTCCAAGGCCACACGCTTGGCCCACTCGGAAGCCACCTTCCCGAGAAGCAATGACTTGCGGGGAAACCTCACCGCACTCACACCGACACACGGTGACTCGATCTAGCAAGAACACGGAAGCCCGAAACACCTGGGGTCACCCGGATCCACCAAGCCCATGGGCACGCTTATCGAGATAACACGGTACCACCAGACACCCCAAAACACAGTAACTAAACCCACGGGGTGTCCGGGACACTCACAAGGCCAAAGGTCGACCACTGGGTCACAACTGGGTCACGTTAGGAGACCAACACAACACAATCGGAATGCTAGAAGTTCACCCGGACCCTTAAACTCACGGGCATGCTAATCAAGGTAAACAGAACCTCCCGACACCCCAAAACACGGTCACGGAACTCCACGGGGTGTCCAGGACACACACAGCCCAAGGGGAGCACGAGACAACAGGACAGATCGTGCTAGGATCACTTAGCACGACAAGACGGAACGCGCTAGGCTCTCCTAGCGCGACCAGATAGATCGCGCTAGGAACCCCTAGCGCGACAAGGTAGATCGCGCTAGGGACCCCTAGCGCGACAACGCAGAACACGCTAGGACCCCATAGCGCGATAGCGCAGAACTCGCTAGGACCCCATAGCGCGATAGGAACCACCTTACTGTTCATCTTCTCCGATGAACACGCCCCATCGGGGCGGCGCGACCCTCAAGAACGCGCTAGCCGAGACTAGCGCGTTCTTAGTCCGCGCCTGAAAATGGTGGAAACGGTAGAAAAACCCATTCCACGCCCCGTTCACCCCCAGGTGAAGGGGAAACAAAAGGGGAAACATTCCCCAACCTCTCTAGCACCGAGAGAACCCATTTAAACCCCAAAAACACGATCAAACACAAGATTCGGCTCACACACCCAAAAACATACATTTTCCCCAAAACGCCCAAACAAGCCCGCTCGGCTCGCCACGGCCTACAAAACTAGCGGGAAATGAAGTACGCGGGTTGAGAGTCCATCTCCCTACCTCCACCGAAGATTCGACGCACCGTGGACGCCAATCCACGAAGAAAACACCGTTTAACCCTCGCCAGTTCACGATCCCACGAACCGCCTCCACCATCGCGATCCTCGTCCCGTGCCCGTCGCTCCACGTCAAACGAGCCACGCCGCCCCGCCCTCGCCGCCTTAGTTGGCCGCCCGGAGTGAGAGGGGGAGAGGAGAGAACGTGAGAGAAGAGAGAGGGAGGGAAGAGAGAAATGAGAGATGGGGAGAGAGAAAAGGAGGTTAATATAGAAAATCTGGAAATTCTAAAAAAATATCAAAAAATAGAAAATCATGTTTCCTCGATCCTCGGAACGCACCGATCGCAACGGTACCACTGGCGCCCTGGTGAACGGTCTGGTTCACCCGCAACGAGGTTCCGAAGGAATTACCGAAACACACACCGGGAATCAGAAAACACACGCGGAAAAGCCGCGGAACGCTTCCGGGCCTCCGAAATAACTCCGGATCGCGCGAATCCGAACATGAAAGATGTCCGAAACGAAATTTCGGACACAACGGAATCAGACACTCCGAGAAACCAGATCCAGGACCCACGAACAAGGATCCGAAAAAAAATCCAGGGTATTACACAAAGCATACATCAAGGGCGGGCATCTGTTGACGCCCGTTTTAGCCGGCAAGTTGCATTATTTCTCTTATTCATCATTTTTGATGTTCCGAATTATCCATTATTTTGGAGCTTTCCTTGAACGTATTTCGATCCCATTTTCATTGTTCCCTAGTCTATAGATTTTGGAGATCATGATTTCTTATAGCTCTGGAGTTTATCTTATCAACTTTCGGCCTTTTAAGTTGACTTACGGCCCATTTAGGTTGACTTGCCATCAAGCATTCGGCTCCTTTCATTGTGCAGTCTTGAAAATGGTCCTTTTTCATCCCCTTTCATTCCTCTATTCAAAATGTGCCCTTCACTAAAGTTGTTCATATTCTAAAGCTCTACAACTTCTTCTTCTACGCCATTATCCAGTTCTACACCAATTTCAAGTTATTCACATTTTTATGGCGTGCTACGCTGTTCACCTGTGTCCCAGAATTCTTTCTCTCTGTTCTCAACTTATTTTATCCCTCTTCCAATTGTTTTCTCATCTTACTCTCTTCATAAAAGTTGTTTATCTTTTAGTTACCTACAATTTTTTCTTCTACCACTTTCTCTAGTTCTGCACCGTTTGAGAGATATACTCCGATTTTCAAAATCGCGCGCAAATAGAATGCAAATGGTCACACAAACGACCGTTTCTTATTGAAAATGGTCGGTCGAACGACCGTTTCTTCCTTAGTGGTCAGTCAACCGACCGCTAAGAAAATTGGTAAGAGTCCAGCCTGCGCTGGACTCTGTCCCAAAACTGCTCGATGGCCCTATCTTGCGGCTGCCATATCTTTTCGAATATAGCTCCGAATTGACTCACGTTTGTTTCTATCTCTTGTCCTTTGGATTATCTCGAGTTTGATCTATAGAACTTGTAACGACCCGAGAATCCGATTACCGGGAAGGCCCGATAACCCGAGACTCACACCGCCACCCATGAGCCCGAAGACTCGGAAGGGTTAAAAGGATGGTGTGGAAACTACACAAGTATCGCAAGTAATTGCAGAAATTAAACAGGAAATAAATTAACATTTTACATGGTCCACAATAGAAATTAACAACAATAACAATAGTCCACGACTAGTACAGTGACAAGGAAAAAAAGTACAGCTACACGGGGCATACCCCGGCTCTGACCTCTGGCACTACCTCTGGGCACCCGCACCACGCTGCACCCCAGACGCGCTCCCCCGGGGCGGCGCCTCACCTGAAACACGGTGAAAACATGCAGGGAATGACTCTCGAAACAAGACTCAGTAGGGATCACTCGAACTCTACCTCGTAAAACGTGAAACCACTACACTAGCGGTAGGAGAGTACCTCGGAAAAGAAAGCTCTGTACTCTACAGAACGAAGGTCCCATGGCACGCACACCGACACCCGTGCCACGGTAAGAAGATCGAAGCTCAACGGCCAACCCGACAAAACCCGAAGGTCAGAAACACACGACTGACAGTCTGTCACTCCGTACTCGACAGGAGTACCACCCACTAGAAGCACAGCCGGTAGCGTCCCCTGACGTCTTACACCGCACCGCAGGTGAACCGCCTGACGTGGTAGGTCCTACCCGAGGCGCAGACACCGTACAAGTAACCACAAACAAGTAACTAGCTGGGGTCACGCCCGTCGACGTGGGTCCAACCGCCCCCAACCACGTGTGCACACACAGACCGCGCGTCCCTGGTCTGGCCCTCTGACCGGTTTTCCCCTCAGTCGGACTCTGGCTGCAAGACGTGGGGCCCAACGGTAACCGGTCCACAAACCGTCTCTAAAGGTCGGCCCGTACACCACTCCCTAGTGCGACCAGCACACGCGTACTGGTAGGCTACGACTAGTGGAGGGTCACTGAAGGAGTAGACTCTCAAGTCACGGAAAACAACGTCGCAACCACAGGTACGAGGGACGCTCCTTGTACCCACACTAACGCACGGTGACACAAACCGGAGTCACCACCTCCCGAGACCCCATGGCACCCCCACGTGTAGCCCCCACATGATGCCCCGCATCAGTCGGACTACGGGTCAGCACAGGGATCGAGACTAGCTCGTCCGGGACTCAAATTGGCAAGGAAAAGGAGTCGCGGTCACCGGAGGACTGCCTCCCGTGGTCGCGGTCGACCCAGGACCGCTACCACCTAGTCGCGGTCCTCCTGGGACTGCGACCACCCTGGTGCGCGAAAAGTGAATGCGGTCGCCTGATGACCGTCTTCACCTGATAGCGGTCTCCAGGAGACCGCGACCAGACTCCAACGGTCAAAAAACCATCTCGAAGACCGTGCCAGACCCCATGGTGAAAGCGGTCGCCCCCTGACCGCCACCAGTAGTCGCGGTCAGTCGCAAGACCGCGACCGCCTGCCGACAGAACAAGCCCCAACGGTCGAAAACCCTGGTGAAGGCGGTCCCCACCCGACCGCTACTAGTGAACGCGGCCACTGGTAGACCGCTATCATCTCGGAAAACCGAGAACGGCGGGAAACGGCCAAAAACACCATCCACGCCCCCATACCTCCACCGGAGAGGGGGAAATCAAAGGGGAAGGCCCCCGGGGGCCCCTAGCATGATTCTAGGCCATCAAAACGCGAATTCATGCATCAAATCCATAGATCGGGCGACTCTCCCCAAATCATGGAAAAACCCCAAGCATGCTCAAATAAGCCCCTCTCGGCCTCCCCTCGGCCTATAAATCACGGAAAAGATCGGCAAGAGGCTAAGGAACGTCACCCTACCTCACGATTGCCCAAAACGCGGCGGATCGCCGCCGATCCTCAAGAATCGCTTGAAGCTTCACGAACTACCCACGCCCTCACCGAGCACCGAACACCGCCGCGATCGCCACACCGCCGCCTACGCCACGACGCCGTCGCCTCGCCGCAACCGCAGCCGAAGGGGGTGGCGCCGGGGCTAGCACCGGAAGAGGGGGCGGTCACGGTGGAAACGCACGGGAGAGAAGGGAGGAAGAAGAAGAAGAAGAGGAAAGAGAAAAGGAAAAGAAAAGGAAAAGGAAATGGGAATATATAGAAAATCCAATTTTTCAAAAAAATACCGAAAAATAGAAAAATACATTTCCGGAATCCTCGGAACGCACCGATCACAACGGTACCACTCGTGCCTGGGGGAACCGCCCGGTTCGCCCGCAGCGAACTTCCAAAGAAAAAGTCGAAACACACACCGGGAATCGAAAAACACACGCGAAAAAGCCGCGGAAAGCCTCCGGGCCTCCGAAATGACTCCGGATCGCGCCGATCCGAACATGAAAGATGTCTGAAATGAAATTTCGGACACAACAGCGCCGGACGCTCCGAAAACCAGATCCGGGACCCACGAAGAAGGATCCAAAAGGTCCGGGATATTACAGAACTCGAATTTTCATTGGCTATATTTCTCGAAATCTTGGTCGAAAGTTTGAGATTTAGGTATCCTAGTTCAACTCAAACTCTGATTTTCAGATCGACGTGGCTATCTTGCGGCGAGCATATCTTCTAGAATACTCATCCAAATTGAGTCCCGTTTGTTCCTATCTCTTATCCCTAGTATTATCTCGAGTTTGATCCGTAGAACTTGATTTATCTTGAACTCTATCTCCGGGAATCGTGAGATGAAGTTGGGGCTTTTCTTTGAAAACTCTATATAAACTGTCCAATTCGCAGTGGCGACGGGGGGCTCTTCTTCAACTCGGGGCGAAGCCATGCTGCACCGCCGACTCAATCCTTCGACATTGGCTTGAAGAGGGAAGTATTGGCTTTCCATTAAATCCTTTTGGGCTTGATTTCATGGTCTATATTCTTAGTTCTCCTCCTCTCAAAATCACAAATCATCACAAAATATTGCATTTTCTGCTACACATGCATTTTTCTTCGTTTTGCATCATCGATTTCTCTCTATTCTCTCAATCAAATTCCATGATTTCAAATCCTATGCATGCACAACACACACACCTATTATTTTCACCCTTCCACAAGGGTTAAAAACCTCCCCCCGGTGCGTTCTCCCCCTTTTATTCATACTATTTTATCACTTTGGGATTGATACTACACTTCATATTTCTAATGGGTTTTTCTCTTGTGGTTTGATCTTTGTTTTGTAAGAGAGCATGATATGAACATGAGGTCCTCTTCTTCTAGTCGGCCTAAGGATGAGGAGGTTTGAATCCACATCATCTCCCACACCATGTTTCAAGCGCGATCAAATCTTCATCTTTCCAAGGTACACGGCGTCATTTCTTTACCTCTTCATCCTTTCGGCATTGTTAATCCTTGGTGGCAATCACGGCTACTTCATCTATTCATTACCCCCTTGTTCATACTTCCATGATTGCTTCATATACATGCATAGTTATTGGGGGTGGGGTAGATTAATCCATCTACACCCCGGGGAGCCATAATTCACAAGATTCTCTTTCCATCACATCAGCCCTACATTATTGTATCCCACATTTCATGTACATATACATGTTATTTGTATTTCATTTAGAGCTCTCTATGTCTATATAAGAGAGCTAGGACTCATTCGTAAGGATCATCTCCAAGAAACTCCAAGAAATCCCCTAGTCATCCAAGTCCCAAGTCATCTAAGGAGGAAGATCTCCTCCTAGTCATCCAAGTCATGTAAGTTATTTCAAGCCGTCCCTCGGGACTTTATTTATGAAATAAATTCTAATTTTCATTTATCTCTTTACATAATGTTATTCTTTTACATTATGAATCAAGAAGAGATATACTGAAGAAATTCGCAAGTCCATCAACTCTGGAGGCTCTGATATCTCGAAATAAGATCCAGGTGGGGCAGCAGAGATTGAACTTGAGCTCTGATGAACGAACGAACTCTTCTTATCTCTTCAATTCTCTCAGATCATCATGTCTATTTCATGCTATCATGCTATCATCATGCTATTTCTTTTTCGCTATTTCCTGCGCTTCCAACATATTTAAATCAACTATCTATGCATTGAACATGGAAAACCTGAGAAAACCAATTACATCCGTTATTCCGCACCCCAACACGGCAAAACCATTCCCCGTGAAGAATAAGAGTTGAACTTTGTCTGGATTTGGTGTTCCTGAAACTTTGGCATAAGTAAGGTATTGTTCATGCTGAACTTCTAACCATGGATGATTCTTTTATCAAAAGTTCGTAAGAATTGTTCTGTTTCAATCCATGCTTCTTGACTTATAGTGGTCTTTGTTTCTTCTTTGAGAAAGGGTTTTTTAGTTTCAAATGTTTTGATTTTATTTAATCGTGTTAATTTGTTGATGGAAGCAGTTTATGTCATGGTGACAGCTTTACTATAAGTGGGTTTAAGGGTGAGCATTGGTTGTTCTTGTGATGTTTCTACTTTTTCTGATTTTTCTAATTTGGGCTTTGACTTAGGTGGAGTAGGCTCAGGTGAATGTGATCGTGGTGTAGACGAAGCAGAGACTTTTTTGGATAATTTTTTAATTTTTATTTTAATGAGTGCTTATTCAGCATCAAGAATAGTGCGTATTAATTGGATTTCAATCAATGCATCTTGAAAAACTTCTAGAGCAGAATCCATTTGAGTCTGAAAGATATCAGAAGTATAGTATAAGTATAGTAATGATTTATCTATATATGCTGCTGACGTATATAACATCAGAGTCTGTTCTTCGGATATTTCTCATGTAAAACTATGCTGCTGACGTATATAACATCAGAGACTGTTCTTCGGATATTTCTCCTGTAAAATATGGCTCTTAGGCCTTTTCTTAGATGTATACATCACCACCGAATATATCGATATGTGGATTTTTCATAAAGTTCACATATATTAAAAGATGGATCGATAAATTCAGTACCAATTTGTAAGATTTGATATCCTGTATTGGGATGTTCAATATAATGTGGTAGATTCCAAATTCGTATGTAGGCAGGATCAATTTCTAAGGTAATTATATTTCGTGACGTAGGTTCTTCCAAGATGTAAGGATTTCTATTTGTTCGAGTAAATAAAATATTAAAATTTTTAATACCTACTTCGAATTGATATGGTGTATCTGGGTTTGTAAACCAACATTGTTGATATATTGTACGACTTGGTAGTAATCCGGAGAGAAATTCTATTCGAAATCTTATAATTCCTCATGGGTAACATATAATTTTTTCGTCAATTGATAGTAGCGTGTATACTGAGGACTTTGTGTATGAAGGATTATTTTGTTGTTAATTTGTTGTCTATTTATTTCAATAGCTCGTTCTTCTTCAATTATATCAACTATTCTTGGCATATTGTATATGCGGGATGTAATTCTCTAGTTAATGCATCTTGTATACTATTTTTTATACCATCAATGTGTTAAATTGTAAATGTATATTGGCTTAATTCGAGTTGCCATCGGATAAGTCTTCCTTTGTTTCGTGATCCTTTAATTTGTTATCACTGGAAGTTGCATAAATTTTTATTATTTGTTCGAATACGAAAAGGTTTTAGTAAGAGATAAATTCTATATTTTCTTATGCCTAGTAAAATAGCTAGTAATTCTTTTTCATTAGAATGATGATTGATTTGGGTATTTTGAAATGTTCCTGATGTGTATTTACAGAGTTCTTTTTTGTTTCTGTTTTAGCTTTTAATGTTGCGCTCCAATAATTGAATGAAGCATATGTTTCTAGAATAAGTAAATCTACTTCTTGAGGGAAATATACTGTTGGTAAATTGTTAAATCTACCACATTATATTGAACATCTCAATACATGATATCAAATCTGATGAAGTATAGAGTGACACTAAACTACATATTATTCTTTAAAAGGATCAACTATTCAAGTGACAAAGTGACAAAGTATTTATGCAGCTAGAGTCTTAAGTGACTCAAATTAACTAACATGGTGCACTAGGTAGGAGGAGGAAAGGTAAGAGGGCAGGGTAAAGGGGTGTTCTAATAGGGCATGTTTGATACAAAACGACGCGCATTCCGTCGGTTGCTTATCCGTGCAGCTAGCATATTCGATCGTTTCGGTCGAATACGTAACCCGAATAAAGGGGCGTTGTTGCAACAAAAGAGGAGTATTTAATGTAGTACCTCACGTTAATTTCATATGACATCAAAGTGTGAACAAGACACCACTGGAGATTAAGACCCGTGACCGATGAATACGATACCCTGTTCAGCGGTATTCGTCGATCAAACAGGGCCATAGGGAAGAGAAAATAAGGCCCAAATCTTGTTAGGAGGCTCCACTAATTATTATCCCTATAATATGATATGATATATTTAATCGCTAGTTCACGGGGTCTCTGTCTCGTTACTTGAAATTATACTCTCTCTTTAGGAGAGATTTAGTAAATATCTCGATTTTAACCAAAAAAGTGAATGACATCAAGTAAATATAATTTAGGGGTTATTTTTGTGTACTGTAAAATTTCATAAAACATCGTAAACTAGTATTTTTTCATTTACGATGTTGTAAAATTATTTTATGATGTTTTCGTTATGTTTGGTATTGCCGTAAATTAACAATTAGATTCCAAAATCGGTTTCACGTAGAACCATTTTGAAAATTTTCAGCTCAAGACCACCAGAAATCAAATTGGAGATTTTACAACACATCAAACTACGCTTTACTCTAGTTAATTGTCTCATGTATGCTGCATGGTTCTGTGACGTTTTCCCCTCCTCAACGGTGAACTTGACACCAAACTAATTACTTATGAGGAGTTTGGGAATAATTTTTTCTTCATTTTCTCTCTTAAATTTAAAAATAAGAACACAGAACTCAACTAATTACATTTGATGTCACTCTCCTAATTTTTAAGGAAGAATCTCACTTTGTTAAAATCTCTTTCTAAATAAAAATAACCCAATAGCAATTTTTTTCTGAGGACGCTCGTTACGAGTCTTCGACACCATCTCCCTCCCCTCTCCGGCATCGTCTCCCCCGCGCTGGACTTCCCCTGCGCCCTCCGTCTCCTCTGCCGTGGCAGCCGCAGCCCTTGCTGCCTCGCCCTCTCAGCCTCTCATCTCGTCTGGCCCCTGCAGCAGCCCTTCCATCTCGCCCTCTCCTGTCGTCTGCCATCTCCATCCGCAGCCCTTCTCTCCGACGGAGCTGGAGAGGTCTCTGCGCATCGTCTCCCTCTTTCTCTGTCTGTCTAGCATCCCACAGTCTGCGTAGGGTTCTCCCTTGTGCTCCTTATCCCCATGGCTCGCTGGAGCATTTGATCCGGATATTTTCCCGAGATCCCACAGATGTGTTCCCCTCCGTATTCTTCCTTGTAGCGATGTTCCTGGATTTTGCCGTACACTTCCCATTCCAGCACGAAGATGAATATCCACAGCATGATCACGTGCGGCAGTATCCCCAAAGCCAGCACCTCACCTTGCTCTGTGCACTTCTGGGCAAGGAGGCTGATGGCGACGACAAATATATGGGGGACGATGAGGAAGGTGCAGTGGTCGGGAGGTCGATGATGTCGTCTTCCTAACCAAGTAGCTTGAGGTTGGGGGTGAGCACGAGACAGTGAGGTGAATCTAACTATATTCGTCTTCCGATGTCTTCGTCACAACCCATTGTTCTCGTTCTTTTTTGGCTAGTTGCCGGTAGAATCCCATTTCCTTTGCCATTTGTGAACCAATGGCAACGAGTTCAACATTCACCTATCAGTTTTTATGTTTGATGCACGGTGTTGTTAATTTTGTACTGTATCTACGGGTATGAATTGAGATATAGAATTAGAAGGATAATCTAAAACATTGGTTAGTTATGGAGAGTTGTCTGTGAAACAGATCTATACAAATTTTAAAATTTATGACGCTGTCGTCAAATAAGAAGTGTCAACTTTCATCAATTTTAAATTTTAAGTCAAAAATTATGTTTGACATAATTTTTTAGATAGAAATAGTTTTAAAAAAAATATTCCCAGACACCTTATTAACAAACGGAAAAAGTTACATTCGATGCGGAGAATCTCCCGAGGAAATAGATAAGGGAAGGTAATATCAAAACTTAGCTTTTGACTCCCTTTTACTTAAAAAAATAATGATATATTAATAAGAATTCATGATTATTTCATATTTAACATCGATTTAAATTCATACTAAAATCTCATAATCCAAGTTTTGATAGCTTCGAAATTCGGGGTGACCTTCTGTGCGATGATTGGGATAACTACAATTAATGAACTCGGAGTCCCCAAGGTTGATATCACTAGGAAGGGGATTAACAACGAGTAATGCTGAGTGAGTCTACGCACTAATTACATCTATCGATGTAATTAGTGTAATATTTAATTTTTTTAAAGTGACCTTCACTTTAATCTTGTTTGACTCCCATAGAGATCAAGTAAAAAAAATTATCTCTATGTGAATAATGAATAATATTTTTTTTTATAAGGTCTAATTTTTATTTTTACTTGGCTCTCATGTCACGTCACTTGATGACGTGACGTGGGAGCCAAATAAAATTAAGATGGGATGAGAGTCACTTAAAAAATTTAAAAAAATTTATTAAATATTATACTAATTATATCGATAGATATAATTAGTGCAGTGGATGCATTAAGTATTACTCACTAACAAGTAACGAAATTTATAGACGTGGTCAAATTCCCTCGTCAACGGAAAATTACCATCACATAATCCTTTCCTGTTGTCGAGCAATTTCCAACTGATGGAATAAGCGATGTGTAATATATATATATATATATATATATATATGAACAACTCAAAGATATATTTCTTTGGAGGCGGGAATATGATAAACTACCATATATTAAGATGTGAATTTCATTAAGATTTTTTACATATATACTCTAATAAAGTTTAATTTTGTCAAATATACTCTGCATCTGAGCATATTATAATGAATATCATTCGTTTAGATAGAAATATTGCAGTTACACCCCTTTAATTTTGTTACGTGAGTGTCTCACCCTTCACAATTCACCCTTCGAGAAAACCGCATGCAAGCAGTTACCTGGGTAGTCTTTTGTGGGAGATGAACTCCCATGCATTGCATGTTTTGAATGGAGGAGTTCCACGATAGGTTAAGGAGTTAAAATAGGAAACTAACTCCATAATTAATGGCCATGGGTGGTTTCAAAAGAGAAGCCCATTTCTTGCGGTTCTTTCTTCTCTCCAAGGCAGCGAAGTAAGGAGGTCCGACCACTATAAAAGGAGACCCCCTCCTCTTTGTTTTGTATCCCCACGGTGAGAGACAGAGAGCTCTTGTAGAGAGAAACAAAAGGGTCTTGGGGTAAGAGCTTCAAAGAGTTTTTTATGTGAGAGGATTTGTTCCTCCGGGTTGGGGTGTGTACTCTTTGTATTATTCTCCACATCTAGTGAAGTTCCACTGTCGCCGTCACCCATGGACGTAGGGGGGTAACCTCTGAACCACGTAAATCCTTGTGTTCCTATCTTGTGTGATTGTTCCTTCTTCTTTCTCCCTTCTTATTGTTGTGTGGATCGAGATCTTGGGCGTCACTCTGTCCGTCAGAGTGGTCGTGTCATAACAAACTGGTATCAGACTCTGGCCGGGATTTCGATCTGTATTTTTTGTTGATGGCTAAAAAGTCAACATCAGTAATGAAGTTCGACGTTGAAGTGTTCGATGGAAAGACGAAGGATTTCAACATCTGGCGACTAACGATGCAGTCTCTGTTAGTACAACAGGGGCTGAGCAAGACAATTAAAGGCAAGGAGGCCCTACCGGCCGAGTGGAAAGATGAAGAGAAAGAAGAGTACATGGAGCGTGCTCTTGCGGCAATTCGTCTATGCTTGGCAGATGATGTGTTGAGAGAAGTTGCTGATGAAGACACCCCAGCAAAACTCTGGCTCAAGCTCGAGTCAAGGTACATTACTAAGTCTCTCACAAATCGCATGTACTTGAAGCAGCGGTTGTTTACTTTTCACATGAAAGAAGGTATGCCCATTTCTGATCATCTGAATAAGTTTAATAAGATCGTTATAGATCTTAAAAATATTGGTGTTAAGGTAGATGATGAGGATCAAGCCCTCATACTCCTATGCTCATTACCTCCTTCATATGACCATTTCGTTGATACTTTGCTATATGGGAGAGATGATATCTCTGTAGAAGATGTCAAGGCTTTCCTGAACTCTAAGGAGTTGAAATGGCGAGTACTAGAAACTCATGTTGAAGATCGGGCAAATGGCCTGATGATGAGAGGGAGACTGAGAAAAAGGAGTTTGGTAAAAAGAGCAAAGCTAGATCAAAATCCAAGTTAATAAAGAAGGTAAAATGTTATGAATGCAACCAAAGAGGGCATATCAAGAAAGATTGTCCCAAATTAAAGGGGAAAGGTAAAGTTCAGGAGGAGTCTTCTTCTGATACAGCGAACGTTGTTCAAGAGGAGACTGTAGAAGATGAGACTGTTTTGTCGGTCTCTACTAGCACTTCCGGGGATGACTGGATTCTTGATTCTGGTTGTACCTTTCACATGTATCCTCATAGGGAATGGTTTTCTACTTACACAACATTAAGTAGTGGTACCGTAACCTTGGGAGACAATAGAACTCTTGCAGTTGCAGGAGTCGGTACAATTAGAATCAAGATGTTTGACAATGTCATCAGAACTCTAGTAGTTTGACATATTCCAGAACTGAAGAAAAGTCTAATCTCCTTGAGTATTTTGGACGTGCATGGATACCGGTTCTCAGCAGAGAATGGAATCCTGAAAGTTTCTAGAGGTGCATTGGTTGTGATGAAAGGGAAGCTGATTGGTGGCCTTTATCATCTACAAGGCAACACTGTGATGGACAGTGCCAATCTGGCACGAAGTTCAGATGATCCTACCCAACTATGGCACATGCGACTGGGCTATATGAGCGAAAGAGGCATGGTAGAGTTGAGCAAAAGAGGTTTGCTTGATGGTCAGAAGACTGAGAAACTGGATTTCTGTGAGCATTGTGTGTATGGCAAGCAGTGCATGGTGAAATTTAGTACAGCAGTCCATAGGACTAAAGATAATGTGAATTACATCCACTCTGATCTTTGGGGTCCTACTCCAATTGTCTCGAAGGGTGGTGCAAGTTATTTGCTAACCTTTATTGATGATTTCTCAAGAAAGGTGTGGGTATATTTTCTGAAGAAAAAGAGTGAGGTGTTCGTCACTTTCAAGTAGTGGAAGGCGTTGATTGAAAGGCAGACTTGTAAGAAGATCAAGTGCCTCCGTACTGATAACGGTATGAATTTTGCTCAAAAGAATTTGATGATTTCTACAAGAACGAAGGTATCATTCGGCATCGCACTGTAGCAGGAACACCACAATAGAACGGTATTGCAGAACAGATGAACATGACACTCTTAGAGAGAGCGAGAAGTATGTTGTCTCAGGCAGGTCTGTCAAAGACATTTTGGACAGAAGCTGTCAACATGGCTTGCTACTTGGTGAATAGATCTCCGTCCACAGCCATAGAGTTGAAAACTCCCAAGGAGGTATGGTCTAGTTCTCCTTCCGATTATTCTCACCTTAGAATTTTTGATTGTCTTGCATGTGCTCATGTCACAGGTGACAAATTGGAGCCAAGGGTAAAGAATTGCATATTTGTAGGATATGCACAGACACAGGGTGTGAAGGCCTATCGGTTGTGGTGTATCGATCCTCAGTCACCCAAGTTCATGATTAAAAGAGATGTGACCTTCGATGAATCTGCAATGTTCTGGGTGGAAGAGAAATCAACAATAGAAAATGGAGATCAAGTTAGTGGCAAGCAGGAAGAGCTGGAGGTGAAGCTCTCAACAAAAAGTGCAATGCAAAAGGAGACAGTGCGAGTCCCAGATGTGACAGTTGATGTGCCAGAGAGCAGTACAGCACAACGGCAATCCCCTCAAAGGCAGTACAGCATTACAACTGACAGAGAGCGAAGGGTGATCAGACCACCCAGTAGATATAGTCATGCTAACATGGTAGCCTTTGCTTTGTCTATTGCAGATGATGTTGAGGGGGAAGAACCATGTTCTTATAGAGAGTCAATTGCATCAAAAGAGTCCTCTAAATGGCAGTTGGCCATGCAAGAGGAAATTGAGTCTCTACAAAAGAACAACACATGGAAGCTGGTGAAAGTACCACCTGGTTAGAAGATTGTGGGGTGCAAATGGGTCTTCAAGAAGAAAGAAGGAATTTCTGGTGTGGAAGATGCTAGATTCAAGGCACGGCTAGTGGCGAAGGGTTTCATACAGCAGGAAGGTATTGAGTTCACTAAGGTATTCTCTCCTATCGTGAAACATTCCTCTATTCGTGTATTGCTTGCTATAGTTGCTTTGCTTGATTTAGAACTAGAGCAACTGGATGTTAAGACAACGTTCTTACATGGTGAGTTGGAAGAGGAAATCTATATGCACCAGCCAGAAGGGTTCGTGGTTTCTTGTAAGGAAGATCATGTGTGCCTGTTGAAGAAGTCTTTATATGACTTAAAGCAATCACTTAGACAGTCGTACAAGAGGTTTGATACTTTTATGCTGAGTCATAGTTATACCATATGTGATTATGATAGTTGTGTGTATCATAAAAAACTTCCAGATGGTTCATTTATTTACTTATTGCTGTACGTAGATGGCATGTTGATAGCTGTCAAGAACATGTCAGAAATTAACCACTTAAAGTCTCAGTTGAATGATGAATTCGAGATGAAAGATCTTGGTGCAGCAAAGAAGATCTTGGGAATAGAGATTCACAGAGACCGTGGCACTGGAAGGTTGTACTTATCACAAAAGAAGTATGTGGATAAGGTGATGGAGCGGCTCGACATGAAAGATTGCAAGTAGGGCTGTCAATGGGCCGGGCCCGGGCTGGGCTTAGGTCGGCCCGGCCCGGGCCCAACTTATCAAGAGTAAGGCCCGAGCCCAGCCCGGGCCGGACCTATGTCGGGCCGGGCCGGGCCGGGCCTGACATTATGTAAAAAATTCAAAGCCCGACTAAGGCCCGGCCCGACTACTTAAATAAAATAATAAAAATTAATAGATTTAATACTATAAAACTTACAATCTCACTAAATAAATTAAAATTTTGATATTAATTACATAATTTGTGTGAAAAGAGAATTTTAAAATTTCTAATTAAGTAATATAACATAAGTTTGACTAAATAGTTTTTAAAATTTGAAGTGAGAATAAAAAAAGGGATCGGGCCGGACCGGCCAGCGGGCCGAACTTAAAGCCCGAGCTCGGCCCGCGACTCTAGTCGGGCCGGGCTTTTAGACCCGACTAAAAGCCCGCGGGCCGAAAAAGACCTTGCGACCCGGCCTGAAATCGGGCCAGGCCCGCGGGCCTGTCGGGCCGGCCAGGCCCATTGACAGCCCTAATTGCAAGGCCTTGAGGACTCCATTAGCAGGTCACTTCAGATTGTCTGTAGAAGATTCGCCAAAGACAGAGAAGGAGATGGAACTGATGTCTAAAGTTTCATATGCGAGTGCAGTTGGTAGCATTATGTATGCTATGGTATGTACTCGACTTGAGATTTCTCATGCTGTTAGTATGGTTAGCAGGTATATGGGTAATCCTGGGAAGGTCCACTGGGAGGCTGTGAAGTGGATTCTTCGTTACCTCAGAGGTGCTTCAAATGTGAGTCTAGTGTTTCAGAAAGGAAGCAGTGATGGCAGTCAGCTGGTTGGCTACATCGATTCAGATTATGCTGGTGATCTGAATAAGAGGAGATCCCTGACAGGTTATGTCTTTACTTTCTCAGGCTGTGCTATTAGTTGGAAGGTTGTTTTACAGTCTACTGTGACTTTATCTACTATAGAGGCAGAGTATATGACAGTGGCAGAGGGAGTAAAGGAAGCCTTGTGGCTGAGAGGTTTGGTCGGCAATCTAGGTCAAGTGCAGGAGACGACTCCGGTGTACTGTGATAGTCAGAGTGCCATACATCTGACCAAAAATCAGATGTACCATGAGAGGACCAAACACATCGACGTCAAGTATCACTTTGTTCGTGATGTTGTCTTGCAGGGTACCATAGCTGTTCAGAAATTTTCTATAGTAGAGAACCCTGCAGACACGCTAACGAAGCATATTCCTTCGGAGAAGTTCAGGCATTGCCTGGGCTTGGTCGGCTTGCAGAGCACATGAGGTGGCCCCGACAGGGGCATTGGCGGCAATGGTGACATGGCAGAACTTGACACTGGGTGCGGCTTGTGAAGATGAGCCAAGAGGAGAATTGTTACGTTGGTGTCTCACCCTTCACAATTCACCCTTCGAGAAAACCGCATGCAAGCAGTTACGTGGGTGGTCTTCCGTGGGAGTTAGTTTCCCATGCATTGCATGTTTTGAATGGAGGAGTTCCACGATGGGTTAAGGAGTTAAAATAGGAAACTAACTCCAGAATTAATGGCCATGGGTGGTTCCAAAAGAGAAGCCCATTTCTTGCGGTTCTTTCTTCTCTCCAAGACAGCGAAGCAAAAAGGTCCGACCACTATAAAAGGAGACCCCCTCCTCTTTGTTTTGTATCCCCATGGTGAGAGACAAAGAGAACTATTGTAGAGAGAAACAAAAGGGCCTTGGGGTGAGAGCTTGAAAGAGTTTTTTGTGTGAGAGGATTTGTTCCTCCGGGTTGGGGTGTGTATTCTTTGTATTATTCTCCACATCTAGTGAAGTTCCGCTGTCGTCGTCACCCGTGGACGTAGGGGGTAACCTCCGAACCACGTAAATCCTTATGTTCCTACCTTGTGTGATTGTTCCTTCTTCTTTCTCCCTTCTTCTTGTTGTGCGGATCGAGATCTTGGGGCGTCACTCTGTCCGTCAGAGTGGTCGTGTCATAACAAGTTTACTATCATCGACGGAGGAGAATATTTCGTAAAATATGCCATCTACGGTCGTTAAATTTAAGATATATTTGACAAAATTGAACTTTATAGGAGTATATATACAAAAAATCTTACTCTTTAACTCACACTTAACTCGGGTTAAACACACAGGAGTTACGACGAGGGTATAATCGTGACATTATCCATATTTTAAATATATTTACGATAATATGCTCCGATGAAAGGTATATTTGACAAAATCAAACTTTACAAAGTTATATATGCAAAAATCCCATTTCGTTATAACTAGCAGGATTTGATGGACCGTTCGTCTCGTCCGTCCCGATTTTTCACTGGGATGGGACGGGACGGGACAGGTTAGTACCGTTGCGTATCGAGATAAAAAATTATATTATATATATATATATATATATATATATATATATATATATATATATGTTACAAAATAATATAATATAAAAATATTTGTATCTCAGTTGATTATGTGTGTGGCCAATCAAATGGATGCCCTTGGTTCAAATACCCCCCTCTCTTGTTGTTTAAACATTTTTTAATAATTTTCTAAAAACTCGAAACCCGACGACAAACGCGTCGAAAGCACATTTCGAACCAGACATGAGATCCCCAACCAACTGACCTATAAAGAAGATTTATTATTAAAAAATTAAAATAATATATAAAGTCTCTCGATTGCGTCTTACAGATCGATCGTCTCGGTCTATGACTGAGACGGGACGGAACGGGACAGCAGATTCGGGACGTCCCGTCTCGATATGTCAAACCTTGATAATTAGAAGGACTATTTCCACGAAAAATCAAGAAAACAATGTGCACACAAAACGAGCAAATTGTATCGAGGACAATTTGTGAGGCCCAAGTTTTAACCCCCAGCTTTGACAGGGAGTTGCCGACCCAAGTCTATCGAGAGGTTAACCCATATTTAACCATGAATTATCCCTCTTATTATTTTGATCGACCAGATTCCATAGCCAAGTTAATTAGAAGTGATCAGGTAACTCTCCGAATTAACCCTGGGTTAAAGAGTTGCTTCTGGCCTGCCAATGGCGAGTCTAGTTGAAGTAGAAATGTCACGAAACTCTCCTGCAAGTTGCAGCTATTTGAATGAAAGAGAGGCTAGAAGATTACTCTGAAACAAACACCCAGCGCTCTCCTTTTAGTGTATATTTGTAGTGTAGTTGTTTAACACTTACCCAAGCTTAGGCGAACAGAACTAGTTGTTAAAATTAACTATAAGGTTTTGCGAAAATTCTCAGAATTATACTCTTCTTTAACTCTCAAAGGGTTAATCTTATATATACTCTGCTTATATGAAAAATATCAAAATTAATATCCTTAATCGTTAAATATAATTTATACTATCTTTATCAACCAAAATTTTTAAAAATATTATTGAATGATGAAAGTATCCCAAAGTTTTGTATAGAGAGATTTGGAGGTGATCGTGAATGTTAGAGATATTTTTATCGTTCAGTGATATTTTTAAATTTTATAGTCGACGAAGATAGTATATATGATATTTGACAACTAATAATTGTAATTTTAATGCCTCTTGCAAGCATAGTTTGTCGACCCGTGCTACCCGGCCGACTCGGTCTCGGCCTGGGTCGAGTCGGGTCGGTCCCGTCTCGGTTCGACCCGATCCGTCTCGTTTTAAAAAAAGACTTTATATATATAATAATAAAATAAAATAGAAAAGACATATTATATATAAAATATAATATAATATTAAAATAATGGGACGACCCGATGACGACCCATGACCTGGACGTCTCGATCTCAGTCTGAGTCGAGTCGGGTAGTGTAGGTCGGGAGGACCCGCACCGGGTCGACAAACCCTGCTTACAAGAAGGATATATATGAAATCAAATTATCCCAATTGTAAAACATGGTTGGTTACATTAACAAATATGTCTACTTTGTTTGAGATCTAAGTTTAGTCCTATAAGTTGATAGGTTAAACGAAGAAAAGTTATGCCACGAGGATTTGTGACTACAAGCAAAATTCTATCGTGTAGTTCCTAGCATTACAATAGACAGTGGGTGATGACATAAGTTTCTTGATGTTCATTAACATGATACATGACGTTATTCTCGTAGTCCAATTGTAAGAAAATATGCCTGCCGGGTCCACGCGTGGTTCGCAGAGCGCATCGAGCCGTCGTCTTCCTCGTTCGCAGGCTTCCCCCGCGGAACTTCGGGCGGGGGGGCTCCCTCCGGGAACTCCCCCCCCCCCCTCTCCTTCTCCACTCAGGAGGCTTTTGCCAGGTACGTCCCCCGGGCTCGTACAGGGTTTTGTCAGGGGGTGTTCTTCCCTCCCTGGAATCGTCAGAGGAGATCGGAGCTTCGCCGATCTCCTCTGGAACCCTCCCTCCCCTTTCTTCCCTTCGGCGTCAACCCTTGCCCTCCTCCCCTGTCCCTCTCCTTCCTCTGTTCCTGGCCCATCCTCCACCTCCCCTTGCTCCCGCTTTCCCTCAATCGACCCCCCCCCCTTTCTTTGGCCTCCGCCAGCACCCCGACCTCCCACCCCTTTCTGCCACTCCCCGTCACATTCCCCTTCTTTCGCCCCTCGCGCGCTGTGTCGGCGGTCCCCCCCTCCTTCTTCCCACTTCCCGGTCCCCCTCCTTCCCGCTGCTCTCTCCCCCTTCCAACCCCCATCAGCCCCTTCTCTCCGCCGATCTCGGGCCCCCCCATCTCCTTCCCCCCAAACCCTCTAACCCTCCGCCTCTCCCAGCGCGTCCCCCCTCCCCTCTCCCCCCTCCCATACCCCCTTCCTCCTGTCAGTCCCCTCCCACTCCTCCCCCCACTCCCAGCCACTTTACCGCCGACACCCACCGATATCTTCTTGTACCCCCTACCCCTCTGTGGTACCATCTCCCCTCCCTCATCTCCGTTTCCCTCTTCCTCCGCCCCTTCCCCTGCCAGTTGGGTACTCTCCCGGGCTGTGTTGCAGGTTAGGTCTGGTCCGTTCGTTGCAAGTCATGGATTCCTTCATTTGGTCCCGAAGAAGCTCGGAGATACAGCGCTTTCTCCCCGTATCCTACAGGATATCGGCCTCCCGAGTACTCTCTTCTCACCGCAGAGATCAAGAGCGGTTTGGCTGCCAAGTGTGCCCCGAGGAAGGCTCCTGTCATCTTTAACACCGGCTAGTTCTGCCTCGGTTCCCCGGTGTTCCCAAGCTTTGGTGGTCCCCTCTGATTTATAGTGGTCCTTTCTGTCCATGTTTTCTGTATGTCGCCCTGGTGGTTTTAAGGGTCAAGTATGCCTCACTTGTTCGCTTTGGGCTTTCTGCCCAGCTTTGTACCGTGAACGTCTGGTCTGAATGAATATATCGGCATATATTTAGCTTCCAAAAAAAAGAAAATATGCCTGCCATGCACATAATCCAGCTCAAGGAAAGAGACAGTGAACCAGGGCAGCTGTAGTTGGCCTTTGGTTCATTCACAACCCTCGCCTTTCAAATTTCTAACTTTTTACATTTTAACCCCCCCTTTTTCCGTGTTCATCCCCAGGTCAGTCTCTCTCATTGACATAATATATGCCACAATTCTTCGTGATCTTCGTCACCACCTGGTGACGAGAGATATGGGCAAAAGGGGCAGGGGGCAGAAAATGTAAGAAAAGAAACGAGTGAAGAAATCACTCGTATTTATTATTTAAACATTGAAACAGATGCGTCAATGCATATGGCTAAGCTTTGCTGGACCGGCGTACTGCACCAGTTTTGGCCAGGTACGTTACGATAATTCATCGGGCCAACATTACATTGAAAAAACTTTTTAGTCAAAATATTATTATTTAATTAAAATAATTTTAAAATTAAAAAAATATCAGATCCTACTATGTTAACACGTGATCGTATGCAGGGTTTGCCGACCCGGTGCGTCTCGCACCGACTCGCACGACCCGACCCGACCCAGGCCGGGACCGGGTCGGTCGGGCCGTGGGTCGTGGCCGGGACGCACTGGACCGCATGGTCCCGTGCGTCCCGCCGCGTACCGGAGCGGGTCGAGGCGGGCCCGGTCTGGTTCGTGCGGGACGGGGCGTACGTGCCGGGTCGCCCTTATAGCGGGCCGGGTGCGGGCGGGTCTGGCATCCGCAGCGGTGGAAGGCGGTGCAGCGGTGGAAGGCGGTGGCCGGCGGTGTGGGCGGTGCAGAGCGGCGGCGGACGGCACCGGACGGCAGCGACGACCGGCGATCAGAGGTAGGTGCCCTAAATTTTTGTTTTGGGGTGAGGAGGGGGGTGGGGGTGACGACCGGCGATCGCACTGGCACCGCCGCCAGTGGGGGGCGGGGAGGGGGGGGGCGTCTGCACCTCCGGTGGGGGGCGGTGAGGGTGAGGGGAGGGGGGCGTCTGCACGGAGGGGGGGCGGTGAGGGTGAGGGGGGGGGGGGGGCGTCTGCACGGAGGTGGGGGGCGGTGAGGGGAGGGTCTGCACGGAGGGGGGGCGGTGAGGGTGAGGGGGGGGGGGGGCGTCTGCACGGAGGTGGGGGGCGGTGAGGGGAGGGGGGGCGGTGAGGGTGAGGGGGGGGGGGCGTCTGCACGGAGGTGGGGGGCGGTGAGGGGAGGGTCTGCACGGAGGGGGGGCGGTGAGGGTGAGGGGGGGGCGTCTGCACGGAGGTGGGGGGCGGTGAGGGGAGGGGGGGCGGTGAGGGTGAGGGGAGGGGGGCGTCTGCACGGAGGGGGAGCGGTGAGGGTGAAGGGGGGGGGGGCGTCTGCACGGAGGTGGGGGGCGGTGAGGGGAGGGGGGCGTCTGCACGGAGGGGGGGCGGTGAGGGTGAGGGGAGGGGGGCGTCTGCACGGAGGGGGGCCGGTGAGGGTGAGGGGGGGGGGTCTGCACGGAGGTGGGGGGCGGTGAGGGGAGGGGGGCGTCTGCACGGAGGGGGGGCGGTGAGGGTGAGGGGGGGGGGGGGCGTCTGCACCGCCGCCCCCACCTCCGGTGGGGGGCGGTGAGGGTGAGGGGGGGGGGGTGTTTATTTTTTTTAGTTTTTAAATTAAAAAATCTAGAAAAATATTTTATTATATTATTTAATATTAATAATAATATATTATTTAATTCATGTTATATAAGAAATATAATTTTTGTTTAATTGATGTTGTATAAATATCATATATTTGATGTATTATTTAATTCATTTTGTAGAATTAATATAAATAATATTTAATTCATGTTGTAGATATAAATTTATTTTTTGATGTGTTATTCAAATCATGTTTAAATGTTAGATTTAATTTAGATGTATTAAATTTTAAATTTAATCTTGTATGTTGTAGAAGTAATGATATTAATATCATTATTAGTTGTAGATGTAAAATATTTTTAAATATTTAATGTATATTAGTTAATTTAATTGCATAATGTAAAAATATAATGTGTATGGATATATTTTTAATGTAAATATAAATTTAGTGTTTACTATTTTCTAAATAATTTTAAAGTTAATTTATATATATAATGTAAATTATTTAGAGATGTTTATAATTTATATGTGTCATGTAATTTAATTAGAGATGTAATTTTAAATATATAATTAGTTATATTTTAAATATCTAATTATGTCATGTAAGTTAATGTATATGTATTAATTATAAACAATATTTAATTCATGTTGTAGATATAAATTTATTTTTTGATGTGTTATTCAAATCATGTTTAAATATTAGATTTAATTTAGATGTATTAAATTTTAAATTTAATCTTGTATGTTGTAGAAGTAATGATATTAATATCATTATTAGTTATAGATGTAAAATATTTTTAAATATTTAATGTATATTAGTTAATTTAATTGCATAATGTAAAAATATAATGTGTATGGATATATTTTTAATGTAAATATAAATTTAGTGTTTACTATTTTCTAAATAATTTTAAAGTTAATTTATATATATAATGTAAATTATTTAGAGATGTTTATAATTTATATGTGTCATGTAATTTAATTAGAGATGTAATTTTAAATATCTAATTAGTTATATTTTAAATATCTAATTATGTCATGTAAGTTAATGTACATGTATTAATTATAAATATTAACCTTAATTGTATGTTATAGAAATAATGATATTATTTTGAACTAAATTATATGAAGATGTATTAAATATTGAATTTAGTCTTGCATGGTACGCAAATAATAAAATTCTGTTCATTGTTAGTTGTAGATGGGAAATAATATAATTTCATATTTTAAATTTCTTAATTTTAGGAGACAACACTCTATGGCTCCTAAGGAACGAACAAATGATATTGGGTGGTCACACGGAGTTTTGTTGGATGGCAACCGTAGGTGTTGGCGTTGTAACTATTGTAAAATAGAACACCGGGGAGGAGGGGTGTCTCGGTTGAAGAAGCATTTGGCAGGAGGAGCCAGGGCAGGATACTCTGAGGTTGCTGGGTGTACCCATGTGCCTAGAGATGTGAAACTTGCAATGGCTAGGCACCTGCGGGAGAAGAGAGCTGAGATGCAAGAAAAGGAAAAAAAGAAGAAAAGGGATCAAGCGGCAGTGAGCGGGCGCCCAAGTGGCAGCAACGAGGAGGAATGTGCATGGACACCCAGTGACAAAGACGAACAAGCACGTACTGAGCAGCCTGATGTGTATGTCACTGTGAACGATCCATACGATGCCGAGTTTCGTGAGGCAGTACGTCAGAGCAGGGAAGAGTCAAGACATCCCGAGGAGACTGTAGTCCGTAGTCGCGAGGCGGCGAGGACCGGAGCATCAGGGAGTGGTGGTTCATCTACGACTCGACAATCACGAGGCATAAGGAGTTTATTGACTGGTGACTCGGGGACACAAAGAAAAAGGACACAATCGATCAACATTGAAGATGTGGAGCCCGGTGCACTATCCCGAGAGCATGGTAAGCAAACGAGGATGGACGATGCGTATGGCCAGAAGGGACCTAAATGGAAACTTGGTCAAGCTGTTGCAAAATGGTGGCACCACGCGGGTCTGCCTTTCAATGCAGCCAATAGCCCTTACTACAAGCCAATGTTTCAGGAAGCACAGGTCCTTGGGCTACACGTGCAGTCACCTACAGCGAGAGAATTGGCTGGCGTATACCTTGATGAACAAGTTGCTGAGATCAAGAGTTACATTGACTCATTCAAGCAGAAATGGACAAAGTACGGAGTCACACTGATGTGTGATGGATGGTCAGGTACCACAAAATCTAGCCTGATCAACTTCCTTGTTTATTGTGACAGACAGGTATTCTTTCACAAATCAGTGGATGCGTCTGGTCAAATTCACAGTCACCAATATATTTTGTCATTGATGGAGCAAGTGGTGACTGAGATTGGGGAGGAGTACATTGTACAAGTGGTGACTGATAATGGGTCGAACTATAAGAAGGCTGGAGAGGCGCTAATGAAGAAAAAATGGCACATTTTCTGGACCCCTTGTGCAGCACATTGTGTAGATCTGATGCTGAAGGAGATTGGGCAGCTTCGTATGGTAAAATCTGTGGTCGAGGTGGCACAAAAAATCACGAAATATATCTACAACCACACACTTGTATTGGCATGGATGAGGGAGCACTGTAGCGGCGAACTGTTAAGGCCTGGCATCACACGATTTGCCACCAACTACATCGCATTGCAGAGCCTATTGAAGCACAAAGATGGGTTGAAGCAAATGTTTAGAGGTGAGACATGGCTGAGTTCCTCTTTTGCTGCTTCACGTGAAGGGGCGGAGGTCGAGGGGATTGTCAACACCTCGAATTTTTGGGATAGAGTGAAGGTATTAGTGTCATTGATAGAGCCACTGTATGAGGTTCTACGATGCGTAGATGGGGATAGAGTACCAACCATGGGGTTGGTGTACAGCAAAATAGAAGCAGCCAAGCGGAAGATCCTTACAACGTCCAAAAAATATGGACCCACCATTCTAGAGATTGTGGAGGACAGATGGGACAGACAAATGAGCCGTGATCTTCACATGGCAGGTAAACACTTACATTCTCGTCCAATCAATGAGATGTGATTTTCAGTTGATACTAATATGTAATTCATTGTCTTACGATTGCAGCGTACTATCTACATCCGGCCTTCCAATATGCTCGGGCCCTTGCTTATGACGATACGTTGATAGAATCGGTCAACATTGTGGTAGACCGATTGTCTTTCACCCCAACAGATGCTGCTGATGCGTTGAATGAGGTATAATTAGATATTTTAACATTGACAATATTAAATGAAATATATACTTCATATTTTTTGATAATGCAGATGAAAACATTTAGAGAGGGAATTGGTTCATTTGTGACACCTAATGCCATGGCCAGTCGTGATAGACTCGACCCAGGTAATGTGTCTTCACAATGTACCTTCTATATCTCGAGAAGTAATTTTTACATCTAATTATTATATTGTACGTGATCTGTCTTAAACGCAGCTGAGTGGTGGCTAAATTACGGCACAAGTGCACCCGTATTAAGGAAGATCGCAATGAGAGTTCTATCGCAAACATCCTCGTCGAGTGGGTGTGAGCGGAATTGGTCGACGTTCTCCTTCTTGCATAGTAAGCTGAGGAATAGGCTAACACACCGCAGGCTAGACAAAATGGTGTATGTTCATTACAACATGAGGCTAAAGGTCCGGCATGTACAAATGGATACAAGGAGAGGAGAGGGAGATTACGACCCAACAGATGCTGTGTACTTGCGAGACGATGATGACCCTATGGTAGCATGGGTTGCAAGAGCCACAACAGAGCGTGGTGAGACAGAATTGGACGAGGAGGCTGAAGAACCTGGCGAGACACCACGGCCTAATACTTTTCTCGCATCGGCTGTACAAGAGGCAGTGGGGGAGGGAGATGACACTCATGTGCATTTGGGTGGTGACGAGTCAGCAACGGGACGTGATGATGAAGTTAATTTAGATGAAGACCTCGTCATTGGTGGTGGAGACATATCGTATGCGTACGATGATACAGCATGGGAGCGATTGATACAACCTCCAATTTTTGAGCGTCAAGCGCCACCTCAGGTGAATTAATACATGAAAATCGAATCGCAAATTTCATTAGATAGCGTGGTCATAGATTGATGTATGATGATGTAAGAAATATATTGCAGGTCGGTCCGACAAATGACAACATTGCGGGAGAACAGTGGTCCCGAGTTGCTGCACCGCGGCATTCAATATTTGCGGAACCAAGAAGGTTATCCACTTCAAGAGAGGCTAGGGGAAGTTCCTCATTTAGAGAGGTGCAATTATATTACCATTTCTACATTTGTTAATATATAATTCATTGGTAATTGAATATATTCTTCTTTCAATTGTGTAGTCTTCGGTAGCATCGAAACAACCATCTCAGTCTGCTGCGCCCCGACGCTCAACATCTAAGGCTAAGGCACCCAATCAGTCTTCTCAGGTATACGTACAGACTTACACAATAGAATACTACTTGAAAAATTATCTAAGCAGGCTTCTGCTTCTCAGGCATCTAGAGGGACACAACATGCAGCATGTATGCCGCCCCCTGCTCCACAGAAGAAAAAATCATCATGGACCACATTATTCACCAGCAAGAAGGACAAGGGACCACCATTAAATCCGATAGATATTGCAGACATGGAGACATTAGATCCCAATGTAGATGACGACACTCCCGAGCCCTCTGTTGAGCCCCGCATTAGTGGGAGTCATGACTCCGATGCTGATAGTACACCCACAGGGTCTTCATCCCATGGAGGTGGTGGTTCTCAAGGTGACCAACGGAGTCCTCGTGAGAATACTAGTGCTGGTGGTAGAGAGTACAGCAGTGGTCATAGTAGAGGTCGTGGGGGCCGTCAACATGGCGCATGGACAGAGGAGCAGCACTTCACACATGCCACGCAAGATGAGGACCACGGTGCTCCACCCGCAGGGACGAGACGGGCAGCTGATCATTGAGATCCCTACTATGGAAGTTCGGTTGCAGACAGTACAAGCTATCAAGGCATGTTGTCTGATTTTGAGAGGATGAGCACACATGACTCCCAGGGATCTGGAAGCTCGTATGGACGGTCATGGCCGCAGCAGCCGATGTATCATGGCGACTCAGATAGCAGTAGTTCATTTTTCTCATCGTATCCATATCCTTATGTCTCAGCTGCGCCAGTAGAGGTCGTGTACGCACAAGGTTCGCAGCAGTATGAATACTACGTATGCATGTACTGGGAGAACTATTCAGGTTCAATGCGCTATGAAGACTATCTGTCCTATCTGCGGACCACATTTAATGTCAGATTGTTTGGAGATGGACACTGGCCCAGTTTGGGTCCATAGTCTTTATTAGTATGTATCATTTGGTTACATTTATAACTAACTAATAATCAATTGCAGATTTCTTCATATATAGAGTTCTGTACTTGTCATTGAAATCACTAATGTAAACTTTTACATCATTTGCAGGTCATCATGGACGGACGGCGTCACCCTGCGTGGGAGCATGGATACTCTGTTGAGGGTGATGGACATGTGCACTGTACATACTGCGAACATCGCGTCACCGGCATACACAGGTTTGCGGAGCACCTTGCGGGAGTGGGACGCGATATTCGTGCATGCGATCGAGTTCCGGGAGATGTTCGACATTCCTTTCGGACACAGTTACAGGATAGATACGGTTCTCGTAGCACACCGAGGACATCTTCTTCTACGTCCCGGGTACCTCCACCACGAGCACAGGGCGGAGCAGGATCTTCCTCCACGTCCAGAGTTCGAGCAGCACCAGCACCAGCACCAGTCGCACATGATAGAATTGAAGCTATAGATGTAGTGAGGACTTTTTTTACAGATTTTCATGTACCCTCCACCGCAGCACACGACCCATCATTTGTGCAGATGGTTACATATTTTCAGTCCCACCCACATGTACCTCCACCCACTATGATAGAGTTAGATTATACAGGTGATCAGTCTCATGTATCTGATGATGAGTTTTGGGATTCGGGCTTCACTGATGATGAGGATTAGTGAATTTTGAGATTCGGGTTACACAGATGAGGAGGATGAGTGAGTTTTGGGATTCGGGCTTCACACATGGACAAGGATTAGTGAGTTTTTATATTTTATACTTCATGAATGAATGCCATTATTATATCACTGTTTCATTTTACATATTTAGTAATTGAAATAAATTTTTATGTATTATATATAATAGGATGTTTAATTAAGCAGTGTAATATGTAATTTTTATATAATTTATTATGTATAATGTAGCATGGATCTATTATCATAAATAAACTCTACATTCTAATATTTTTAAATATATATAACATTTAATCTTTCAAAATCAATTTATTAAAAATTTTAAAAAATATTCGTAAAAAATCGCGTCGAGACTCGAGAGGGGCGGATCGGGTCGCTATGCGACCCGCCCGACCCGACCCGTCCCGCGCCGAGACCGGGTCGGCCGGGTCGGCCGGGTCGGCAAACCCTGATCGTATGTCAATTTTTTTACTGACACAGTCGGTATACAATATAGTGGGATCCAACAAACTATCCATAGAACCACGGAAATAATAATTTCTTACAATTAGAGTATTCATGTGGTAAATGTAAGGTTTGTTAAATCGGGATTCGTCCTGTCTCAATTACAGACCGGGATGTTCGGTATATGATACATAATCGGGTAATTTTATATTTTAGATATTTTGTTTTAAATATAAAATATGTTATAGGTAAATTGATTGAGTGATTTCATCGGTTCGAGGACAGTTTGAATTCGAAACATGCTAATTTTAATTTCTTTTTATAATTTTTAATTAAAAAATTAAAATTTCTGAGACATTCGTAAGATTCGAACATAAGACGTCTTAGACGAAGCACACAAGCCACTTAATCAAATGAGTTAAGAATTTTGTTATGTTATTTTACATATATTATATATATATATATAACTTTTTTTTCATCTTGACATCTTATGGGACGGAGCGAGACGATACCGTATCATACTATCTCGATAAAAAATTGAGACAGTCGGTACGACCGAGCCGACAAATCTTAGATAAATCTTCGTCAAAATATATTCACGGAATAGTTTTTTTCTCCTCTTCTCCGTCTCCCTTTAAAGAGATTTTAAAGAAAAATGTAGAAAAGGACATAAGTGACACTTAATTCACGTACAAGGACTATACATGCAAATGGGATTGTCCGAGTCAATTATCCATTGATAGAATTTTATACAATTTCATTTTAACAGTAATATGTATGTAAAAAAATCCCAAAAAGAATATAAGAACGTCTAGTTTAATTATAACATAAAATTCTGGTCATTGTAAAGGTTATGTCAGACTTAATAGTATTTGTGAATCACAATCAAAATTATTTTTTAACTTCAAATATACATAAATGGTTACTGTGAGAAGAATCTCTGGATAAGATGTGTTTGGCCCGCAGCGTGAAGGCAGGTGAAGGAATCACACACTAAAATTGAAGAAGAGAATCCTTCCAATTTCCCCTGTTTTTATAAATGGATATAAACCTGGAAGGGCACGGCCCACGACCGGCGACAGCCATATATCTATATGGGAAACTTACCCACCCCCCATTAAAATCTTTCAAATAACTATTTGTCTCTATCTTTATCTAATTTATCTTATACCCTTAAACTTTTTAAACCCTATCTTATTTGAGATGTCTCTCAAGATTATTCACACTTTAGTCCAAATTTAAGTCAATTTATTTTGACCGGAGCGAATTTAGATAATCCACTTAAAATTGACTTAATCTGACCTATCCACCTTAATTTGGTGCCATGTCAAAGTAAAAAAGAATAAAATAGATAAAATAAACTCATTTAATTTTAACCAAATTATCTTTAATCTTAAACTAAAACAGGACTAAGATTAAAGAGGATGGGTTGACTTAATCCATTTTTATTCTATTTTAAGTTGACAGTAAGTGAGTTAAGTTATCTCATCTATTTAGGTGGAATAAATTAATCTGAATTAATCTGGAACTCAGATCTACTATTGTCCGAGCAAAATGAGATTAATTAGGGTTAAATAGGCTTATCCATGAGATAAGCCCGAAATAAAGTGGAGCTAAGTTCCTAAACTCTATATATCATAACTCATTTAAGCTCCGCTTTGTTTTGAGATTAAAAGTAACTTAATTAAATTTAAGTGAATTTACTTTACTCATTTTTATTCTTTTTTACTTTGACATGGCACCAGATTAAATTATCTCACCTGTAGAGATGAGATAGATTAATCCGACTTAAGTTTGATTAAATTACTTTCAAACAGATTATTTAAATATGTTCTGTCAAAGTAAAATGACTTAAGTTTGAACTAAAACGAGGATAATCTTGAGATACATCTCAAACAAAATGGGACTCAAAATCTAACCTTTCAGCACTCCTTTGGCAGTCACTTAAGTTTATCCCAGATTATTTTAAGTGGGATAACTTAACCCACTTCTATCCCATTTTGCTTTGATATCAAGTGTGTTAAATGTAAAAAATCTATTGGGTTAACCCTTGATAAATCTATGTACTTTGGTTGGCTTTGAGTTAACCCACACAAATTGATGCCTGATATACCAGAATTGCCCCTCCCTTATAACTCCATGTCCTTAGAATTATCCTGCGGTCAAAGCTGCCCCTTATTTGACAGTAGCACTTTTCAGTGACCATCTTTCTCATGGAAATGTATATAAAAATATGGCTAGAACACTTATCACGTTGAGTTAGCAAAATGTGTTGGTTCTGGCAAATTTATGCCAACTTCACTTAATATAATTATAATTTTCTCCTCACAGAAAAAAAGAAAGTTGATCATATAAGACGAGTACGATTTATGAAATTTTCATGAGATTCTATATTCATTCAAATCAAGTCATTTGGAAAGCTTAGCACGTATAATTTTTTATTCTTTACTTGAAAACAATGCATATGGTCCATGGCATCTCACAACCAATTTACAAAGATGAGAGCCATGTGTTGAAACAGTACGTATGAAATATAAAAAAATGTGATACAATGTTATCATTATTATCCACGAGCTTTTTCATTGTCAACAAATTTTCCACTAACATGATCCAAGAAATATAAAAATAAAAACAACTTTTCCACTGTATCTTGTACGACCACTTTCGCCGGCTTCAAAGCTTTTGGAATTTGAGAATCAAGTTTGGCCACCGTGAACTTGAACTTTGGGTTACCTACATACAAAACGATGCATAGATTTTATCAGTATACCATAGTAAAATAGACGGGAGAGGTATAGATATAAAAGTAACAGACGGGAGAGGTATAGATATAAAAGATGTACAAAAAAAAAATATGCACGTGGAAAAACTAACAGACCTGAACAGAATTCAGACAATGAGTAGCTCTTATAACTCTATAAAGCCAAAACCAAACCAAACCTACAAATTACAAAGCTCTAGTATGAGAATATGTACATGATGCACCAAAGCTTTTTATGATCAATATACACTATAAGGTGACATTGTGATGCTGGAAGAATCAAGTTGTGGAAGTTATGTATTATGATTCTAAGATGGAGTGTACAATGGCTGAAAGCCATATGTGGCCCCATTGAACCTGAACTGAGAATCAAACCTCCGCAAGCCTCTGTAGAAATAAGAGGATTTCCATTATGCAAAAGAAAATTCTCATAAGAAATTCATGAAGAATTTTAGAAATGTTACCGACTATGTGATCATAGCTACTATGTTATGTTCACATAATATACAAAAGCAATCAACAAATTACTTAGATTTATACAAAAGCAATACTGACATACATCAATTAAAATAAGCGATCACCCAAAGAGATATATCTGTAATAGTGAATACCTGCATATCTTTGATTCCAAGTTTAATATTGGCATCCCTCCTAAGTTAGAAAGTCAAGACCATAGCTACAAGAGATTTGCCTTCATCCATCAGATATGCATCCATTGGGTACCCTCACAAGAGATGTCAAAATCCAGTTAGCAGACTTTGATCATAAGATAACAAGTAATTATACTAAATCTTACAATATGCCCAAGAATGTGAATAAGATATAATGAGAGGATAGGGCTACCTGCATCAGCATTTAAGGGTTCTTTATATTGATTAAACCAAACACATGATAGCTCATGAAGACCAACTACACACAGGCAGGCGATCAAAGTTATCCCTCCCTTCACTGTTGTACTTTTGATAGGCAACAAAACAAAGACAATACCAGGCTTACTATGCATGAATAACAATAGTATCATATTATCATTGTACTCTCATGGATAACAGTAGGCAATCCTGATGCCAAATGATTTGAGAGATATAGATTGAAAATATGTACAAACAAAGTATGTATGGGAAAAAACTAACATACCCGAATATAAGTCAGACAATGAGCAGCTCTTATAGCTATGCGAAGCCAAACCAAAACTAAACCAAGGCAAGAGTTGATAACATTGCATGAGTGTAAAAAGAAAAGCTATGAGTATGAATGTAACACCTCATTGTTTGGCATGCCCTCCCTTGCATCATGACTGGCAAAGTGATGGACAGCTAATAAATGGGCATCAATATAAGGCTGGCATTCCAGAAAATCTGTGTTCCTAGCTCCCCTCTGCCAAAAATGAACTGACCCCTACCCACATGTAATAGCAAGAAAAGATAACCAATAAAGAAGTAAATCAAAGGCAAAGCACTCACAGTGGCTTTTTGGAGGGGATGGCTTTAGAGGTAATGATTGTATCGTGACTGGGAAAGTCTTGGACAGCTAATAAATGGACATCGGATTCCCATTGCCTTATTAACAGTTGACAATCCTATGTTCCTAAACACTCTGCAGAACAGGGTATACAGACTATGTTAATGCACATCAAATTCACATTGCCTTAGTAACAGCGGAAGAAGATGGTGACAAACCTTTATACAGACCTTCACATTTAAGGCACTTCAAATTACCTTTGCCCTGAAAACATGCATTTGTCATACTAAATAGTAAAAATATATGCACACAATATGTGATTAATGAGAATGTTAAGTGGATACAATAATACCTTCACATAGAGATTTAGATTTAATGGAATTCAAACCCCTCCATGGTTAACATGCAACAGTTGTCATATCCATCGACCAGAGTAGGAGCGTCCACCATTTAAACATGCAATTTACTAAACATTGTTTAGGTATAAGTGGGCTCAGGAGGGATTCCAACAGTATGCCATATCATCTTCTATTAAGGGGTTGTCACGTGTGGACAGCCAACCATTAATAAAATTCATACGATCCACTCATCATTGCCCGACCACCTACTAGGTCAGCACACGATGCCACCTCATCCGAATGAATGACCCAAAGTATTTGAGGTGCATGTCTGTGATGGAGTTGCATTACTATGCCGTCTACGGCACCCATCTATGCACACAAACCACAATGGGAAATACACCGGGGGCAACAAACATGGAGAACTATGTAGGGGTGTATTAGGAAAACATCTGCAAGTAAAGCACATACAGCAAAGAAAAGCCAAATGACAAGTAAAGTCCGAAAATAACACACCACTATGCATTACGAAATAAATGGACATTATAGCACATGTTGAAACAAGGATTGTTACCATAGCAACAAATGTCATAACCCATCACACTTCACAGTCTGGCACATAACAAACTGACACACTAGGAAAACCAAAATGGGATAAGGGAAATAAATGTG
Organism: Amorphophallus konjac; assembly: GCA_022559845.1. NCBI lineage: Eukaryota > Viridiplantae > Streptophyta > Magnoliopsida > Alismatales > Araceae > Amorphophallus > Amorphophallus konjac. The sequence goes on from CM040123.1 coordinate 37,221,749, forward strand.
CTTCTAATTATTCAGTTACAGAGCCATAGTTGTGTAGCAATCGTGTCTCTAAACACCTCCCAATCATGGATGTCACGCGATGCGACGGACACGTTAGGGTCAACATTGTCATCACCTGCATCGTTAACATCATGGGGGGCATTTGAAAAGAAGAAGTCCTCGCCATGCTCCCGACGAATGAAGTTGTGAACAACGCAACATGCAACGACAATCAGTATTTGAGTGCGGAATGGATACATGTTCCCCTCTTTTAATGTTGCAAATCGGCTCTTCACTACCCCAAAAGCTCGCTCGACAACATTCCGCATTTGAGCATGCCGATGGTTGAACTTATCCCTCATGTTTCGATAACCTCTATTGCCACGCCCTCGGTATTGTGAAATATGGTAACGCTCTCCTCGGTACGGTGCAAGGAAGGTACCGGTGTTAGCATAACCAAGGTCAGTAAGATAATATTTACCTACAATAATACATGCAAGATGTAAGAGCATCGTGTACATATAGTCATTACAAACATGAACATCATTCCCAATAACTTCTTACTTACCCGGAGGCACCCTAAAGCCACCTTGTTCTAGGGCCCATTTCAACACCTTTTGATCACCCGCTGATCCTTCCCAACCCGCAGCCAAATATTAAAATTGAAGGTCAAACGAAACTACGGCCATGACATTCTGAGTAATTTGCTGCTTGCGGTTTCGATACCGTGGGTGCTTGGATCGAAGAACATTGGCAGGAATATGGGTCCTATGGGTCCCGTTAATTGCACCAAGAGCATCCTACATTTATTTTTATGTTACAATTTGGAGTAAGACCTAAAACATGATGTCGGCATAAGTGTAGGTTACCTTAAAGTAGGGGGAAAATTTGTTATTATTTTTAATGAAGGGGTGCACGTCAGTAGTTGGAACAGGCAGTTGGATGTAGGCATGCCTAAGTTCCACTATGACATTAATCACTTGGTTCACATGAAAATTTATTATTTGCGAGGAGTGCTGGAAGTGCTCACACATAGCACCTGTGGCGACACCGTGACCCATGGCATACAAGAACATTGCCAGTTGCTCACTTGCAGTCACCCACCTGCTATCTTTTATCAAAGCCCTCTCTAGAAGAGCATCTTGCAGACGTATGAACATAGGCGGATTGAGTCTGAATAAGTTGTAACAATGTCTTTCATGGCCATTCAAAATGTTGAGGACCCACACGTGGCCTGTGTATCGAGACGTATGCATGGGCCTCGGCACACGCACACCTTCATCTTCTGCATCATCACCATTGATTTCATCCCATATGAGATTGGCCATAAATCATAACACACCAATCGCATCCTCTACAATATCTCTCCTAAGTGCATTTCCATCCATAGCCCCAACCTACACATGCATGAAACACAAGAAGTTATTCGATAGAAGCAAACATGTGACCATATACATTGATGTAGCAAGGTCTTCATTAACAAAGAACATGAGTGTTTCATAATCGAAATGTACTACCACGTCACGACTGATACAGCAAGGTCGTCGAATACAAGGAATATGATAAGTCCATAAAGATAACATACCATTCAGTTACAGTTACATTCGAAAGTCATCCACGTACAACAAGGATGAGTATGCCTACCAATATAAGGAAAAGGAACACCATAACAATCCCAAGTACGACAAGGATAGCCAAGTTCTGCAATACTATTGGGGTAACATTTCTTCGCACTTGGACTGGTCACATATCATCTTCACTCCCTCCCACCATGGATCCTCTTCGGTAAGTCAAAACCCTTGGATTTGAGGAAGTAATACCTCCAAATGCAGCAAGGGCGTCCTCAACAGATGCAAACCCCTTGAATCTTGCACCTGCATATCTATTTACCTGTGCATAACATTCCTCCCAAGTGTAGTACACACCTGGACAACGACCAACCCACACCACGTAGCATGCATATTTCCCCATATTCAATTTCCAAATTACCCTGCAATAGACTGATGACTACTGGTAAATGTAGCCTAGAAATGAAAGCATGACGTTCAATTACCACTTACTACATGAAAGGTACATAGTACATGCTATGAAATACCAAAGTGACTTGCACGATGATACATGATAATATCGTGCAAGGGATCATGACCAAAGTAACATGCATAACATCAACACGCAATAAAGACCATGGAGAAAATGGTCATAATCAACCTACAATACAAGTGGTGTCTAACCATGAAAGATCCATCCTAACTTGTCTTCGTCGTCCAAAGCCATGAACACAGATCGAAAGTTGGAGTCTTGGAAGTGGGTTGCTACCGTGTATAAAACATCGGTCGTATAGCCCGGTAGACTCTTCAACTTGTGTATGCAATCTTTGATTGTCACTCCTTCATTTGGGTTGGAGGTACCAGTGGGAATGCCCAGTAATTTATGGAACTCTGCTCTGTCATTATTTAAAGCACAAAATTCTTTCAACACTTCCATGCCTTTCTCTAAGTTTTTACTGCGCTTCCGGTTGGTCCTGTTGTATGTAGGGGTGCCAGAGGTCAGTCTCTTATCAGGAGACGTTGCCTCATCTTCACTCGGTCGTTTCCCAGAAGGAGGAGTATAATCCCGACTGCATCCACCCACTGACATTGTATTAGATAGCATATAGTTCATTGGCGTAGGTGTTTTTGCTCTGCCACCTAAAATGTCAAAGGGGTTGAAATCATTTCCCAAGTCCACTGGCTGTGCATTGCAATCAAGGGCTAGACCAGTAAACCGTTGATGGGTTGAATCCTTCGACAATGTATTCCCCTGCTCAGGGGGTGAAAGAGAATCACCCCACGACCTCCTTTGAGATATGTCATTTTCCATAGTAGTACCAAATCCCAAAGCTCCTCTTGACATGGTGTTGCCGAACAAAAGATCCATCTCCTCCTTATACTCAAATGACTTTCCCAATATCTTCTTCTTATACTCAATGTTCGACTGCACAACAAAATCAATAAAATGTTATATGTCTTTACAGTATAATAAATGGACAATGATTACTATACTACATACCGCAATGGCATCTGCCCACGCTCCCTCATCTGGCGGCACGGGCATCTTCTTAGTGTCATCCCAACCCCACCCCGTACGGGAGAGCAATTGTTCAATCGTGTGGTAGGTCCTTTTCAAATTCTTCCATCTATTAGTCAAATTTTTTACATCTGCATTCTTACGCGTCTCACGATTGAACGGTACTAAAATATCACTCCAAACGTAATGCTTGAAAGTTCCTTGGTTGCAATTGTTCTTGTGGTACTCATCGATCAGGAGCTTTAACAACAACTTGTCTTCCTTACTAGTCCAATTGGTCACCCTTGCTTTACCTTTTGGGTCCGCCATATGCGTCTCTGACACAATAAACATACTTTTCACAAAGACATATTGGCAGATATAGTAACATACAAATACATGAATTCCTATCTAAGCACATCAGTGGCCTAGTCGGTAGAAGTGGGATACTATGGAAGGGAGCCAAAGATCATATTTATTGTAGTCCCAGGTTATCTGCCCACGTACCAAACTCTTGTATAATGTCCTTATATAATGTCAACGTCTTTCCCTTAAACCACATGATGAGTGGATTAAACTGTAGAAAAGTATTGCAATGAATTGGATTAGCATATATTCTATGGTCACACTGTCATATCATATGCAAGGTTGTGCTGGTCATGTAACAGACCTCGTTATATGCGTCCCATGATATGCCATTGCTAACTATCTGCTTTGAGTCCTCATTCCAATTGAAACCCCAGTCGCATACAAGTGATTTGACTATGGTGTAGAAACACTTATAGAAACCAAGCCTATGCTGCAAGTGGGACGTAGGAAATTTAAGGCCCGACCTCATGTTGAATGATTCTTGCACAAAACCCCATGCATCCGGTATGCTGAAATCATCCCTAACCAACTCCTCCCTAATTAACTGTAGTAAGATCTTATCCATTTCATATGTCCACAAGTGACCTATCAACACGGATTCAAGATCCATTATGGCATCCGAGGGTGGTATGAGTACAGGGAATACAGTGAAATCAATGACGATGGCATTTACCGGAGGAATACATGTTAATAAGATGCCTGCAGCAGCAAAGCTCTCCTGCAATACCAAAGTGATCAGTGATCAGGGATTCCCACTACCAACCAACCCCAGCTAGTAGCCACTGGTTTGCTGTCCTAGAGATACCAATTGAATTTAGAGGAACCAGGTTAATGTCTGTAGTTATTATGTACCAGGTTTTTGGATATTTGTTGTTCAAGGTAATTAAAGACTGTTGAGTACGGACTGACTAGATCTAGAGGGGGGTGAATAGATCTTTTCCCCCTTTTTGATTTATCAAACAAAGACTAATTGGATCACGAGAAATCAATGAAATATAGAACTAACGCCGATAGCAAGAATGACAACAAACACACAAAGAGACACACACACAACAGGCAAACCACAAGACAATACTTTTTAGGTGGTTCAGTCCCTTCCCGAGACTTACGTCCACCCCTTGCTCAATTTGAGCAAGGCTTCACTACATGAGAATTTCTGATCTCACACAAACACCGCTGTCACACAGCTTGTTCTTGCTGACACACAGCTTGAATCCGCTGCCTCACAGCTTGACACTAGTTGTAAAGATGAGTAGAAAAGGTGTAACAAGGCTGAACATGGACTTTTGTAGCAGAGTAATTAAAGGGTTCAGCTTGGGACTCAATCACATAGGTAACAAGGCAAGACTCCCTGTAGGACTTCCAGCAGGATGCCTTCAGCTGCCTTGCTGCTGGAACTTGCAACGCCTTGAGCCAGGTCTTCCTTCTGCAGCACCGAAGAACACTTCTGTCTTCTGCAGCTTTTTGATTGCAGGAGAGCCACTCTTCCTTTTCTGGTTAGAGAAACGTCTGATGCTGATCTTCCTTAGCTTCTTCTCTATATTCCCATATTCAGTTCTCTGTCCTCTTCTCCTTTTTGCACCAGTTCTTATCAAGCCCGGAGCTGTTTCCCGCGCAAGTGCAAACCTGTTGGGTTACTCGCTAAAAAACAGGGAGAAGATTAAATAGAATCTTAAAAAGGTTTGACCGGTTCTTAGCAAGATTCTCTCCTTGAATCCCGTGCGGAATCTTATCCTCTGAACAGCCCAACAACCTGCAACAACAACCTGCAGGTTTCAAGGAACCGAAACTGAATTCGGTTGGATTTCGGTTCTGGACGTTGTACCGCTTGTGGTCGACAATGACCCTGTCTCTGGTCGACAATGAGCAGTGTCCAGACGGCTGTTCTTCAGGCTGATGCTCGTATCGCTCATTGTTGACAATAGCCCTGTCGCTAGTCGACAAGGGGCAATGTCCAGATGACTGGCAGTTCTGTCTGATGCTCTGTCTGTTCCGTGGTCGACAACGAGCAGGGCTCTGGTCGACAACCAGAGCGCGTACAGAGGAAAAATGACTTGAGCTGTGTTTGGTTGGATTCGTTGGTCGACAATGACCACTTCTCTGGTCGACAAGCAACCTTTAACATTTCTTCTGATTTGTTGATTTCACTTATACTACAGTAGACCTGAAATTACTTGAACTATCAGAAGTGACTTGAATTATCAGTTTTACATTGAATTAGTCAAACATATCTTTTGTTCATCATCAACTTGTCATGAGTTCATTGCTTTACATTGAAGGATCAATCAAATGACTTGCATGTGTTATGAAGATAGTAGATTGTTGGTTAGTCAAACATATCCTTTGTCATCATCAAAACTAAGGGATGCACAACAAAGACATCCAATGTACTGGTCTACCCTTTGCACATATCTACTATCACTTTAATAGGGAATGACTCATAGGTGGATGACAGGTAGAAAATAGTTATGAAACTGTATATTTAAAAGCCGTAAACAATCAACCATACTTGAAAATCAACCAACCCAATGAACAACTTAGAGAATGATATATGTGTAAGCAAATACACAGAGACCTACAGGATTAATGACCAAATGAACATAATCACCATGCACACAGCATTGTCTGAACTCAAGAAAGACCCGATTACAGCCATTCGCTCTCTTAAAAATAATAGCCTTAATATTAAGTTATTTTCACCACTGTAGTACAACTAATATGCAATTGCAAACAAATGTAACAGTGCAATGTGGAAGTCACAAGTGAGTCTGATTTACATGGTAGGATATTTGGATGGTAACTGTATTATGACTTGTAGGTGTCCTATTGATGCTTGACCTTCTTATTTTGCATGTGTTATATTGCTACTTCACCTTGTGTGTGTGTGTGTTGGGGGGGTGAATAGGAAACAATTACTTCTACTGCATAAAGATGACCAAAAATGAAGCTCAGCCTTCTTCCTATCATGAAATATCGAAGAAAATAAACAACCTTTAAATAGAATGATATATTTTTAAGCAAATGCACAAATACACTGCAGCATTTATGACCAAATGAACATAATCCCCATGCACACAGCATTCTCTGAACGCAGGAAAAATCAAAGCCAGCCAGTTGGACAGTTAAATGGATAAAATAAGTGAACACAAAATAGGAGATGTCCATATAATGGAAAAAAATGCAACTGATGTGCATACAAGAAAATGAAAGCTAACATATCAGTGGACAAAATAGGAGATGTCCATATTACCTCTGCTTTGTCGCTTTTGATGCAAAGATAATGATAGTAAAATCAGATTACAGCCAATTAACAGGGGAAAAGTAAATACACAAGCTAAACATAAGCAAAGACATGAACGGTAAAAAAAATAGTATGGAGATATATTAACACATTCTAAGAATGATTTCCCAGGAAGAAATTAATATCAAACGATGAACATGTAAACATAAGCAAAGACATGAACGGTAAAAAAAAATAGTATGGAGATGTATTAACCTTTTCTAACAATGATTTCCTAGGAAGAAATGAATATCAAACGATGAAAATGTAAACATAAGCAAAGACATGAACGGTTAATGAAAATAGTAAGGAGATGTATTAACCCATTCTAACAATGATTTCTTAAGAAGAAATGAATATCAAACGATGAACACCTAAACATAAGCAAAGACATGAACAGTTAAAAAATAGTATGGATATGTATTAACCCATTCTAACAATGATTGCCCGGCAAAAATTGAATATCAAACGATGAACATGTAAACATAAGCAAATACAGGAACGGTAAAGCAAAATAGCATGGAGATGTATTAACCCATTCTAACAATGACTTCCCAACAAGAGATGAATATCAGACGATGAACACCTTCACATAAGTGAAGACAGGAAACGTAAAAAAATAGTATAGAGATGTATTAACCCATTCTAACAAAGATTTTCCATCAAGAAATGAATATCAAACGATGAACTTCATCAAATGACAGTAAAATGACAAGTCCATGGAAAATCGGAGAATCCCACGTCTATCGGTCGTCCAACCATAACATAGAGAGGAAGCACTATCAAGAACACCTACCTGGCCACCACCGGTTCGTCTTCCTCACAAAGAAGGAATAGGATGCCCCCACCCGATCGTCTTCCTCGAGCTCCCTCCACGGTGTGGAGAATGGAAGCTGAAAGGGGCCGTTTTAAAGAGGGCTTCGGCCTACTGCAAGGTCACAGGAAAGGTGTCAAGTGTCCGGTGAAGGGATGGAACACTGCAAAGAGACCTGCAACACCCGCACCTTCTTCCATGAAATGGAGCGCCTGACAGAGAGGAGATGGTGAGGAGGGGAAGCATGACAGAGCCCGTACGTTTTTGACAAAAAGGAGAGACATCAAAGCAAGATTTTGACCATTGTTGAAGGTACTGACCGGGGCGGCGACATCGTCTTCTTCCTCCTACCCTGCAGACAAGCGGAGAGTCGGTTGAACGAGCAACATGCAAGATGGTTTTGGAAGAGGGTTTCGCGAGGTAGATGAAGACACCAGACGTGAACGGGGGATGGAGGGTTTTGCAAGAGGAGGAAGAAGAATGAGCGCCACACCTGCTGTCGCTGACGGAGGATGGAAGGCTCTGCGCGAAGAAGGGGCACAACGTGAGGAAGACGAAGGCGACCTCGAGGAAGGCGAAGGCTGCGGCCTGCAGCGGATGCGACCGTTGCAGTGGGTGGGTGGGACATAAAGTAGGGGTTGAATGGGTAAAATGACGTGACGAGATCAAGTATCCCAGCTCGAGAGGTGGGATAGGTTACGCGGTGATAACACGACTTACGCCGTCTTAAGCTGTGTTGACCTCCGTCGCCTCCGCCAAATCAAAAGGGTGTAAGTATGGCAGTATTTCGGGTTAACACATGGATAAATCGCTACCAAAACGCAGCTAAGGGTGACTTTGGTATGGAGTTAGACTAAAGATGGGCTAAGTCAACCCGGTTAAAGTAGCCCGGAATTAACCCATTTTTGATTTGGTAGGAGGGTAGTTAATCTAGAGTAAGGATGTGGGCTAACCTAATTTTAATCTAGTATGATTTGGTAAATAGTAAGTTAACCTAGTAATAATGAGAGAGAGAAATATCATTTATTATGAGAGAGAGAGAGAGAGACATATTTAATTGAACATTTATTGAGGTAGGAGGTTAACCCACCTTAACCCACCCTTGGGTGTGGGTTTCAAAACTCATGAATATCCATGGGTTAGCTCTTAACCTAACCCGACTAACACTAACTCCTTACCAAAGCATAAAAAAGTTTATCTCGGAGTTAACTTAGAACTAACCCCGGGATAAACCAATACCAAAGAGAGGCTAAGGATATGGGCCATATGGCTACTTAATTTTCAGAGTATACAGATAAATTAGATAATATAGGGGTATAAAAATTATTTATAAGATGCTTGGAGTATAAACGTAATTAATCTTATATTTACTCCGCTTTAGCCAAACGCAGGCGAACCAAAAATGGACGCCATTTCTTCTCGCGTCGCTCCCCTTCGCTCGGTGCCTGCGTTGCTGCCGCCGCGGCCGTCGTCGACAACCCACTGCCACCATCACAGCCCACGCAGCGGCCTCACCCTCTCCTCCTCCTGCCTACGTTTTTTCCCTCCCGTCGCAGCCGTCTCCTCCACGCTGCTCCGTGCTCTGCCGGCGCCGTTGCTCCGGAGGAGAACGCGGAGCCTGGAGCCTCGGCCTCCCCGGCGGGCGTCCGTCGTCGCCTCCGTGCAGTTCAATGTGGCCAAAGGTGGGTTATTTGATCAAATCTCGCCAACTCCGGAACGAAGAATGAGAGGAGGAAGGAAGGGAGTGGGTGAAGCAGGTGAAACGTACCCATGGAGTCCTATTTCTCCGCCTCCTCCCTCTTTCTCTTCCTCTTGCTGCACGTTGCTGATTGGATTTTTCTTTAATCCTACTTGGGAATGTTCCTGGGCAGTTCTTGCGACCGCGTGGAGGGTTGCGAAGGACGGCGTCGAGTCGGGGACCAATCTCGTTCCTGTAAGTTCTGTGCTTTCGAACATAGATTTCTCCTTTACGTGCTGAGGTAGTCCGGCGATTTCTGACTGACCAAGTTTGTTGTGTTCTTTTTTGAAATAACAGGATTCTGTCCCCAGGCCGATAGCAAGGATTGGCGTTGTTGTTGTTGCTGGGACGGTGGCCCTTTTCCTGTTGAAGTCATTGCTATCTACGGCATTGTTCGTAGTGGTGAGTCTGGTTTTTGCTTCTTGTTCGTCTGTCCTCACCGGTCAGGAGACCCGAATATTACAGGTTTGACCGGATAGAATATACATTTCGATGCATGTCTGTGGAATCTAGTAGCAACGCTTCATAGAGATGAGTTCTTGGGTCAGATAAAGAGTAGACTTGTATTCCATTCTTATTGGCATGAAGGTGTTCTCCAGATTTGTTGCTTAAGGTAGTCGGTGTTGTCTACCTAAATTGGTACAGCGTCTGGGAATTTATATAATTGTACCTTTCTCCTTGAAGAACTGTCCAATTTAGTTAAGGCATCTACTGTTTGTTGGTTTTCTTAAATTGGTTGAAGAACGGTATCAGTTAGGGAGGGTATCAACTTTTTGATAGTCTTCTTAAACTAGTGCTGCCAGTCTCATAAGTATCTTTCAATATACAGTCTGAGATGTACGATCCATGAGACATCAGGGTTAAATGATCCAAGGTCCTGGTAATGTTGCTCCCAAGGTGAACTATGACTCCATATTGTATTTTTCTGAAAATTATCTAGCGTGCCTTACAATACGTGATGCAATATATAATTCAATGCCTTGAACCTTTCCTGGATTCCCTTCCAATAATCTCACAAGAGAGCCTTTGCCCAACTAACTTGTGTTCTGTAACTCCCATTAGTCCCAGTTTCTTGATTCTTCTGTGTGTCCACAGTACTTTTGATTAACTGGTAGGTCATATCCGCAGGAACCTTTGATGACATAACAGTTTTTATTTTTTAAAATTATTTTCTTACCTTGCCTTTTATGACATTGCAAGTAAGTTTAGTTCTCTGATGTTTATCCATGTAAGAATGTTCTTGCTATTATGAGGCAGCTTCCTTGGTCATTTGCAAGTTCCTTCTTTGGCAACATGTGCAATTAGAGGTTTGTAAGGAATGTTCAGTTTTATTTTGCATCCTTTAACTTCCTGTCCCAGGCAGAGAAATGTCTCAATAACTTATGTTGTGTCTCCATGTTATTGCTCTGCTTTATGGTTAAGTCACTTCTTTTAAAGATCGGTGCTGTGTCTTTAAAGGCTATCTTACGTTCAATGTAATCCCTTTCATTATTTTTAAATTTTCCTCTTGGATATACCTCTTCTCTACTTTTAAGATTGTATTACCTCTGTTGTGAACTAAAATTGGTTGTGAGCTCTGCACCCTTTTTTATAAAGAATTTCATGAATCAGGGCAGAAATTGGAGTTTTCAGTCATCATCACCATCATCATAGCCTTATCCCAATTTGGGGTCGGCTACATAAATCCAATTCCGCCAAAAATTTCTATCAAGTGCTATATTCATATTTAAACCCAAGAAACTAATGTCCTTCCGAATAACATCGTGCCATCTCATTCTAGGCCTTCCCCGAGTTCTTTTACTAGCATCCACTAAGATTTGTGCCAATCATGTGTTTGTGCTTATTTCAGTTTTTTTTTTTTTAAAGCAAAACATCTAGTGGGACGAAGGGAGAGTGCACCCCCATTCCAGAGGAAGGGAATGTTCTCACTCCACCTACGAGCCACTAAATGCAATTTTATTTCTTTAATAGAAAAGTACAAGATCAGAGGAAGGCCAAGCCTCTGTAGTACAATGAAAGAATGAAAAAAGAGATCTATACATGTCTCCTTCGAAAATTAGGTATGCAGCAAGCATCGGCTTTGGCATATCCTTTGGCTAATAGGGGCAGCTCTTTGAATGAAGAAAATTCCACATTGTGTCCAATGGAAACCGCATGATTTGTCAGAACATCTGCTAGCTGATTTGCTTCTCTATATGAATGAATAATGGGGCATTTAAAAGATAAGAAAAGTTGCTGTAGGGAGCTCCACCAAGGGAGGAGAGACCATGGCGGATCTCTTTTATTGCTTAACAAATCAACCAAAACCATAGAATCAGTGAAGATAACCGACAATGGGATAGAATGAAGCTGAGCTAGATGGAGACCATTTAATAGAGCTCGTCTTTCTGCCACCATATTGGAACCATTACCATAGTAATATGAAAAACCCAGCAGTAAATGCCCACGAGAATCACGGAAGCAGCCACCACCCCCAGATGGTCCTGGATTGCCTTTGCTAGCTCCATCCACATTGAGAGAATAATTGACTGCAGGGGCTGTCCAGCAGACTGTAAAGAAAGCCAGGCGGCTGCTTCTGATAACAATACCAAATTCCTGAATAATATTGCAGTACTCAGAGCTGGCCCCTTGATTAAATTTGACTTGTTTCACAATCTGATTAATCTCCGCTAGAATCTTATTAAAAATCTTGAGAAAATTGGTTCTGTGGCCTTCATATCTAACCAAGCATCTATATTTCCATATCTCCCAAATGATCAAAAGAGTTGCCAGCAGAGAAATGAAACCCTTTGGTTTATTGATGATTGCCCCATTAATGGATAACCTCAACCGGCTGATAATATTTGTAGCTTCCAAGCAAGATTTTATAAGCAAAAGGGCTAACCTGCTCCATAAGAATTTTGCCAGTTCACTGTTGACAAAGAGGTGATCTTCATCTTCTATTTCATGAGAGGAAGAGCAACAAACACAACAAGATGCCAAATTAACTCCGCTGGTTTGTATACGGCTGTCAACTGGAACCACTTGTTTCAAAATTTTCCAACAGAATAAAGCTGCCCTCGGAGGAAATATGTGATTCCATAATTTGCTAAGCATTGGATCAGCCGCCTGCCCTTTGATGAATCTGTAAGTAGATTTAATACTGAATTTGCCTGAGTTAGTGAATGACCAAATAGGAATGTCATTTCCATTTTGGATCACAAACCTCTGAATTTCAGCCCACATCTGCTGATCATACACTTTATCCCAAATTGGGTGCTGAGGATTAGTCATGGCAGAATTTACTGAGCAATCTTCAATCAAAGAATTATTTTGGAGAGAAAGTTGTTCAACCAAGGCTTTATCTTTGTACCAAATATCTTTAAAGAAATTAGTGGCAATTCCATCTTGAACAATCATGCGGGAACCTGTCAACAGCATTGCTCTAGCTTTCTCGAAATCACAAGTTTTTATACCAACTGGAAATGGAGTTTTGCAATCTGAAATATGATGCCCATGATAGTATTTACTTCTGACATAGTTAGCCCAAAGTGACTTGCTGTGCATAGAAAGCCATAATAGTTTGACATAGAAGCAGATTTGAGTATCTGAAAGGCTACGGATGCCCAGTCCACCTATAGAAACAGGGCAACAGATCTTGTCCCAAGAGATCCAATGCTTTCTATGTGCTGTTTCAGGTCCCTGCCAAAAGAAGTTGGCGCAAATTTTTCCAATCTGCTTTTGAATAGTATAAGGAATTGAGGCAGCACTTGCTGTATACATAGGAATTGATGCTAGGTCTGACCGGATCAGAACAGCCTTCCTGCCTGGGATAGAAACTTGCTTTGCCAGCCAGCTAACCTGGCATTAACTTTGTCCAGAAGATATTTAAAATGTGGAGTTTTGGTTCTGCCTTCGAAGAGAGGAATGCCCAAATATCTAAAGCTACCTGTTTTGTGCTGATAACCAGTTAATTGACTGATGCGATCAATAGAAGAACTAGGCATCCGTTTTGCCACTACAAAGCAACTTTTATGGGCGTTAATCCTCTGGCCAGAGGATGCTTCATATCTTCCCAGGAAAAGTGGCAGCTATTTAATTGAAGATATTCCACCATTCATGAAAATTATAGAGTCATCTGCATAAAGTATATGAGAAATTTGTGGAACTCCACGAGGGAGATGGTAATATTTGCATAAACCAGAGGAGAATATATGGCTAAGCCCCCTCCTCAAAACTTCCTCAGCAAGAATGAATAATGCAGGAGCTAAGGGATCTCCCTGTCGAACTCCTCTTGATGATTTAAAAAAATCATGAATGTGACCATTCAAAGATATAGAAAACCAGCAATTTGCCAACAGTTGAGCAATGAGAGAGACAAGCCTATTAGAGAAACCAAAGCTTTTCAGAACCTGAAAGATGAAATCCCACTCTATTCGATCATATGCTTTGGCCATATCAAGTTTGATTAACATGTTGTGTCCTCTAACAGGTCTATCGATTTCCATAAAAAGTTCTTTAGCCAGCAAGAAATTGTCTGTAATTTGTCTGCCGCTTATAAAACCACTCTGCTCATTTGAGATAATCAAAGGCAAAATGGGACGCAGCCGATCACTGAGGACTTTGGAGACAATTTTATAAGTGAAGTTGCATAAGCTGATGGGCCTGAAATCTGCATAAGAAGTGGGATTCTTTACCTTCGGGATCATACAAAGAATAGTGGATGTAACACCCTGGGGGAGACCCCATCCTTGGAAGAAGCTCTGAACAGCACCGATAACATCTACACTAATGATGTCCCAGCAATTAGTGAAGAAGCCTCCAGTATAGCCATCCGGCCCAGGTGAACTGTTTCCAGACAAAGAGAAAACCGAATTTTTTATTTCATCAGCCGATGGAATGGAGCATAATGATGTATTCTGCTCTTCAGTAATTAACCGAGGGATGATTGAAAAGAGGTTTTCATCTATACAGTGATCTTCAGTGGTGAGGAGAGTTTTAAAGTATTCAACAGCACCATTTAGAAGAGCATCCTGATCTTCCACCCATTGATTATCAATTTTCAGTTTCTGAACAAAGTTCCTCTGTCTTTTGACCTTGGTGTAGTGATGGAAAAACTGAGTATTTCTATCTCCACAAGTAATCCATTGGACTCTGGATTTTTGATACCAGAAAATCTCCTCCCGAGATAGGATAAGGCACATTTCAGCATTAGCTTTATTAAGATTCATTCTATTTTCAACTGTAGGATTAGCATCATAAGTGGATTGGGCCTGCTCAACCAGGAATTCAGCATTCTCTTTGGCCTGATGGATATTACCAAAGATCTCTTTGTTCCAAGTCCTTAAGGCAGCTTTCAGATATTTTAACTTTTTCTGAAGAGCATAGAAAGGGTGAATGTCCCTCTGAGTGCATTTGTTCCACTGCTCTTTCACAAAATCCAGAAAGCCTGTGTGAGTGTGCCACATGTGCTGGTATATAAATCTCCCCGGAGAAGGAGAAATGGAATTCATAGAGAACAATAATGGGGCATGATCAGAAGGACCTCTTATAAGGTGCCTGACACATAAATTGTGGTTAGAATTTAACCAATGAGAATTATATAATACCCTATCCAAACGGGCTCTGATATGAGAAGCTCCAGTTTGATTATTAGTCCAGGTGAAAGTTGGGCCTGAATATCCAGCATCAGCTAAACCAGTGGCAGATAAAAAACCTTGAAAATCAATCATGGCAACCATTGAAGAGAAATTACCGCCAATCTTTTCCTCAGGGGATATAATACAGTTAAAGTCTCCTCCAATTATCCATGGAATGGTCACACCTTGACTAAATTCCATTAGTGATTCAAACATATCCCTTCGATGACTAACACCACAGGAGGCATATATTGCAGTGAAGTACAAAACAGCAGAATTATTTTCCTTGAGGGCAACAGTCAAGTATTGAGGATGGAGCTCTATAGTATCAAGACAAATACTAGGCTTGTGAAATAGCCAAATTTTTGAAGAATCACCATTATTACCTAGAAAAGAATGAAGATTAATGCGCCGAGCCACTCCCTGAGCTCGGTTAAAATCAATGCGAGGTTCTGAAATAGCAGCTATACAGACATCATGAACTTTTATATGCTGAGCAAGGCTTCTAACAGTAGCATTGTTTCCGATACCTCTTACATTCCATATCAGAGCAGAGTTAATCATGATCAAATGAGGAAGATGTATGGGCAGCCAAAACCTTGGCTTTAGCTCTGGTCAGGCGAGCATCACTGAATAGAACTCCAGGGAGAACAGAAATTTCAGTCGACTGCAAATTTTGAGAGTTAATTGTTTTGCTATCCTTTGCTTGACATAACATTTTGGAATTCTCCAAAGTTGACATTTTAGAGACTGCATCCGAACTAATAATTTCATTGACTTTCAAGTCTGAGCATTGAGTTGCCTTCTTTATCTGTAAAGCTTCATTATTATGTTGGATTGAAGGTAGCTCAGCTGATTCAGGATACTCCTCTATTCTAGACAGAACTGTGATATTCTCTTTGGTTGGGTCATTTATGCAAGCAGGTGATGAGGGACAAATAGAATGCTGACGGCATTTTGCATCTTCAAAAATATCACTATTCCCAGAAACTTGCTTATCATGTTCAGTCTCCTCCTCAGAAACTAATTCTTCAGATAACTGACACAGTGCTGAATACCTGTTAGCATCATTAATTCCCATTTTTGGACTGGAAGTCTGTGGCAGCCGAGGCCTATACTCCTGACGAAGAACTTTATGGAATCCAAGAAAATCAGCATTGCCTGAAGACTGACTTCGATGCACTTTCTTGTTCAGTTTCTTTTACAATCATGTTCCATATGCCCAATTTTATGACAGTGAGAGCACAGGTGCGGCACCCTGTGATAACTGATTGGCTGCCAAAAACCACCTCCATCCATACCAATCCATATCCATTCTTTTCTCTGAGCTACCAGATCTAGCTCAACGCACACCAAAGCCTCTGATGTTTCAGTCATAGCAAGGGTAGCATCATGTATCCGCAACACAGGACCAACATTCCCTGCTATTGAACGGAGCATATCCTCATGATAGAAGTTAACAGGTAAAGAAGGAAGTCCAATCCATACAGGAACTGCCGGCGGATCTGAGGCAAAATCAAAATCATGTGTCCACCTAAAAAATCTGAATAGAAATCCCTTGATATATAAGTTCTTTTGGAGAAGAACTTTAAGAAAATCTGCTTCACATCCAAGCCGAATCAAGATGTGTCTGGCATTCATCCTGCTTATAATGCACTCCGAGCTTAAATGTAGGCGCTGCAACAGGCAGGCTTTGATTTTTGGAATGGATGGACATCTGTAAGAACACTTTGCTATAATAGCGTTCTGAAGATGCAGACAGGAGATCTGTATCTCTTCTTGAGAGAAAAAAACAGCAGGCTCTTCCTTGTCCGTAAATGCAGGGGCCTTCACCTGGAGAGGAAATCTTGGCCGATGCTGGGATTCCATAAGGGTTTGTGCGTAGGATTTACGGGGAGCCACCGCGGCCGCTTCCAATCGATCAGCTTCATTTCCCTCAATGGAGGCCGGGATCTCCCCCGCCACACCAGCCATGGCTGGCAGGAGGGGGACGCACCAGGAAGACGAAGGAACAATGGGGGGAAGCGCAGGGGATCAACCGCGGAGGAGAGAATCTTTTGTTTGTGCTTATTTCAGTTATGTCATGACCCCAAGACAAGATGAAATTTGCCTCATGGTTTTTTTATTCTCTTTTTATTTGACCCCCATACTATGAGATGATTTGATATCCCATTGTAGAAATTGTTGTTGAGGAAACAGACGCTCTATCCACTGAGCTACAGGATTTGAACCCAGGTCTCTCACACTCCGTGTGGACCTGAGTACCACTGTGCTAGGTTTCCCGTCATCAGAAAAAAAATTGTTGTTGAGAAAATCGTTTGAAGTGACTCTTAGAAGAATGAAGTAGGAAGGGGGTGGTAAGGAGAACAAGATGGGAATGGGGGAGCAAGGAATACCCTTAACATTAGGATTCAAATTTTCTCTGGGAGTGGTAATTGGAACAGGGAACAAGAGCATTTTCTGGAGTGGGATCAGTGGGAAAATGAGTGAACCCTGCTTTTAAGAATTGACTTATTCTGGTCATTCGAGCAATGAAAGGCCAAGTGTCACTTGTTTGAATGGCTTTGAGCTCACTCAGCAGTTTGTCCATTCTGGAAATTTCATTCATGTACAAACAAGTCCTTGGTTTTGAGATCGATACTCAACAAGACAGATCCATCACCATTCGAATATCTATTTTTACATCTTTAATTTTCTGTTAAGCTGCAAATCGCTTATGAGTTGGTGCAAAGACTTCATGAAAGCAAGTTTGTGGGGCTCCTTGAATGTTCAAATCTTAACTTTTGTTTGCTTCCTCCTTCAGGCATGTTGGACTCTGCATCTTGGCATCTTTCTTCATTTTCTGTCCCCCACAGACAAATAGTTTAACAACTGACTTACCATGCCCACTGGAATAGTGTTCGGGAATAAATGGGTTTTACCTCTCTTTTTCTCTAGGCAAATGTATAAGTTCCCAACTGAAGTGCTCATCTAGTTGGAACCTCTTCATAAATATTGGAACCTAACCAGTGTCAAAATCTCTTCTTTGTCATCATTGCTGGTGCATCATCACCAGCATCATGACTCATGAGAATGAGGATGAACTACATATCTCAAGGACTTGGCACTTCACACAATTTGTGCCAATGAAGTAACTGACAGAGGGCCTTTGTACCTTTCTGTCCCCTCTGCAAAGGTGCCATGTTCTGGGCCTTCTGGCATTAGACCAACCATTGGCAGTGGCCTCCCACCCCCCTCTTCTTGTCCTCCTCTTTTAGATCAAAGTTCTGCTCCTTCCAGTCGTGGTTGGTACCAAGCTCTTTCAATTAACTGGTGAGCGTGACATGCACCTTCATTGATCATTCACTCTGAAGACTAATACTGTGTGTGTGTGTCACAACCGTCATTGAATCTTTATTCTGATTTGGTGAAAAGCATAGACATTTGAAAGTATGTCATTGCAATTTTTTACCCCCCTCCCACTTTTGTTTTTTGATTGCATCTTCATCCTAACCCTGGATTCCAGATTCCTCTTTTTGACGGTATTTTTGTGTATGTTTATTTTCTTATTTTAATATAAGGATTTTTGGTTTTGAGACCCTAATTTTTTCAAAATTAGAAAAAAGTCCCCGTAATCTATCTATATAGCCAAAGGCCCCAAAATCTTCAAATCCTTGGTAAAAAGCCTCTCGGGTTATCTGCCTTTCAAAAAATAGAATATCCCGGAGAATATTCCCTTTTCTATCCTGTTAAGTTTTATATTTCCCATTTTACCCTCATGTTCCTCCCTCTCTCTCTCGCTCTCTCTCTCTCTCTCTCTCTATATATATATATATATATATATATGAGGTGAGGGGTTGCCGGCGTCGGGAGTGAGGGGTTCCCCTCTCTCTCTCTCTCTCTCTCTCTCTCTCTCTCTCTCTAGTGTGTGTGTGTGTGGTGTGGGGGGGTCAGTTGAGAGGGGAGGTTCCCCCAGTGCCACTGTCTGGTTGCCACAGAGATCTAGAGAGAGTGAGAGGGTTCACCCGAGGACGGGGGAGGTTCCCAACTATACTGTCCGGTTGCCAGAGAGAGAGAGTGAAGTTCATCTGAGGAGGGGGAGGTTTCCTCAACGGCACTATCTGCTTGCTGGAGAGAGAGAGAGAGAGAGAGAATGGGGGCACTGGGAGTGTGGGAGGTTCACCTAAGGAGGGGGGAGGTTCCCCAGTGGCATTGTCTGCTTGCTGGAGAGAGAGAGAGAGGGGGGGTCACTGGGAGAGTGGGAGGTTCTATCTCTAGCACTGGTTGGGTTTTGTCCGAAAGAGGTAGAGAGAGCAGTTGTGTGGGAATAACAAGGTAGCGGCGTCCAAAACAATCACCTTCTTGCTCATCCGCATGTCGCATAGGACACTTTCATCCTTCAGCAACCCGCGTGCGTCAAACTCGCCCAGTCTCGTGCATCTCATCAATTGCAGAGTAAGAACAGACATGACATTGGAGGGCGCCGGCAACTTTGAACTCAACAGAGCGAGACCTCCATAGGAATTAGGCAATGATGTTGGGTAGATCCGTTGATCCCAAATCATGCTTGGCCGCGTTCTCGCTGTCGCGCTTTCACCGTCGCTGCGGGCATCATACTTGGTCGCTGCTCTCGATGCCACACTTTCGCCGTGGCTGTGGTGGGGTAGTAGAGGGAGGCAAAGGGGGCAGCGAGGTGGGGAGTAAGGGTGTTGGTCTTGGAGGGGGGAGCCAAAACATTAGAGGAGGAGGTGGAGGCGGGAGTAGCAGTGATGCCAGAGAGAGAGAGAGAGAGACTATATTGCTGCTGGGCAATGGTGAGGAGGGGTTGGATGGGGCAAGTACGGCCCGTACGGGACAAAACCAGCAATGGCGAGGAGGGTGGGATGTGGCAACTACACGGCAGTGGTTCTAATGGCAAGGAGGGGTCAGGTGCTTCGGTGGTGGCATGGGAGAACTGCTCCGGTGACTCGGCCATTGCTGGAGGAGCATCTCTCTCTCTCTCTCTCTCTCTCTCTATGTGGGGTACGGGGGTTGCCAGCATCGGGAAGTAGGCCCCCCCTCTCTCTCTCTCTCTTTGTGGGGTGGAACGTATTATGCTCTTTTTCTCTCCCCCAGTTAGGTTAGACCATGGTTTGGTTAGCCTAACCATATCTTATATCACGGTGAAAGATGTCAGGGGCTTTTTATGTATCAGATAAGATTTTGGGGGCTTTTGACTAAATAGATGGATTACTGTTTTTTTCTAATTTAAAAATAATTTAGGGGCTTAAAACCAAAAATCCCTTTGATATTTGCCATTGAGTTACAGTTTCCATCTCATCTCTTCCATCTAAACTGATTAAAATCTGATGTTTTCCCGAGAAATCAATTGTTGAAGACCCACTTGGCAAATGGCTGGCTATAATGGTTGCTTGTTTCTCCGGGGTATCACATTTCAATTCATTGTTTGTTAATAATTTCTCTAGGCAAGATCATGCTTCTCTATGTCAAACTTCTCTGTTTCTCTTCATCCAGCTTCTTTGTTTTGGGAAACATTTGAGGGTTGTACCTGGTTGCACGATTTAAAGTACACAACCAAAATGATAGATTTATTACTTTCCAATTGGTCTCATGGGATTTTGGCGGATCCCCTCCTATTAAAAGTTACACTTTTGACATGCATGGTCTCAAAAGTGTTTCCTGCATTCCATGATTTTAGCAGTGTGCTCATATTACATTGGCAATGACTTAGAAATATGCATTCGTTCTACTGTATCCTCATTTTCAGTTTGGCTTACAATATGACAATTTATCATTTGAACAGGCTATGATGGGACTAATATATTTCACATACATCGCATTTAATGCGGGTGAAGGTTCAAGTGGGGGTCCAAGTGGTGGTGGAGGCACCACCACTACAGACGAGGAAACGTTAGAAGAAGCAAGAAGGATAATGGAGAAATACAAGTAATTCAACCTCCATGAAGTGGCCATCCTTTTTTTTCTTCTTTTATTGTGCTCTTTTATCCATATGAAGGCACACATAATGGGCATGGTGACTGTAGCATTCAGATTGAGTAGTGATGACTTAGCAATCTGTCACTGCATGAGGCATGTGGTAAGGCTACTCATGTAAAGGAGGCAAGTTATACAAACAGAGAGCAGATTGTGTACATGCTCACCTTCATATGCTCAATTGTATGATCAACCATTTGCACATAACCTGGGTTTTTTGCAAATGTGATGCCAACTTATCGAAATCTGCCACCCCTTTGTACCCTTTTGTTTGCCAATATCGACCCTGATCCGATCGTTGTTCAGCTTAGAGTTAAAATCATGCAGTCCCCCGAGATTGCCCAGCGTCTTTTTTACTGCACGGTGTTTGGCCAGGGAATTTCCTCAAGTTCTCGAATGCGTAGGTTTTCTTGGGAGATTTCGATTATTTAAAGCGTACGTCTTTTTCAAGCAAAGCCTGGTATAGCATAGGAGCCAGCATGGACTCCCTGATATCTGTAAGTTCATGACATAGACAAAGGTGGTGAATGTTAACATGGACACGTTATAGCATTTTGTTTTAATATACTACAAGGATAGTAATAAATATATCGGATTTTTACATATAATTTCCTCCGATCTTGGTTAATTATTTATTAGTCTCTACAATCTTGAGGAGTATATATAAGCCCCTACGGTCTCTTGACTCACACAAAAAGATTTATGCAGTTGACAGTCGTCAGAAAAAAGAAATATTCTATCTTGAATGTGACGGCGCATAAGATTGCCTAAAATGCCTTTCCTCGATGTGATGTTTCATGGACCAATATGGTGTTGTCTTCCTCCTTGAGAAAACTCTTGTCACCTGATGACTTTGTCGCCGCCGCGGCATGGAGTGACTCCCATTGGCACAGGCCAGCGACTTGAAGATCCTGGACGCCACAGCGGGAGGTTCAACAACCTATTGGCAACCTCCATGTGGCCCGACGACAACGTGAGAGAGAGATCTACGACCTCTGCATCCTTCTCTGCTGTTTGTCGGGGAGAGCCCGTCACAGTCCCCACCTTCTACCTCCTTCCCCATCGCCGTTGCCTCCCATCTTGTAGCTATGTCGCAAATCTGCTGATCCAGCCGTCAACCATCGAGCACCACTATTATGCCGTACATCACCCCCCCCACTTGCTCACCCTTCCCCCTTCCTTCTTCTTCTTCCTCCCTCTCTCCTATGTGCGGCCCTAAACCTTAAACTGGCGCCACCCCTGTCAACCGCAAACCCTCCCATGCTCCGCCTCCTGTGCCCTATGCGACCTCTCACGACTCCCCCCTCCCCCACCACAAAATCGCCACCTCCCTAACCCTCTCCTCCCCCCTCCCAAATCCCCACCCTCCCCTATGTCGCCTGCCCTTCTCCCCCCCGTCACCCCCTTCTTCCCTCATTGGAAAATCCTAGTCGTCCAATGCCCCCCCGTGCCACCACCGGGTGCCTCCCCCCCGCCCCAATCGCAACATGAAGGAGGACCCTCCACTGCCATGTCCCTCTCTCCCCTCTCAATTGTTCCCTCTCAAACTTCAAACAACCTCCCCTCCCATTGTAGGTACACCTCTGCCACTACCAGCTCATCGGCCAACCGCCCCCAATTGATGTTGGTGAACTCTCTCTCTCTCTCTCTCTCTCTCTCTCTCTCTAATTAGGGGTAATTTAATCTTTTTCTTAATTTTGGGTCAATTTAATCATGATCCAGTTAACTTTCGTTGAATGAAACAAATAGCAGGGACTTATTTATACGACGTCGGAGATTTTAGGGGCTTACATGCAAACCTTTATAATTCAGAGAGTAATATGCAATTAGCAAAGATTATAGGGACTTATTAGTAAACTGCCTAGAAATATATATACATGTGGATGTACCAATGATTCTATACGTATTTACAGATGTACGTAACAAAGCACAATTAATTGAAACTTGCCTATAAAATAGAGGAGATATATAAAAATATTAGTCAAATTATGGGATTCTAACATTCAAGTCGGTGTTTCGAAGCATTAGTTTTTATTCCCGAAATAGTTTGGAAATGCATATCCAAGCATTATGCCATTTTCAAAATGTCTGACACGGCTATGTTTGTGTTTCACATTGTTTGTATTGTAAGAAAAAAACAAAACATCAGGTCTCACGTTTACATCTTCTGCGGTTGACATTTTATTCGGTTCAAGTATTAGCGATTGAAGACCACACCACTGCTCTGTCCTTCCGTCTTCACTTGCTTCTCCAATACTATACTCATACGGGCGTCCCCATCTCATGTGAAGAAATACCAGTGAATCACAAAGGTACATAAGTGAATCACTATCGCTGTACGTCACATTTCACCACTTTGGAGAACAGCCAAATATAAGATCCAACATTTTTTTTTCAATTTCCAAGGCCAAACCAATTATTTGCATGTCATCAATCTCCCACTGCATCAGCTAGCCAGATAGCTTGTTCTGAACCGCTGAGACTATAACTACGTTCAATTTGGAGGGAGGGGGCCAACACTCAACAGCCGCGGCACGAGAGTTCAATTAAGATCGTATATGGAACTCAATTATTCAAATTAACATAACCTGACAAATCCCCATTGTTAGAATAAATTAGAGGAGGGACTTACGTGTTATTGTCCTCATCTTGTACCCTGGGTATTAATACCCTTCTTTCCTTCTTTCAATTAATGAAATACGATCTTTCCCAAAAACTCAACATGGTATCAGAGCCGGATTAGGGCTCCCGCCGCCCCAACCCTGTGTTCGCAATACCCGACGCCACCTCCACCTCTACCGTTCGAGACCCCCCCTTCCGCCGGGGCCACCTCCGCGAAGCTTCCGCTAGCAGACCCGCCGGGCAAGCTGGCCCGCCATCGCGGACCTCCTGCGCCCGCGTGAAGAGGAGGCGAGGGAGCTGCGGCGGGGCACAGAGAAGGCCTGCCGGGGGCGCGTGAAGCCGCTCCTTGATCCGCCACCGCGGCCGTGCTTGCCGCTCGCCGCGTGGAGAAGGCAAGGGAGCTACGGTGGGGGGCGCGTGAAGCCGCTCCTTGACCCGCCACCGCGGCCGTGCCTGCCGCTCGCCGCGTGGAGAAGGCTTCTCCACCTCGTGGCCCGCGCCATTCGCCTGCCGACGCGCCTGTGTCACGCGTGAAGAGTAGCCCGCCAACTGTCGGTGTCCGTGGTGTCTCATCGGGGAGTTGTCCAGTGGTTCGGTTGTGGGTCGCTGCAGAGTGGTCTCTCCTCTCCCATAACGGGGTGCCAACAGCCCGAGATATGTGCGCCGCCGCACCAGCGTTCCAGATAGAGGTGCAAACAGTCACAACGTGTTGTGGTCGTCATTCCGTTAGGGGAGAACATCTTGTCGTCAACTATGGTCAGTGTGTAGACCTTGTCTAGCTTCTCTATCCTTATGCAGTGATGGTTCTCATCTCTCTGGCGACATTCTAGTTTTCTATATTCCATCATCCACTTCTTGTCCGATATGGGGGACTCCTCGTCTTCGCCAACCAGACAGGCTCCTATCTCTAATCACATTTTGACAATTTCTATAAAATTGAATGGTACGAACTATCATAAGTGGTCAAGAGCCCTCCGGTTCTTATTAATGTCTATGAAAAAGTTACGCCATATTGAAGAAGATGCTCCAGCTAAATCAGATTTGAAGGCATATGAAGCTTGGCAAGCGGATGATGGCACTGTTATTTCGGTGATTGGAAATAGTTGTGAGCCACACATTTTCAATAATGTTCTTTTCTTAGATACTGCAAAAGAGATGTGGGAGTCTTTGAAGCGAACCTACTCTGGTGAAACTAATGTTTCACACGTCTATAATCTTTATTCCAGACTATTTGTAATCAAACAAGAGGGGCGGCACATAGCACAATATTTCTCAGAAGTGCAGGGATTGTGGAATGAACTTCAACTATATCACCCTTCTACCACAGAGATGCAGCGAAAATACAACAACAATGTGATGAATTTATTGTTGCAAAATTTCTCGCTGGTCTCGATGATAGTCTCCGACATGTTCGAGATAATTTGTTGGCTGATACAGCTATTCCCAAATTGGCCGATGCCTTTTCACGTGTTTTACGGGCCAGTACAACATCTCTATCTAATATTGGTATTTCTACAACTAGACCAACAGTTGCAAACAATGACTTGGGGAGTGCATCTTGTTAGAAACCGGAGTACCTGTAGAGATGGACAAACAATAGAGGAGGAAGAAAGAAGGGGGAAGAGAAGATCAAACCACAAGAACGCTGGGATTTACGTGGTTCGGAGGCGATGTGCCTTCCTACATCCACGGCCGCACTGAGATCTCTTATTTCGCACACAGTCACGATTACAAGGGATGCTGCCTTTATATATAAGGAGCCTAGGGCAACCCTCCTGGGTGAAATTATAATAATACCCCCCAAAATTTTCGCGACAGGGGGGAGCCTACCAAACCAATATCCGGATCAGACTCCATAGTCCTCCAACACATCTGCCCTTGTTGCTGGTGGTCGGGGACGCGGACGTGGTCGTCAACCATGCTTGCACTATGGGCGGTCAAATCATCATTCAGATTTTTGTTGGAAGAAGTACGGAAGGGGAGGAAGCAGGCTGAATCCTATGGCTAACCTTGGTGTGACTTCAGATACCACTATAGAGACTGCCCAAAGTACACAGCAGCTGCGGACATATTCTACTCCTACATCCTCACGACAGGAAGGGGGAGTAACTTTATCTCGGGAGGAGTATGAGGCAATTCAACGAATTATAAAAGGCTATGCAACATCTTCATCCTCTTTTCATACTGTCTCCCACTCAGGTAGTGCCTTTGCAGTTTCTAATTCCTCATGGATTGTGGACTCGGGAGCCTCTTGTCATATGACAGGTGATCGCTCCCTATTCTCCTCACTTGACTCCACTATTTCTCATGCACCTGTTGTTGTAGCAGATGGTTCTAAATCGCCTGTCGTAGGAAAAGGCATTGTTTCATTGTCTCGTCTCACTTTAAATGATGTTCTCTATGTTCCGAAATTCCCTGTTAATCTTCTTTATATCAGCATGTTGACTCATTCTTTGAATTGCTCAGTGACCTTCTATCCTTCTTATTGTGTATTTCAGGACCTCCAAACGAGGAAGACGATTGGTGGGGGGCATGAATCTTGTGGTCTCTACTATCTTACTGCAGATAGACCTTTCCAGCCTCATCATGTATTGTCGGCTAGTGACACCTCTTATCAGTGACATTGCAGATTGGGTCACCCTTCTATCTCGAAGCTTAGAGATATTGTGTATGTTCCATCTACAATCAATAAGTTCCATTGTGATGCCTGTGAATTAGGCAAACACCATAGAGTGTCTTTTCCTTTGAGTCAAAATAAAAGGAGCACTGCTCCCTTCCATCTTGTTCACTCAGATATCTGGGGACCTTCTCCAGTTATTTCCAGACTTAGTTTTTGATATTTTGTTACCTTCATAGATGATTTTTCTCGTATGACTTGAGTGTTTTTACTCAAGTCGAGGTCTGATGTACTTCATATTTTTGAAAGTTTTTATACTGAAATAAAAACCCAATATTCTGCCTCTATCAAAGTTGTGCGTACTGACAATGCATTGGAGTATGTTCAGACATCTTTTGCCACTTTTTGTTCTTTTCGGGAGATTATCCATCAAACCTCGTGTTCTTATACATCACAACAGAACGGTGTGGTAGAGAGAAAGAACTGGCATCTTCTAGATGTTGCTCGTACCTTGATGTTCCACATGAATGTTCCCAAACAGTATTGGGGCGATGCGGTTCTTACTTCGTGTTACCTTATAAATCGTGTTTCCAGCACGGTCCTTAATGGGAAATCGCCCTTTTCGTGTCTGCATCCTGATGGTACACCCTTTCCCTTGGTTCCTCGTGTGTTTGGATGCAAATGTTTTGTTCATTCTCTCGGGCCAGGTCATGATAAACTTTCTCCTAGGTCAGTTCCCTGCATTTTTCTTGGAAACTCAAGAACACAAAAGGGATACCGTTGTTTTGAACCCCGATCCAAGAAGACTTTGAT
Source organism: Amorphophallus konjac (assembly GCA_022559845.1). Lineage (NCBI taxonomy): Eukaryota > Viridiplantae > Streptophyta > Magnoliopsida > Alismatales > Araceae > Amorphophallus > Amorphophallus konjac. Next base: position 37,248,617 of record CM040123.1, read on the forward strand.
TTATGCAGATGTTACTTTCTATGAGTCTGTACCTTTTTTTGCCACACCCGATGTACAAACTTCTCCTATTGCTCCTGATGTACTTATTCCATCTCTTCTATTTCCTTCCGACTCAACTGTTGTCACTAATAATGAAGTCTCTGAGCCACCTACTATAGATCGCATGTATGGACAGGTCTATATGCGGCGCGCGATACCACCAGGTGATGACCACACACCATCATCTACCTCGTTGGAGGCACCTACACCTTCTGGTGAGACATCTTCTCCCCCTATTTTGGATCTTGATCTCCCTATTGTTGTTCGAAAAGGTGTGAGATCTTGTAAGAGCATTTAACAACACCCCATTGATAATTTTGTTTCATATACATCCTTGACTCCATCCTTTCGTCAGTTTGCTTTGGCTCTTTCAGCAATCTCTATTCCTAAGAGTGTATCTGAGGCCCTCACTAAACCAGAGTGGAAAGCTGCTATGGATGAAGAAATGCGTGCCTTACTTTCTCGTGGCACATGCACCCTTGTACACCGTCCAACTAATGTTACTCTTGTTTCCTGTCGCTGGGTGTTCACTGTGAAATACTCTCCTGATGGCACTATTGACAAATACAAAGCAAGATTTGTGGCAAAAGGGTTCACACAAACTTATGGGATAGACTATTTTGAAACTTTCTCCCCTGTGGCACGCTTGAATTATGTTCGAATCTTATTTTCTCTTGCTATTAATCAAGGATGGTCAATGGTTCAAATGGATGTGAACAATGCCTTCTTATATGGAGATCTAAATGAGGAGGTGTATATGGAGCAACCTCCAGGATATGTGACTCAGGGGGAGTTGGTATGTAAGTTAAGAAAGGCTATCTATGGCTTGAAACAAAGTCCACGTGCTTGGTTTGATAAATTCAGCAAAATTGCATCTGGCATTGGGCTGAAGAGAAGTCAGGCTGACCATTCTATTTTTGTTCGTCATTTACCTGCTGGCACAATTATTTTGATTGTTTATGTAGATAACATGTTGCTTACTGGTAGTGACACAGAAGGTGTTATCGAGGTTCAAAAGTACTTGGAAAAGTATTTTGTTACCAAGAACTTAGGTAGACCACGTTATTTTCTGGGTATTGAGATAGCTCAAGGTCAAGCTGGTGTCTCTCTCTCACAAAGAAAGTATGCTATGGATTTACTTACAGAGATGGGTTTGCTTGGATGTAAACCAGCTGACATACCCACTGTTCTACAGCAGGATCTTGATAATGAGGGACAGCCCCGAGTTTGCAAATGTTGAAAGATATAGGAGATTGTGTGGGAAGCTTCTTTACTTGACTGTTACTAGACCTGACATCTCTTTTACAGTGGGAATAATTAGTCAATTTATGCAAAAGCCTAGGGTGTGCCATTGGGAAGCTGCTTTGAAGATTTTATATTATATTAAGGCTGCTCCAGGAAAAAGTTTGCTTTACAAAAAGAATGGTCATGTGAGAGTTGAAGCTTTTTCTGATGCTGACTATGCAGGATCTAAGTTAGATAGAAGATCTACCACATGTTTTTGTACCTATGTTGGAGGGAATTTAGTCACTTGGAGAAGCAAGAAACAAAATGTGGTTGCCCGATCTAGCGCTGAGACTGAATATAGGGCTATGGCACAAATTGCATGTGAGATGATGTGGTTACGGAATTTGATGTTTGATTTTGGAGTTACTTATACTGAACTATTGGAGATGCATTGTGACAATCAAGCTGCTATCCATATTGCTAAAAATCCTATTTTTCATGAACGTACCAAGCATATTGAGGTTGATTGTCACTTTGTGCGAGATGCGGTTATGTCACAACAGATTTGTACTCCCTTCATTCCTTCAGATGATCAGTTAGCAGATTTATTTACAAAGGCACTTGGAGTTTCTCGTTTTAAGGCACTCTATAACAAGCTGACCATGTTTGATATATATGCTCCAACTTGAGGGGGAGTGTTAGAATAAATTAGAGGAGGGACTTATGTGTTATTGTCCTCATCTTGTACCCTTTCTTTCAATTAATGAAATACGATCTTTCCCAAAAACTCAACACCCATAAAATAATAGCTCAGAACCATGCTACAAACTGCTCGCATATACTAATTGTCTGCATGCCCTTTTATTGAAGGAACCTTTCAGAAATTTTGACTCAACACTCTGCCGGATCTGAGACACCAGATGAGGCACAGAAAACAGGCTCAAGCTTCCGCGTCTTCTCTTTGCTATCACAGCATGTTTACATAGCCATGGGGTCTCACAACAGCAAGCCACTGGCGCAGAAGTGATCGCCAGACATAACTGCAATTTTTTCTTCATCTGAACGTTACATCTGCCACCTCTTTAAACATGCCGAGGATGCTCCTCCCCGACACCTGCTTACTCCTCCATACTGATAACACACCGGAGGCTCTCGCCCTTTATCATATAATCAAATGCCTTGTTTATTTCAGAGAATTTGATTCTGTGAGTGATGAACTTTTCCACTTCCAACTCCTGTGAATACAGAAACAACATCGACACCCAAAATTCAGCATCCTGTCCAAGGTTGTTCACAGATCACGAAATGACATTAAAAAGAATGATAATGTTACCTTCTTCATGTACATCTCAACAACAGAAGGGAGATCAGTCCGAGGCTTGTAGTTCCCAAAAAATGTTCCCTTTAGTGTCCGTTCGTTCAGTAGATTTATGGGCTTGGTCATGAACACGGCATCTTTGTTGGGAACTCCTACTAGCACAGCCACACCCCATCCCTGTGCATAGATAAACTATTAGTCATCGAGGGATACTCGCAGTATCATGGAAGAATTAACTCGAGTTGGAAGAAGAAACCTACATCATGAACGCATTCAAATGCAGATATCATAGCATTAATATTTCCTGTACACTCGACGCTCCGGTCTACTCCGCCGCCAGTCATTTCAGCAATTACCTATTACAGCCAAAAGAACTCGTTGAGCATTAAACAATCACTTAACAAATACTTGCGCACTTCAATGAAAAAGAACAGAAGAATGACCTCTTGTACTGGTCTATCGTAATCCTTTGGGTTCACAAACTCTGTAACTCCAAATTTCTTGGCTGCAGATGCAGAAAAGATATCAACAATAATATAAACAGAAGAAATGTGGGTAAATGAAAACAAAAAGAAAAAGATGCACTTTGCAACTCGGTTTACCTTCTTCAAACCTACTAGGATTCAAGTCAATGCCAATAATCCTAGATGCTCCAGCAATCCTTGCACCTTCTGCAGCCTAAAATATCAAAACTGAAAAGAATCTTAAAATGCAAGTTAACGTCAAAGAATTACAGGGCAAAAAGATCAGAAACTACTTTTTCATACTCCACTTACCGCTAGGCCCACAGCTCCTAATCCAAATACTGTTTCTTTGGTTTAGCCACATTTAGTGTAGCACCGAGTCCTTAAAGAAAATCAAAAAAAGGCATTAATGCAATCACTCTGAGGCCACGTGAAACAGAATGAGAATAGGCCAGTTTATTAAAGGACGAGTTCAGAGAAGAGGCATTTGTGTCCAGGGTTCAACTGTCAGATGTTTTGGAAAGGATAAGACATCATCAAGATCAGCTAATCCAAGTAACAATCGCCAAGTTCAACTTCAGCCCAGGAATACAAATTTATAAAGTACTCAGGTTTTTTAACCACTTTTTAGTACTCAGATTTAGTGAGTTGCTCATCTTTTAACAATGTCATATAGTTGGTGAACAAAAGATTCAATACTGTTTTATGCATCTTCACTTGTATACATATTTCAAAGTTGCAGGTGATAACCATGATACAGACTCTCTCACTTAGGATGAATTTCTCTTTCTATCAGTGTGGTTTGACCAGACATGTTCCTTCTTTTTAATCAGTTTAATAAACAAAAAAATCAAAATTGATGTCTGGACAAACCTGTTGATATGCCACAACTGAGAATGCAGACTTTGTCAAGAGGAGCACTTGGATTGATCTTGGCAAGGCAGCCAGAATGGATAACCGTGTATTCACTGAAAGTTGATGTGCCCAGAAAGTGATTGATGGGATTACCATTGATGGAAAAGCGTGACTTTCCATCGTTAATCATCACCCCTCTGTCAGTGTTAATCCTCAGTAATTCGCACATGTTACTCTCTTCTGACCTGCAGTGAGCACAGTCCCCGCATTCCCCAGTAAAGACAGGAAGCACATGATCCCCAAGCTGAAGATCTGTCACACCTTCGCCAACACTCTCTACAATCCTGTTGTGAGGTATTTAAGAAAACACTTAGTGCCATACTATAGAATGCTATGGATTCAACAGAAACTTTTCTGAACTGCTGTGTCAAAGTGCATGCAAAAGGGGTAGACTCGTGCAAATAGTACAGAAATCCTGCCAACGATGAGCACAATCAGTAAACCCAAGAAATAACTTCCATTTATTTGTGGAGCAATCATATATAGAAAACTAGAACAGTCGTCGTATATCGTTATGTCAACTCTGATTCCTCATGTATCCTTGAAGGAGAGAAATTGTGTGTGAACTTCTTTGATAGAAGAGTATCAGGGCCAACAATACTTGCATAGTAGGATTGCAGCCTACATTGCAGCTCAAAAAAGTAAATAAGAGAGTGTTTTCTTGTGTATCTCAACTCTAAATAAATGAACAGGATTTTAAGCCTTATAATCTACACTTTCAATTTCGAGATGAAAGATATAATTTATTGAAAAAGAAGATATCGTGGACTATTTCAGAAAGAGAGCAGTAAACTAACATACCCCGCTGCTTCATGACCAAAAATTCGAGGAAATAGAGGAGTTTGCCCCTGAAATACGTGAAGTCAAATCTCAGATGCAGTACTGGTGAGTTTCAAAGTATTGATTCAAAAAACTGATTATAACACGCATGGGCAGTGTATCCAAAGAAAATCATAAGGAGAAACGCGGTATAATTTCATGAAAACCTTTCAGGAATACCATAAGTTTTTGGGGATGTATCATATGAAGATCATCAGGCTCAGTCTACTGGTTTCAAAATTACGAATAAAATAATTTCCTTTTCCCCCTTTTTATGCACTGATCTATAATCTCCTAGAACTCTACCCAAAGTTGCTTTGCGAGAAGAACCAATTCATAGAGTTTTACATCATCTTCCTCCCAAAAGATATTACATTAAAAGAATACGAGTGGCCAGTGGCTAAAGGGAATGCTGATATTTGATTAGGCCTGTAACGTGCCAAACTAACTGATACCTAAATGTATGGCTGTAAGTGGGTTGTCAGAGTCGACTGAGCCGTCTCCAATTATACAATTAAAAGCAAGTCAAACTCTGGCTCCAGTTCTTTAAGGATATCCCAACAATTTATCAGAACTCTAACTCTGACCGGGAACTCATATTTAATGGTAAAGATATGTTTTATAATGATGTAACAGTAAATGTGTGTGCCCTAATAATCGACAGGGATGAAAAAGATAACAAAGGATGGATTATGGAGAATTAAAATTAAAAAAATGCGCAACTAATACCCTTCTCCGAAGTTGCTTTAATTTTCTAGTATTATTTGTCAGATTAAATGATTAAGTAATGTGATACATGTGCCCATATGGTTGTATGCAAGGTTTGTCGACTCGATGATTCGTACCAGATCGGATCTTCCCTGATCCGGTACAGTACATCCGAGTCGCAACTAACTCGGTCTGACTGAGTGTGTATCATCTCCTCTCTCTCTCTCTCTCTCTCTCTCTCTCTCTCTCTCTCTCTCTCACTGTGACTCGGCCCGACTCGGGGTGATCCACACCGTATCGAGTTTTTTCAGATACGGTACGGCATGCCCAAGTCGGCCCGAGGACCGAGTCAGCAAACCGTGGTTGTATGTACTTTAAGCCGACCAACAACTTAAGCAGATTGGTTCACATGTTTGATATGTTTTAAATTGCATTTTCAAACACCTCTTCACGAAGAGGGAAGAGAAGCGTCTGTACTGCCACACCGACGCCGGGTCATGTTTACCATGGCTAATCTTAGCCAGGCATTTAAAGGTGAGAAGGATATTATAACCTCCAGCTACAAGAAACAGCTAGCTGTTATAAGGGACTAAAAGGAACCGACAAAATCTCAATCTAACTTTCAAGAAAAAAACTACTCTGTTTCATTTGTGGGAGAAGTAATTTCTTCTTCTCTATCTTACGTCGAACGGGTATTGCACACTATCATCAGATTCAGCGCCGCTGCAGTTTTAGTTTAGTGCTTCCTCCATTACCCATCCCACTCGATGTGACACCTACAAAGAGTGGGAATTGTCAGATACCACATCGATCATCAAACACCAAACAACTCAGGATTTCAGATCCTTATTAATCTCGTAATTAATACTCATTCTGGCGCCAGCAGACCTATGAGACGAACCGAGAAAGGAGAAAAACATGAAGAATCAATCCTCTCAGAAGATGGAAGGGGGCGAAGCAACAAAATATATAGGAACCCCGCCGTGAGAGAGAGGACGCTCACCTTCGCTTCCCAGAAGTAGAGGTCGGTGTGGCAGAGCGAGGTGTACTTGACTTTGATCCGCACCTCCCGGGCCTGCGGGGGCGCCACCTCCACCCTCTCTATCACCAGGGGCTTCCCCGCCTCCCACGCCACCGCAGCTGCTCCCGGACCACATCCACCGACCGACGCGCATGCGAGCGCAAACCCGATCAGGAGAAAGAAACCCCGCAAGCAAACCAAAACCACAAAACCCCATCTCCGCGGGCGAAGGAAAACAGCCGGCAAACCCTACCGTTGCAAGGGATGACGAGGCCGGCCGTGCTCGCCATGGCGCCGGGTGCCGGCGATCGCGAACACCAGAACAGTTGAGATCACTCACCGGCAACCCTCCTCTCCTCCTCCTGCCCCGGCACGAAGAGAGAGAGAGAGTGAGTGAGAGAGAGAACCTACGAACGCTCCCCACGTAGCATGGCATGGGGATTGAGCAGTCTGGATAAACTATCTAGACGGAGCGCAATACGCCAGACCAACGATAGGATGGTAATGGGGACGTGGATGAGTGTTATTGGTCGGGTGTATGGATAGCATGGCGCAGAGAGAATGAGTTGGGTCTGGGGTTAGTGAACAGAATAGTGGAGATGCACCCTCAATTCGGAGGGCGGAGTGGGCGATTCCCGCGAGCCAAACGGCATCGCTCGTTTTTGAACGCCCACGAGGTGAGCAGCCTACAAAGTTAGCTTGGGATCGAGTGGTGCGGTAGATGGGATCGTGTAACCTAGACATGGCAATTATCCGTTTAAAATTTGAACCGAATTCGAATTCGTATTCGTTTAATCGGATAATTATCTGAATAAAATATCCGACGGATAATTTAATCGGATATCGGATATCCGATTATTAATCGGATACGAATTCAAATATTGAGATATCTGTGTCCGATATTATCCGACCGAATATGAACCCTTAGATAAAAATCTAATGATATACATATTCTATATATAATTAACTTAAATCTTAATGTATTATTTGATTATTCTTTTTTATCTTTTTTGTCTCAAAATATAATTTAAAAATAAGAAATTTATTGGTAAGTTATCTCCTATTTTTTAGGATGAAGTCTAATCTTTTGATAACATCTCTCAAAATAAAAAAAATTTCACTCTTTCTTTATTTTTTTGAGAAAATAATATACGATGTTCTCACACGGCTAACACAACTCACCCCTAAGTAGGCCTAGTAATTATCCATTTAAAATTCGAACCGAATTCGAATTCGGATTTATCCGATCGTTATCCGAATAAAGTATCCGACGGATAATTCGATTACTAATCGGATAATTCGATTATTAATCGGATACGAATTCGGATATCACACTATCCGCTCCGTATCCGACCGTTTACAGGTCTAGTGTAACCTTGTGCGGAATCAATCGTCTCTCGAGAAGGCGGCCAAAGTGGGGTCAGGAGCATCTAGATATTAAGGTGGGATTAGTGAGATATGTAATTAAATTTAAAAATATATTTTAAAATTTTAATATATTTCACTTGATTGTAGTTAGATTTTATTTGGGGATTAAATTCTTAAGTTAGTGAGTTTAGTGAGAGTGTTTACTATAAAACAAATTCATGAATTAGTGAGCATAAATTTATTTTAAGAAAGATGTCTAAATAATGAGGAGAGAATTAATTTTTTAACTCTCCAAAAATATGATTTAATATCTCATAACTATTCGTCTATTAGGAGTCCTACTTAATTCCAAACTACAATTAGGGGGCCCGGGCATCTGCTCTCCGTCCGGCCCACTACCAGCGACGAGATTCTGAGAAGGCCTGGCCCAGAGACGATTCGTGTAAAAAGAGAGACAGATTTAATGAAAATTGTGGAAAAAAGGTGGGAACCTAAGCTTCGGGGGTTTTGAACCCGACGTGAATCGAACACGCAACCTTCTGATCTGGAGTCAGACGCGCTACCATTGCGCCACGGATCCCGTTGAAACAAGGTTAAAAACAATACCATAATATTCTTTGACACTGCATTTGGTGCAACGTAAAATCGATTGCACGCAAAGATCTTTCAGAAAAATTGATCGTAATATGATGTCTAGAGTTTAGATATGAAGACGCACGATGGTTGAGTGCTTTCCTTATCAGACGTTTTCGAATCATCAAACGATTAAGTGGTCGACTGTTTCCCTGAAAAACTTGTGGTCAACCTTTTTCTGAAAAACTTTAAACATGTTTTACGTTGTACCAAACGAACCCTTCATTTTCTCTTATATTTTTAGCAACATCTACCCCCCGCATATATTAGGAATATGATAGAGGGAGGGACACCGAAACACCGTTCATCAAAGTCCCACGAGCAAATAATGGAGTCCAACCCCATCATGCGTGTGAGTGTCAAATTGGGTCATGGACCACACAGAGCTGTGCCACATTTTAACTACCCTGCTCAGCCTCTTGCATGATAAGAAGTTCATTCTTCTCTTTTGCTCTTGACAAGCCTGGCAGGAGATTTCCCGACCATGAGAAAGCTACTTATGCCAATTATTGTGGTTGTTTGGTTGATGTTGTTATGTTCAGTGTTGCACAGTATTTTACAGTTTTTTATTTGCATATAAACTATCTTTACATGAAAAATTATAAAAATATCACACTTAGAAATATATTATGTAGAGGTAGAAAATTGATCTATAGCTCTCGTACCACATTTTTTTATTTATTTGCCGGGGAGGATCGCCTGACACTCGTGGAAGTCTGCAAACACCAGAGAGGAAGACGTCAGAAAGAGTCCCGGGCGCTACCCCAAGGGATAACCCTCGGATGTTTAAGTCAACAACGGCTCAAATGGAGAGCAGAGAAGAGTAGGAGAGATAGAGGAGAATGGAGGTCGCGGTAGGAGATCTGAGAGAAGTGTAGACCCTCCGGACAAGTGCTCGCCGCTCCTTGTGATCACCCGGAGAGTACTCGCTGGGTGGTAAAGTCGTACGGGAGATATTCTCTCTCTAGGAATGAGTAGCCGTGACCTCTCTCGTAGCAGGGTCAGTAGTGCTCTGGCTTGCTTCTTTGTAGGCGTTTGTTGGTGAGATTCACTGTGCCCTTCTGTTCTCTGTCGAAGTCTCTGGTGTCGAAGGCCAATCCCTTAGCAGGGAAGGGTGCGAGTTGTGGAGTAACGCTCCCCGCGATCGTGACGGAAATTTCCCCTTGAGGGACGGTTACCCCGGAGTTGGCAGATCCCCAGGCAAGTCTTACAGTGCTCGTGGGGTGCGCTCGTCTGTTGTGGGGTCGAAGCCTGCGTTGTGGGGGGTAACGGTCAGTCGCTGGAGGGTCATCCGACGATCATTGCGCCTGAGCCAAGGTCTCGCATGTTGGCGCATCCGAGGTCCGTTCGCCTTGGGCCGTTCGTAACGGGCCGTGACTGCTAGTGGCCTGTTAGGCACGTTGTGGACCGTGAGTCGAATTGGACTTTATTATAAATAGATCTGACATGGGCCGAGCCGGATTTATCATCCTCATACTCAAACATATATCATTAATTTTATCTAAACAGGGTAAGTAAAGCTCCTTTACCTATGTCCATAAGTTCAAAGAGTGTATATATATATATATATATATATATATATATATATATATATATATATATATATAGAGAGAGAGAGAGAGAGAGAGAGAGAGAGAGAGAGAGAGAGAGAGAGAGAGAGAGAGAGAGAGAGAGAGAGAGAGAGAGAGAGAGACTTAACGGATGCATTATTTAATATGTCGTACAAAAGTCAAACTAGAGTAGAAAATTTCAAAATATCTAAAAAGGGCATTCTAAGTTAAAAATATCCTTAAAGCTCACATCAGAATTAACAACGTAATAGTGAATACATCACACCGTAAATAAATATAATAAAATAATAGCATATTCCATTCGGCCATTTCCATTTTATATAATGATGTGAAAAGGACAGAACCTAGTCAATGTAATAATCATGTTTGATATGTTAAAAAGTTATATGTCTATATATAGTTTAGGCTAGAAAATTTTTATTTCAATTGAGGGCATTTTATTGATAGTATATCAAGGCAAAACATGTCTTTTGCCCTTTATAGACATTAAGTTTATAGAGAGTGTCCTTTTTAGATGCCGATAATTAATTAGTGTCCTCTAATTTTTCACCACCGGCAGAATTCACCTTAAGAGCAGCCCCTTACCTTTTGCATGAGTTTACCGGGCAGCCCCTCCATACTGCCCGGTATCATATTTCGTTAAAAAGTCAGAAGTAACACTTCAACGTTAATATCCTGGGTGATGGAATGTTGTGTAGTGCAGACATAAGTCTTAAAATATGTTAATATTACTCTAACATTTTAATTTTAAATATTTACAACACTTCAACGCTTAGCATTCCTGTAAAAAGCAAAATAGGACGGCACTAGACACTAGACAGTACAGGGAGGGGCTCCTTCTGATAGGGTAAGAAAATAAAGTTCGAAAATAGTTTGGAGTTTCTAATTAGAGAAACACTAAATACATCAAATGCACTAATTACACTCGTGGATGTAATTAATATAACACTTAATTTTTAAAAAAAAAATTGACTGACTTCCATCCCAAATTTACTTGAACTCCACGTCACATTATCAAACGTGACCCGACCTGACGACGTGATACGAAGATCAAACAAAATTAAATCTACCTCTCTATGATTGTGAATATTTTTCACTATTCACATTGACCTAATTTTTATTTTTATTCGACCCCACGTCATACGCCATGTCATCTAATGACACGACGTGAGGACTAAACAAATTTAGAGTGAGAGTCACTCAAAAATAATTTTAAAAACAATTAAATATGACACTAATTACACCTGTAGATGTAATTAGTGCACTGGGTGCACAGAGTGTTTCTCTTCTAATTAATTATCTGTTTTAAGTTTACGGTGCTTCTATTGGACATTTCAAAACATTTTTAACCTTTTTAGTAATTTTCCCTAGAATTTTTTTCTTATTAAAAAAGGGGTGTGTTCTAATCTTGGCAGATGAATGTTTAACACCATTATCTTTTTGCCCCCGCTTTCGGTCCCCTTGTCGTTATATAAGAGTGGAAATTAAGTGCCATAGTCATAATCAGACGTCCGTTAATCTTCCCTAGGAAAGGATTCAGTCACCAATGACTCTTCGTCGATCTGCTTTCCACAATAAAAAGCTGAAACTTGCCGTATAACCAGCTTATGAATTCGTACCTCAAGTTGAGTTGCTACCAGAAGAATCGGCCAAGTCCCAAAATCAAGTTGGAAACAACGGCGCTGCGTGCATGAGCTTGCGGCATCAACAGAAATAAGCACCACATGATTATACACATTTGATTCACACGGGGAAAGGCCACCATATGATTATTGCCTGTCATACCCAGCTTGGCAATAGGCCTATTTGTCTGTTGTGTTGAATATAATAGATAACAATCTTCTCATTTCAGTTCACTCATCTTGTGAAACAGCAGTGGTTCTGACACCATCCAAGCACAGCTGAGGCTGTCTCACAATGTATATCCGATCACCACTGCTGTTCTCTTTGTAAACACCCTGATTCCGGTGCCAAGTCCACAATGCATATGTTGAATTGATTACCTGTTGCATGGTATCAAAAGCTGAGTTGCAGTAGAAAGATATTACCAATCTCTCTCTAGAGGGACTAGCTATGATAATGTGCAAATGCATTGCAGATTTTAAAGAAGGCTTTATGTTAGACTAAAGAGAAGGGTAGAAGAAGACCTCCAGTATTCCATGCCCAAAGCTGCTCTCCCTGTATGCACTCCACTCTGGTTGTTGTTTCCAGCAGAACAAGCCCTTAGCAGGGCCAGAGGAGAAGTTCAGATGGCATACACCACCAAATTCTGGGTGATTGTCACCTTCTGAAGGGCACTTTCCTGGTTCATCAGCGTGATCAACATCAACCTTCTCGATATTTCCCCCGTCGCCTACTGTTATATATACAGGTCCACAAGGATCCAATGTGTAGTTGTATATCCTGTTCATTCTTTCGTAAGCATGCACCTATTAGAGGGAGTTCGTCAATTTTCTGCTCAACTTAAGAGAGCTAATGAAAGCACTCAGAAGTTTTTTTAAAAAAATGCTTCTCTAGAAATTTCTTACTGTGAAAAAGAAATAATCCTACATGTATAATACCCCAATGTAAACTTGGGAAAAACATTGTTGACTTACGTGACCTGAGAAGACAATATCAACTCCATGCTGGTAAAGAAGCTCTTCCATTTCCTGTCGCATGCATTCAAATTCCTGATAGTGTGATGAATAGCTATTGTACCAAGGAGGATGCCATGAAGCCACAAGCCATGGGGTGTTCTGACGATCCACACGGTGCAGATCTTCCTTCAGCCAAGCATATTGAGCACCTTAAATGAAGAACAGCAACATGAGAAAACAATGCAGCTGGAAATTCTGTGAAGACTCAATACCAGAAAAGAATCTCAGTTGCCTGGTATCTAAGAAGTTATGCTTTTCAGGTTGAGAACATGAGTGTGTTTTGATCACCTGTTCTGTTATAGTCAACATATGCACCCAGCATTATGAAATGTATCCCACCAGCATCAAAGGAATAATAGAAGTTGCTGTTGGAGCCACACTCCATAGATGGAACAGCAAATCGTGCCAAATAAGATTTGAAAGTTTGACCACCAATCTGTGGCTCAATCTCATGATTTCCTTCAATTACCATCATAGGAATCCTGGATGTTATGGGTTCCATAAACCTACACAAAGCAAAACTCAGTATTAGGTATCTTACATAGAAAAAGAATTCACGGTATCCGCTTTAGTTTCCAGATAAGCAGAGTCAAGCTTAAAAAGCACATAGTTCGATCACAAATGTACTACTGAAATAGTAGAAATTTACAGCTTGGGTAACTCAATCAGAAATAAGCCTCTTCCTCATCTATCCGGACTGGTTAGAGTTTAGATGAATCATTCACATGCCACCTACTTTAAACCCTGATATTACAACATCATGGCAGAAAACACGCGACAGGAGACCAGAAGCCACGTGAATGTGCTTAACACCAGGAAAAGAATGACATTATGCCCATTTTCCTAGAGCTAAGTTCGATTTTGCTCCTAAATCTGATGATGTGGAACACATGAAGAAGAGATTCAAAGAAGTTCGATCATCATCATCATCAGAGCCTTATCCCATTATTTGAGGTCAGCTACATGAATAATGTTCCGCCAAAAGAATTCTATCAAGTGCTATATTTGTATTTAAACCCAAAAAGTCAATGTCCCTTCTAATAACATCACACCATCTCTCTTTTTTTTGGAAAGTGATTTTTTTTTAAGTGAACATCACACCATCTCATTTTAGGCCTACCACGAGCTTGTTTACTAGCATCTACATAGAAAAAAGTTCGATGTGACATGCAAATGAAGCCTCTTTGTGGAGAGGTCTAGGAAAAACCAACTGCTCTCTTAATAAAAACTTCATTTAAGTCCCTTTTTAAGAATAAATCATGCCAGAATAATGTCCCTGCCAAAATGAAAAGCAAGCAGGGAACCCGTAAAGACAAACAACATGGTGATAATCATTGAAAAACATTGCCTAGGATTTCAATCAAACAAAAATCTTGCCCTTGTGGACATAAGCAGGCAGAAACAGATAACAAGGACAGCAAGTCTCCCCCAAAGCATTTGCATCTAGAGTTCCAGACACATCTAATCCTGGTATGGATCCCAATGATTGCCTAAAAGCATTTTTCAGAGTGGAGCAATTCATCTGCCCTAGGGGCGTCACTTGTAGTCTGCAGTTATAGATACATTCTAGTATGAATTGTGAATCTGTGATACATGGCAAATAATTACAGGATAATAAATAAGTTAAATTTATGATGGAAAGACCTTGCTTTGGCAGCAAGGGCAAGTTTGTAGCCACCGAAATATCATAATTCTTTCTTTTATGTATCAAATAGAATGTCCCACTGAAAATAGATAGTACAGGAAGGATTCAGACATAAAACATACATGCCATAATGACTTGCCAAATGCTAAGCCAGTATATTAAATTTAAGGATAAAGGGAATACCTTCCCCACCCATCCCAGCGAGGTTGATATGTTTCTCTAATGGGAGCATCTGGAAATGAACAAGAAAAGCATGGAGCTCCCTTCCCACCTGTTGTACGGTATTGATTTGCATAGCTCAAGTCTCCAACCATCAAAATCATTGATGGGTCATTCTCAGCTAAGTGATCAATGGTAGCCGTGGAGTTGCTAGTTAGGCCCAAATCACCGACCACTGCTATTCGACGGGGGTACATGCTTGGACCAGATGGTAGAGTCTCAAATACATGTTCTTCACTCAAAGCTGGTATCGAACTGTCACCACATTTATAGAAATATTTTTTTCCTGGTTCAAGACCTACAGAAATGCAAATAACTGTTAAACTGCAAAACTATGCCACCACTAATAACTTAGGATGGTAAAGAATCAGAGCATTCCATCAGGAATAGGTACCCTCCACAAGATTGCACGGTTCCTTTGCAGTTAGATTCACAATTTAAGGGCAAAAGCAGTTTGCACCATCATACCTGTTAATGTAGAGCATACCTTCTATACTTTGTTCTCTCTATGTAGGGTATGTACATAGAAGTCGGCTGGTTGGCCTTGCCCTATTTTGGGCTATTGTATATATGATGAGCAATACAATGGAAGCAGCATGCTCTCCCTTTTCTCCAAATCTATCATGATATCAGAGACTTTGTAGCCCTAGCCGTCACTGTCTCTTCCCCTCCCTCTCGAGAGCCCTAATCGCATTGGCATCATTCCTCTTGCGAAGCCTCTCACGCGACTGCTACCAGAACCTGATCCCTTCGCTTTCTCCACCTGAACCTCTCCTCCACCGGCCGTTGTGCTTCGTCCGCGAAGCCCTCTGTTCTGCCTCTCCTCCAATGGCCGTTCTACTTCATCCGCACGAGACAGGCCGTTCTCCATCGGCCGTTGTGCTTCGTCTTACTGCGTCCGCGACAGACCATTCCGCTTCGTCCTATTGCGTCCGTGCAAGAGGGCTTCGCAGCACAAGGGAACCAGTTCGGGCAACCGCTTGACCCCCCCCCCCGGTTCAGGCCTGCCCGCTGCTGAGATCCCGCCCCTGTTCTACAAGCCCACTGGTGGCCTGCTGTGCCCCTGCCATCTCATCGGAACCAGACAGACGCTATGCCTTTGCTATCGCGACGCCGCTGCTGTTCGTCTGCACATTGTGCCACCGCACCGTCACCAGTGCTCTTCTTGGCGTCCTCCTGTGTCCCGATGGCCTCCATCAAGTTATCTGGCATTCCGAAGATGAATATTATGCTCACTGGTGCTGATAACTATGTCGTTTGGGCGGCTACTATTCGATCCAATCTTTGCATTGTCAAGCTTCGAGGTTATGTCAACGGATCCATTCAACTGGTGGACAACAACCCCGACAACCGGCTGTCCCTACTACTGTCGATGATGCTTCTACTATGCCCCTTGTTGTTTCTTCACTCCCTCTGTAGGGTTGGAAAGATCTCGACAAACTTGCCATGGATTACATATTTCATTCAGTCAATCGTTCCATTCGTCTAGACCTACTTGACCACACTGCCTCTAGTGCACAGTGGTTGTATCTTGCCAAGCACTATGTTCAATCCAGTGGTGCTCGTGAGTATTAACTTCACAATGAGCTTGATAGTTTCCGTCAAGGGAAACTCTTCATCCAAGAGTTCTTCACTCGCCTTCGACGCATCTAGTCTGAGTTAGACGTTATGCATGTTTCTGGACACGTCTCCACATGTTCATACAGTTTTCAGCGGGATCGCCAATACTTGTACCACTTCTTGTTGCATCTCCGTCCTGAGTTCGAAGCACTTCACGGCCAGCTTCTACATCGTTCTCCTTTGTCGACTCTACATGATGCTCTTACTGAGTTTATTGCTGAGGAAACTCACCTCCATGCTTTGGAGTCGTCTTCTGTCTCCATTAGGGTTGTCAATGGGCCGGGCCCGGGCCGGGCTTAGGTCGGCCCGGCCTAGGCCCGACTTATCAAAATTAAGGCCCGAGCCCGGGTCGGACCCGACATTATTTTAAAAATACAAAGCCCGACTAAGGTCCGGCCCGGCCCGACAACTTAAATAAAATAATAATAATAATAATAAATATATTTAATAATATAAAACTTATAATCTCACTAAATTAATTAAAATTTTGATATTAATTACATAATTTGTGTGAAAAGAGAGTTTTAAAATTTTTAATTAAGTAAAATAGCATAATTTTAACTAAATAGTTTTTAAATTTTAAAGTGAGAAAAAAAAAGAACGGGCCGGGCCGGCCCGCTGGCCGAACTCAAAGCCCGAGCCCGGCCCGCGGGTCTAGTCGGGCCGGGCTTTTAGGCCCGACTAAAAACCCGCGGGCCGAAAAAGACCTTGCGGCCCGACCCGAAATCGGGCCAGGCCTACGGGCCTGTAGGGCCGGCCCGGCCCGGCCCATTGACAGCCCTAGTCTCCATTGATATTGTTTTTGTGGCTACCTCACGTCTCTATCCTCTGGTGGCCTCTAGGCATCCTCCTCTTTGGGACACGCCGACAGATCCTCCTCGTGCCCTAGCACCCCCACGTTTCAGTGGCCCTGGTGGTATGGCAACACCTCTCTACTACTGCTATTGCCATATTCGTAGACACACAACGAACACTTGCCGGAGACTTCAGGGCCGACAGGAGGAGCCGGCTCGCCCTACTGCTGCTACTATGAAGTCTACGCCCTCTACACCTGCGTCCGCTGGCCTGATTAGCACTCCTCCTAACCTGACTCAGCTTGCCACTCAACTCCAACAGATTGAACAACTTCTTCAGAATGTTAATTTTATCTCTGAACCTTCCGCTATGTATGCCATTGCTAGTAATGCTTCTACCTAGATTCTAGACTCTGGGGCTTCTTACCACATGACCCCCAATAGCTCTCTTCTTGTTGATTGTTGCCCTACTCCTCCCAACCTATAGATTCACACTGCCAACGGTACCCTCTCTCTGTTTCTCAGTGTGGATCCATTACCCTACACTCTGACCCCTCCGGTCATCTAACTCTTTCTTATGTGCTTCATGTTCCAAAACTTGCCATGAATCTAATTTTTTATTAGTCAGCTTGGTGATTCTGGTTACACCATCTCATTTACTGCTCTTTCTTGTGTTGTACAGGATCCGCGTACCGGCCAGAGGATTGGGATAGGTCATAGGGTGGGAAGATTATACTACTTAAACATGCTACATCCTCCTCCAATTTCTCTCACCGCGTCTCCGTCTCGTGGGTGTTCTTCGTCTATTGCCGACTTGTGGCATCGTCATTTAGGTCATCCGTCCAAAGTCTGTCTTCGATCCTTCTTTTCGACTCGAGTCTTAGGGTCTCGTCTGTCTTTTCATCTCTCTCATTGTGAGGGTTGCAAGCTTGCTAAACACAGGACTCTTCCTTTCTTATCTCGAGAGGTTGTATCAACAACTCCTTTTGATTTAGTGCATTCTAATGTTTGGGGGCCTCCCCTCTTCCTTCTATTGGTTTTTTATATTATGTCAACTTTATTGATAATTCCACTCGCTTTACTTGGGTATATATGATGCATAAGTGTTCTGATCTTCTATCTATCTATCACACCTTCTCAGAGATGGTTTACACTCAATTCTATTGTCGCATCAAAGTACTTCGTATTGATAGTGCATGTGAGTATCTCTCCTCGAACTTTCTCTGTCTTTTGGCCTCTCATGGCACACTACCTCAGCTCTCATATCCTTACAATCCCCAATAGAATGGCATTGCTGAGCGTCAATATCGTCATATTCTTGACATTGCTCGTGCCCTTCTTCTTTGTCTCTGTTCCTAGAGCCTTCTGGGTTGAGACCGTCCTCACCTCTGTTCACCTCATGAACATTACTCCTTCCTCTCTCTTATCAGGTTGTACTCCTTATAAGGGCCTGCACTCTTCACCCCCTAACTACAGGCCTCTTCACACCTACGGTTGTACATGCTTTGTGTTGTTGCCTTCCCATGAACGCATCAAATTATTGACTCAGCTGTCAAATGTGTTATCCTCGGTTACAGCACAGAGCATCTCGGCTATCACTGTTACGACCCTGTTGCTCGTCGTCTTCACATCTCTTGCCATGTCACCCTTTTCAAAGATGTTCTTTATTTTTCCTCCACTACTCATGATATTTCCTTTCTTCACCCACCTGGGCCCCTCTCCTCTGTTACTCCTGGTCTTCTGGGTCTCTTTCCCTCTGTCGACCCACCTTCTCTATTGGTCTCCGAGTCTTCTTCTCCCCCTCTGCCACCGTTCCTTGACCCCCGTCCTCCCATTACAACACCTACCATCGGCATCCCCGGTTAGCGATGCTTCTAGGACCACGGCACTAGTGTTGTTGTTGATCCAACTTCACCCATTCCTACGCCTACTCCTACTTAGCCGTCCGCGGATCCTCCCCGTCGCTATCCTTCACGCAACCATCCCCCTCCTGACAGGCTTGGTTATGATGCGATTGATTTCTACTATCCCCAATACTCTGCCTTACTTACAACTCTTCACACCAATTAAGAGCCCCAGAGTTACAAGCAGGCAGTTTAGCTTCCAGAGTGGCATCAAGCTACGCAGGAAGAACTCCAGGCCCTTCAACAGACTTGGACCTGGGATCTTGTACCACTTCCATCTGGTGTTTCTCCTATCAGTTGCAAGTGAATCTACAAGGTCAAAAACTAAGTTTGATGGCACCCTTGAGCGTCACAACGCTCGTCTTGTGACTCGAGAGTTTACCCAGGAGTATGACATCGACTATGAGAAGACTTTTGTCCCGGTGGCCAACATGACTACTATTCACACTC
The DNA here is from genome assembly GCA_022559845.1 of Amorphophallus konjac. Classification (NCBI taxonomy): domain Eukaryota; kingdom Viridiplantae; phylum Streptophyta; class Magnoliopsida; order Alismatales; family Araceae; genus Amorphophallus; species Amorphophallus konjac. The sequence goes on from CM040123.1 coordinate 37,267,971, forward strand.
TGATTACCATTGTTGTGGTTCGTAGGTGGCCGTTGTATCAGCATGATGTGAAGAATGCTTTCCTTCATGATGATCCTTCTAAGGAAGTCTACATGCAGCCATCTTCAGAACTTCTTACTCCATAGGATCATGTGTGTAGACTTCGCAAGGGTATTTATGGGCTTAAGCAAGCCCCCCGTGTTTGGTTTGAGTGGTTTCGCAATACTATTTTGGCCGCTGGTTTCCACGAGAGCGCTAAGGACATAGCAGTTTTTACTCAAGACTTTGCCCACGGTCGTGCTATCCGTCTTCCATATGTTGATGACATGAGTCTACCATTGCTGACCTCAAGCGCCATCTTCATCAGCAGTTTGAAATGAAGGATCTTGGGCCTCTTCGCTACTTCCTTGGTCTTAAGGTTGCTTATTCTTCTCATGGATATCTATTATCACAACATAAATATATTGTTGACATTCTTCAGCTGCCTCTCTCTCTCTGACTCTCGCACAGCGGACACGCCCATGGAGCTTTACCTCAAGCTCCGCCCTTCAGACGGTGTTTCTTTGGAGGACCCTACACGCTATCGTCAGCTTGTTGGTGCTCGTCTACTTGACTATTTCCCATCCTGACATTGCTCATATTGTGCACATCCTGAGTCAGTTCGTCAGCGCCGCTACTTCAGTTCGCTATGTTGCTCTATTGCGTCTGCTTCGTTATTTGCGTGGCACTATTCGTCACTCCTTGTTTATGTCCTCTACCAGTTCCTTGGAGCTTCATGCCTGCACCGACGCTGATTGGGCAGGGGATTCCACTAACCGTCACTCCACGATTAGCTTTTGCATCTTCTTGGTTTCCTCTCTCATCTCCTGGCGCAGTAACAAGCAAGCTATTGTCTCTCGCTCTAGCACTGAGGCTGAGTACCGTGCTATAGCGGACACCTCTGCTAAGATTGTGTGGTTGCGACGCCTTCTTCAGAATTTTGGTGTCACACTTACGAGTCCTACTCCTCTCTACTGTGATAATCAAAGTGCTCTTCAGATTGCCAACAATCCATTTCCCATCCTGACATTGCTCATATTGTGCACATCCCGAATCAGTTCGTCATCGCCCCTACTTCAGTTCACTATGTTGCTCTATTGCGTGTGCTTCGTTATTTGCGTGGCACTATTTGTCACTCCTTATTTATGTCCTCCACCAATTCCTTGGAGGTTCGTGCCTACACCGACGCTGATTAGGCAGGGGATTCCACTGACCATCGCTCCACGACTAGCTTCTGCATCTTCTTGGTTTCCCCTCTCATCTCCTGGCGCAGTGAGAAGTAGGCTATTGTCTCTCGCTCCGGCACCGAGGTTGAGTATTGTAACGACCCGAGAATCCGATTACCGGGAAGGCCCGATAACCCGAGACTCGCACCGCCGCCCACGAGCCGGGAGGGCTCGGAAGGGCTAAAAGGAGTGTGGAGGCACAAAGAAATAGGAAATAAAGCAGGACAACCAACAACAACAAGCTGAAAGAAAGAACAACTACAGCTACATCAGAGTCCAGTGCCAGGGGAAAATCAGTCAAAGGGCCAGACCTAGGACGCGTGGTCTGTGTGTGCACACGTGGTTGGGGACAGTGGACGCACGTCGACGGGCGTGACCCCAGCTAGTCACTTGTTTGTGGTTACTTGTACGGTGTTCGCGCCTCGGGTAGGACCTACCACGTCAGGCGGTTCACCTGCGGTGCGGTGTAAGACGTCAGGGGACGCTACCGGCTGTGCTTCTAGTGGGTGGTACTCCTGTCGAGTCGGGAGTGACAGACTGTCAGTTTCCGTGACTTTGACCTTCGGGTTTCGGTCGTGTTGACCGTTGAGTTTCGGTTGGTTCGCCGTGACGCGTGTGTTGGTTTTCGCGTCATGAGATTAGTGCTAGTGACTTTACCGAGGTTGGATCTTGTTGTGCGGTACCCGCGACCGGATGGTCGGGGTTGCACCTTGGACAGCGTGTCCAGGTAGGCTGTGTCCGGGGGACATGCCTCTACGGCGTGGTTGCCGTGTGTTCTTACTTCGGTAGGTGGTACTAGCGTGGTTCGGTAGCTTCGACTGCGTGATCGAGGTCTGCCTTCTGGCAGTAGGAGTAGCTGTAGTGCCGAGTTTTTGACCGGCCACCGGTTTGCTGTTCCTGCTGTAGTTGTAGCTCTCCTTTCCGCTACCGCCGTTGTTTCTGGGTGGGGTTCCGCGGGATCCCTGCTGAGTCTCTGTTTTGGAGACTCATTCCCTACTTTTCAGGTGTGGCGGTTCTTCCTCGAGGTTCGAGGGTGCGGAGCGGAGGTTCTCAGTTGCCAGCTTGCCGGGCCGAGTGTTCACTTGGCATGTGGTACGTTTTTACTGCTTTAGACTGTTGTCTTCTGACAAGAGTTGGCACAGTGTTATGTCCGGCTTTCGGCTTGCCATGTGTGAGGTGTTTCTTGGTGCTGAGCCGATGTTCTGGTTGCGGTCTGCTGAGAGGACTGCTTGAGCTGGTGGAGGCTCTGTTTTGGTTGCTCCCTTGAGGAGGGTGTGCGACCTGTCAGCTGGTTGCGGAGCTGATGTGCGGTTTGTCTGCCGACCATTGGATGAATCGGTAGCTGTTGCCCGTGTCAAGGGTTGTGATTCCTCGGTGAGCGAGATTGTGACTGCAGTGCCATGATGGATTCTCGCGTTGTCTGAGGTGATGCCGGACTGTGCCCTTTGGTATATGCCTGCTCTGTTGGCCAGTGTGCTCGGCGCGAGAAGCGAGGTGTTGCTTGTGATTGTAAGTCTGGCTGTGTCCCTCAGGACCGGTGTTTTCATGAGAACCGAGATTTTCTGTGCTGGGGCTCTGATAGCGTTGTCAGTTCGTTCAGTATTCTTCCCCTGTGACTTCGTGCTTGGTCCTGAATTTCGAGGACGAAATTCCTTTAAGGGGGGAGGGCTGTAATGCCCCGGGTTTTTCGGATCCTCGTTCGTGGGTCCCGATTCTGGTTTCTCGGAGTGTCCGACTCCGTTGTGTCCGAAATTTCGTTTCGGACATCTTTCATGTTCGGATCGGCGCGATCCGGAGTCGTTTCGGAGGCCCGGAGACGTTCCGCGACTTTTTCCGCGTGTGTTTTCCGATTCACGACGTGGGTTTCGGCTTTCCCTTCGGAACCTCGTTGCGGGTGAACCGAGCCGTTCACCTAGGCGAGTGTGATACCGTTGCGACCGGTGCGTTCCGAGGATCGCGAGGGTGTGATTTTCTATTTTTCGGGATTTTTTCGAATTTCCGGATTTTCCTATATATTAACCCACCCTCTCTCTTCCTCTCATTTCTCACTCTCACCCTCTCTCTCTTCTCCCACACTCTCCTCTCACTCTCTCCTCTCCGACGGCCGACGGACCGAGGCGGGGGCGAGGCGGGGCGATGCGGGCGAGGAGGACGGTGAGGATGGGTCGAGGATCGAGGCTCGAGGGCGCGGTGAAGCTCGGCCGTGGGTTCGTGGAATGGCGAGGCTTCAACGGCGTTTTCTTCGTGGATCGGCGTCCACGGTGCGCGAAATCTTCGGTGGAGGTAGGGTGATGGACCCTCAGCTCGTGCTCTTCCTTTCCCGCGAGTTTGGTAGGCCGTGGTGAGCCGAGCGGGTCGTTTGGGGCGTTTTGGGGAAAATCATATTTTGGGGAGTGATCGCCCGATCTAGCGATTCGTTGCGTTTTAGGCCGATCCGAGGCCATAGATGCATGCTAGGGGTTGTTGGGGAGCTTCCCCTATGTTTTCCCCCTCATCCGTGGATATTTGGGGGCGTGGCGTGGATTTTTGGGGTTTTCCCGCCGTTCCCGGTAATCGGATTCTCGGGTCGTTACAAGTATTGTGCTATAGCGGATACCTCTGCTGAGATTGTGTGGTTGCGACGTCTTCTTCAGAATTTTGGTGTCACGCTTACGAGTCCTACTCCTCTCTACTATGATAATCAGATGGCTCTTCAGATTGCCAACAATCTATTTCGCATCGTGCACATCCCGAGTCAGTTCGTCAGCGCCCCTACTTCAGTTCACTATGCTGCTCTATTGCGTCTGCTTCGTTATTTGTGTGGCACTATTCGTCACTCCTTCTTTATGTCCTCCACCAATTCCTTGGAGCTTCGTGCCTACACCGACATTGATTGGGCAGGGGATTCCACTGACCGTCGCTCCACGATTAGCTTCTGCATCTTCTTGGGTTCCTCTCTCATCTCCTCCCGTAGTAAGAAGCATGCTTGTAATGCCCCAAGTTTTTTTTCGGATCTTTTAGTGGGTCTCGGAGTGTATTTTGTGCTTTACACGTGTTTTTCCCTGATGTGCCTTCGTAACTCTGTGCAGGGCAAATCGTGGCGTTCTTCGACTCCGGGACAGTACCACTGCGTTGTGCTCCTCCCGAGGATCGCGGAGGTAATTTTTCGTAATTTTCTGAATTTCTGTAATTTTCAGATTTTTCTATATATATTAACCCTTTTCTCTCTCTCCCCTCTCATTTCTCTCTTCCCTCCCTCTCTCTTCTCTCACGCCCTCTTTCTCCCCTCTCTTCTCCGGCGGCCGACGGAGCGAGGCGGGGGCGAGGCGGAGGCGGCGCGGGCGAGGACCCGGGCGAGGACCCGGGCGAGGATGGGCGAGGATCGAGGCGGTGGAGGCGCGTGGGAGCTCGTGGCGCGGTCGCGAGCCGGCGAGGCTTCAACGGCGTTTCTTCGCGGATCAGCGAGCTCGGGGCGCGAAATCTTCGGTGGAGGTAGGGAGATGGACCCCCAGCTCGTGCACTTCTTTTCCCGCGAGTTTTGTAGGCCGTGGTGAGTCGAGCGGGCGTAATCGGGAATTTTTGGGAAAAATCCATGTTTTAGGGCTTGTGGGCCGATCTCCCGTTTCATTGCGTTTTTGGCCGATCAGAGGCCTTAGATGCATGCTAGGGGCTATTTGGGAGCTTCCCCCTTGTTTTCCCCCTCTCCCGTGGAGGTATGGGGGCGTGGGACATTTTTCGGGTCGTTTCCCGCCGTTTCGCGCTCGGACGGGTGTGACGGTCCTTCCAGTGACCGTCACAGCCTGTGACACCCCAGGGTGGGTGCGTCACAGGGCCCGTTAGCCTTTTGGTGGTTTGTGGGTGTGACGGTCCCACGATAGACCGCCACGGCGTTGTGACACGCCTGGGTTGGACCGTCAGGGACGATCTAACCGTTGACTTCCGTTCGTTGGTTTTGACCGTTTGGGGTTAAGGCCCGTGACGCACCAAGGCTGGCGCGTCACAGCCTTGTAACGCCCCTGTGTGGGTGCGTCAGAGCAGACGCGTTCCCACCTTGTAACGCACCAGAGTTGGTCCGTTACAGCCTGTGACGCACCGAGCGGGACGCGTCACAGTTGGTTTCATCTTGTCTTGTGACGCATCAGGGCTGGCGCGTTACAGGCTGTAACGCACCAGGGCTGGCGCGTCAGAGACTGTGACGCACCGGGTTAGGCGCGTCACACCCAACTTTGCACCGAGCGTCTGACGGCCCTTTGTTGGTGCGTCAGAATGGTTGTGACGGTCGAGGCTTGGACCGTTACAGACTGTGACGGCCCAAGGTTAGACCGTCAGGCTCTGTGTTGTGCCGAGATGAGCTTTTGTGTTCTCCGCGATCGTTTCGCGTTGTGTAGGTCCCTAGTCGACCCGGTTGTGACCCAGTGGTCGACTTGCGGTCTTGTGAGTGCCAGACACCCGTGGGAATCTGTATCCGCATTTTGAGGGTGTCGGGAGGACCGTGCTACCTTGTTTAGCGTGCCCGTGGGTTTGAGAGTCCGGGTGACTTCTCGCGTGTCGGGCTTTCGTGTTACGCTAGACTGAGCCACCGTGTGTCGGTAGTTGAGCGGTGGGGTTTCCCCCGCATGCCGTGAGTTTTCCTAGAAGTTGATTCCCGAGTGAGTCATGTGTTTGGCCTTGGACTGCGAGTCCAGTTATCGGCGTGGTAGCTTGTGCGTTGCCCCGGGAATCATGCTTCTGTACTTTCCGAGTGGGTCATGTGTTTGGCCTTGGACTGCGAGTCCAGTTATCGGCGTGGCAGCTTGTGCGTTGCCCCGGGAATCATGTTTCTGTGCTTTCCGAGTGGGTCATGTGTTTGGCCTTGGACTGCGAGTCCAGTTATCGGCGTGGCAGCTTGTGCGTTGTCCCGGGAATCATGCTTCTGTGCTTTCCGCGTGGGCCATGTGTGTGGCCTTGGACTGCGAGTCCAGTTGCCAGCCTGGGGCTGGAGGGTGTGGACACCAAAAAATGCATACCTGGATATCCCGCTCGGCCTCGCATCAGCAACGACGCCGAGTGAAGAAACCCCGGAGAAATCAAGCATAAAGGGCCCCACAGTCCGTGGGCCCCAAAGGAAATCAAACGGGCCGTGACTCGTGCTCGCAACGGGCTCAGAACGGTCCCCGAATACACGCCCCGTGGGGACCCTTCAGCGGCACGCCCAGCCCCCAAGGGGCCTCAACGGCACGCCCTGGTGGGGCTCCAGCGGCACGCCCCTTCAGGGTCCCAGTGCACACCCCATGGGGTGTTCAGCGGCACACCCCATGGGGTGTTCAACGGCACACCCTCAGCAAGCCTTTAGCGGCACGCCCTCAGCAGGCCTTCAGCGGCACGCCCTGCAGGGGCCTCAGCGGCACGCCCTCAGCAGGCCCTCAGCGGCACGCCCTTCAGGCCGTTCAGCGGCACGCCTTTAGGGGCTTCAACGGCACGCCGTTTTGGCTCCCCCACGGCACGCCTTTTCAACTCTCCAGCGGCACAGCGGTGAAGCTTTTCAACGTCAATGCGACGTGAAGCCCATGCCCTATACATCCTTGGCGCGCAGTGGAGCCGTCTGAGGTGGCAGCTGATCGTTGGGCCACGTAGCCTACCCCACTGACAGCCAGGACAGAGCAGGTCAAACCCCATGATCACAATCCACTTCCCGCCTTCGACGGCCGTGCTCGAAGTCTCCGGCGGCTAGGGTATAAAAGGCCTCTTGTTCGACAAAAAAGGGGGTTCCGGGGGAAGAAAAGGAAGACACAAACAGAAGGCTCAGGGGGAGACCCACGGCCAAGAGAAGAAAAGAGGAGAAGAGAGAAAAGAAGAAGAGGCCCTCCCCGCCGGGAGCTTCCTCCGACGACCACCACCACCGGAAAGAAGCAAGAGTAAGAGAGAGAGAGTTCGATGTAATGAGGGGAAGAGTTAGGGGCGGCTTGCCTTCCTCCTGCGCTCTGTCCCCCCCCATCTTTTGTCTCTCGTTGTTCTTTTTTTGTTGGGTCCATGGCCTCGCCCTGGGCATTTCCTTTTCCTTTGTAATGCGTATGTAGGGCCATGGCCTTTTGCCTCCCATGAATGAAGAATCACCCTCCTTGGACTTTTCTTGCAATTTCTGTTGGTTTATCCCCTCTTCGCAGTGCATGTGATGTGTAGTTCGTTCTCTCCGTCTCCCCGGTGCTTCGTTGGAACCGCCATAGCCATGTGATTCCTCCCCTGTTAGCCTTGGCCTCATGGGTTCTTCATTCCCTTCCATGGCCATCTACCGTGTCCATGGGCTTAGGGAGAGGGGGAGACCCTTACCCTCTCCCTCCGAATACCCAGCTGCCAGTGGCCCATATTTGGTCTTGACCCCCCCCCCCCTTTGGTTTATTTCCCTGAATAGCCTGCAAGCCTATTCCAGCGATGCACCATTTCGGCCTTTGGCCGGTGCACCTTCGTTGGCCCTCAGCGGCACACCCAATTAGCCATTGGCCGGCACACTCTTAGCCCTTAGCCCTTGGCCGGTACACAACCCCATTAGCCCTCAGCGGCACGCCCAGATTGGCCCTCAGCGGCACACCCTTCAGTCCCTCAGCAGCCCCCTTCTTGGCCTCGTCCCCGAGCCCTTTCCTTCACGTTTTCCGAGGCCCTATAAAGGTGTTGCTCCCCCGGGGGCCCACCTCCAGTTGTCGGGTTCCGCCACTCCATGTGAGCGCGTTCCCTTTATCTCCCTTACGTCCCGGGTCAAGGGGAGATGCTGCCGAATTTTTGTGAGAAAATAACAAAATATTAAAAAGGGCAAAAGGAAGCAACAAACGAACAGAATGATTAATGAAACCTTCCAACTAATCAAATCACCGCCGGCACCATAACGAGAACTGAACCGAACTGATTAACTGCCCGGCAACCCGAATTTCCGACTGACGGTAGAGAGGCCGAACAGAACAAAGTAGGGGAGAAGTTATATAAAACTGCATACAAATTAAGACAAGAAGAAAAGGAAAGCCTTAAAAATAAGAAATCGAAGATTGGCTGGACCTCCACCATCACGCCCTGATTGGCCCTTAAGCGGTGCATTCTGATCATATTCCAGTGGCATGTCATCCAGTTCCTTCGCCGTCACCCCCCCCCCAGCCTTCAGCGGTACACTTCAACAGCCTCCGGCGGTACGCCCCTTTACACCCTTCACTGACACACCTCAGCAGCCCCCAACGGTACACTCCCTCAATCCCAGCGGTACACCTCTTTGGGCCCCCTAGCGGCACACCCTTATTCCCCCAGCGGTACACCTCTTTGAGCCCCTAGCGGCACACCCTTATTCCCCCAGCGGTACACCTCCTTGAGCCCCTAGCGACACACCCTCCTGCCCTCAGCGGTACGCCCTGTTTCCCTTCGCCGGTACGCTCTCTGCCCTTAGCGGTACACTCCCGTTTTCCCCTTCGCCGGCACACTACATATATATGTATATACATCGTGATAAGGGCATTAACAATGGCAAATAAATCAATGAAAATTACGCTAATTAAAGGACTCCGAATGCGCAATATTAATCGTAATAAGAGAGGCGAAAGGGGTAATAAAGAATAAACAATACTAGCAATAGCAATAATGAATAAAAGAAGAGAAATCATCCGGAACAAGCGCATAAAGAAGCAATGAACAGCAAATCAGAAATCCCCGAACATGTAACTAAGGAAACCCCAGATAAAAGACTCTAAGGCCCGCACTGCAGCCCCCATCTCTCCCCGCGACCCGGGGCAAAAAGGAACAACAACGCCGCCCTTCCAGGTCGAGCCCGAGTCTCGGGAATTATCCCGATATGGCCAGGCTTTGATCTAACCTCGGGCCGACATCTTAATCGGACCGGATTTGTTTCTCGTTCCGGATACCTTCCGAATCCTCATTAAAATTGCTGCATGCTCGGCAGATATTTGAAGGGATCTATCACGGTTTTCTCGTCGCGTTCCCTTCACGGACCCGTGTCCGAACATGAAAAGGTCCACGTGCGACCGACATGACCGACGGTTTGTGGTCTGAATACAGCCCTCAGTGTGACCCATCCCTATCTCTCTCGCACAATTTGTATTATTCTTTTCGGCCGCGGGGCCCCTAATTTCGACAATTAATCAAGGGTGTTCCCTCGTATGGGGGATGTAAATGACGTCGTGACCTTTATGGCGCGACGGGATTCGGTCCGACACGAACCACACAATCGTCTGACGAAGTCAGTCCGAGCGCACCATGGGCTCTTCGGAGCCCGAATAAATTGTCACGTCGGTGACTGGCACGCCCACGCACTTAATAAACCAATAAAAGAGTACAATAAACAAATAAACCAAAGATGTAATAAAAAGGAAAAAAGTGCGTCCACAGCTCTGGCACGCCCGGTGGGACCGATCCACCCTTCATCTCTTTGCCGAAATTAGGGGCCCCGCGGCCCCCTTCTTGTTATACTAATTGTGCCACTTTCTTAAATGCAGAATTGAACAAAGAAGAGAAAGCAACATCATGGAGCCGACAATGGCTGTCATCTGCAGCCCTGAGGTTGTAGAGAATCATGTGCGAGGCGGCTACCTGGCGGTGCCCCTCACCTTCGGGAGCTTCCCTCCCACTGTGGGCTTCCCCAACTTCTTGGGGGTAGCCTTCGCCCAGATCCTCGACGTGGAGACGCCCGAGGAATCCCAGATCAACGCCCCCACTCCGGGGGCCGTTGGAGCTACTGCCGGCCGAGCTGTGGCCGAAGGCAACAACAGCATCCCCACAACGACGCTTAGCTGCAATGTGCACCACGTGCACCGAACTACCGGCCCATTCCACCAAGGGTCGACATCCCACCGGAGAAGGCTCCGGAGAAATAACACCAGCACTGGATCAGGGCGTCGCGCCTCCAACTCCGGGAAGTCCATGACAGTTGGGGCCCTCCGAGTCCGCCTAGACGGGCAGAGGTCCCAGGTGACACCGGACCGCATCGTCCCGGCCATCCCAGTCCGCAACTCTTTCCAGGGACTGGAAAAGCTGAAGGAGAAGGCGATGCCCACAGCCCCGGTCGTAGCACCGAAGAAGGCGCCAGCTCGGAGGCCGGCCAAGCTGAAACAGGTCTGGGTACCCAAAGAGGCCCAGCCCATCGCGCCTGCCCAGGCGGGACCCAGCATCTTCCGCCCAAGAAGGGCCCGAAGAGACGACAGGGTCGAGCTGCCAACCCCGACCCTCCAACTAGCACCCGTCGTCCCGGTGCCGCCTGAGAATGCTCGCCGCCGCCGCCGGGGGCGCCGACACAACGCCGCCCGCCCGACACTCGAGGCCTACTCTCCTGCGGCCGCTGTTGTCGACACCCAACCACAGGCCGCTCTCCCTGACCAGGAATGGGAAGGGATCGAGCAGGCTATGAGGAATTACCACCAGGGCCAGGGTAGCACTCCCGCCGGCCGCCAGAGACTACTGGGGGCAGTGGCCTCCACTTTTCAAGAACAGGGAACCCGACTCGCACTCAGCGCAGAATCGAGGAATCGCTCGGAGGAGCCGCGCCAGTCCCCTAATCGGGAGGAAGCGCCGCCCTGACGATCGGTCTTCGACAGACTAGTGTTCCCGGGAAGATCGTCCAGGAGGGCGACAAAAAGAAATAAGAATAAGAAATGGCAGACATTCACCTGCAATATGGCAGGAGTTCATGGTCGGTATGGGGCCTTACCCACCGACCCGGAAGAATTGGCCAGAATAGCCGTTAGACCGGGACCCCTTACTAGAAGAGGGAGAGCGGCAGGCGGCGCGACACCCGCAGGCGCCGAAGGAACCTTACCTGAAGAGCCCCTTGCGGCCCTCACGGCCAATGTGGTCACCACCGGCGACACGAGTGGCGAACCCTCGACATCAGCCGAGGACGCCCCGGCCGGAGAGACAGGGGGCATGCCTAGTCTTCCCACAGCTGACCCTACAATGCTACTCATGATACAACGATTCCAGCAGGAAATCGAGTCACTCAAGAAGCAGCTAAGTGAGCGGGACGCACCGCCCCCGATGTCCTGGCAGACCGAGGTTATACCCGAAGTACCCAGGGACAGGGGGCAGTCTTCAGAGGCAGCTCTTCCAGCAACCCTCAATCCTCTCGGGGGCGCGCCCCCACAGCAGACACATTATACAGTAGTGGCCCCGCCACAGGCTCCGCCTTCACAAGGGTCCCCTATGGCCCCCCGGGCGACCGTGGTAGCCACCCCGAGCGCGCAGCCCGCTCACTTTTACCCGAATCCGGTCGACCCGGCAACAGTTAGCCGATTGATGCTGGAGCAGATGATAGATATGAAGCTGGCCGAGAGGGGCGAAGGGGATCAGACGCCGTTCGACGTCTACCGGGTACCCTACCCGGCTCACTATGCTGCCAGGAAGTTGCCGGCTGGCGTCACCAAGCCGCCGAAATTTGAAAAGTTCAACGGGCAAGGGTCTCCCAGAGAGCACATTGCCTACTATGTGAACGTCATGGGAGACCTGGCTGCTGATGAGGCCTACCTCCTGAAGTTCTTCGGCTCAACACTTACCGGACTTGCCTTTGAATGGTACTCCGGCTTGTCACCCGGGTCGGTGGCCGATTGGCCCGACATGCAGAAGAAGTTCAAGGAAAGGTTCTACGTTGCCGAGAGAGAAGTTACCATGGCTGAACTCTACGCCACAAGGCAGAAGAACGATGAGTCGGCCCTCGACTATATTAAAAGATGGAGGAACCTTAGTATGAGGTGCAAACGCCCCCCGCATCAGGAGGACGCAGTGCAGATCTGCAAGCAAAACTTAAAGAAAGAAATCCTGGAAAGGATGATCGGCACTGAGGTCAAGACATTTGACCGCCTGAACAATGTGGTAGCGGAGATCGAGGCATTCTTGGCCCGATACTCCTCCACTCCAGGCATGTCAAGCCAGAGAGCCAGGCAGGCGGAGAAGAAGCCGGCTCCCCCGGAGGTGCATGCACTAGACTTCCAGGCTTTTGAAAAGCAGAAGGAGAAAGCCAAGGGAGCTGCCAACCCTCCGCCGCCCAGAACCACAGAGCGGCGGGAAGGCCCCTCGCTAAGGGAGAAGATGAGAAACAAGTTATATTCCTTCTCCCGGGACAAGTCCAAGCTCCTGTTCGAATGGGCAACCAGCTACAATAAAATCACACTGCCAGAGCCGAAAAGGCCTGGCGACTTGAAGAAGAAGGATGACCCGCGCTTCTGCATGTACCACCGGGTGCTCGGGCATACTATTGAAGATTGCTACGTCTTCAAGGACGTTATTGAGTCCTTAATCAAGAACGGGGAGCTGGACATGGGGGAGCATAAAGTAGACCCCCCGCAGCCACACGAGCTGCCCAGCATAGCCTCCTCCGTCAATATGATCTCACTATACCAGGAGTTGCCAGAAGAGTGGGCGGAAGCCTGTGCCCGCGCCACTTATGAGACTTTTGTCCTGGCCCCGGCTCAAGATCAAGAGGGTTGGCAGACGGTGCCCGGAAGAAATAGAAAGGCACGCACCCCTCGGTCCGCCCCAGGGATTCATCCAAGGGACGCGACGCCCTTGCCGGCACCACCACCGGCGAGCCCGGTTCGCCATGACACGGCCCCCAGGCTGGTCATGAGGCGGCCCACCCACAACAAGAAGAGCTCTGTCCCGCTGCGAATGCACCAGAAAACCAGCCCGGCGGTCGAGAAACTCCAGGCTATTATTGACGGGCTTGAAGATTATGAACAGCCCAAAATCCACCCCGTGGAACTAAAAGAATATGTCCCCTGGGAGGAGTTCGAATCACTCGAGCTGGCTCCAGGAACAAAAGCTGAAACAGAAAAAGAGCCTCCCCTGTGGGGTGAGCTTCCTCGGGAGCAGCCATTGGCCACGGCAGGGAAGAAGAAGAAGAAGAGAAGACCCAGGGGCAAGAAGAAGAAGGAGGTCGTCCTCGCCTGCAACACCCTCTCGGTGCTGTTCGACACCGCTCTCTCCCTGGAAGAAAAAGAAGAAGACCCACCCCATGAACCAGCAGAGGTGAGTCAAGCTGAAGCATCCACCTCCCAGCACGCCACCAGGTCAGGGAGGAAGTGGGGGCGCCCTCCTCAGGGCAGCCTCAACATCATGCTCAGGGGGGAACAACCATACCAGGTTCCCGAGCCCGAGGTCCGAGGCACCGAGATCCCTCCCCCATCAGGTCTCTACCACGGAGGCACCAAGAGTCAAGGCGCCCCGTCATTCGCCGAGTTCCTGTCAGCTCGAGTAGGAAGGCGGGCGCACCCCCAGGGGTCCTCTGCGACCAGTAAAGCAAGCATCCCCCAAGCCCTACCAGCTGCAACTCCTGCCCAGCCAGAGGAAGAATTCAGCGGCACCCCAAACCTCGCCGAATTCATGCGAGCAGCGGAGGAGGCCCAACAGGCCTGCTCAACGGGCTACAGCAGATCCCGCAAAGGAGGCGTCCCCTGATCAGACACCCCAGCCTCAGGAGGGGAGCAGGCGCGGCAAGCCCGAAGAAATGAAGTTGCTCAAGGTGCGGGCTGCCGAGCGGATAGTCAGACACCTCAAGAAGATCCCGACCCGGTTCACTGTGTGGGAGATGCTGTCTTTAGATGAAGAAACACGGCAAGCCATCATCGCCGCACTCCAGACGCCAGCCCACCTTGAAGCCAGTTTGGCAGAAATAGCACCCGAAGTAGCTGTGGCTTTTACAGAAGAGGACATGCTCCTGCCGACCTGCAGTCACAACAGACCCCTCTACATGAAAGGGCAGTTGAATGGCCAGCCTATTAATAGGGTCTTGATCGACCCAGGGGCGGCGGTGAATATACTCCCTTACCGGGTGTACCAGAAGCACTACTTTGATGTACACTTGGTTGAGGTCAAAAATGTCAAGATTGCTGGCTTTAACCAGAAATGTGAAGTGCCCATGGGGGTTGCAGAGTTCAACTTAACCTTTGATGACTTCACCACCAAGGTCCAGTTCCACGTCATCAACTCCAGCACTTCCTACAAGGCGTTGCTTGGCCGGCCTTGGCTACACCAGAATAGGGTGGTACCCTCCACTCTGCATCAATGCATCAAGTACCCCTGCGAGGGAAAGGAAGTCAGAATATTCGCCGACCTCCACCCGTTCGAGGTGTTCGAGTGTCACTTGTCAGATGCTAATCTGTACTTGGAAAAGGCGAAGCAAGCTCCTCAAGCTGCCCGAGACAAGGGGAAGAAGAAAGTAGAGTCAGGTGGCTGGTTCCCTCCGCCACCCCCGGGTTATGTGGCTCCTCCACAAGTACCGTTTATTGCACAAGAAGAAGGGGTATTTAGGGCAGCCCCTCTCGCCATTTACCCCACACCGGGGGCACCCTGCCTCGAAGACCTGCTAGAAGATGTCAGGGTCCCGCCAGGGATCGTCAAGCCGATAGCGGAGATTGAATGCCAAGCAGCTGAACAACTGAGAACCTTCGAGGTGCCTAACCCTGAGGGGCCGCCCACTATCTTCTATGTGGCCGGGGAGAAGCCAGTCAGGGAAGACGATGATTGTCGGTTCCCTGACGAGTTGCACGACCCGCACGTCCCCATTACGGGGCTTCCCCACATGACTGACCAGGCAGCCAGAATGGTCAGAAAGCAGAAGATTTCTCCCTACCAGCCCTCCAGCCGGAAGGAAATGTTTGAGAGAATGTGGAACCCACCAAACCTGGATCGACGGTTGCTGAAAATCACCAAGCACCCCGGTCTGGGCTTTTCGCTAGAAGATTACTACGAGACTGATGTCATATCGGTCTCGACATGGCCCGGCGACGACCCCGCAGAAGCTGCAGATTCGCGGGAAACCCACCAAGACACATGTCTCAGGGCCCCGGCCGAGGAGGCACAAGACGAAGAGGTATTCCTGTGGAAGCCTCCCAGCCGCCGCTGCATGGAGAAGCCCCCCTCCTTCTCCGAAGGGTTGATCTCGAAAGGGCACACCGGCGAGACACCTTCGCCCCGGCCTGCCGGCGAAGCAAGGAACAGTAGCATGGACCACGCTCCGAATTCCCCTCGACACGACCCCGTCGTGTACGCCTTGTACCACAGGCAGCAACGGGAGATCGAGGTGCTCAAAATGCGGCAGCTGAGTTGACTTCTCTGGTCACCGACCTGATCCAGGGCTCCCTCCCCCCATGGGGTGGCCGGATGCCTCGGCCCCGAGGCACCAGTCCCAACACCCCCGCCTTGTCAAGGCGGGAAATGAGAGACACGGCAAGTTCGCTGACCGAGCGGCCAACCAGGCAAGGGCTAACACTCCAAGAGAAGCTGCAGAAGCCTTATTCCTTTCCGAGAGAGAAGACCCGGGGCATCTTTGACTGGGCTTGCCATTACGGCAAGGTCTCCCTTCCACGGTCCAAGAGGCCGCAAGATATCCGAAGAAATGGGGACCCGCTGTTTTGTCCCTACCACCAGATGCTGGGCCACGCCATCGAAGACTGCTATGTCTTCAAAGACATTGCTCAAAGCCTCATTGACAGGGATGAGCTCAGAATGGGGGACTACGTGGTAGCCCCGCCACGCCCCCACATGGCGGACAGCCCCAGGGCAGGAGCCTACACTGTGTCCATCCAATACCAGGTGCCGGAAGATGCGGCTACCCCGGCCCCCGCAGGAGCTATCCATGATGAATACACAGAAGAGCCCGAGATGGACCCGTGCCCCTCTGAGCCAGCGGACCTCACGTACCCGGCGGCTACGGCCCAGGAGGAGTGCGAGGTGAGTGCAGCCTCCATGCCCAGTCATGATGAACAAGAAGAGGGAGATGGCGTCCTCGAGCCCAAGGACAATGAAGACCGAGATTTTGTCGACTTGACGCCGACCCCGCCGGAAATTGAAAATGGCGGCCAGGTCACGGTCGACGAATTGATTGAGGTCAACCTTGGTACAGAAGACGACCCCAGGCCAACTTTCCTTAGTGCTCTTATGCCCCTACAGGAGAGAGAACAATGCATAAAGCTGCTACAAGAGTTCCGGGATTGTTTTGCCTGGAATTACAAAGAGATGCCTGGGCTCAGCATCGAAGTGACTCAGCACACCCTGGCCATTGATCCCAAGGTGGAACCAGTGAAGCAACCTCCCCGGCGCATGAGGTCGGAGCTAACCAGCCAGATCTGCAAAGAGGTCGACAAGCTCATAAATGTCGGCTTCGTGGCGGAAAATCAATACACCACATGGCTGGCCAACATTGTACCAGTGAAAAAGAAGAATGGACAGATCAGGATTTGCGTGGACTTCCGCGACCTGAACAAAGTCTGCCCAAAAGATGACTTCCCGGTGCCTATCACCGAAGTGATGATTGATGCAACCACTGGCCACGAGGCCCTGTCCTTC